>BSBK01005820.1:10000-677500 GCA_027943335.1 Chamaecyparis obtusa
GTAACACTTGTTACAATCTTGCTATTTCCTGCCTACGACAGGTAAACTACTACATTCGATTTGATCCAAATTGGCAATTAATTCCACCAATTATCTTAAAGAATTTTTCAAACATAAATGTTTGTAATATAATTTATAAATTTATACATATTTTTAAAATCTAAAAAGGTTAATTATCTGCATTTCTATTGGCTGTTGGGCAAAAAGGCAAGAAGAAAATTCAAATTTTCTCACAAAAATATTAAAATCTGTGAATGAGCCACGATAATAAGATAAGACTGGGCATAATCTAAACAAGTGGACAACATGTCACAGGACGTGTGAACGAGCTGTTGTAGATTTTGTAAATTTTATCCACAAGTATGGACACACAGATAGGGCACGTGGATGTTTTTCAAGCAAAGGTGAAGGCATTATTGTTTTGCACATGTGGAAACATAGTCAACGTAGATATGATCTATGCAGGAGTGTCTTTCAATCCTTTTATTTATTTATTAGTTCATGCTTTCATTTCAAAGAAATAATACTATATGGGGAAATTTGACATGTCAAACTTTATCGAGGTTATCTATTTGAATATTCGTAGGATTTTAAATTAGTCTTGATTTTGGAGTCTACAATATTGTGTACCATAATAATGTATATAGTTAAAAAGTTAATATTTCATTTTATTTCAATATAATTATATAATAGATATATTATATAACTAATAAATTATATTAATATAAATAATTTCTACAATTTATTATATATTAATAAGTTTTTAATAATTTTATATTTGAAAATAAATAGGAAAATAATAATTTTCCAAATCGAAATTAGAGAAAAAGGTGCTCCCATTAAATGCATTAATGACAGCTTGTCGTCCTCTTTTCCTCGTATGCACAGCTCGACATTTTCGCGAAGCTTCTTCAGAGAAGATTACTGCTTTTCCCCGTAAACTCTTGGGACTATCATAGAATATAACTATCTGGCTTAGATCATAGCTGCCTATTTCTCCTGCTAATGCCTATTCATTTTATCTTTATTATTTCATTATTTTTGTCTTCGCACCAAGTGGTTAGGGTTTTTGGATTGCGACAACAAAGGAGATGCCATGAAATATTATCATCTTCTCTCATACAATTCCACGTTTAATGCTTTTTGCTTTCCCTCCCAATAGAATATGCTCGTTCCTGTTTTTCTCGTAGAATCTGGGTTTTTAGTTCTTGCCTAAAAATAATATTTGCATTAGCAACAACATTTTGGATAAGTATTTCTAACTTTTTAATATAAATTATATTTTCCAATTGATTTTAATATTGTCTAATAGATTACTTAGATTTTTATTTATTTATTTAGATATCAATTTTATTAAATTCAACAATTAGTTTTATTTTTATTTAATTATTTATTAGTTTAAAGTAAACTTATTTTTTATTATTAACTATTTTAAACTGTTATTTGTTATTAATATTTGAATTTATACATTTTCACTTTGCATTTAGTTAGTTATTAAAATAAAAATTTAAAATTCAAAAGTTTTTCATAATTTTTTTTAAAGTTTAAATATTTTACTTCAAATCTAATTAGTGTATTCTATTGTGTAACTCGAATTTTATGTTCAATATACAATTAAGATATTTAGTTTCTATTATTTTCTTTTAGTGCCAAAATATTGCCTTAAATGGAGCAATTATTTTTGCTTGAACACTCCACAAATATATCTTTCGTGAATATCGTGTTATAATTAATACATATTTACAGATCGATTTATGCCTACATTGTAAATTTACAATGTCTTCTTCAAAATCAATATGTTTTGCATCATATTCAACATTTTCATACTTGTACATCTTTCACACAATATGCAAACTAAAATCCTTTCTCCATATTTACATGTAAATTTAAACTTAAAACCAATATGCCCCATTCAATATAACTATTTGACTTCCATAACTTGGGAGTGACAAATTTGTTCACTCTGCCTTAACCACATTCTCGTTTCACCATATGTTACCCTCAAAACCATTACACTTTAGACAGAGACTTTGACGCTTGAGTCCCTTGATTATATAGATACTACACAAAATAGCTCTAGAAAATACTTACAACATAAAATGACTAGAAAATATTTCTTACTAATTCAAGGAAGCTACACGGGCGTTAACGCGTTCAACACACGTGTTGTGGACCCAAAACATTTACCATAATACCAAACACTCAAGAGTCAATGCGTGCTCCAGCAAAAACAAAATATATTTTATATTTATTTGAAGTTCGGGATAAGTCCAAAATGGAGTTCAGTCAACGGCGTTGGGAGATCGAATAATGGAATGACGTGTTGTTGTAAGACTTTTATTTATTATTTATTTCCTTCCCAAATAAAACAAAATACAATATTTGGACTACCCACCAAGATTCCCAAACGGTCACATTGGAGACTATTTTATAAACGGAAATGATTAAATTGTATTGTATGAACATCCCATTTTCCAATATAATAATAATTATGTTCGCTAGAAAATTTGATTCTGAGGGTTTTCCAGATGTTATACTATTAATATTAATATTGCCCACATTTGACAGCCAAATTACATGGTTACGTTATCAATGCAGATTTTCTTAAGACTCCACTAGTCTATATAAGTTGTCTTTTTCTAAGGAAAATAAAATGTTTTTATACCTAATATAAATTAATTAATCAATTTTAATATTAAATGTGCTAGGAATAAGAGTTGGGAAGGGTTAATATCTTGTAGTTGACTATACAAAATCTAAAAATAATGTTAAGTACATAGTTCTTAGGTTAATATAGAATATGATTATGTTATATGTTTTGAAGTAAGTTGTAATTATTAAAAAATAATTTTATTTAAATGATGAGTTAATTCTACAAAATTTAAAAATAATGTTAAGTACATAGTTGTTAGGTTAATATAGAATATGATTATGTTATATGTTTTGAAGTAATTTGTAATTATTAATAAATAATTTTATTTAAATGATGGGTTAAATTTATAAAATTGTTATTATATTGTTAAGATGACGGATTTAAATCAAATATGTGAATATGATCTTTTAACATATCATATGATTGTGTCATGTGTTTTGAAAAAAATGTCATTACTGAAAAATATAATGTTATTTAAAGTGAAAGAATCGAAATCTATCATATGATTGTGTCATGAGCTTTGAAAAAAATGTCATTACTGAAAAATATAATATTATTTAAAGTGAATGAGTCAAAATCTATAAAATCTATATTATACTATCAAGAACGTAGATTTAACTCAAATTGAATATGATCTTTACTTGGCAATCTAATATATGTGAACTTTAAGAACTTGACTTTCTACCTGTCTCAAAGCACTATGTCATTCTCACATCAAATCGGTTTTTATACGTGCCTCTTTATATGATGCAAGGATAATTACTTTATGTCAAATTATGCAAGGGAAATCTAGTCAATAGATTTTTAACAAGATCAAGGACAACACAGACATGTTTTACTCTTGAATGTTGATGTAGAGATACCATCACGAGATGATTCTATTTAGATGTGTGATGTTTGTCAAAAGGTGTTCAATTGATGTATCTTCTAGGAAAAATTAAATGAGTTCAAATTTATCTTTAAACACAACCCTAAAATACAATTCATCTATAGCACATTTAGAGGGGGGAAATTAAATAATAATAATAAACCTGAGATTAATAATGAGTAATAATCAAAGTAAACTATCATTTCGGTTATTGGTTTGCTTTGTTTTTGGATTGCATTATGTCAAAAAAAAATTGTATCGACATTTAGGATCATACTCCATGTCCATCATAAGGATGAGAGAGCTTAGTAGGAGAAAAATGAGTGAATGCACATACCTTGGAGGTTAAAAAGGAAGAGAGGGGGTTGTGAGGTAGCCCTAAGAACAAAGAAGGAGAAAATAAATCAAGAAAAAGAGAGGGGATTAAAATTTTGTAAAAATCAATGGAGAGGAGACAACAAGGAAAAGAGAAAAGAGAAAAAAGAAAGAAAGAAAGAAAGGAAAGAATAATAAAAGACAAAAGAAGAAAAGCTAAAAATCATACAACAATGAGGAATAATAATAATAATAATATCATGAATCAAGAAAAATAAATTAAAAAAGAAGAAACAAGAGCAAAGAAGAAGAAAAACAAGCAAAAAGAGAAACCTTAATTGACAACCAAAGAGTAAAGCAAAGAGAACCAAGGGTATAAATACAAGGGAAAGGTAAAAAGTTACAAGAAAAAATCCTAAAAGCTAATTACAGGTAAAATAAGAAGGGAACGAAACAAAGAAAATAGTAAATAACCAAATCTAAGGAGGGAGAGAGAGAGAGAGATCCTAATCTAATTTATTTTTCTAATCCTTCTTTCAATGTCAAATCTAATACAATTTTGAGATACTTTGATAAAACTAATAATAAGCATATTTTTCAAGTTCAACTAATGAAAAATGAAAAGTGAGACATGAACTAGTATATGAATAAAGGGTGAGAAGATGCATCCCTAGAAATGGTTGAAGACTAACTCTAATGGAAGAAAAGGCTTGAGGAAGACTAGGGACCCGATCTTTGCATATTTCACCTCTTGTGATTAACCTATAAAATAGTGTTTGAAGGGGAAGCTCTAAAATAACATTGGCATTTAAGTAGGGTAGTATAGCCTAAAAGACTTCCAAATTCTCTTGTTCCATGTTCATGTAGTTGGGATATATCTTTTGACCTTGAGACCGTGAAACTTATATCAGATGCTCCTTTAATGTCCTAAATCTTATTTGTACAAGTGCCATGTCTCTAAAAAACCAAATCACTTTATATTAGTGTCTAAAGTGTTGGTTTTTCCATTGATGTCAAAGGGGTAGAAATGGACTCAAAATCCTAGCAATTCTATGGGGGAGATTGGAAGTGGGTGGAACTCGAGGTGTTTTAGTTATTTCAGACATGGGGAGTTCACGGGCTTGACATATTAGATTTTCAAAGTTGTGTTGATGAGATAGGAATATTTTTTTGTTTCCATCAATTACAAAGGAGGATATTGTTAGACATTTGTTGTCATTGATGTCAAAGGAGTGATGAAAAATGAGTTTCAAGAAGAGTCAAGAAGTAGTAGTCATTGATGACAAGGTATCCAAAGTAAGTAAATTACTTTTCATGTCATGTCGGATTTGTTTATGCTACATTTTGAGTTGCAATAGTAGTATTATGAGTTATAGTGATGGCGAAATTATTTGGCATAGGTCTATAACATCATGTTGCATTTATTCATGTTGGTTCCAAAGTGATCTAGAAGTTTGATTTAGAGTGTTTTGAGCAAGTTACCTAGATAGTGAGCTTGTTCTTATAACTCTTTATAATCCATATTTCTTTATGTTTGGGATTCATGTCCTACAATTTGAAAGGAGAATGTCTACACATATTTCATCATTATCCAAAATTTTCAAATTTTATGTGTATCAATTACCAAGTTTGAAATATAAGTATCATGATGCTAGTGAACTTACTAGTTTGTTCTGCTAACTTGATGCAGTAATAGATTGTGGTATGTGCCCTCTAGACATAGCATGTGGATGATTGTTGGGGAAATTTGTGCTTATAATGGGATCCATGTGGCATTTTATATGCTTTGGTATAGTTTGTGAGCTATTTGACCTAACTTGTTATATGTTTGATCTAGGACATATGTTTGAGGCTAGCTTGTGTACATTGTTTCTATGTTTTAGGGTTGACATATGAATATAATTTTAATTTTAATATATATATAGGACTCTAGGATCTATCCCAAAATGTTAGAAATATATAAAAGTGTGTGCTTCATTGTGAATCATCCAATTTGCATGAGTTGTGTAAAATTGTGAGTTACATTCTCAATCATTGAAAAGGTTATTTCAAGATCATTTGCTAAGTAGTGCAAGTCACTAAAGGCTGATCAATTTAGATGCAAAGCTATACACTAAATTTGAAGGTCCTTAATTCATATTATTCTAACTATTGATATTGAGATCCTTGTTGTTGAGTTGTTGCTCAGATCTAGGTGGAGGGGATTGGTGTTTCCAATGGGTTGGTGCTCACAAATACAATTGGGGATCAGTGCCTCGTATAGGTTGGTGCCTACTTCATGATTATAAGTGATTCATTATTTTGTGAGGCTAGATTTGGGTAGTAGATTCAAGCAGCTATTCTCATCGTGGTTTTTCCTCTTGGGTTCCCACTACATATAATGTCCATGTGCTTTTATGTATGTTTCCATGTGTTATTTAATTGCTACATATTAAGAAGATTGATATAGATACATTGATGTATTGAAGATCATTCTTGGAGAATTTATTAATAGTAACTAATGTTCAATTAAGTGAAAAATTGCAAAATACTAATCTACTCTACCAAAAAAGAATAAAACTAGCACTTGCATCAAAAGAAAGTGCAATGGTTTCACTGATAGTATTATATACTTTGCATACTATTTTGGTGGTAATGGTTGATGCACAACTTGTTTCTTTTATTTTCATATTTCTTGTATTTGTTTTGAACTTGAAATTTCTTTGAATGCTTTTGAGTCCTTCTTCTCATTCTTCTCTTTCTCCTTCTTCTTCTCCTCCTCCTCCTCTTTCTTTTAGTTCTTCTTCTTCTACCTCTCCTCCTCCCACTCCTTATAACATTTAAAATTTATAATCATTTAAAAAAAATTAATTCCATTATTAGTATACTATTTTATATAGTAATTAATTTATCATTATATTTTCCTAATTTTTATTTTTTTAAATCATACTACAATATTATAGTAGCATTGGTTATGCCAATAGTATGATATACTATGTGGAGTATATAAAAATGTAGATAGACAATTAAGTATTAATATTGTTATTTTAAAGAGTAACCAAGATGAATCTTCACTAATACAATTTAAAATGGTAAGTTGGACAAGGTGTACTTGCTTATAGTGTATGAAAACGCTTAGTAGTAGAGAGTTAGAGTTATCATATTATGGACTTCCTTTTGTACTTGTTGAGATTTTTTGATACATCTGTCATATTTTGGAAAATGTTACAAGAGCTCTCTTTTAGAACTTCGAACATATTACAAGAGTTTTGTTTTAGAGCTTCAAACATATGCATGCATTTAAACCCTTTGTTGTGTCCTCCAAAATCCTTTTGACTCTTTCATTCCAAGATACTCAAAAAATGCTTCACTATAATCATAAATAAATCATTTGATAGAAAGGATTTTGTTTCATTTAAAAAAAAATGTAGTAAGTATAAATAGATGATGATTTTGCACAATCCTATGGCCAAAGGACAGTAACTAAGTAGATTAATTCCTTTGTATTTTTGCAGTAGTTGCATTGCACCAATATTGCAATATATCCAATGCAATTTTTCTCCTTATTTCTGAGAATCATTATTTGTCATTGTGTAGTACATATATAAGATGTATAAGAATTTCTTTCAAATATTCTACTTTAATAGTTTAATCTCTATTATTTTCACCACATTTTATTTTTTTCACAAGATAAACATGCTACACTTCTATATATTAAAAAAGAAATAATAAAATATATTTAAAAATGAAACATTATTTTTCACTCTTAAAACATTTTTTAGTGCATTTTTCCACAAGATAAACATGTTCACTTCTTTAATTAAGTAAACCATAAAAACAATATAATATTTCTTTAAAAAAAAATATTATATTCAAACTAATAATTTTACCACATTCATTTTTTCACAAATTAAATATATTATACTTCCATGAAATTTAAAAATATAAAAATAATAAAATATTAAAATATTTCTAAAAAATAAGCATTTCATTCAAGTTTTAACAATTTTAGTACAATATTATTTTTGGCATGGATAACATTCTAGTATTAAAATACTTAAAATCAATTCAACATTTCTATTGAAATTTCTTATTTTAGAAAAATCAAAATTGAAAGAAGCTAAGTTCAACTCAAGATATTTTAAATATGATAGCAAAAAAGGCTAAAATAAAATAAATTTTCTTAGTAGAATAATTCTTAAATATTATCTTCTATCTTTTTAAAATTATTTAAATAATTTTTTAATTATTTTTTTTTAATTTTTAATTTTTTAAATATAATAATTTTCATATATTTTGTCTATATGTATTCTTCAAATTAATTTTGAATGTTGTGCGAGAATAAGAAAGTTCAGGCAGATGAATTATAACAATTTGTGAATTGAAAATGTCACTGTATAATATGTAGAGGAGATTGATTGTTTTAATCTATAGTAGTAGAGTTCTTACAAACCTCTGAGATTGATTGTTTCATTAGCATGGCTTGTCCAATCAGCGACTTTGGCATCAGGATTAACCTTATTACTAATTAATTATTAGTCAAAACTTATTATTTAAAAATGAATAAATAAATTATAGAAGATTTGGGTTGTGACACCTTGCTTCTGCATCCTTATTTACATGATTATTTGTTTTTTTATGTTATTTGGCAACATTGAAACTCAACTGCGATCAGATTTATAAGAAATTAGAAACTCAGAACAGATTTTGTATACAACTTGTTTGACGAAATGTCTGGAATTCAAACTTAAATTTTGGGTGAGATCTTACAGTGTACTGCTGCCCACATGTAATAAACCTTTATATAAGTTAAAAAACAAAATACTAAAATTCTTTTACAACAAAATGAATCATAACTGGGAATTGTGATAGGCCTTGCCATTAGCTTTTCCATTTTCTTGTTTAGCATAGGCATCACCGTCCTCATCATCAATCAGATCAGCGTCTGTGACATAGTTCTTCCAGAGCCAGTGTTGTCTCCACACTTTCTCAATCATTTCTTCAATTGGCACATTCTTTGTCTCGGGAAGGAGAAACAGGACGAATATGGACATGACTAAAACCCAACTAGCAAAAAACAGGAAAATCCCGTATTTGAAATGGCAGAGCATTGAGAGGAATGCCTGTGCAATGACAAAAGTGAAGAGAAGGTTGACGCACACAGTGATACTTTGTCCAGCTGATCTGGTTTCTAGTGGAAATGTTTCGCTGGGAATGAGCCATCCAAGAGGCCCCCATGACCAGGCAAAGGCTGAGACGAATGTGCATATCAGAAGCACTATGATAATTGCTACACCCTTGGGAAGTTCGTCGTTCGACTGCATCTGTGTTGCCAACAAAATTCCAATGATCACCTGCAATTCCAACACAAAATCGTTACAATTTGTTTGGGGAAAATTGGTTAAATGTGATATACAAATTATAGCAGAAAAACTGATGGCTGCAGAAGTTACCTGTGAAACAAACATTTGTATTCCGGCTTCAAGCAGAAGCATTCTTCGCCCAACTTTGTCGACTAAATAGATTGAAACTAAAGTGGATAATACATTTACAGCACCAGTGATGACTGAGGAGTAGAGCGAGGCATCGTTCTTGAAGCCCAGAGTCTGGAACAGAACGGGAGCGTAGAACATGATCGCGTTGATACCGGTGAACTGCTGGAAAAATTGAAGACACATTGTGATGATTAGTTGAGGCCTGTTTCTGCGCTTCAGAAGATTTCTGAATGGATGTTTGACTGTTGCAGCTATCCTGCTCGCCTCTACCAATTCATTGAATTCTGGCTCGATATTGTCAGTTCCTCTAATTTTTCTGAGTACAACCTTACCCTCTTCCAGGCGTCCCCTTTCAATCAAGCTGTTGGGAGTTTCCACTAAAAATATGGAACCTACTGTAAGAAGAACAGCAGGAATTGCTGCTAAACCAAGAGAAAGCCTCCATCCCCAAGGCGTGATTTTATCTGTTCCATAATTCACCAAGTTCGCAAAAAGAATTCCAATGGTGATATTTAATTGAAAAAGAATATTGAGACCTCCTCGAATTCTTGTGGGAGCAATCTCTGAGAGGAAAAGAGGAACGGCCTGCATCATTAAATTTAACACCCGTCAATTTATCTCAATTCAGTGCATAATTACAGGAAAAAAAATTAATGGGGTAAATCAGGGTCTGCAATCAAGCACCCGTCAATTAACTTTACAGTGCATGATTTCAGGCAAATAAAATTAGCAGACTAAACTAGGCTCTGGAAAAGAAAATATTCAAAAGGGACTAATATTTGGAGAATACAATGAAAGATATTTCGTTCGAAAATTGAAATGAAGAGATCTGAGACCGGGAGAAAACAGAACAAAAAACAACCAGTTACCATTATATAAAGATATTTTGAAAAAACACTAAGAAATTTCGGAAAATTGAAAGTAAATGCAACTGAGAGTTTTCTCCAAAAGTAGGAGTCAATTTTGTAACGAAAAAACTGGAAGCGAAAATACCAAAATACACGAAGAAATTTCGTAAAATTGAAAGTAAATGCAACTGAGGATTTTCTCTAAAATTAGGAGTCAATTTTGTAACGAAAAAACTGGAAGCGAAAATACCAATAAAATTAGGAATCTTAAAAACACTAGAAATACTAAAAACAAAATTCAAAGAAAAAATTAGAAAAAACAAAAAAACACCGAAAATGGACAAATTCCTTTCTAATTCTCTCATATTGACAAATTATAAAACTTTTCATAATAAACAAAAGTGTCTACCTGGTTAGCAAAACCAACTCCACAACCAAGCAGAATTCTGCCAATGATAAGCATGGCGAGATCTTGAGCAGCCGCGTTCAACACTACTCCAACCAGGAAAAATAATCCAGCAATAAGCATGGTCGGCCTCCGACCCCATACTCTGGTCGTATACGACGCAAAGAATGTCGCTACAAGACCGGCCAGATACAGAGACGAAGTAAACAACTGAAGCCCCTGGTTGTCATATTTACAGTACGGACCGTTGTCTTGCGTCGCAATCTTATTGCGATACACAACGGGGAAAAATTTCTCCAGGAAATCGTTCATGGACGTCACTCCGCCTACAAATCAAACAACAACAGTCAGTCAATCTCCTTAGCAAAAATCGCCAATATTTCAATCAGATCGCCGCAAATCAGGGCTCAAACTCACACAACCTCAAAACAACCATACATTACCAGATCTCATTCCATTTCAAACAAAAAAACACCAAATCCTGTACTCAATACTTTAAAAATTTAACTGAAAACTTCAAAACTCTAAAAAATTAACTGAAAACTTCAAAGATTTCTCAAAAAGGGGCAAAGCTTACCTGAAATTCCAACATCGTAGCCAAACATGAGCCCTCCGCTTGCTGCCATAATACATGTTATGATCACATACGGCGTTATCCGCGCCTCGAACTCCACTCCAGCAGGAGCGGCAGGACCTGCAAACCCTGCAGGCATCTTTCCTTGCTGGATCTTTACACCTTAAAGCGAAAGCTTTACACACTAAAGCTTCACACGCCAAAAGCTTCACACTCTTTCCTTTGCCAAACCTTTAGCAACGACTGCAAATTCTTCACAGACTGAAGCAGATTCTTCACAAGTCCAACAAGAACCTCAAAATTCTTCAAACAAGAACCTCGAAATTCTTCAAGGCCTGAAACGCGAATGGAAATTACTCTGAAGTTTTCCACACTCCAATAAGAAAACTCTCTGTATACCGTGGAAATATTAAGAGCGCCCCTGCCAATAAATATAGCCCAAAAGTTTCAATCGGATTGTCCCAAAAAGTGCGTCGGTTGACACGTCAGCCACATCACCGATCGCGTCTAACTACGAGTTTCAACGGACTCAATAAATGCCGTCCGATTGAATAGAAATAAACGGCCGCCGTTCAACTTTGACCCGAAAACACTGACCCCTTTTAATTAACCCCGTTTTAAGCCTTTATTTCGTTTGTTTTAAGTCTTTCTTTTATTTAGTTTTGTTTGCGTTAAAAGGAGTGGATAAGAAAAAGAACAAAAGAAAACTCTATCCAGATTTTGGGGGGCTACTTTTTTACACGCAGTTTTACCTTATCCGTTATTCTTCGTTTCGGATAAGATAAAAAAACTTTTTAACCTGCATGTATTTTTAGCGTGTGTGGTGGGTCCGCCCCCATTCCATTTCCATGTTCTTTTTTCACAATATCTACCCTCTCTTTGCATGGTTGATGGTCCCTCTTTTACTTGACAGGTAGGCGGCAGATTTTTATTTATTTTTAATAATATATTTACTTCGTCATATTCTCCATTTGATATATTAATTTAAAAAGCCTGTGAACTTTACATAACATTAGTCCCGTGACAGTAATTATTATTGTTCACTAAAGCTGATCTCTCCGTCAAAACGGGCATGACTAAATGCAAATTACACGTGTATGGGTTAGCATGCCACGTACATTTATATTTAATTCAATTATGAAAGAGTTGAAAAAGGTTGAAGTTGAAGTGGGATCCCAAAGAGTTGATGTTAGCATTGAAATGTAATAGTCACGAGGAAAAATTAGATAGGGTTAACATGCCACGTACATTAATATTTAGTTCATTTATGAAATAGTTGAATTTAGTTGTAGTTGAAGTTGAAGTTTGGATCTCTAAGAGTTCATGTTAGCATTGAAATGCAATAGTCAAGAAGATAAATTCAATAGTGAAGATATTGGGAATCCACTCATGGATGTGTAATATTTAGTTCAATTATGAAATAGTTGAATTACGTTGAAGTTGGAGTTGGATCCAAAAGAGTTGATGTTAGCATTGAAATGTAATAGTCAAGAAGATAAATTCGATAGTGAAGATATTGGGAATCCACTCATGGATGTGTAATATTTAGTTCAATTATGAAATAGTTGAATTACGTTGAAGTTGGAGTTGGATCCAAAAGAGTTGATGTTAGCATTGAAATGTAATAGTCAAGAAGATAAATTTGATAGTGAAGATATTGGGAATCTACTCATGGATTTGTAAGATTTCTCTAGAGAAATAGAGAATGTAACATAATTTATAATTCATTGTATTATTTTATGTTTTTCAATTCTTGTTTATTTTTGCATCTTTTTATTATATCATATATATCTAGATAATAATTTCAACCAAACTTTCCTTTATCATATTTCCTTCAATCACAACTTCTAAACTACTACTGTCCTTGTGATATCTTTTTCACACTACTTAATGTTCTTGTGATTTCAACTTTTTGGGAATGCAAAAGTATTTTGTATCCTTGTATTCCACCATTGAGATAAGTATCCCAAACATTTGATGTTAGCATTGAAATTTAATAGTCAAGAAGATAAATTCGATAGTGAAGATATTGGGAATCCACTCATGGATTTGTAAGATTTCTCTAGAGAATTAGACAATGTAACATAATTTATAATTCATTGTATTATTTTATGTTTTTCAATTCTCGTTTATTTTTGCATCTTTTTATTATATCATATATATCTAGATCATAATTTCAACCAAACTTTCCTTTATCATATTTCCTTCAATCACAACTTCTAAACTACTACTGTCCTTGTGATATCTTTTCCACACTACTTAATGTTCTTGTGATTTCAACTTTTTGAAAATGCAAAAGTATTTTGTATCCTCGTATTCCACCATTGAGATAAGTATCCCAAACATTTAATGTTACCATTGAAATGTAATAGTCAAGAAGATAAAATCGATAGTGAAGATATTGGGAATCCACTCATGGATTTGTAAGATTTCTCTAGAGAATTAGACAATGTAACATAATTTATAATTCATTGTATTATTTTATGTTTTTCAATTCTCATTTATTTTTGCATCCTTCTTTTGTGTCATATATATCTAGATCATAATTTCAACCAAACTTTTCTTTATCATCTTTCCTTCAATCACAACTTCTAAACTACTACTATCTTTACGATATCTTTTTCACACTACTTAATGTTCTTGTGATTTCAACTTTTTGAGAAGGCACAAGTATTTGTATCCTTGTATTCCATCATTGAGATAAGTATCCCTAATGTTAGCATTGAAATGTAATAGTCAAGAAGATAAATTTGATAGTGAAGATATTGGGAATCTACTCATCATAATATTGGATTTGTAAGATTTCTCAAGACAATTAGACAATGTAACATAATTTATAATTTATTGTATTATTTTATGTTTTTCAATTCTCCTTTATTTTGCATCTTTTTATTGTATCATATGTATCTAGATCATAATTTCAACTAAACTTTTCTTTATCATCTTTTCTTCAATCACAACTTCTAAACTACTACTGTCCTTGTGATATCTTTTTCACACTAATTAATGTTCTTGTGATTTCAACTTTTCGAGAATGCAAAAGTATTTTGTATCCTTTTATTCCACCATTGAGATAAGTATCCCAAAATTTTCTAACGAGTTGGGATCTCAAATATTAATTATTAAAATAAGATGGTAGATTAAAATAAATTATCTTGAAGGTATTGGATATTGACTCATCATACTATTGGATTTGTAGGACTTGTCTATGTTTTTCAATTCTCACTTATTTTTGCATCCTTCTATTGTGCCACATTTATCTAGACCATAATTTCAACCAAACTTTTCTTTATCATCTTTCCTACAATCACAACCTCTAAACTCTACTATCCTTGTGATATCTTTTTCACACTACTTAATGTTCTTGTGATTTCAACTTCTAGAGAATGCAAAAGCATTTTGTATCCTTTTATTCCACCATTGAGAAGTATCCCAAAATTTTCTAAGGAATTTGGATCTCTAATATTAATTATTAAAATAAGATTATAAATTCAAACAAATTATCTTGAAGATATTGGATATTGACTCATCATTCTATTGGAATTGTAGGACTTGTCTATGTTTTTCAATTCTCAGTTATTTTTCCATCCTTCTATTGTGCCACATATACCTAGATCATAATTTCAACCAAACTTTTCTTTATCATCTTTCCTACAATCACAACTTCTAAACTCTACTATCCTTGTGATATCTTTTTCACACTACTTAATGTTCTTGTGATTTCAACTTCTAGAGAATGCAAAAGCATTTTGTATCATTTTATTCCACCATTGAGAAGTATCCCAAAATTTTCTAAGGAGTTTGGATCTCTAATATTAATTATTAAAATAAGATTGTAAATTCAAACAAATTATCTTGAAGATATTGGATATTGACTCATCATACTATTGGATTTGTAGGACTTGTCTATGTTTTTCAATTCTTGGTTATTTTTTCATCCTTCTATTGTGCCACATATATCTAGATTATAATTTCAACCAAATTTTCCTTTATCATGTTTTCTTCAATCACAACTTCTAAACTACAACTATTCTTCACACTACTTAATGTTCTTGTGATTTCAACTTCTTGAGAATGCAAAAGAATTTCGTATCCTCTTATTCCACTATTGAGACAAGTATCCCAAAATTTTCTAAGGAGGTGGGATTGGAGTTGGGATCTCAAATATTAATTAAATTAAGATAAGATTGTAAATTTAAATAAATTATCTTGAAGATATTGGATATTGACTTGTCATACTATTTGATTTGTAGGGCTTGTCTAGAGAATGTATAAGAATCTATAAATTATTTGTAATTTGTTCAGCTTTAAAAATAAGTAGATATTTCCAATGACCGCTTATTTTTGCACACCATTATATTGTGCCACACATATCTAGATCATGATTTCAACCAAACCTTCATTTATCATATTTTTTTGAACCACAACTTCTACACTACCTTCATTTCAATTGAACCTTCATTTACCATCTTTCCTTCAATCACAACTTCTAAATTACCTTCTATCATTATGATATGATCTTCACACTACCTTATATTCTTAGGATGTAATCTCCTTGAGAATGCAAATGAATCTTGCTTCCTTCTATTCCACCTTTGACATAAGTATTAAAAAATCTTATATCCTAGATATCCTTGTCTTTTTCAATGTAATATGAATTGTCACTTGCATTTACCTTGGGATCACCTTTTAATGTAATATTCAATTTGAAGACAATTTGTATATTCAAGATATTGGGAATCGATTCCTCATGATATTGGATTTGGAAGACTTGTCTAGAGAATGTATTAGAATCTACAAATTAATTATATTTTCTCTAATCTAGAGAAGAAGATATTTCTAACTACCATTTATTTTGGTACCCTACTATTGTACTCATTTTTGTACTCTATTATTGTACCACAAATATCTAGATGGCCATTTCAACCAAACTTTCATTTATCATCTTTCCTTCAACCACAAATTTTACATTGCCTTTATTCCAACCAAACTTGCATTTACCATATTTCCTTCAACGACAACTTCTACACTACCTTCTATTCTTGTGACTTCATTTTCACACTGTTATATTTTTGGGATATCATCTCCTTGAAAATTCAAAAGCATTTTTCATCCTTCTATACACCTTTGACATAGGATTTCAAATACTTTTTTATCATATCTATTTTTTGTCTTTTTAATGCAATATGAATTGTCACTTGACTTTTATTTGGATCACCTTTGATTTGTAGTATTCAATTAAATTTTGAAGAGAACTTTGATAGTCATGATATTGGGAATCAACTCATCAGAATATTGTGTTTGTAGAACATTTCTAGAGAGTGTATCTTAATCTACAAGTTAATTGCAGTTTGCACTCTAATTTATAGATAAGAAAATATTTCTCATTACCACTTATTTTTGCACCCCACTATTGTATATAATGATTTCAACCAAAGGTCTTCATGTATTATCTTTCCTTTACCATAACTTTTATATTGGCTTCGTTTCAACCAAACCTACATGTACCATCATTCCTTCAAACTCAACTTCTACACTACTTTATATTCTTGTGATATATTTTATTCCTTCTATTCCTCCTTTGACATAAGTATTCAAAAAAACTTTCTATCCTATCTATCCTTGTCTTTTTCAATGTAAAATTTGAATTGTCACTTTCCATTACCTTGGAGTCACCTCTAAATTGTAATATTCAATAGACTTTCAAGAGAATTTTAATAGTCAAGATATTATGAATTGACTCATCATGATATTGGATTTCTAGGAATTTTTTAGATAATGTATTATAATCTACAAATTAATTTTATTTTTCTCTAATTTGTAGAGAAGAAATATTCTAACTACCACTTATTTTTGTACCTACTATTGTACCACAAATATCTATATCATTATTTCAACCAAATGTTCATTTATCTTCTTTCCTTCAACCACAAATCGCCTTCATTTATCATCTCAACTTCTAAACTACCTTATATCTTTGTGATGTCATTTTTATACAACCTTATATTCTTAGGGTGTCATCTTCTTGAGAATGCAAAATCATTTTGCATCATTCTATTGTAGGAGTACAATGAGCACTAAGAGAGGGGGGGGGGGGGAGTGAGTCAGTGTTCATACACAAATTCAACATTTCAAAATTTAACTTGTTTATGTAACATAGAACAATAGTGGAATGAACAATAATGCAACTTAAACATACACAAGAGATTGTCCTGAGTGGAAACCCTCCAGGGAATAAAACCACTTGAAGTTGCTTTACTGGATTATCTGAAAATACTATTTACAATTACACTTGTCTTTCTCAAATTCTTTATAATTCAATAGAAAGTATTATCTTTATTTCATTACTAAACATATTATGGTCTCGTATCACCTGAGACTCAACATTATAAGTACAACATAACTCTCATTATCTCATACAATATACTATTGGACATAAGTATGAATATATACATAATATTATGTCATATGGATACAATAAATATCTTTATATCTTTTCAAAAAGTTTCTATAAAATTAGTACATATCAAGTTCTCTGCAATAGAGTATAAAATATGTTTTCTTTTCTGTAACACAACACTTCATCTCTAGATATATGTTCACATATGAATGTCATTAATACAATAAATTGATAATGCCTTTTGTCTAGGAACAAAATCAAAACTTCCATAATAACTAAACACTAAAACCATAATCTAATTTAATTTAAATAAAATAATATAACTCTTCAAACTTTTCTAATTTTCCAACTAAAATAATATCAAACTACTCTGATTTTTTAAATAAATTAATATCAAACTACTCCAATTTTTTAATTGAACCATTATGTTTCCCTTAACACATAATCCTATTAATAAGAATGACAGACCCGTGCTAGGGTTTAGGTAACTAAACAAAAATCTTGACATATTTTTACTAGGATAACTATCCTAAAGATGAATGCAAAATCCATATCAAATACATCATCTTTGTTTCAAAAAAAGAGCCATGAATGCATTTAACAATAAACAAGATATGGTTTAGGAACAAAGATAACAACTAGGGTTAATGGGACTTCATCAATAAAAATTGTAAACAACTATTTTAACAAATGAAATTAAAAGACTAACATGGATTAAGGAAAGTGAACACCTATAACTAGTGAAGAATCAACTATCTTTTCAAGATAAACTGTCCCAAAAATACCTCTTCAAGTGTCGAGCAAGTCCAAACAAAACTGAGTGTTATTCCTTAGTCAATGATCCAAGATTCAATTGTCATTAGCTACAAATTCTTCTTTGTTACAAATGTGCCCTAGCTTGAGGGCTTCCACAAAAATGAGCTTAAACAATGATGCAATTGAAAATGGTATGTTCCATAACTTTTCATGCCCTAGCTCAAGGGCCTCTCAAGTTGAGCATGACAAAATAAAAAATGATGTGTTTCAAAATGAAACTTTGAAGATAACCATTTTGTTCATATTACAAATGTCATAAAGTCCCCTTTTCAACATGTCAATAACAAAGGCATTCTTTATGCTTTAGTGAAATCATCCCTAACCATAATGTGTTCTTTAGTCACTTAGTGTGACTTAAATTTTACTTTCTTTGAATGACTAAAATTCATTATTCTTTCACTACCATAGAGATGGGATTTAATTCCTCTCTATTTGTTTAAGAGTCATTACCAAGGCCCAATTATTGAAAAGTATGCTTATACAAATATGAAAGGATGTGTAATTATATTCAACCTGTCATGTATAATAATCTGCACTGCTCTCATATTGTTGCCAAGATAATGATGTAACCATTATGTATTTCAAACTTTGTTAATTTAGAATATTGGTTGAAAGATAAAACCATATAAACAAGTATGCACGGAAACACATCATTAAAGTAAAAATGTCACCCTTTGAATGCCAATCTTTGAGAAACTAAATTGTGTCTACATGTCATAATAACCTAAATCATATTGACATAGAAGAATGCTCATGACATCTCGGGACATTTGACACTAATACCACAAATGCCTTAGGGGTTGACATCTATTCCACCTTTGATATAAGCATTCAAAAACTTTCTACCATTTATATCCTTGCCCTTTTTAATGTAATATGAATTGTCACTTTCCTTTGCACTGTGATCACCTTTGAATTGTAATATTCAATTAGATTTTAAAGAGAATTTTGATAGTCAAGATATTGGGAATCAACTCATCATGATATTGGATTTCTAGGACTTGTCTAAAGAATAAATAAAAATTCTACAAATTTATTATATTTTTGTTTGATTCATATAGGTAATAAAATATCTCTGATTTCCACTTTTTTTGGCACTCCATTGTTGTACCACAAATATCTATATCTGTATCACGATTTCCATGAAACCTTCATTTCTTATCTTCCCTTTACCACAACTTCTACATTGCCATCATTTAAACCAGACCTTTATTTACCATCTTTCTTTCAAACACAACTAAATTACACAAACATCATTTCAACCAAACTTTCATTTATCATCTTTCCTTCAACCACAACTTCTACACTACTTCTATTCTTGTGATTTTTTTTTGCACTACTTTATATTCTTGTGATTCCAACTTCTTTAGGATGTAAAAGCATTTTGAATAAGGTTTTATTACACCACTAACATAATTATCCCAAGATTTTCTATCCTTGTCTCTTTTAACATAATGCATTTTTTCATTGGCCTTTACCTTGGGATCTTCTTTATTTTATCTACTATCACAACATCCTCAACTTCTACTACGACTCTCAAATCATTCTCTTCTTTATAAATATTTTCATCATGTCTACCATTTATTTTTTTGTTCAACTCCTTTTTCCTTCAAAATAAACCAATATATATTTTTCAATATTTAGATCTTCATATACTCAACTCACTTTAAATTCTCTTGCACAATTCAACCAAACATTGTACTAATTTCCTTTTCTCATCATATTTGGTCACAATACTCAATCGATAATTTGTAGCCATAAATTTAACTTTAAGTTTACCTACCTTATTATCCCACTTGATAATCTTGTATTTCACCTATCCATTGCTCCTTTTAAATAATCTACCTACACACATCTACTTTCTTGATCTTTGCTAAAATCTATTATTCATTCTATTTTTCTATTTCTAAACAAATTGAAATAATTGGTATGTTTCTTGCAATCTAATCAAAGATAATTTAAAAATATTTTAAAAAAAGAAAAAGAAAAAAGGTGTGCAAAATTTTTACAATTTACCTAAAAAGAATTGTAAATTAATATATATTCATACTTTGTATGATCACTATAGGGTTGTGACTCAATTGGTTGAGCACAATTGATTCTTGGGTCCAACCATATTTCCCTTAATTTTTGTATTCAACAAGGTTCAAATTATTGACACCTAAATAATGTTAATGTCACTTTTGCATCATTATTGCATCCTAGTCAATCAATCATACCCTAATTCCTTATCACACGTTCATCACCTAAAAACTCTAATCATTCATTCATCACGTAGGACACACATGCCAACACCTTATCACCTTGGACTCCTAACACCTAAATATTTAATTAAGTCCTAGTTATGTATTAAATTAGAATACAATTACTAATTAATTTAATATTTATTATCTATTAATATTTAATAAATTTATTCATATTTATCCACACATTTATCTAATCTAATATTTCACACATTATCCACTATTACTCACATTAAAGGAGATGCAAGTTGTAATTTAAATAGAGTTTTGAAAAATATTGATTTGTAATTATTTTATTTTCATTTGAAATATTATTAAACATATTAAATGAATTCAAAATAAATAACGATTAGAATTTAAAATTAAAATTTATAATTAATACATAATTCTAATAATCCATTTATTTTAAATTAAATCTTTTATTTTAAAATTATCAATATTTTATCAATGCTTTAAAATATTATGCTATATTATTTTATTAATATTTTCAAAATCTATATTTTTGATTAAGATAAGTAGCCTAACAAGGGGGTTGAGCCTTACAACACTACAACCCAGGGGCTCCCAAGAACTCAACCACACATTAACAAAGGTGTTGGCTTTTACAAATCAAGGTCATGAACAACACACTATTAATAGATTAACTAGTCTTCCTCAAAAAGGATGCTTGGAGAACAAGAGGCCATAGTTGGACTTACAAAACATGGGCCAAATAAGGCCTTTACTATTACACAATCAACAACCCACAAAGTGGAGCAGTCTAATAACGTGAGTCCATCTTGCATCTAGATGGTCACTAAAGGGAGAAGACCACATAAAGTTAACATCAGCCTCCTTCACAGAGCACAACCAGGTCATGGCATTGGCAAGGTCAATCTCATTCCTAAGAACTAGTAGAAAACATTTGGTCATTAGAAAGAAACCCTCTATCTATACCAACAAAAATAAATGATGAAGGGTGCTCCCCTTAATACCACAAACACATAACAGAAACAGAGAAACAACAACAATTTGCAAGAACAGAAAATGGGCTTCTTATTATCTCCACAAATGTGAAATTACAAATTTCAAAATTACAATATACAAAGCCACAAGGGCATTCCCTTTACAATATTTTGTAGGACAAAGCCTCGAATCATTACCCAGATCTACCCAGAACTGCTCCAAACTGCCTAAGACAACACTGCAGACCTTTCTTATATAGGCAATTTCCATCGCTCGAGAAGGTTCCAAAAATTTAGCCCTTTAGGCCGACTAAACATAAAATTATTTATTTTTCACAATTATTACAATAGGGTCGGCTCAAAAGAAATACAAAATATGATTTTAGGTAACCCAACTTCCAGAGGCCATAACTTTTTAACAGTAACTCCGTTTTTCTATTGTAACCACTTTTTAGAAATGTCATGATGAGATCTACAGTGCCTGACATGCACGAGCGCCAGTTAGTCGGGGGTTGATCATGATCCAGAGCCTCTAAGGCCTTCAAAATTGATTTGAAAGATTTCGTGCCCAAAAACCTCAATAACTTCACCAATACTGATGATGTGGCAATGAAACTCAACTGGTAGGCTGAAATGACTGAGATGAACCTCCAACTGTGAAATCAGAACATTCTGAGATCGTATGACCAACTTACTAAAAGTAGTAAGTTTCCATAAATAGAAGCTCTGCATAAGATAGTCCTTATTGAAAAAGAAACCAAAAATATTTTTGGGTGATGCAAGATTGCTCTTACACCCAGTTTGCTCGTGCATCAATAAATAGTCTATTTGAAGAGACAAAGAAAAAAATAGTGGCGGTGGCAACAACTACCACAAAACATACCAAAAGAGGAAAAAAATCTAAGAAAGAACAACATAGGCAACATCCATATGAGCCCATCAAAATAAAGACACTACCTTCCCACCTTGGTAGGTGGCAAAGCTTATCCATAGCGTCCCACATCCCTATTCACTAAAAGAAACAAACCAAAGTATAATAGCACCATCCACATGAGTCGAACCAACTCCAACTCTGCATCTGTGTAGTCACAATCAAGAGAATACCACATGGTATATCCATCATCATCCATCCACAAGAAAATCCCTACCTCTAGAGGAGATGATGCCACCTCAATAAGGAACAAGAGATAAGATGATAGGAGCACCATGTGCCAAACCTGCACCTGTAGACATGGAAAATTGGTAAAGGCTTAAATCGATCAAAAGGTGCATCAAATCATCAAAATAATACAAAAAATCAATAAATGGAACAAAGGCAATTCAAATCAAAGGAAAATTCAATTAAATGATTAAATGATTAAATAAAGCTTGAAAAAGGGAAAACACTAAGAAATTGATTAAATTCAATTAATGACATAGTTGTTGAAAGCAAAAATCAAAATGAACCTCTTACCCTTCATGGTTAAATTTAATTACTTTAATTAATTAATAAATCATAAATTTCCCTCAACAAAGGAAAAAGGAGACAAAATGGACACAAATCACTCACTTTTGTTGAAATGGTCCAGCCTTTTGAAACCATTTAAATGTTTGTCCCCCAATTTAGGGACAAAGCAAAGCCAATTGACCTTACCCAAGCATAACCATGGTTATCTCACTCTACCCCCTACCCTTGGGAAAATCTTATATATTGAAGGCATTTTGAGGCATTATTCATCCACTCCATATCTTTGAATTGCAGCAAAGCTCTTGCAATTTGCATCCACATCACTCACTTAGCATTTTCATTGATAATTAGCTTCATTTGTTGATCATTTTGTAGATTTCTTATCAAATAGAGCTAGAATTTGATAATTAAATCTAGTTTGCATATCATTCTTAGTTCAATTCTCATAATTAGAGTGTCACTAGTGAGGATTTGCAGCTGAGAGCCTCACTTACTACTTCAATTTAGAGAACCATGAGATGTTGATAGATTAATTGTGCATTTGTTAGATTATTTTGCTCTAATTCTTGTTGTTCTTAGTTAATCTTGTAATTTCATGAAGGTGTAAATCACTCACACACAAATGGCGCCCACCGTGGGGCCCTAGGCCTCAAATTTATCATAATTTCTATGTTATTTGCAAAATTTAGGCTAGAATTGCATGATTTTGCTCACTGTTTGCAGGTTACAGAAAAGAAATCACGCCTGCCGGTAAAGAAGTCACGCCTAAAGCAAATAGATGTCGCGTGCGGAAATTAAAATGTCGCCTGGAGTCTGAAAGATCACGCTTTTTAGCATGCAGAATCACGCTTCTGGAAAAACAAATCACGCCTCCAGAAATCAAATTCTCGCGTCACGGACAACCAGCTGATGCCTTTGGTCATTTAGATGTCGCCTGGACAGAATTAAAAGCCGCGGACGAGGAATCATTTTACGCCTGGTGTAAAGGGAGTTTACTGCCTTATTCATTTAATTTCTCGCTTTGATTATTTTAAATGTCGCTTTGGATTGATGAAATGTCGCTTTTCTGGAATTAATTTGTCGCGTCTAATAAAGAATTCATGTGTTGTTATAATTTGATATCGCACTTGATTATTTTAATCTTGTTTGAGCCCCTTATGGTGACGCTCGCGGTTAAAGTAATTACGTCTTTATTAAATTAGATCTCGCGTTTAGCATGGACAATGTCGCCTGATTGAGGATTTATATTGTATCAGAGTAATTACTGTTGTCGTGTGTATTAAAGATTTCACGCTTTGCTAAAATTTGATATCGCACTTGCCTATTTTAATCTCGCTTGAGCCCCTTTTGGTGATGCTCACGATTAAAGTAGTCACGTCTTTGTTAAATTTTATCTCACCTATAGTCTGGATGATGTCGCCTGGCTGTATTTTCTCTATTTTGTCAAAAATGTTAAAATGATGACTGTATTCTAACTTCACGATCATTTTTTTTTGTCTCAGGAGCATGGTCTGTCATAAGAAAGTGCAAAAACCAGAGAGAAGGCATAACTTAGAGGAGAAATTGATCTCTAAAAGGATAAGGAAAGAAAACCAGGTACATTCTACCTTTGTTCTCAACAATGATTTAGAGAAAGAAGTAGAATTATATGCTAAATACATTGCTGTTGTAGATGCTTACAAACGAAAATATGTCTCATTAAATTGGGAGTTTAGTCCTTAAGTTTGTAAGAATTTTGCAAATATTTTGGTAAAAAGAATCAAAAGCATAATCAATTATAGCATTTTAAGCTTTGATTTTGGTTTCCCCTCACTTTGTTTGTATTGTGCTGACTAACTTGTTGGTGGAGGGAACGTTTTGCTAAGGTAAGAGAAGGATTTGGAGAGAAAATAAAAAATCTACTACTTAAAAATGCGCCTAGCCTTTGCTAGCATCGTTTGAGGTATTTTTCTCATCAAGCTTGCACATTCCCTTAGCTTGTGGCATTTCAAAGTTCAAAACATAGTTTAATCATAAAAGGAAAAGAACAAACATTTCAATTCTAAGAACCCCTTTGTCACGGGGTTGAAAAAGAACCAAATTGATTGTGAGTGTTTGGGATAAGGGAAAAGCAATAGGGATATGCTCTTCACTCTTTGAGTGAATCAAATTCCCAAACTTGCTCTACCAAATCCACTTTTCATGCTTTCAAATGAACATGTTTAAAACTTAGTGGGCTCGCCTCCCGAGATTGCCTTAAAAGGGCCGGTGAGAGGGACAGCCCAAAGTGGGATACACTTGCTTTTGCCGCGAGAATCCGACCCACTATAACATGAAACGTGGGTATCCTTAATGGGGTACACGACAAAAAATATTTTAGCTCTTTCGAACTTCCTCTAGTAGTCCTAACGGATTGCGCAAAATCGTGCTTTTGTGCATGTGGGAAGACCCTTAACATATTTGGGGGATGAAAAGCTAAGATCTATTTTGAATGGAAAACTTACTACATAATGGTAAAATAGCAAAACTACCTATTAGAGCCATGTTTACGAACCAATTATGTGCTAGGTAGATTGTGTGGAAGCTATTCTTGTGTTTAAACCTGTGAAAATGTTCAAAAATATACACATTAGAGCATTCTAGGGATATGGTACCCAATTGATGTGTGTGTTGAGATTGTTTTTATTTTCAAACAAGATATTCCAAAGTTATTGATCAAAACACCATTAAAATTTTAAACCATTTAAAATTGATCAAAAAATTTTACCTTATTCCAAAAAAATAGCTTATCAAGAGAAGAAAGTCAACATACCCTTAAAGTTTGTTCATGCCTATTATTACAAGGTCACTCTCTATAAGGAAAGCATTACAAACAGACGGGACCTACAATGGAGAAGAGCTCCCATTTCCAAAGAACACTTTCATTACTTCACGAGTGACTGAAAAACCCGCTAAGGCAAAGGACATTAACAAGATGTTTAGCAGTACCCTAGGAAATACTGATCCCAACAACCAAGGGAACAACATGAATGGGGGTATAGATCCTAACAAAAATCAAGGGAACAACATGAATGGGGGTATGGATCTTAACAACAATCAAGGAAATTCTAATAATGGAGGAAGAGATCCTAATTCTCAAGAGGCAAATTCACAAGGCAACAACTTATTTACTCCTCATAATACAAACTTACCCCCAACTGCGGAAGAAGCCACGGTTGAAAGAGCATTAGAGGCAAGACAATGTCCTTATTTCATAGAACTAATGAAAAAGACCATGCTTATGGATAAAGAAAAACACTTCATGGACTTAATACAAACGGGGGTAAAGCTACCTAAAGATTTTGACATAGAGCAATTAAAGCCCAAGAAATAGAAGACCCTATGGAAGCAATAAGGGAACAATTCAAGGCATTACAAATGGAAATTGACAGTTTGAAACAAAACGGGGCTCCTAAGCCTTTCTCTATTGAAACATTATGTCCTTTTCCATTCGATAAGAGTTTGGTCATGGTGCCTTTTCCCATTAATGTAACATTTCCTAAATATGAGAGGTATGAAGGAACATCTGACCCACATGATCATCTTCGGGGGTTTTGTGCATTGAGTCTTGAATTCATGCATGAATCAACCTATTTAATGAGACTATTCCCAAGAAGCTTGGGAGGAATGGCCATGGATTGGTTTTCAAAACTACCATCCGGCATAAAATCCTTTGAAGAGTTAGCTTCTAAATTTGTGACTCATTACTCTTATAACATCAAACATGAGGTCACAATGATAACGTTATGTAACACGAAGAAACAAGATGGAGAAGCCTTCCTCACATTCTTGCAAAGATGGAGGACTGCATTTGCTAGATATCCAAGAAGTGTACCGGAGAAAGAAAAAATGGACATCTTTATTAACGGTTTAAGAAGCGAACTGAATTATAGACTAAGGATGCAATGCCCTAAAACCTTCCAAGATTTGATTGATAACGGAATTACAATGGAAGAAGTGTTGATTAAGAGTGGAGAGTTGAAATTGTACAAGGAAAATAAGAATAACTCTAACTCCAACAACAACAATACCAACAATAACAACAATCCAAATAAAAGTTGGTACAACAACAATAGTCGTTATGCTGCAAAGAATAACAACAAAGGCATTGTTAATGATGGTGTAGTGGAATCCAGCAACTTGAAGGTGATTCCATTTGCCCTTACAAAGACACCAAATCAAGTGAATAATACTAATCAAGCATATAATGCACCTTCCAACAACAACAACAATGCCAACAAGAATAATCAAGGAAACAAGGATCAAAATAGCAAGTATGATAAGTATTTGAAGCCCACTCCTGCAAGACACTTTACACCCTTGGGAGAATCACTTGAAACTGCATTAAAAGCTCTCATAGCTAACAATGTTATTACATTACCCGCTATTAAACCTTATGAACCAAACCACAAGCCGGGTTGGTGGGATGCTAAGCATCATTGTGAATATCATAGGATTCGGGGGCACACTACAAATGAATGTCTACAATTAAAGAATGTGGTGCAAGACTTGATAGATAATAACATAATCACTGTTGATGGACCACAAAATAATGAAGATCATACGGCCTTCAAACAACCTTTTTACAAACATGATAAAGGTGAGTCATCAAATGGCAAAAAACTAAGTGCCAATAATCTCAACTTTGCGCCATCATATGATCATATTGTTAATGCTATCATCATTAATGAACAGCCTCAAAAGGAAGCAACAAATGTCATTACAAGAGGGCAGAATTCTAGAATGACTTTACAAGGGATAGTCCCTCAAAACACCAATATCCCACCATCCAACATTGTGGTCAAACAACCTCCTACAGCAGCAAGGCCTTATAGTTTGGTGGACCAATTGCAATGTACTCCAGCACAAATCTCAATCTTAGAGTTATTGAAGTTGTCACCAAATCATAAAGAGATTTTGGAAAAAGCTTTGGAAGAGACACATGTTTCTACTACCTTAGGGGAAGAAAAATTTCAAAATATGGTAGGACATCTTGTGGCTCCTCATTGTCTTTCATTTTCCGATCAAGATGACATGTCTATAACTCATCCTCAAAATTTTCCATTACATATAGAGGTTTTGATCGAAAGGCATAGAGTCAAAAGAGCCCTTATTGATGGAGGGGCTGGCCTTAACATATGCACATTGAGTCTTGTAAAATCCTTAGGTCTATCCGAGTCTTGCATTGACCCTACAAAGAAAATCACCATAAAAGCTTATGACAAAGCTGAAAGAGCTTCTAAAGGCATGATTGTGTTGCCCATCCAAGTGGGACCAGTCAAGAAGGAAACCAAATGTCAAGTGTTGGACATGAAATTAACCTATAACATCTTATTGGGAAGACCATGGATTCATGAGATGCAAGCTGTCCCATCCACATACCACCAATGCATCAAGTTCCCATACATGGGTGAAGAAATCACAGTTGGAGGAGACTCAAATCCATTTCAATATTGTAATGCACTCAAACCCTTGCATGAATTATACATTCCACATAATCGTGAAGGAGTTGTTCCAAGAATCACCAATGAAGATGCACAAAATCCTCTTCAAGCTAGCTCAACTACATCAACTAAGGGCAAGGAAAAAGTGAGCTACGAGGGTCCAAATGTGATGGAAAGTCCATATGTGGCACCTAAATTGGAGACAGTGATCTACAAACCTACTAAAGAGGAAAAAGAACAAGCTAAAGTAGCTCATTATCAATACATGAGTGAGATGATGAACAAATTTGACAAACAATGCAAGATTAGTTCAAAAGGGGTAGGAGAATATTCAGTTTCTCTATTTGACATGCCCATGTCTCCCAAATCACATGGAAAACCCTCAAAAAAACATCTTCCACATAAGTATAATTCTTATTTTGTGAGGGAAGATAGCAAAGCAACATGGGATAAGGAAGAGGATGATGTCCTTCAATGGCTTTATCATGATGAGGATGGTACCTTAGACACTCCCATGGAAAGAATTCAGCATGTCAATATACAAACAGAACAATATGGGAAAGGATTTGATATTATGCAAAAGATGGGATACAAAGGAAGAGGACCCATAGGCCAAAGAAATAGAGGATTATTAGAACCTATTGAACCTATTTGGAGGGCAAGTCATGAAAAATCCGGAGTAGGTTTTCAATATAAGGGAGAAAGTTCAAGTCCAATGCATGATTTTCATCCTCAAATAAATGCATTAGAATCCGAAGGAGATAGTGATGACTCTAGGGATTATGAATGGGATACTTTATCAGATGAGTCATGTCAAGATAAAGAAGTCATTGCTATACATACTTATGCAAAAATCCCAAAACAAGATGGTCCAATTAATGAAGAATCTCCTATTCAAAGGCCTAATATAGAACAAGCATCTAGTAGTGGAGCATGGATAGAAACATTTTGGACACCTTCAGAGGAGGGAAATTCAAATGCTAGTTTTAACCCACTTGTGGCTTTTCCCACATTGTTTCCCGTAGAGGTCGATGAGGATTCAAGCGAAGGGGACTTTGACCCTGCTTCCATGGATCATCTTGAGGAAGCGCACATCATAGATCTAAACAATACAATGTATGAACCCTCAAACGAAGTCATGTCCATAAATCCTATTGATGATACCTTACTCAATAACTCCTTAATTTTGATACATCCAGACCTCATTGATTGGGATCAAACTGAACCACATGACTTACTTTACTTCCCAAATGACCAAGCAACAAACCAATACCTCAATGCGGTTGAACCCTCTTTCACCAACGAACTCAATACGGACATGATGACAACAGCAAGGGTCCAATCTCTTAGTCAAAAAAAGAAAAAAATGAAAAAAAATAAAAAAAATGAGAAGTTCTATTGGTGAAAACCCAACTGTGGCACCATTAGAACCAAAAATAATGAAAATAAAAGACGTTTCTTTTGGTGAAAACCCAACTGTGGCACCATTAGAAGAGAGATTGGATACTTTGCCTGAACATGAAGAAGAAAGGTCATCTATTCTTATAGAACCAATAGAAAAAGTTAACATTGGTACAGAACTAGAGCCAAAGGTTGTACACTTGGCTGCATCACTTACATCTCTTGAAAGAGAGGACTTTATCAAATTCTTCCAAGAACAACAAGTAAATTTTGCATGGTCATATGCCGATATGCCTGGACTGGATCCTGATTTCATAATGCATCATCTGAATGTTAGACCCGGAGTTAAACCTGTGAAGCAAAAAATAAGGAAAATGCACCCACATGTGGCTCTCCTAGTCAAGGCAGAATTGGAAAAATTGTTAAAGGTGGGGTTCATAAGAACAATAGCATATGCTGATTGGATCTCTAACATTGTGTTGGTTACTAAGCATGATAAATCTATCCGTGTGTGTACGGATTTCAGAGATTTAAACCTTGCATGTCCCAAAGATGACTTCCCATTGCCAAGCATTGATACCATAGTGGATTTGACAGCAGGTCACACAATGTACTCATTAATGGATGGATTTAGTGGCTACAACCAAATCAAGATTGCTCCCGAAGACCAAGAAAAGATAGCATTTACTTGCCCTTGGGGTACTTTTTGTTGGAATGTCATGCCCTTCGGTTTAAAAAATGCTTTACCTCACAAGGCACTAAATATCCTTTACCAAGGACACATGGAACATAGCCACCAAATAGGATGGGAGAGAACCCTACATCAACCAACACAACCACTATAGAAGAGCATGAAAAACCATTCATTCAACATGCACCACTCCCTAATCATCACTCCAACACATACTACCAGAGTTGAAACACCATAAGAAGACAAATGGGACCACAAGATTTTCTGCAAATGTAGTTGCAAAACTATAGAGCACACATTTTATCACCACAAACCACCCCTACAAAGAAATAGACCTACCAAGATGGACATGGATGAGAATACCAAACAAAAAAATGGCCCCATCTCTATTGATCATCAACAAGAAAACATCTAAAATATAAGATGGGTTTAGTATGAACAACATCATCCAAGTAGGGAAGCTCCATGCAAGCACAAGTCATCCCAAGAACAAAACACATTAGTCAATAGATAGAACCATAGTAAAAAATTCCAAAGGAAGCCAACGGTGCCACACTAGGATGGTAATGGTAGCCAAAGAACACATAAAAAATAAACTACCAAAATCCACAAGGGACTATGAGTCAAGCCAATAGTGAAATCCAATCATATAACAACTATTGATTAAAAACTGAACCCCACACCAAAATCCATCATGAACATAGATGTTGGTATAAAAATTTCCCAAGCCCAATGTGTGTGTGAATTTTGTACCTGATCTGTAGACACATCACTTCAGTAAAACATTAGAGGTTAGCAAAAATTGAAATCGTGCAATGAATTGAAATCTACACTAACCAGGCAATTTACTGCCTTCTAGTAGGTGCGAGTATGATGTTCTCAGATTGTTATCGAGATCAGTGACCTTGACGACACCTAAACGAAGGATTTGAATGCAAAATCTGATATGGAATGTATGCAATTAATCTATATATTTTTACTTTTTTTATGCAATTGTATGATGAAAACTGATATGAATCTAGAATCTAAGATGAAATTGATATGTAAAAACTGATATGCTATGATGATCTAACAAATGAAAACTAATATGATATGAAAAACTATGCAATGTTGATCTCACAAAGCTTGGATTCGCAAAGATGATTCTCCAAATTCCAATTCAGTAGTGTGATTATGCAATTCTTGTGGATGATTTGTGAAGAGCTAAAGCCTTAATTTATAGAAATCCAGGGCTTTGGAGGTGCATGGAAAAAAGCCATAAATCACTTAGATTAACTCAACTTGATTTTTGAGTTATCTGATTATAAAGAATAATTAACTCACAAAAACATGCAAAAGTAGAGTTGAACTCAAAATAGAGTTTTTGATTTAATTGATAATTGATAGTTGTCTCCTTTTGTGATTGTGCATATTTTATTTATGAATTAATTTAATAATGAAGTGATTTATTTCCAACTTAACTGATTTTGAAAAATAAAACAATTGATTTATGGGTTAATCAATTATTTAATCAAACTTTTATTCCAAAACTATATTATTAAAAATTGACAACTTGCTTTAATTAATTAAATAAGAATTTAATCAATTATTCATAGGATTTTAGATTTATTGTCAAAATTAAATAATACAATTTAGGAATAAATATAATTAACTTCAATTAAATAATTAAGTGGTAGAATTAAATCTAATTAATTAAATATTGAGAATATTCAATTAATCAAACTTTATGATAAATTGGATTTATCGCCAAATAATTATTAAATTAAAGATAATTAGGATGATTAGGAATATTACTAGGAATATTCCCTGATGCAGAATTTAGGATAATCAATTAGGATTCAATGATGTTTAGATGTGCCTTAGGTTAGGACTTTGATGTCGATTTTGTTCGATATGTTGATATAGAAGATTAATGAACTTATAGCCCATTTTTGGGGTATTACATTTTTCCCCTCTTTGAATTATTGTGCGAAGCACATTGGTTCAAAGATAGTCTGTGTTTGATAAAGATATGAAACTGATGTTTGAAATTGAAATTGATATGATGTTGATATGAAACAAAAATTTGATTGAAAGATTTGATATGAAGATAATAGGTCCTGAATGACCAAAGATAGTGTTAACTATAACAGCGATGAACCAATGAAACAAAAGTGTCAAGACGCTTGATTCTGAACCTTATGATTGCGAAGAAGTGAGTGACCAATTCTAGACTCGATTGTCTTAGAAGAACCACGTTGGTATCACATCTGAACCCTTCAATTACCAAAGAACCAAGGAAAGAACACTGATGAACCGATGGTTGCGAAAAGCTAATACAATTTACAAGATTAAGAGAATACCAAATTGATATGGATCTCGATGAATCTGATATGCCCCAAGCGATGATAGATTTGCCCCGAGCGATGAGGACTTTTGATGAATCAATAACTAGACGTGGTTGTTGTCTTGATTACTGAGGAAAGATATGATTTCAAATTTAGATTACAGACTTTGAATGATGTGCAATACCATGCCCCCTTCGAGATTAAAATTGAAGTCTGACAAGAAAATTCAGCGTTGATAGTTTAGAAGCATGTTAATTGATTTGAGAAGTGGTTATACATGTTTGAGAACGCATTCTACATCGTTTGGAGGTCCTGAAGACCAAGTTTGACTAAGTTTGACCATGAGTTGACCATAGTGGACCAAGTTGAAATTTTGATAGTTTGATGTAAGATAATCAGTTAAGTTGAATACTGGATTTCTGGTGATGATTGAAGGTCAATTATGCAAGCAGTAGTTAATAATATGAATGATCTCAGATTTTGATTATGATCCCGAAAAAGGATTCTACTTGCTGTTTCCTTGGATGGACCTTCATGTGAGATTCAGCTCTTGTTAGATTTGAAGATGATATTTGAAGAATTGTTTAAGCATTGAAGTTTAGCCAACCATTGTGAGATCATGCAAACATGCAAAATGCAAAGAAACATGCAAGATGAAATGCAACCTAAGACCTAGGACCTAGTCACTGATCATGTGTCAATTTGTTATAATCATTGAACTTTTAGGTAACTGGATAAATCAATACAATGCCCACTAGCCATGAAACCATAGACATATGAATATTGATTTGTATGCACAAGAATCCATACAACATCCACTGGTCAACAACCATGGATATATGAATATTGATTTTGTTTTCAGAATGTCGGATGAGATATAAGCACCAAGGCATGAACGCCAAGATGACCTGAATATCATGTCCATTTTGATATAGCAATTTGTATAAGCATCAAAACATAAATGTCATGATGACCTAAATACGCCTTACATTACAAACACATCAAACAGTCAAGAGATCATTCTAAATCCGATGTGAATTACCTGTAGTGACCCTTTATCGTTCACATTCTTAGGTAAGATCGCATTTCACAATAGGAGAAAGAACTCACTCAAAAAGACAATAGTTAGATCAAACTTCCTTGAATTTTCTGGGTATCAATGGTCAAGGTACGCATGGCCATCGAATTTGAGATAGAGGCTCTTACAGTCGGACACCATTTCAATCCAAAATTTCCAAAGTTGTTAGATTTTCACATACAAGCAGAAGACATAAAAGATTAAGCCCCCAGTCATCACTCTCTAAATCCTATAAAGGACATCATCGAAGAGCTTGAAGGGACACAATATGCAAAAATCTCAATGCGAATCAATAAGCATACAAGGAGATTAAAGCATGTAAAAAGCACAGATTGTTTTCCATTTGCGTTTGATGTTTGATTGCGTTGTTGTAGATGCAAAATCCTTTTTGGAGACAAGACTGACTCACTCACTCACATGAAGCTTCAAAGGACTTTGATTGGATATGATACATCTAATATATATTGGAGACCATAGGATTTGACATTGATTGCCCCCAAGTGTTAAGCATTGATAGGATACAGATGCTAGAGCTGATTGGTGTACAGACCGACTTCTTGAAAACAGGAATGCAAAAACAAACCGGGAGATATGTACAAACTAAAGCAAGACTAAAAGCTAGGAAAGACCAAGATTACACTAATAGATGGAGCATTTTGAAACAAGTGGCACCTATTTGCCGAGTTTTCACCATCTTGGCAGAGATTCTATTTTTGCTACCAAGGAGCCTGTTTCCAGGTTTTCACCAAGGTACTTTTTCTTTTTCTCATTTTTTTGTATTTTTCATTTTTTCAATTTTTTTGAATTTTTGATATTTTTCACTTTTTTTGTGAATCATCAAGGCACCATTGCTAGGTTTTCACCAAGACGTTCATTTTTTTAGGACTTTTTCTGATTTTTAAGATTTTTTCAGGATATTTTACCATAGACTGAATGCCTTAGGCATAGAATTTCTTCAGATGGAGAACGTTGATTGGTTCGCGGAGCTGTTCTCCTTCAGTCATTGAGAGTTGATAGGCACCAGAGCCAAAAGTAGCAGTGATTACAAAGGGACCCAGCCAGTTGGGTTCAAACTTCCCCTTGTGTTCTCTATGTGATTGATTTTTAAGATTTTCTCTCAAGACTAGATCGCCAACCTGAAATTCTCTGTGGCTGACTTTCTTATTGTAACCTCTAGACATTCTCTTCTGATATACTCTAAGATGATCATATGTTGCTTATTTGCGCTCATCTAGTAGTTCAAGTTCTTGCAACCTAGACACTCTGTAGTCATCATCAATTACTAGACCATGCATTCTAATTCTTAGTGATGGGATTTCAACCTCAATAGGCAGTACCGCTTCAGACCCATAAACTAAAGTGAAAGGTGTAGCCCCAGTAGGTGTAGCTGGATTGATCATGAGATGCCAGTCTCTTCCTGTCTTATTAACTGTTCGATGCAAGATTTTCAATAGATTCTTATTAGATGCCTCTGCTTGTCCATTCCCTTGAGGATAGTAGATAGAAGACCAATGTTGTGTGATCTTGAATTTGGCACATAGATCATCTAGGTCTTTGTTCTTGAATTGTCCACTGTTATCTGTGATTATGGAATGAGGTATCCCATATCTGCATATGATATAGTTCAATATGAACATAGATATTTGCTTTCTAGTGGCTTGTGTCAAAGGGACTGCTTCTACCCATTTTGTAAAATAATCTGTAGCTGTGATTATATGGGTATGTCCATTAGAAGAGTGAGGATGAATCATCCCGATAAGATCAAATGCCCATTGATGGAAAGGCCATTGTGTAGTAAAGGGAATTAGATCTCTCCCTGGAGCATGAATTAGGTTGCCATGTACTTGACACTTTTGACAATTCTTAGCAAACTTGATAGACTCTTTCTCCATTTCAGGCCAATAGTACCTAGCCCTAATAAGTTTTCAAGCTAGTGTTAAACCGTTCGAGTGTGACCCACAAATACCTTCATGGACTTCCTCCAATGCATGTTGAGATTCTTCCCGTTCTAAACATCTAAGTAGCGTACCATCTAGACCTCATTTGTAAAGATCATTACCAATGATGACATATCGGGAGGCATTTCGGATAAGGTATCTCTTTTCATGGTGGTTGAAGGTATCGGGAATGATTTGGTCTTGGAGATAGGAAAATAGGTTTTTGTATCTGGATGAATCATGACCTACAATAGTGCAAATCATGTGGGTTTTGGGGGAGTCATATGCAGGATAAGATAGTGCTTCCACCAGGAACTCATAGCATAGCTCATGTTTAGGCTGCTGCAATAAAGTAGATAGTGTCGCCATTGCATCGACAGCCTTGTTCTTTGTTCTAGGAATTTGCTCAAATGTGATAGATATGAAATACTTTTTAAGATCATCTACCATTCTCTTGTAAGGAATGAGCTTTTCATCTTTAGTTTGGTACACATCATTGACTTGATGGATAACAAGTTGTGAGTCTCCATGAATGTGTAGCTTTGTTACTCTCCATTCAATTGCTATTTTCATACCATTCAAAAGGGCTTCATATTCTACAATATTGTTTGTACAAGGAAACTTTAATCTGAATGCTTTGGGTATGGAGTATCCTTGAGGAGTTATGAACAATATGCCTTCTCCGAATCCATTCTGTGTATAGGAGCCATCAAAGAATAATTGCCATTCTCTAGAAGAAAGATGCATGATAGAGGAATCTGGGAATTCCATTTGTAGTGGTGTGTCATCAAACAATGGTGCTTCAGCCAATTGATCAGCAATGACCTATCCTTTTATAGCTTTTCTCTCAACATACTCAATGTCAAATTCACTCAATAGCATGACCCATTTAGCTAATCTACCCGTGAGGGCAGCTTTGCTTAGTAGGTAATTTAGTGGATCAATCTTGGCTACCAATTGAGTGGTATGAGCTAACATGTAGTGTCTCAGTTTCTATGATGCGAAGATCATAGCTAGACAAGCTTTCTCAATCATTGAATAGTTTTTTTCATATGCCACCAATGTTCTACTGATGTACTATATAGCTCTTTCCTTTTTATCTTCATCGTGTTGTGCTAGCAATGCCCCCAGTGATGTATCTGTAGCGGAGACATATAAGATCAATGGCTTCCCATGAATAGGAGGCATCAAGATAGGAGGATTTGATAGATATTGTTTGATATGATCAAATTTTTTCTCACATTCTTCATTCCATGCAAAGGTCACACCTTTATGTAATGTTTTTGTAAAAGGTTGTGATATGTCCACTAGTTGTGATATGAATCTTTTGATAGATTGAACTCTTCCTTGCAATGTCCTCATTTGACTAATATTCTTAGGGGGGTGCATCTCCATTATAGCCTTTACTTTAGCTGGATCAACTTCAATGCCTTTCTTTGAAACTATGTACCCTAAGAGCTTTCCAGAAGTGACACCAAAAGCACACTTCTTAGGATTTAGTCTAAGACTAAATTTTTCCATTCTGTCTAGGATCATGCTCAAGTCCTTTAGATGTTCAGTTCTAATCATAGACTTGGCTAAAGTATCATCAACATAATCTTCCATAGTTTGATGCATCATGTCATGGAAAATAGATGTCATTGCTCTTTGATATGTAGCACCAGCATTTTTGAGCCCAAATGGCATGACATTCCAACAGAAGGTACCCCATGCACATGTGAAAGCAATTTTCTCTTGATCCTCTAGGGAAATTTTTATTTGGTTATATCTAGAGAAACCATCCATTAAGGAATACATCTCGAAACCCGCAGTCATGTCCACTATCATATCAATGTTAGGTAGTGGAAAATCATCCTTAGGGCACGCTCTATTCACATCTCTAAAGTTTGTGCACACTCTGATTGAACCATCTGGTTTAGAAATAGGTACAATATTAGAGATCCACTCTACATAGTCAATAACTCAGATGAATTCGGCTTTGAGTAGCTTCTCTAATTCAACTTTTACCAAGAGTGCAACATGAGGATGCATCTTTCATAATTTTTTCTTGACAGGTTTTACATTAGGAGCTATAGATAAATGGTGCATGATAAGATTGGGATCCAACCCTGGCATATCTGAATATTTCCATGCAAAGTTGATCTTCTTCTCTGTTAGGAATGTTGTAAATTTTTTCTTCTCTTCTTCTGATAATGATTGTGCCACATGTACCAATTGTGGTTCCTCTGTTGTTCCCAAATTGATGGATTGAGTGGGCTCAATTAGAACTGGAGATCTATCCTGTCAATGACTTGGAAGGACATCAAATATCTCATCCTTAGGTACCTTAGAGAGGTTTTCACCTTCGGATATGTCTTTTATTTTTACTTTTGTAGGTTCTGAGACTGCCACAAAGTGGTTTTCACCCTCATAACTCTTTTTCTTTTTCTTTTTATTCTTATTTTTCTGACTGAGATATTTGATGTCCGACTCGGTCATGCTGACACTCGGTTCATTGATGGAAGTCCTCATAGGCTCAACTAAATTTAGGTAGCAAGCAAGGGCATAGTCATTTGGGAAGGTATAAATACCATGGCTCGGATTTGTGGAGGTTTGATCAATAAGGTCTGGATATTGGATGGTCAAAGTAGGGAAAGATTGGGAGATAGTGTTTACGGATACGGATATGTCATCATTGGTCCTAACCTGACACTTGAGTTCAAAGGTGATATTACAACTTAAGACATTCAATTCTTGAATAGGCTCAATGTCATTATGGGAATCCAATTTAGCCATAGGTGGATCAGACTTGATAGGTTCATCATTTTGTTCTAGACTTATGTTGGGTTGAGGTGCATATTGGTGAATAACATCAACATGTTTCTTTGTGATAAGCTCATTTGGTTCTGGAATGATTCCCCATTCATATTCATTAGATTCATCTTTTGATTCAGGATCTCTAGGAAATCTTAGAACATGAGTAAAGTCAGGGTGAATACCCCAAGAAGGGTTACCCTTAGATTCAGATTTGTATTCATACTCATGGGAATCTGTCTCAGAATAACTACCACCTTCTTCTTGATGGTTTTTGAGATTAGTTGGTTCTTTTGTTGCAACTATCTCTTGATTAATAGTAGGTTCTTGTGTTTCTACTACATTAATTCTTTTGATTGGATCATCTTTATCCTCAAGAAGGTCTTTGATCTCCTTAGGAAATTTTTCATAGGAGATGAGTTCTGAGCTGTCTGAATCACTATCTAATGGTTCTATTTCTTCTTTCTTAAGAAGAGGTTCTCCTGGTGCAATCTATTCTATGACACGAGAACAATTACCTTTGAGGTGATAGGGTTTCTTCTTAAAGCCTAGGCCAACAGTATTCTTATTTTCCCTACCCGTATGTGAAATAGGTGCCTCAAGACCTTTTCCTCTGACTCCTAGAGGTCCTTGATCTGGATATCCCATCTTAGCTATCAATTTATTTTCGGGACTGTATGAAGTAGAAGGGATCGATGGTGTTGTAGAGTCACTAGTTTGAACGACTTGAGATTTAGGTTCATCTTTGTATAGCCATGATAGCACAGCTTCATCCTCTTCAAATTCTTGCTTGGATACTTGTTCTGCTACAAAATTCTTTTTATATGCTTCAAGAGGTTCTTTAGAGTCTGGTTTGGATTGTTTCAAAGATTGCCCATAAGACTTAGGCGAGATAGGGAGAGATGTTAAAGATAAGACTGGCTCGATAGTATATTCTCCCATACTATTTTCTTTGATATTAACCTCTTTTGCAAGATCTTCCATTTTAGATGTGGATGCTTCTTTAGTTGGTTCAATGGAAGATTCTTTGTTATTAGGCACAAGCTTATCTGCACTTTCCTTCAAGGTATTGCAAGTTGTATTCAGATCTGCGGGGATAGTAACCTCTACTCCTTCATAAGGAAACTTCAAACATTGATGGTATGTAGAAGGAATAGCTTGCATTTCATGTATCCATGGTCTCCCTAGAAGAATGTTGTAGGCCAAAGGTAAATCAAGAACTTGACATATAGTATCTCTGATAACTGGACCTGCTCTGATGGGTAAAACAATGGTGCCTTTAGAAGATCTTTCTTGTTCATCATAGGCTTTTATGGTGATCTTCTTTCGAGGATCAATAGCCAATTCTGAAAATCCCAATTGTGTGATCAAGTTGTAAGAACAAATGTTTAGGCCAGCGCCCCCATCTATCAACACAATTTTGACTCTACGGTTCTGGAACAAGACTTCTATATGCAAAGGCTAATTATGTGGGTAACTCAAGGAGTTGTCATCTTCCTCTGAAAAGGAGACATATTGCGGAGATGTAAGATGTCCAACCATAGTCTGGAACCTGTCTAAATCAAGGTCATCAGGAACATTGGAACCGAGCAAAGCTTTGTCTAGTATGGCTCTGTGAGTTGGAGATATTCGAAGAACTCAAACATGGAGATTTTGGCATTAGTGTGCTAGAGTTGTTGGACAATGCTATAAGATGTAGGCCTCTTATCCTTTGGATTGGAAGATTTGGAAGCAACCTTCTGTTTAGAAGCAGATGAAAGATTGAAGGGCACTTTAGAGACATTTGATGAATCTAAGATTTGTCCTTTCAAATGTGCTTGGGCTTGTGATCGAGTAACTGCTTTGGTGGATTGATTTTGTGTATCTCTTCTTACAATTGTGATGACATTGCAATGCTCTGAGAGATAGGGTTCAACCATATTGATGGTAGCATTATTTCTAGGGTAAGCATAATTGACTTTTGCACCCATATTAGGTGGAGAAGATGAAACTTCTTGACCATGTTTCGAAAATGGTTTTGTGAATGCTATATGATCATTATTTCTCTTAGGATTGTCAACTGTGATGTCTCCCCTATTGATCAGATCTTGAATGGTGTGTTTCAACCGCAAGCAGTTATTAGTTTTGTGACCTTTACCTCGATGGAAATCATAGAATTTGTTTTCTCTCCACCATTTTGGCTTAGGCTCAGAATTAGGTGGTCGGATCGCTGGCAAAGAGATGATGTTATCAGCCAGTAGAGTTTTCATAGCTGATTCTAAAGATTCTCCAAGAGGAGTGAACTTTCGCTGTTTATCCCAAGATTTGTATTCTGGCTTCTTTTGAAATGGTTCGGATGAATTTTGTTTTGAAGCTTTAATGGGTTGGGAACCAAGAGTTAGGTTGTAGGCTAGTGCCTTTGATGGGGCACGGATAGTGTCAACAATGCCATCTGTGACGATGCCTTTGTTCTTGTTCCAATTTTTGTTCTTATCTTTGGAACTAGATCCAGATTCGTACTTGTCTTTTTGAAGTGTGATTTCTCCTTTTTTCACAAGCACTTTTTTGATTTTGATAGCATTGTCCACCATCTTGTCAAAAGATGTATGATCTTGTATTTGTAGAGGATAATTGATTTCTGGAACTAGGTTATTGATGAAGATTTCTAGTTTTTCTATTTCTGGAATAGGTCTGGCATATAGAGAGGACTTCTTCCTCCATCTCTTGAGAAATTTTAGGAATGGTTCTCCTGGATATTGCTTGAGATTATAGATATTAATCATGGCGACTAGATGTTGAATATTGTAGGAGTATTGCTGATAAAACAATTTGATCAATTCCTCAAAATTTTTGATAGTGGAAGGTAATCGAGAGAACCATTGAATGGCCGCTCCTCCCAGAGATCAAGGGAAGAGACACATCAGATAGGTTGGTTCGTGCATGAATTCCATTGATTGGGTACATAATTCTCTAACATGGTCTTGAGGGTCAGAGTGTCCATCATACTTATCATACTTGGGCATCTCCACTCGTTTCGAAAATGGTGGCATATACAAGTCTTTGTCAAAAGGAAAAGGGCATAGAGCTTCCATGGAGAACTCCTTGGGTTCCTTTTCTTTCTCAAGGCTGTTAAGTTTGACTTGCATGGTATGCATCTGTTTCATAATAGCTGTGAGTGGAGTTTCTTCCTCATGTGTAATGATATTTTCCACATTAAAGTTGGGAGGAAGTTTAGCTCCTTGATGAGCCAATTGTAAAAAGTATGCTTCTCTGTCTTCTTTCAAGAAATGCTTCATCATTCGTTTGAAGTTATCATCGTTTTGATATTGAGCAATTTCTTCAGGTGTGGGTTCCTGATCTACACCATGTTGAGATTGAGTTCTTTGAGAGCCAAAGTTTGTCCCTACTTGAGACATGGTAGGAGTTTGTGGACTCCCTAGAATAGATTGATGTGGGGTTTGTTGAGTACCTCCGTGAGTTGATGAAGGAGGAATGTAACCAGTTTTTAATCAAAAGTTGCCAAGACCATCATCCTTGTAAAGACCAGAATTGATGAGTTGCTCAAGAGTTGGACCCTTGGTAGCGGTTCTAGGTAAGGTCTGGGATGCTTCTCTAGATTTCTTGTGTGAGGAAGCTCTAGTTTCCACCATTAACCTTGAGTGAAACAAAAGAATAAGATCCATATGACTGAAGAATGAATTGAATCAAGATGATTAGATGATGCAACCTTGTCAAGGTTTGATTGATTTGAAGATTCGATTAGACGTGGGTGAAGGATATTGTGCCCTGGATGTATGGGTAGATTGCCCAAAAGATAGCGGACAAGATATCACAAAACTTAGTCATTTTGATGATAGATTGAAGATTGGTAGTTATGACAAGGTTTTGACACAAGATGATAAAGACTCAAATTGATTAAACAAAAGGCTGAATCGGATTCAAAAGGCCACTTTAGGAAAATGATTGGATTCTCAATAGCTATTGCTCTGTTCTTGACACAGAGATTTATTCGACAGATTCTGGAAATAGGCTGAAAAAGCTAAATATCTGGCAATTTTGACAACTTTCAAAATTTTCCCAAACGACACTCTACAGACTCATACAATAGTGGGTATGATATGAAACGACAGTTGAAAAGCTCGCACGACAGTTGCAAAAACTCACACGATAGTTGCTAGCAGGATTTGACTCTTTGAATTGGACTGGCAGAAAGACTTGTACGACACTGGGTTCTCTACCATACGACAAATGGGCAGTAATGAAATGACACTTGATAGAAACTCATATGACTTTCTGACCTCTTGAGATGACTTTTGACTCCAGAAAAGAATTTTACTTCAGATTTGCAAATTTTGAGTTTTCAGATTCGGATTGTTTGCAAATTTTAATGTCCAGATTTTAGGATTGTAACAGATTTGTCTATTTTCAATAACCAGATAGATAAACAAGCACACAAAATAGCAAGCAAGTGATTTCAAGCATGTCTGAAAACAATGAACAAGGGAAAAAGCAACCTTGCGCATGAACAATCAAGTGATTTTATTCATTCTAATCCTCAGAAGCACTAATTGTGTATGTTCCAAAAATGTTTTATAATAATGCACATATACCCTAGAAAATGAAAATTTGGCCTCGCTAGGGTTTTTAGTAATGGTTTGACTCTGCAACTTTTATGATCCAAGAGGGCGAACTCCAATCCAGGCGCACTGGGGTTTTGACACAGTCTAAGAACTTAATCTTTAGGATTTGCTAGAGAGATCTGACAGCCCAACAAGAGACCACACCTGTGGAGATTTCTTCCAACAAGACATTTATATAGCGGTTGTCACCACCATGGTGAAAATGGCTATTACCGCTTGAGGTTCTGTCAACGTGGTTGACCCAATTAAGGGAATGTCCACTACGGTTAACCCTCTCTAAAGGTCACTCACAAGATATACCACATGGAGACTGGTTCTAGATTCAAGGATTTGGGTTTCTGGTACTATCGAAAAAGGAAGTAGAGCATAATCCCCTAGCCTTTTCACTTTTAGCCCAAACAAAGCAGATAGATAAATCTGACACGCTAAGACCAATATTATCTCACAAAGATCTATGACGTCAACCCCTTATGATCTATCAACCTCTCCGGAGAGAGAATGTCTCGATCAAAAGTTGAAAACACACAGATCTAGTGGAACATGAGACTCCCTCAGTATCCTCCCCACCTACAAGGGATCCTTCGTTGAGAAGAGTTTTGCTGGAAACCCACTCTCTCAAGATCCACAAATAGTGTTCATGGGGCCTAATTACTATGTGTAACAAAGATGCTGAAAGAAAACTATGTTCATTTTTATAGCCCAAATGAAGTCTGTGATAGGAAAGCAATAAAAATCACTCAAGCTAGACACATGAGATGTTCGTTTTAGATCCAAAATCAAAGTCTTATCAGCTGAGAAGATTACTTGAATTCCTCGCAACACGCTTAGTAGATTTTTACCTATTTTTAGTAATTCTTGCGCTTTTTCCAATCAAAACCAGCAGGAGTCAATCAAAAATAGAGAACTTCAATTGTTAAGATTAGCTGTTAGTTGAAATCTGAAAACCAAATATGACAAACTACCCTAAAAAATGAAACGATAGTTGAAATCTAATGCCAAAACTCGTACGACAGTGGGTTTTTTACCAGACAATAGTCTGAAACTCGTACGACAGTGGGTGTGCTCCCAGATGACAGTCCAGAAACTCGTACGACACTGGGTGTTCTGTGAAATGACAGTTGAACTTTCAAACGATAGTGTGTACAACACGACATGATCCTCGATTTGATAGACTGTCGTACGATAGTGGGTATAGTGCGAAATGACTTTTGTCAGAAACTCGTACGAAGATTATACGGACATAAATTAAAAATTGTAGTTTTGCACAAAAATCGAGGAGAAAAAGATAGAAATTGATAGAATTGAATTGGAAACCCGTTTCAGGGCCCCACGGTGGGTGCCAGAAATGTGTGTGTGAATTTTGTACTTGATTTGTAGACACAACACTTCAGTAAAACACTTAAAGAGGTTAGCAAAAATTGAAATCATGTAATGAATTGAAAGCTACATTAACCAAGCGATTTACTGCCTTCTAGTAGGTGCGAGTATGATGTTTTCAGATTGTTATCGAGATCAGTGACCTTGACAACACCTAAACGAAGGATTTGAATGCAAAATCTGATATGGAATGTATGCAATTAATCTTTATATTTTTACTTTTTTTATGCAATTGTATGATGAAAATTGATATGAATCTAGAATCTAAGATGAAATTGATATGTAAAAACTGATATGCTATGATGATCTAACAAATGAAAACTAATATGATATGAAAAACTATGCAATGTTGATCTCACAAAGCTTGGATTCGCAAAGATGATTCTCCAAATTCCAATTCAGTAGTGTGATTATGCAATTCTTGTGGATGATTTGTGAAGAGCTAAAGCCTTAATTTATAAAAATCCAGGGCTTTGGAGGTGCATGAAAAAAAGTCATAAATCACTCAGATTAACTCAGCTTGATTTTTGAGTTATCTGATTATAAAGAATAATTAACTCACAAAAACATGCAAAAGTAGAGTTGAACTCAAAATAGAGTTTTTGATTTAATTGATAATTGATAGTTGTCTGCTTTTGTGATTGTGCATGTTTTATTTATGAATTAATTTAATAATGAAGTGATTTATTTCCAACTTAACTGATTTTGAAAAATAAAACAATTTATTTCTGGGTTAATCAATTATTTAATCAAACTTTTATTCCAAAACTATATTATTAAAAATTGACAACTTGCTTTAATTAATTAAATAAGAATTTAATCAATTATTCATAGGATTTTAGATTTATTGTCAAAATTAAATAATACAATTTAGGAATAAATATAATTAACTTCAATTAAATGATTAAGTGGCAGAATTAAATCTAATTAATTAAATATTGAGAATATTCAATTAATCAAACTTTAGGATAAATTGGATTTATCGCCAAATAATTATTAAATTAAAGATAATTAGGATGATTAGGAATATTACTAGGAATATTCCTTGATGCAAAATTTAGGATAATCAATTAGGATTCAATGATGTTTAGATGTGCCTTAGGTTAGGACTTTGATGTCGATTTCATTCGATATGTTGATATAGAAGATTAATGAACTTATAGCCCATTTTTGGGGTATTACACCCAACATAGGACAATGTGTGAAGCAAGATTCATCTAGGTAATTCCCATCAACCAAAAATGGAGAAAAATCATAGAAAACATCAGGCACCGAAAAATTAAACCTTGGAACAACAACCAACACACTCAAATTCATCAAACTCACAAGGAGCTTCAAGGCGATCACTGTGGAAGAAATAAAAACAAAGAAAGATCTCTAGATTAGTAAACTAGACACAAAAAAAAAGGCAAATGTCACAAGATGCAGAATCCAGAACAAGGCCACAAGAATAATTTACAAACTAGGAAGACAAGGCAAGACATTGTGAATATTGTCACCAAACGACCAAAATAGAGCATAGGAGGAAAAATACAATAAATGAATCCTTCAAAGTGCACAAAGTAGATACCAGATTCTTCATCATGGTAGAAGGAAAAAGAATGATAAACCTAAAGTCCAAGAGCCCCAACACTACCCAATATCTACATCAATAGCCATAATACCCATTAGATCAAATTCATCATAAAATCTAGGTGTCTATGGAAATGATAGTGCCAAGCATAATCGTCTTGGGCCATAGCCCGACCGAACCTTCTCAATCCATGAAAATATTGCAATGTGATGTGAGTGCTATCATTTTTTTTGTCATTAATGGTTGTCATTGATGTTAACATATCTTAATTGTTTGGATGAGGAGTTGGTGTTTTGGTGATCCAAATTTATTTTCTCTAGATGATGTGTCGAGTATATATAACTTTGGTTGTGTTTGTCATGGTCACATTCATATTGCAATATTTTGTGGTTTAGTCATTTGGGTCTGGACTAATTTGGAAAGTAGTTAGTGTGCTCTAGAACAAGTGTTTGCATTATAATGTGTATATCCTATTTCTTGGTCCTAGATGTTATATTGAATGTGTAGCATGTTGATTTGAGTGTGGAGGTTATGTGTGGTCCACATTTCATTCCTTACCACTGTAGAAATGTTTTATAGTGACCTATTTGAAATTATGTTAGGCTGACTTAGAAGTTTATATGTCATGGCATGGTATAAGTAAAAGATTACTTTTTATAAAGGTAAGCAATAGATGTGAGTATGATGAATGTGAATCTGAAAAAGAAAGATCTATTATTTGGTGAAGGATATGAAATAGTGCAACTTGTAACTGACATAAATATTCTTTCATTGTTGTTGTTAGTGATAATTATTTTAGTGGTGATTCTTTTCATTATTTTCATTTAGACAATGATCCTTTATCTATTTGGTAGTGAGTCTTATCGTTTCAGGGTAGTTAGCCCAACTAGTAATAAGCCTTACTTGCGGTGAGAAAACTGACAATGAGCCCTTGTAAAAATCACCTTAACCAATGTTTATATTCATGAGAATTCATTTCTCCATGGTTTTTCATGTAAATTTTGGTGTTCATCGTGTATGATATTTTATACTTTCATGTTTATTTCTATTTTAATTTTCACATTGTATTAAGTTTGCTCCAAATTAAATAAGGCTAAGAAAAATATTTTAAATAATAATTGATTCACCCCCCCCCCCGCTCTTAGTTATTCAACATGTTTAACAATTGGTATCAGAGGTTTAGTTCCTTGAAGAAGAACTTAACCACTTGAGGTAGATCCAATGACACATAAATTGACAATTCCTATGTTTGATGGATCCAATTATAGTTTCTAGAAAGTGAAGATGAGAGGTTACATGATTTCTATAAGTTACATTACTTGGAATTTGTTGAGACAAAATATGTTGCATTGATGAATGGCTCTACTATTGTGGATGGGATTTCAAGCTATGAGGAGAATGAAAAAGAAAGACATAAAATCTTTAGTGTTTTATCAAATATTGAGTTAACAAAGGTTATTTCTTTGAATACTGCTTATAAAGTATGGAAAAATTTGAAAGAGATATATGAAGGAAATGATAGATTCCAGTTATGAAAGAAGTTAAAGGCTAAGTGCAAATATGAGAACCTAAGAATGGAAGAACGTGAAGATATAGAAAGTTACTTTTAGAGAGTTGACAGTGTTGTAAATGAAGTCAGAAATCAAGGAGGCACTATGAGTGATGAAGATGTTATGGATAAAATTATGATGAATTTACCGTAGAGCTACAATGATAAGATATTATCTATTGAGGAAGTTTATGATTCAAATAATTTCACTAGGGAGCAATTGTTTGACACCCTATCCGGGTTTGAGTTGAGGAAATTTGGAAAAGAGGACAAATTTGAAACAACCTTTAAAGCCACAAAGAAAAAGGAATATTCGGATGATGACAGGTCAAATGAGATGGAAGAAACCTTTACAAGGAAGTTGAAGAAATGTACCACTAACTACAAAGATATGTTACCCCTTAAATGTTTTAGATGTGGAAAGATTGGTCATTTAGCAGCTAGGTGTCTAGAAAAAGGAACAAGCCAAAAGTTTTAAAAGTTCAATAAGAAGGCCTATTGTGTTAATGAAAATTATATTATATCAATTGATGAATCTTATCAAGAGGATTGTTTATTTTTGGCAGAAATAGAAGAACCTAGATTTGATATCTCTAATGTTTGCCTGAAATTTTAATGATAACATTGAAACTGCATTGTTTGTTGAAGGAATAAAAATTAATGGTTGATTGATAGTGGATGCTCAAATCATATGACTAGTGATAAAAGTAAGTTTGTGAAACTCAAAAAATATGATACAGGTCTTGTTAGATTTGGAGATGATAAAGCAACACAGATTGTTAGAATTGGTTCTATTACATTTGATAAAAAAATATAACACTGGAAATGTTTACTATGTGATGGTTTATATCACAATCTATTAAGTGTTGGATATATGTGCAAAAATGACTACAATGTTGTATTTCAAGATGATGGTTGTGAGATCCAGAATAGATTTGGAAATATTATTGTAGTTGGTAGAAGAACACGTGAAAACATGTATCAATTAGAAGGAGCTACAAAGACTTTATTATTATCTCAATATGATGAGAGCTAGCTCTGGCACTAGAGAATGTGTCACATCAACTTTGACAACTTGGTAAGGATAAGTTCAACAAGTGCAGTAAGAGATTTGTCAAGATTGACCAAACCAGACAACATTATCTACAAAGGATGTCAAGAAGAAAAGTAGACAAGACATACATGCAAAGGAAAAGATCATTCATCTACCGAATTGTTGGATCTTGTACACACTAACCTATGTGGTCCAACAAGAACAAAAATCTTACAAATGGGAAATATATACACTTAGAAAAGAAATTTACTAGAGGAAATATGATAAGACATCTTACGAGCTACGACATGGAAGAGATCCTATATTGAAATGCTTCAAAAAATTTAGAAGCAAATGTGACATTCAGAGAGATGAAGAAAATCCTAGAAAGTTTAATAACAGAGTTGATGAAGGCATATTTTTGGGATACTCTACAAAAAGCAAAGCATACCAGTGTTACAACAAGAGACTAAACAAGATAGTTAAAAGTGTGAATGTGAAAGTTGATGAAGACATCCAAAGAACTCATGATAGACATATTGAGTATGAATCAGGTGACTAAGAGGACAAAGGAAAATAAGACAAGAATGAAGAAGAGATGAAGTAGGCTCTGATGTCAACCACTAAAACCTCAAGGTATGTATAGAGAAATTATATAGAAAACTAGATTATAGAAGATAAGAATAAAGGAATTATCACAAGAAGTAGAGCGGCTTAGGAATAAGTTCTATTGTGTTTACTCTTAGAGACTGAACCAAAGAATTTAGTAGAAGCATGCAATGATCAGAATTGGGTGATGGAAATGGAAGAAGAGCTTGATCAAACAAAGAAAAATTAGACTTGGGAACATGTGCCTAGACTGGAAGACAACAATGTGATTGGAACAAAGTTGGTATTCCAAAACAAGCTAGATGAACATGGAAAGGTATTGAGAAATAAGACAAGATTGGTCTACAAGGGTTACACTCAGATTGAAGTTATTGATTTTGATGAAACTTATGCCTTTGTTGTCTGGATGAAAGTGATTTGAATATTTTTAGCTTTTAAAGCTTTTAAATATTTTCATAGTTTATGAGATGGATGTAAAATCAACATTCTAGAATGGAGAACTGAAGGAAGAAGTCTACATTGAACAACAAGAGGTATTTAAGTTTGGAAAGGATCTAGATTTTTTTTGTAGGTTGAAGAAAGCATTGTATGGATTAAAGAAGACACCTAGAGCCTAGTATGGTAGATTGGACAAGTATCTGATTGGACAAGGATTTCAAAAGGGATCCACTGATAGTAATTTGTACTAAAGAGTTTATTCAGACTAGATCTTGACATTGTGGTTTATGTTGGTGACATAATTTTGGAGGAAAAGGTGACTTGTGTAGGAGATTTGTAGTAGGGGTGCTAAAGGAATTCAAAATGTCTATGATTGGTGAGTTCAAAAAATTTCTTGGATTACAAGTAAATCAAAATAGTAAAGGAATTTTTATTTCTCAATCTAAGTATACCAAAGAAGTTTGGATTGGAGAACTCTAAATTGATATGTACACCTATTGTTACTAGATGTAGGTTGACAAAAGAAGACGATTCATTGGAAGTTGATTCAAGTAAGTACATGTCAATAATTGGAGGATTATTATATTTGATTCCTACTAGATTGGATATTATGTATGTTGTTTGTTTAGCAGCCAGATTTCAACAAGAACTGAAAGAATCACATATTATGGCACTAAAGAGAATCTTTAGATATTTGAAAGGTACAAAAGATTTTGGATTATGGTATCCAAAGGATTCATATTTCACTTTGACAACATATACTGATGCTGATGAGGCCAGATGTGTTGATAACCAATGAAGTACAAGTGGTGGAGCTTATTTCCTTGACTCTCAATTGGTTGCATGGTTGAATGAAAAGTCAAATTTAGTTTCGTTATCTACTGCTGAAGCTAAATACATTGCAACATCTTCATGTTGCACTTAAGTATTGTGGATGAAACAAACTTTGAAGGATACTGGCATAACATTTGATGAATAAATCTCAATTATATGTGATAATACCAGTGCTATAAATATTTCGAAGAATCTGGTACAACACTCTAGAACAAAACATATACCTAGTAGATATCATTTCTTGAGAGAGAAGGTGTTGGAAAATGAGGTAAGACCTAAATATGTACCTACAAAAGAGAAAATTCCAGATATTTCAAAACCATTATGCAAAGATACTTTTGAGTATCTTAGGCAGAAGTTGGGGGTTCTGCCCCTTCCTTGTGTACAATAATGCATCGATGTGTGCATTGGTCCAGGGTATTATATGCTCATTCTTTTTTGGATCAATGCTTGGCAACTTCCTCAAATTATTTTTAATTAAGATCTGAAATGATGCTCAACTCTCCTATGCTTGTCACATCTCTTAGCCATTCATTGTTTCTCTTGAAAATCTGTAACTCAAATCCATTTCTCATCATTTCACAAACATTCAATTTTACTATTAAATTCTATCAATTTGTTATATAGAAAATACTAATGTCATGCGGGTGAGTTGAGTACCCAAATTCCAAAAGGGACAATGTGTTTGATCTAAAGTTTGTATGTGTAAGATTTGAATGTTGACTGATTTGAATTTAAAATTTATTAGCTTCACAATGTGTTTGATCTAAAGTCTGTATGTGTAAGATTTGAATGCTGACTGATTTGAATTTAAGTTTATTAGCTTCACAATGTGTTTGATTAAGTTTTGTATGTAAAGAATTTGAATATTGATTGGTTTGAATTTAAAGCTTACTAGCTTTGCAATATGTTTGATTAAAAATTATATGTTTAAAATTTTAATATCGAAAACTTTGAGCTTACTTCATTCCATTCCATTCACATATACTAAAATATACTACAAAGTTTTTTTTTAATTGAAATTATAATAAAAAATATGATTCCAAATAGATGTCCCTAAATTTTAATACTCTCAATGTAAAGCCAGGAAAATAAATAAAAAAATTCATCCATGTGTAAAAACAAAACTTAATAAAATTTGAAGTAACAAATATCTTTCACCAAATATCTTGCACATAGGTAGTTGTACTTTATCCGGTGCCAACGAACAAATATAAAGAGGCTTCAAAGTTGGTTAACAGAAAAACCATTGCTTTTCGCAAATCGCTGCGCGTCCAGACTGGACCACCGACTCATGACGTTGGCTTTGAGGTAGGTACCGTAAACTTAATCTTAAAGTTTTGCTCTTTGTCGGTGAGTTTCATGATTCATCTGATTTCACCCTGATGATTCAGAGTACTCGAAGCGATTCCGACCTGTCCATCGCCAGATCCGTTCCACGTATACAGAATTTGAAAGTTCAACCGGTACAATCATTCAATTCAAAAACCACGTCAAATCCACGCGTCTGGAAAAGGATTTGCACGTCTTGGACAGTTTCCGTAAAATAATCAAAGATTAAGTTCACTATTCACTGTCCTGTTCACTGTTGAGCATCAAATCCTAGGGTTTGAACAATTTCCTTAAAATAATTAATATTGTAAGATTATGCAGATTATATTTAATATTCACTGTTCTTGTTCATTGTTGAGTGTCAAATCCTAGGGTTTGAGCGATTTTCTTAAAATGATCGAGATTATGTTCTCTATTCACTGTTCAATATTATAAACATGTACATTATATGCTCAGTATTCACTGTCCTTGTTCATTGTTGCACATCAAACCTGCTGGTTTGGATTTCTTAAAATAATCAAGATTATGTTCACTATTCACTGTTCTTGCTCACTATTGAGCATCAAACCCTGGGTTTTAAGCAATTCCCTTAAAATAGTCAAGATTATGTTCACTATTCACTGTAGAGCATCAAACCCTAGTTTCGGGCATCAAACCCTAGTTCTAAGCACTAAACCCTAGGGTTTTTTCCAACGCCCAAGACTCGCGACTTCTTATGAAAAGAGTGTTTTGAGTACCAGGGGAAACTTGTCCGTGTCCGAATTCGATACAAACTGTCAGCATAGATTTAGTTACAAAGCTTGTCTTGTACCTTTTGATTCCTCCTGTTAAATCGTGAATAATTTCTTGTCAAAGCCAGCATTTTTTGCCGCACGAGCCAAGTAAACTGACAAATTCAGTGGACGCACGTCGCCTCAGGCCAAATCGGTCCAAAACAGGAGGAGTGTGCGAATCTGTTTCATAAGCATCTCTTACGATTCACAAGTCTCTCCAGGTATGTAAGCATGACGAATGTCTAAAATCATGGCTGCTGCCGTGGAACTTTGACTTAAAATGAGCAGAAATGAATGACTGAAAGTGAATGTTTTAGTAATGGCCAGCACAGAATGGACAAGGGACGTGACAACAGCAGCTATGAAATTTCATAAATGTGCTTCACATAGTCAAACAGAAATTGTGGGTCTTACCAGAGAAATTAGTGCAATCTTCCATTCAAAGACGATTTTCGTGCCCTGAAATGAATTCCGTTATGTTTGGAATTAATTTGCACCGTCCCTCCATTGCGAACGGAGCGATTCCGCGTTCCCGTTTTCACACTAGGGTTTTGACCGATTGTTCAAGTGTGAAACGGGTTTTTTTTGTCAGCAATGACTAGAAGACTTCTTGGTATGAATAATATAGAATAGAATAGAATATCTCGTTTTTTTTTTTAATAAAATAGAATATCATAGACTATCTTCTTTTGTATGGTATGAATAATATAGAATAGAATACAGTCTCTTGTTTTTTTTTTAATAAAAAAAAATATAATAGATTTATCTTCTTTTGTATGGTATGAATAAAATAGAGTAGAACATAATATCTTCTTTGTATAATAAGTCACAAAGTATGACACTACAAGGGTGAAAGCAAGTCCACCCACATGCTCTTAGAGCATCAGTTTTATTCCATAAAAGAAGTAATATGGACCCATAGGTTCAATGGTCACACTCATAATGTTCTGGTTATAGTATTTTGTTTTGTTTTGGAAACATCAGCTCTCCATATCCAAATTCTCAATTACATAGAAAATGATCTCTAATATTAAAAGTGTATTTAATATATTGTCTATAAGATAAATAGTAAAATATATTTTGTTGTAAAATAATTAAAAATAAAAATTATGTATTATATTGGAGATTTGGTCGTGTAAAACTTGTTGCAATTGAATTATATATATTTTTTCAACTTTTAAATTTGATATTGTAGTTAATCTTATATTCTTAGAAAATGTGTTGGAATTAAAATATACTTAATAGAGTTTGAAAGTCTTTAATGACTTAATGTTGGAACAATATCATACATAGAATAAATGAGATATTTCTTTTTGATAAGTTTTTAGTGAGATATTTTTCATTTTTAAAGTAATAGAAAAATAATTAGAATTACAATTTATTTATCATAGTTGAATTTCTATCATGTAAAAAATGTATTATAATTAAATTATATCATATTTGAAATTTTGGATATGGTATCATAGCTAGTCTCAATATGAATGCACTTTGGAGAGTGTGTTGGAATTGAAATACACATCATTAAATTTGAAAGTTTTTATTAAGAAACAAGTGGTTGAGTGATAGAAATTCTTGGATTAGATATCATAGCAAGTCTTAAATGAATGCACTTTAGAAGGTGTGTTGGAATTGAGATACACTTCTTTATAGAATTTGAAAGTTTATTATGAAACATGTGGTTCAATTGTGGAAAATGTTACCGCTCACAAGCTAGTTCTCAATTTGAATCTCAGTTTGTCTACTATTCTAATTAATGTATCAATTATTCTTTGTATAAATTAAAAAAATCTTTATCATAAAGTAGTAAACAAGTTATTAAAATTAAAATCCATGTAAAACTATCTTAAACGATTCAAATAACTCTTGTATGTGACATGTATATAAGCTCCAAGTTCTTGAAAAAAAATCTATACCTTTCCAATGTTTGGTAATTTGAGTTCTATTAGTGAACTCCAATTCACATTCATTATTTAAGAAATAAATATTAATAACCATTTTTATGTAGGAATGGAGTGTAAAATTGTTATTTGACTATCTAACCATTGAATAGTGTGATGTTTAAGTAGAATGTAGAGAGATTGAACACCTTGTGCACAAAATCTCTCCAAATTATATTTGTATTCTAATTAGAATAATGATACAAAATGACTAAATAAAATAAATATCACAAAAATAGTATTTTAATTATGAGGTCTTTGATAGCTAAAATTAAAATAATCCCATTCAACATTTTTTAAATATTAAAATTATAAAATTAGGACAACATCACAAAAGATAAAAGTAGGGAATGAAATATTATAGTTGAATAGTCAAATTATTGACAAACATTTTCACAATTGATAAATTGTTGGGCTAAACTCAAATACCCAAAAAAATTTCTTTTCTCTTTTGGCATTGGACAAGAAAGTAAGGTAGTATGATTATCTTGTCCTTTATGTGATCCTCTCACATTGAAGTCAAATTTAATGCACATGCTTAAAAACATTTCTATCATCCTCACATTTCCACACTTGTGTTTCATTTGCACAAAATTATTTTACTAGAAGATCAAAGTAAATCATTCTTTCAAGGATGATAAAGAAAGAAAGAAACACCAAAAATACATTATTTCATTTGTAAAATCAAAGACTTTATTATAGGGAAAAGGGGGGTTTGAAGATCATTCAGCTTATTCTCAAGATAGCCTTGTCATATGGTGTAGATTGAGAAGTTGTAAAGGAAGATATACAACTACACAATCAATCAAATATAAGTATGTAAAATTAACGCATGTACCTTATATGAAACAGTACATGAGAAGTGGGTTTTCTTAGGAATTCAAGAGAATGAGGTGGTTGGAAGCAATGGCATATGCATCCACTCTAAATAGTCACATATATACTGGTATCAAAGATGGTGAAACCTTTGCAAACATTTATAAAATATAATAAAGAGATGATATTTTTCATAATAAAATCTAATTAGAAATGCCTACTACTATGAAAAAATAAATAAATTTGTATGACTTTTTATAAACTAAAATGAAATCATACCTATTTCCTATAAAAAAAATAGTAAGACTTTATTGATAACCTCAAGCATTTCAAAAGAAAATGAAAACATATTTAATAATCATTTTGAGCACAAACATAATCCTTAAAAATAAAATAATTAGCACAAGAAAATCACATTCTATTGAATTTTAATTTTTATTGTATAATGATTAAATAATTATTCTCTCAATTATGCTATCTTTTATTTTTTTATTTTTGTAGTATATAATGATTAAATGAATAGTCTCTCACACCACTTATGGTATCTTTTTAATTTCTCTATTTTGTAATGATTAATTGAAGTTCTCTATTGGTTATTTAGTAAGAAAAATCATTTGTTATCATTTAGGAAAGATATGGTGAAAGCTACATAAATTTTCCTTTCAAAGTATATTTTAATTTGTAAGTTTAAATAATATTATACAATAGTTATAATCAATTAATTTTGGAAATTGTAAATTTGTTTAAAAAGAATTTTTGTACTTGTTTCTATAATGACACTTTAATACATTTGATTTTCTTGTTTAGTTTTGGGTGTTACACTATTTTTTTTTTCCTATTCTACTTTATTTTAATTTTTTATTATATTTAATTTTTTAATTTTATATAATGATTATCGATTATATATATATATATATATATATATATATATATATATATATATATATATATATATATATATATATATATATATATATATATAATTTGATATTTTTTATTAGGGTAAAAATATGTTTTGAAGGGGCTTTGAAACCCTTTATATCTGATTTTGATGGGGATTTGGAACCCCACTTAGACGAAAAGTTACAAATAGATAAAATAATACAAAACAATAGTCTAAGACCACACAAACAACAACTAACTAACGAAAGTAATTCAAAGCTCTAGTTGCCCATAAATATTGCACTACAGGCCTAAGCCTTACATCAATGAACAAATATCCCCAAAAAGGAGATCCAAAGGGTTTTGATAGGCTCCCCAAAACTTAACATTGGGTTTTACCATGGCTCTCAAAACCATCAACACAAACTGCCTCAAAATATTTATCATCAAAAAACCAATTGAAATAGTGGGGTTTTGAGAGGCTTCCCAAACCATTGTGGGTATTGGATTGGTTCCCACAACTATTTTGGGTTTTAAAATGGCTCCCAAAACCATCAAGGAAACTCAACAGAAAACCGACTAAAACTATGGGGTTTTGGAAGGCTCCCCAAACCATCATGGGTTTTTTCCTGGCTCCCACAACCAAAGTAGGGTTTTCAAAGGCTCCCCAAACCTACTAAACATGCTCCAAGAGGGAACCCAAAACCAACTAGCTACTATAGGAAAATAACTCCCAATTATAAAGCACCTCCTCTCCAAAGAAAATCCTTCCCACTCCTCAATAGGACCTGAATATATGGAGCTCACTAGAAGGGAGATCTTATAGGACAACAACCTTGTAACCAAGTAGCCCCATCCACTAGGAAACCACATAGAGCACCAATCATCCTCGATCCACTGGCCAATCTCCACCTCTATAGAAGAAGTTGCCACCTCTATTAGGAACATGAAAGAGGAAGAAAAAAATGAAGTGCCAAACCCATGAAAAAACCACAACCAATAACCCCACCTCAATAGGGCACAAGGGCATACTTCTCCTCTATTGAAGTCTTGGAAGGAGGCGTCCCACCTAAAGCAACAATAACCCACACAAGAGAGAAAAATAGGAAGCATGTGAAAACAAAAGGGACATACACAACCCCACCAAAACCAACCCGTAACCAAAAACATGCAATAGATAGACCAAGCCCTCAAAAACTACTAGTCCTAGTCTAGAGAAAAAGAGAAAATAGACATGAGAACACCCACAAAAAGGCACACAACAACCGAAAGGAAATACACACCCAAGAAAGACCAAAAAATGTTGGAGAATTCATGCATATATGTGCTGGCATTAATGTTTTGTCATTGATGTCAACATATATTTTATTCTTGATAGTTTCCTGGTTTGTTCAATAGAAGTTTTGGTTCAGCATGAATAGTGTATTTTATATAAGTTGTTGTGAAGTTGGCAATGTATCTTAGAATGTATGTACTTGATCATGTTCAAGTTGCATAGGTTCACTTGATGATTTGATGAAGTTATGGTTGATTTATTAGAGGACAACTTTTTGGTTATCTCAATAGAGATAGTGTTGTAGTTTTTGGATCGGTGAGGATAGGTTATGCAATATCTTTGGTTTCTAACTTGGTGGTGAGTTCAGAACATGGATGTGTGTTCTTGGCTCAGATGGTTCATGATTTGGATGCTAGAAAGCTATTCCTTTGTAGAGACAGAGGTTGACGTTTAGTGTTCTTGATAAATAGTGAATAGACAATTGTAAATTCTGAGTTAGAGATGATTGTGTTGCTATTGTGGTATTTCATGTTGCTTTTTGATGTTTCTAGATCATGTTCTATTCGTGTTGGTGGATTGCATTGGATTATGTGATTAGATTCAATGATTTTCCTATGGCGTGTTGGTGTTCTTGATTAACTTGGTGAGTTAGTGTGTTGCGAAGATTTGAGGCATGACCTTTGGATCATGGTGTGTCTGTGAAAAGAGATTTTTTGTACTAGCTATGTCTTAGTCGACATGTCTTGGATCATATTGGTGATTGTGTATTACTCTATAATATTTTATAATTAGGTCCCTGGATGACCTTGTTGTAATGAGTTGATGTGAAGTAGTGCCAAGGAAAGAGAACCCCCAAAGGAGATGTCCAACATTGCAGCTAAGAGTAACATAGGGAAGCAACAACACAAATCTAGAGAGAGAACGCACGATCCAATGTAGTTATTCAGAGATTAAACAACATACATGTTGGGTTGTCAGGCTTCTCAGTTATGGCCATCTATAATGAAATGAATCTTTGATCCTAATTCTAATCTGCCAAAGTCTTAGATCTAGGTTCCTAGAATGAACATAACTTTCTTCTCAAGATACATTGAGTTATTACATATAGGAAATAACTCAAAAAGTCAGCCAAGAGAGAATTATTCCCCAAGAAGAAAAGGTGTACAACAAATAGGTCCGACCCAAAAATGAATCAAAGATCCATGGAAGGAAACAACAAGATGCATGATCATAGGAAATGATACACGAGAAGTCATCTAACCACACACTACGATCACAATAGTTGAAAGCGAAAGATCAACAACCGCACATCGAACTCTAAATAGGTCCAAGCAAGCAACAAACTATAGACACCTAAATTTGTCCACTTAACATTAATTAAATTTATTTTAATTAATGACCCCAAATAACATTGTGGTTAATTTTTAGTTAATTATATTTTTTATATCCATCTATCTATTTAATTAAATAAATTCATTACCTATAGTATTTAAATTAAATTTAAATACTACCCCTTCTAATGTATTAAATTTAATTTATTACATGTTTGTCCATATTCCCATTTTAAATAATTTTTTAATTTATTTATTCCTCCACATGCTTTATTTGTACTAAACTATGATTAAATTAAATTTTATTTAATTTAATCTTAAACCTAACCTAGATATATCCTACACACATCACTTTCTATCTAATAAGCCTATTTATTAATTAACTATGGTTAATTAAGCCAATTTTCACCTTCTTACACAAATTAGTCCTAATTATCTACTCACACATGTGTGAACAAATAATTTAAAATTCATCTTTTCAAAATTTGCTAAAAAATGCCTAAACAAGGCTTCTTACATTTTTTGATGACATTTTTTACATTTTTCCAAAGTGTGAAAATTGACTTTCTCTTACACAAACTTACACATGTGTACTTGGAGTACACATTGATACTTCACATCCCAAGTTTCTCACACATGTGTGAGCAAGTATTAGAATTGCATGGCTTATGTGTCTCCTCGGTGTCACCTATGTGGATTCCACATAGATGTCACCTCACCCTAGCCCTCCAAAATCCTATAAATAGGACCCTTGCCTCAAGAAAATCATCCATCATTTTGCATAGTAGAATTATTATGCTAGTTTGTGCTTAGATTTTTCTTTCTTGCATTTAGAGTTTTTTACTAACCATTTGGTAGTTGCTATCTTTCAGTGTAGATTTAAAACTTGGTTCCATTAATAATAAGTTCATTTGTTTTCTTAGTTTTCATGCCATATGAGCTTGAGGGTTGCTTCCATAGCTCCTCCTTGAACCTCTTTGGCTTCTTGTATTGAATACTTGAGGGTTTCTTCCATAGCTCCTCCTTGAGTAGTCCAATCTTTGCTTCAATCTACCTTACATTCAATAGTGGGATTTATACTTGTATTGGGAGAGCACACACACAACCTCTTTAAGAGATTAAATCAAGCAAGTCTCAGGTGCACTTGCTTCATTATCTTTTGAGGTTATGTGGAGAATAGTGTAGGAATGAGTTTAAGCATAGTTTTCTTATTAGTTTAAGATCTTTAATATGCACATGTATAACTAACATTTGAATGTTTATGCTTGATCCACACAGGTCACTTTTCCACATATACACAAACATGTTACCTATGGATAGAAAATGAATAATATATCAAACAACCATGAACAAAAGGAGGTGATATCATAGGAAGATGATCCCTAAAAGGTCCAAAATAAGAATTTATGCCCGCACATGCTATCTTGAACAAATGATGATCAACAAGCATAATATCTCCAATCAGAAAAGAAGAAAAAAATAACAAAGAACTATTTTTGGTTGATGCAAGATTTCTGTGAACCCAAGATACTCCTGCATTAGAGCTACTGTACAACCTAAGAAGAATCCAAACGATCCCACTCAAATTGAGAAATCCAAGTAGTGTCCTCAACTAGTTTGTTCTTCCACTTAACCAAATATTCCATGTAATCCTTTTTCCTTGTGCTCCTCCCAATACTTCTATCTGAGACCTTCTCAAGTTCCTATATTTACTTCTTAGGATATTCCCACTTCATGTCTATCTCATCATCTGACTCAGTACTCATACAAATCTACAATGTTGAATATAGGTTATATATCCATGTCAACCTATAGCTCAACCTCAAAAGAATTACCACTATCAAATTTCTTCAGTATCTTACAAGGCCCAAAATTCGTCATATTTAGCTTACTGTAGGTTCCAACAAAAAATATTGCCTTCTTCAAATGAATCATAGCTTCATCACCATCTTTAAAATTTATATGTCTCCTAGATTGGTTAGTTGCATCCTTATATTTATGATTACTATATTCCAAGTTATACTTCACCTCATCATGTAAATTCTTCATGAATTCAACATATCCCTATGCTTCAACACTTCTCTTCTCCTCTAGGCCAAGATCTATCAAATTTGATATTCCTTTAGGATGCATGCTAGTAAAAATTTCAAAGGGTGTTTTACTTGTACTCTGGTTCACTGAATTGTTATATGCAAAAATTTATTGTGCCAAAACCAAATCCCAATTATTAGGTTTATCTCCAACAAGACATCTTAACAAATTAACCAAAGTCCTATTCATAACTTCTATTTTTCCACCAGTTTGTGAATGAAATGTAGAACTTAACTTTAAATCTGTACCCATCTTCTTCCAAAGTGTTTTCCAAAAGTATCCCACAAAATTACTTTCCCAATAAAAAATAATAGTCTTAGGCAACCCATGCAATCTCACAACTTCTCTAAAGAATAGATCAACTATATGAACAAAATCTAATGTTTTCTTACAAGGAATGAAATGTGACATCTTTGAAAATCTATCTACCACAACAAATATAGAATCATTACCTCTTTGTGTATTTGGTAATCCAAGAACAAAATCCACGCTAATGTCTTCCTAAGGTCTACTAGGAATAGGTAAAGGTGTGTATAACCCTATATTTTGACTTAATCCCTTAGCAACTTGACAAATTCTACAACTTCTGACAAATTTATGAACAAACTTATACAATTGAGGCCAAAAGTATTCACTACTACATTTGGGGCCAAATTTCGACGGCCATTTGTCGGATTTGCAACGCTCATTTGTCAGAATTTTGATACATGAGTCCGTCGCCATTTTTGCGTAGAAGATTGTGACAAAAGACCTACCTGTCAGTTTACCAAAACCATGTCATGTCGAAAAGTTCCAAATGACAACAGCTTCAAAATGGCATTTCCTGTGGTTCATCCATCGAAATTCTGATAACAAGACCTATCGAAAATATACAATCTCTGTTGGAACTGACTATCGAACCATATTATTTCTGATGGTATAATTGTTGGAATACTGACAGTTAGCATCAAATTATGACAGATCTACCTATCAGTGATATGGCCTCACAGTCGAAAGTTCTGTTGAATATTTTCTATTTACGACACTTAAACTGTCAGAATAGCGATAGTTCTGCACTATTCTCCGATAGGTTTCCCTGTCGAACATATAGCATTATTATTGCACGAAATGTTGTAAATTATTTTTTTCTGACATTTTGTCTGTCGAATGCATAGCGCTTCTATCGGAATTAATTATGAATTGTCAAAAAACCAACGGATAGGCACATTAAAGTTAACACAGCTCAAGAGACCATCATAGGTTGTCTCTTTCTTCGGTCTATATTATTGATAGAATGTTTTACCTTTCATTAGCTCATCAAATCCGGGGATTTGAAAGAATTTAATAGAATATTTTCATGACAATGTATATTATTGAAGTTGACATTGCACGAATTTATCTACTTCGCGCACTTGTAGAGTATGAGGACGGCGATAAAGAAGCATTGCCATGGGAGGAGATGCTTCTTTATCATCATCTTCATAGTATACAAGTGCGCGAAGTAGATAAATTCATGCAATGTCAACTTAAATAATATACGTTGTCATGAAAATATTCTATTAAATTCTTTCAAATCCCCAGATTTGATGAGCTAATGAAAGGTAAAACATTCTGTCAATAATATAGACCGAAGAAAGAGACAACCTATGATGGTCTCTTGAGCTGTGTTATCTTTAGTCCTAGCTACCTATCGATCATCGAGAATAATCACCGCCTTGAATTTATGTACACTACAGAAATTGATCATAGTCTTGCAAAAACATTTTACACTTGTACATCTCATCAATACTGGAGGCCTAAAGTAATTTTATATGATCACTAGCACATTTCATGCATGGATGAGAAAACACTATCCAAAGTTTCGAGATAACCATTTTTGAGAAGAGGAATGAGTGGAGGCCAAAGAAGGGATAATTGTGAAGGTTTTATAGATGTAGGTTACTGAATCATCATCTCTACACTGATACTCAATCTGGCCTCCACTCCATATACGTCTTCTCAGAATCTAAAAACTCTCCATCATTGATTCTCATTGTTTTTCCAGCGTCTCCATGGACTGAGACCTTAAATTATTGAGCTTCTCTTTGTTTTGAGAATAGTTTAACATTCTCTACTTAACAGGGCCAACCACGTGAAGGTGGAAGCTCACCTAGCCCCTCCTAGGAGCCTCTTATGACCCTTTACGACATTTTAAGCCCTCTAAGATGTATTCTTAGGGATCGTAAATGGTCGTAAAGGGTCATAAGGGGTCCTAGGACACAACAGCTAAGAAACATAAATGTACGCATCATGGTCACAATTTTTTGGAGACACAACATAATTGAGTAGTTTTTCAAGATGATGCAAAGTAGTGGTTGCTTTGCATCATCTGGGAATAGCACTCAATTATGTTGTGTCTCCAAAAAATTGTGACCATGATGCCTACATTTATGTTTCTCAGCTGTTGTGATATGTACATCGCAGTCTGTCATTGTTGCAACAACAGAGCCTATATTCCACAACAAAAAGGAAGACATCTTTTTAGCCTAGGTCTCGATCCTACCCCAATTATCAAAGGATCCAGGGCCAGGCTCGAAAGATGTCTTCCCATTCTGTCTGCAACATTGTGTCCATCCATGATCTCAGGAACATCATCGTCTTTCCACTCTTCATTTGCCAAAATATATCACTTCTTCAAGCTTGCAGAGTAATCTTATTAATAAAAGAACTCTTGCCAACATTAGGGTACCCACAAATCAAAATAGTTGATGTTATTGGTGCTCGTGCTCAAGGATATCGGTTCACTATTTTGAAACGGCCAAATCATTTTTATTTCAATTGTAGAGAAAAGGAGTGGGAGAAAACGAGCAGGTGAAAGCTGATCGAGAGTGAGAGAAGGCATTGCATTTTATTTGATCATAAATGCTCTCTGAAATGACCAATCGTGTTTTCTATTCGATTCCTTTTGGTGTTTTTTTTTCCCATATTCAGTAGATAAAAATCATGGTGGCAGCCACTTATCCATCTTTTTGATGTTCCAGGTATTTTACAAAGATACAGGTATGTGGATTTATTGTTCAATTGCTTGCAGTTAGGTCAAATGCAAATATTTTGTCACGTTGCAAGGGCAAGATATCAGTTTGGTGTTTTTGGTTTATGTTAAAAGTTGATTTGGTAAAATCCTCAAAAAACACACTACATGTTCTAAAATGTAAAGAAGTTGAATGTTAAATGTAAGATATATATCTCATCCATAGTAATCAAAAGAAAGGACATGAAACTTATAAGGAGATTTACCAAACCAAAAATATAAGCAAATAGGAAACATGGATTGGTACCTTATAAATTAGTTTTTGAGGTGCACAATCTTCATCAATCTCCTCAGAACAAGACCCCTCCTCACGAAAAATGCATTTAACACAAAAAAAAAATCTACAAAACTGAACCAATGGCATGTTTAGAACAAAGAAATAGATTGATAATAATATGCTGAAAATTCTATTATGTTTAATACACGCAAAAGGACTAGTCCCAACAATTCTTAAACATACTTTATCTGATATGATAATAAAATGCTAATTAAACTAATAAAGGTGTTATCTGCATTTAATCTTCCAATTACTAATTACACAAAAAACAAATTTACAAAACTGAACCAATGGCATGTTCTTCGTATGTGATTTCTTCATCTTTCGAGCCTCTGGCATCATATTCGACCACAAATTTCAAATGCATTGCATTTTATTTGATCATGAATGCTCTCTAAAATGACCACATTCTACTGGTGTCGTGCCCTAGCCCGTGCTTTATCTCCATTATTTGATGTTATTGGTGCTTGTGCTCAAGGATATCAATTCACTATTTTCAAATGTTTGGATTGTTTTGGTCGTGACTGTTCCTCTAGTACACAGTCAGGAAATGTAACTGTCTAATGATTATATGTAATGTTGAATGGATTAAATGCTTTATTCTTGGTAGAAGTGAATGGAAGGAATAGTGTTGGTGTTAGGTTTCATTTATTATTGAATTCAATGGTTTCCAAGATGTGTTGAGGAGTTTTCTCCTTGTTTAATGTTAACTATTCCTGCACAATCCACTCGTACAATAGTGAAATGCTATGTGATTGACAATTTCATACAACTGGTCCTTTGGTGTGTATTAAATACAATCCAGTCACTTATTGAATGCTTTGGAGACTACTGGTTTGACTGTCCATGCGTTACCAATGACTGAGATTCATTAAAGGATACAAAACCCTTCATTTTGGGGTTATTGTGTGTGGATTCAAATGTAGGTTTGATTTGGTTAATGTTTAGAAGAGATCAATAAAGTATTTAAAGACAATCTTACATGTTTGGAGAGGTTTGAGAGGCACTTATAATGACTGTACCCTCACAAACAGCGGCATAGACTGGTTTTACTAAGTTTCCTTTCTCTATTTTGAGGTTTCCTTTCTCTACCGTAGGGGTACAGTCAGAGGGTTCATTGACAAAATGATCCTTTGAATGGTTACTATGAATATGAATGATTTGATCAACATATTGCTCATTTTACTTGAAGTTTCGAATAGCTTGTGCAAGGGTGAAAGTAGTTTTGGTCATGACTGTTCCTCTACACTGTCAGAAAATGTAAATGTGTAATGATTATATGTAATGTTGAATGGATTAAATGCTTTATTCTTGGTAGAAGTGAATGGAGTTTCCAAGATGTGTTGAGGAGTTTGCTCCTTGTTTAATGTTAACTGTTCATGCACAATCCACTCATACAATAGTGAAGTTACAAAATTGAACCAATGGCATGTTTACAACAAAGAAATAGAATGATAATAATATGCTGAAAATTCTATATATTCTATTTAATACATGCCAAAGGACCAGTCCCAACAATTCTTAAACATACTAGTTATCTGATATGATCAATTGTTAATAAAGGTCTAATTCTGTAGATTGCTAGCATGAAGGAAGATTTGACCTAGCCAAATTTTCCTTTTACCACACAAAAAAAATGTGTGATAACTATTTCTACTCCAACCTTAATTGTTTAAGAATTCATCATATCAGATAAAGTATGTTTAAGAATTGTTGGGAGTTCTATTAGACCTTTGTTGTAAACATGTCATTGGTTTTCAAATGTTTGGATTCACGTTTGTTGATATTACTGGCATATATGTTTAATGATGCCATTGTATATTGCTGTCATTGAAATGACCGCATTCTATTGGTGTCGTGCCCTAGCCCGTGCTTTAACTCCATTATTTGATGTTATTGGTGCTTGTGCTCAAGGATATCCATTTTTTTGAAATGTTGACTATGGTTATCAAATGGACAACCCGTGAGCTTCTAGCTAGGTGTCATTTGTATTGATAGCTTAGGGAATCAAATGTATCGTATCATTGATAGTTGAGACTTTGTTAAAAGGAAATAGGAAAAAGAACGATTCTGATTTAGTTTCTCTATTTTGATCTCTAAGTGGCTTACAACCCTAGAGAAGTATATGTAGATTGACAAATGCAGTTGCAGGATACATAGCAGCCGATAATTCACAAGAAATCCATGCATCCAATTTGAATAGCAATTGATACAAAGAAATAGGGTCCTCCAATGGCCCAGTCATCCGGACCTTGATTGTCCCCTCAACTAGTGACCCTTCAAAATCAGGTTATAATGCAATCAGTGAATGATCCTTCATTCTCCTGGTCTACCCTACATCCAAACATATTGGAAATACACAATACAATGATAAAAAGTCTATCAAAATCCCCCTTCCCTCAAGGGACACTATCAACCATCCCTTCCACATAGCATTTCACTGTTGTATGAGTGGATTGTGCAGGAACAGTTAACATTAAACAAGGAGCAAACTCCTCAACACATCTTTGTTGTAAACATGCCACTAGTTTAGTTTTGTAAATTTTTTTTTTGTGTTAAATGCATTTAAATGGAACATTAAGCATAGTAATAATATGCTTAATCTATTAGTAATTGCAGATTAAATGCCTATAACACCTTTATCAGTTTAGCATGTTATTATAAGATACTAAAGAAGACCTACTATTTGTCAGAGAAATCTTCACTGTCCCCCACAGTGAAGACAATGAAGATTGACCTCCTGCCCCACAACAAAGAACATTGTAATAAGAATAAGATATAATATAGTGTTAGAATAAACTTTGAACAAAGACATGTAATGCTTAAGTTAATGATCTAAAAAGCTGCAAATATAGGAATTGAAAAAGAAGATAGTGCCAAGAAACATTTTCACAAATATGAAACGTGAGGAAAAGTAATAACATTAACAATGCCAAGATTCACAACATTAAATTTCACCTGCGGATGAGTTTCTGCAGTGGGTTGCCCATCATCAAAAATATGTTGAGTTGCATTTGAGTTGTAACTAAGAGTATCATGTGGAACAGACCCTAAACTGTGAAAGTGTTCTCCAACCCGGCAATTCAAAATTCAATCTAGGCAAGCATCAGTAAGTGAAATAAATTATAGACATCAACATCAACATCATCATAATCATTAGAAATAAAATTTAAAGACATATTTTGGATAGTACTATGTTTCTTGAAAGATTTTGTGATGCTTCTAAACTTTAAAGACATATTTTATGGCTTAATGATAACATAGATTAGTGTTTTGTTTTCTGATGGAATGTTGTTGATCATTCATGGTCTTGAAGAAAATTTTGATTGTTTTGATTCTCAAGTCTTGACGTTGTTTCTCAATGTGATATAGACTAACCACAAGATGGTTCAGTTGGTCCTCTCTTTTTGTTTAATCATTTGTCTTCTTCATGGTGTAAGTGTTCATTAATATTCATTAATGGCAGGCGGTGATTCCTTGGTAATAAAGGCATTGACAACATTCATAATCATATAGCTCTTTACCTGATCTAGTCACATCATCAACATCGAGGTCGGTTTGTCTGGCCTCGGCCTCAACCTCAACCTGCTCATTAACAATGGCCTCTACACTCTCTACAGCTGCAATACAAATTGTTACATTAATCCAAACACCAATTGCAATTAAATTGGTATTACTACACCAATCAATTTAAGATGTTTACTTGTATTACAGTGATGCACGTCTTCATTGTCATCAACACACACAGGTTGTGTACGACAAGAATTGGTAGGCTCCAAAGTTTCTAGATAACCGTTTTTGAGAAGAAGAAAAAGTGGAGGCCAAAGAAGGGATAATTGTGAAGGTTTTCTAGATGTAGGTTACTGAATCATCATCTCTTGTTGATATATTTCAGATTCTACTCTGGAATGAACATACTATAGAGATCTAACACAGCTAAACATAGAATAAAGTAAACAAGAAGGGATAGAAGATACTCGGATATCAACCAAGTATACTCCAATCTATATGCCTCCAACTGTACTAACAAAGGTGCTGAGGAGAACCTGATTAGTACATTAGTGTTAGTGTATTGAGGAAGAGTCCAGTCCTAACAGAGGCTTCCAGCCCGAATCAACTCACAGTTAACATTGCCAATAATTGCTGGTTGTATGGATCAGATCATAATTTGATCTTTATTCATGCTTAGACTTGTTCTTATCTATTAGCCGAAGCTGCTTATCTTTCACACCAATGTATGCTGATCTAAGTTTGCTTAAGGCAGAGAATCAAGGTTTTGGGGGAGGGAAGCACGTTATGTTTTTGGTGCTTCTCTCCCTAGAATCCAACACCATATATATATGAATTGAATTATCTTCAAGAGGGTCGACTTGGTCTTATTAAATATATTTAATGTTAAAGCCAAGAGGCAGACCTTGGGCCCTTAACTAATTCAACCAACACATATATATAAATGAAATAATAATCTCCTTATTATTATGAATTGCACAAGGGTATTTATTTGATCAGTTTGATCTTGCCCGAAAGGCTATAATTATTAACACTATGCATTGGTACTCAATCTGGCCTCCACTCCATATACGTCTTCTTAGAATCTTAAAACTCTCCATCGTTGATTCCTATCATTTTTTCAGCATCTCGATGGACTTAGACCTTAAATTATTGAGCTTCTCTTTGTTTCGAGAATAGTTAAACATTCTCTACTTAACAGGGCCAACCACGTGAAGGTGGAAGCTCATTTGGCCCCTCCTAGGAGCCTCTTATGACTCTTTACGACATTTTAAGACCTCTAAGATGTATTCTTAGGGATCGTAAATGGTCGTAAAGGGTCATAAGGGGTCCTGGGACACAACAACTAAGAAACATAATTGTAGGCATTGTGGTCACAATTTTTTGGAGACAACGTAATTGAGTTGTATACCCAGACGGTGGAGAGCAACTCCTGCACCTCCGATTCCAAGTTGACTACATCTGTTTCTCATGAATACAAGGTCCTCTAATAGATGTATTCAACTTGGAATTGGGGGTGCAGAAGTTTCTCTACACCACTTGGGTACACAACTCAATTACGTTGTCTGTGACTATGATGCCTACAATTATGTTTCTCAGCTATTGTGAAATCTACATTTATGTTTCTCAGTTGTCATGTTTATGTGCATGTTTTTTATGTATTTTGGATAGTAAGTCTAATTTAATTTTTCTGTGGACAAAGACCTTAAATCATGTAATGAGGACACTTAGAACACTAGTATATGCAAATTTATTATTTAATAATAAAAATCTATTAAAATGTTTATACCTTCTCCCATTTGTTGGTGTAATTCCTCTTTGAGTATCCCCTTTCTCCTTTGCATCCAAAATGAACTCATTCCAATCCCTCACTAGAATAAAGGGGGGATGCTCAAACTTCACCAAGACTTCATACACGCAACATTCATAGATTACGTTCAATGCATTATTTACGTTCGTAAATCAGCGTTGCGTACAAGTCTACAGACGATGCATGTTACAAAGTCACACTCAAGCTTGAAAATGATAGTCAATCCATAGTCAAGGTCAAGGAACAAATGGAACAACCAAGAAAACACTATACATTAAATCATGTGATTGATAGCAGATTGGGGCTCACTTGAGCCATAAACATGAAGAATTATTCTAAAAAAAGATGTAAACCATATATATGTGCACTTGAGGCAAAGAGAAGTTACGTCATATCCATATTAAAATATTAGTTACAATATGAAAATACTAAACTAACTAATTCCTAAGTTCATCTCTGCATATGGTTGCAACAAAGATATGTGATTACAATATAGAGAAGGCATCATAAAAATATAATTTCAGAATTTTCCCTAGCCTGACATGTTTTGCACTCATATCCTTCATCGCGGATAAGTGGAGATGGTTGGATAGATGTAGATGAGTTGTCATCGACCCAACTAAAGTATCCGCAACCATTATTTCCTTGTGATGCCCAGTCTACATTAGTTCTTATATTATAATGAATAGTTTTTACATTAGAAACATTAAATATATACACATCAGCAACCTTTTTTCTATTTGGGCAGCACCAAAATTATCATCTAGGGTTGTTCGCTGTTCATGAAGTCTTCAACACACACTATCCACCACCACATCGACAGTTTGGCACATTGACAAGAGTCATCGAGCCTATATATCAATAATGCACCGCACCATTGTTACTACATTTATTATTTTTATATGATTATTTTTATATGAAATACAGTAAGGAGTACCATCAGAAATATTAACCATTTACAATAATGAAAAGTAAACCTAAATCAAATAGCTCATTTTTTTATCAGCATGTGTAGTCTCTGTGTATATGAAAAATGAAAGAAATATGAAGCTGAAATAAAATAGTGAACAAAATAGTATTCGATCCACATAGACTGAATGAAATATACCATCAAAAGAAGGTGACAAGATCCTATCACGAAGCAGAGACATAGGAAACAAAAAAGGGACAAAAGACAAGAAATAAGAAAAATCATTACGACTATAAAAAATCACTTATACTGCAATAAAAAAAAGAAACACTCTTTGTCAACAATTTTCAAAATCATTAGGACTATAGAAAAATAATTAAGACTATACAAAATCAAATTTTAGAAATGGACGGTTCTAATGCTTTGCCATTACAACAATTGAGCATTCTTCATTTGGTATTGTGTATTCCATTTAAGTATGTCAACAATGTTCAAAATCCTGTCACCAAGCACAGACAAGAAATAAGAAAAATCATTAGGACTATAGAAAAATCAAGTTCTATAAATGGATGGTTCTGATATTGCTTTGCCATTACAACAATTGAGCATCCATCATTTGGTACTTCTTGGTGTATTCCATTTAAGTTTTTCAGTTGTCATGTTTATGTGCATGTTCTTTATGTGTTTGGCTTCTCTCCCTCGCAAGGGATGCATCGATAGGTAATTGATTTGAAAGCATAATGATTTGACAATCTTTTTTTAGGATAGGCGTAATCATCCCGCCAACCTTAATTAGCAATATTTGTGATATATGTCAAGTACTTATAATCAGTATGCCCAAAAAATAGAGACTTAGTAGTTAAAGCATGTCCTTTGGTTTGCTAGTTTACTTATAATCAGTATGTCCTTTGGTTTACTAGTTTAATCTAGTTTAAGAATGGTTTGTTTCATGTTTGAATGTACCATTGAATGAAGCTTGGCTATATTAAGTACAATCTTAAGAATTATGACTCTTCAAATTCTCTTGTTTCCTTCAGACCTCCAAACATGTGTACTTTGAGTAGCCCTCCAACAAATGGACTTGTGATGATTTTCAAAATAGTACATGTGTAGGAGGACTACTAAAAGTACTGCTTAGGAAAATCTGAATGTTCATCACCTGTGCATATAAGAGTTGATCATAGAAGATATATGCTATTGGGTAAGCTCCCAATAGCGCTCAGGTAAATATGCATGTTCATCACCTGTGCATATGAAGTGGCTCTAATGGAAGATACAATCACTAAATTCTACATACTCCTTATTTTGTGCTGCATTGATATTGTTAGACATGGTATTTCTTGAATGGAATGACTCGTTACTTGTACATTGACTAGAATGTTGGTGGAAGAAGGATGATTTGTTTGCAACCATTTTTTCAACTCTAATTTTCTCAACACAAAGGGACATTTATCATAGCCATAGAAACATGATTATTTTAAAATGAAATACACCAAGGAGTACCATAAGAAATATTGACTATTTACAATCATGAATAGTTAACCTTAATCAAATAGCTCATTTTTTTATCAGCATGTGTACTCTCTATGTATATGAAAAATGAATGAAATATCAAGCTGAAATAAAATAGTGAACAAAAATTCAAATTCAAGGCCTAATTTATCAAGAGCAACAAACATTAGGACGAAAGAAAAATCATTAAGAGTATAGAAAAATCATTAGGACTATAGAAAATTCATTAAGACTAGAAAATCAAGTTCTAGAAAAATCATTAAGAGTACTATAGAAAAATCATTAGGACTATATAAAAATCATTAAGACTACAAAATCAAGTTCTAGAAAAATCATTACGACTATAGAAAAATCATTTAGACTATAAAATCAAGTTCTAGAAATGGATGGTTCTGATGCTTTGCCATTACAACAATTGAGCATTCATCATTTGGTACTTCTTGGTGTATTCCATTTAAGTTTTTCAGCTGCCGTGTTTATGTGTTTGGCTTCTCTCCCTCGCAAGGGATATGTCGATAGGTAATTGATTTGAAAGCATAATGATTTGACTGTTCCAAGTAATGTTTTTAATCCTTTGAAGTTTCTCATGATCTTGATGTAAGTTGATTGGATTAAGCAATTTGGGGATCCAATAGGACTTTAGGGGAGTTCAATAAATGTTTTGGAAGACTTAGAGGAACTATTAGCGTGACTGTTCCTTCATCTACAGTGAGTTAGACTGAATTTGATAAGTTTTTCCTTTGTTTTGAAGTGTATTTTGTAATCTATTTCCTTTCCATGGACCCAAAGACCTAGGACCCATGGAAAAAGGATACTAACAATGTATTATACAACTCTATTGTTTTTGACTTGCAGAGATTTGAGAAAGTAAAGAGAACACTGGCTATGTTTAATGTTAATTGTTCCTACACAATCCACTCATACAATAGTGAAATGCTATGTGATTGACAATTTCATACAACTGGTCCTTTGGCGTGTATTAAATAGAATAGAATTTTCAGCATATTATTATCATTCTATTTCTTTGTTGTAAACATGTCATTGGTTTGGTTTTAATCTACTGGTGTCATGCCCTAGCCCATGCTTTATCTCCATTATTTGATGTTATTCACTATTTTGAAATGTTGACTGTGGTTATCAAATGGAAAAAATAGAAAAAAAAAATTGTACATGAATTTTTTTTTACAAAACTGAACCAATGGCATGTTTACAACAAAGAAATAGAATTATAATTATATGCTGAAATTTTTATTTTGTTTAATACATGCCAAAGGACCAATTGTATGAAATTGTCAATCACATAGCATTTCACTATTGTATGAGTAGATTGTGCAGGAATAGTTAACATTAAACAAGGAGCAAAATCCTCAACACATCTTGGAAACCATTGAATTCAATAATAAATGAAACCTAACACCAACACTATTCCTTCCATTCACTTCTACCAAGAATTCTAGCACAAGCACAAGCTATTCCAAACTTCAAGTACAAGCTATTCCAAACTTCAAGTAAAATGAAAAATATGCTATATCAAATCATTCATATTCATAGTAACCATTCAAAGGATCATTTTGTCAATGAACCCTCTGACTGTACCCCTGCGATAGAGAAAGGAAACCTGAAAATAGAGAAAAGAAACTTAGTAAAACTAGTCTATGTCACTGTTTGTGAGGGTACAGTCATGATAAGTGCCTCTCAAACCTCTCCAAACATGTAAGATTGTCTTTAAATACTTTATTGATCTCTTCTAAACATTAACCAAATCAAACCTACATTTGAATCCACACACAATAACCCCAAAATGAAGGGTTTTGTATCCTTTAATGAATCTCAGACACTGGTAACGCATGGATAGTCAAACCTATAGTCTCCAAAGCATTCAATAAGTGACTGGATTGTATTTAATACATGCCAAAGGACCAGTTGTATGAAATTGTCAATCACATAGCATTTCACTATTGTACGAGTGGATTGTGTAGGAATAGTTAACATTAAACAAGGAGCAAACTCCTCAACACATCTTGGAAACCATTGAATTCAACAATAAATGAAACCTAACACCAACACTATTCCTTCCATTCACTTCTACCAAGAATAAAGCATTTAATCCATTCAACATTACATATAATCATTAGACAATTACATTTTCTGATTGTGTAGAGGAACAATCACGACCAAAACAATCAAAAATACTTTCACCCTTGCACAAGCTATTCCAAACTTCAAGTAAAATGAGCAATATGCTATATCAAATCATTCATATTCATAGTAACCATTCAAAGGATCATTTTGTCAATGAACCCTCTGACTGTACCCTTGCGATAGAGAAAGGAAACCTCAAAATAAAGAAAGGAAACTTAGTAAAACCAGTCTATGCCACTGTTTGTGAGGGTACAATCATGATAAGTGCCTCTTAAACCTCTCCAAACATGTAAGAATGTCTTTAAATACTTCATTGATCTCTTCTAAACATTAACGCATGGACAGTCAAACCAGTAGTCTCCAAAGCATTCAATAAGTGAATATGAATGTTTGAAAACTTTCCTCTCAACTTCCCCAACCACTCCTAATCGGTTAGAGGGATTAGTTGAGTGTTTAGACACTAAAACTTCTTAAACATGCTTTATCTGATATGATGAATTGTAATATCAACAAATGTGAATCCAAACATTTGAAAATAGTGAATCGATATCCTTGAGTACAAGCACCAATAACATCAAATAATGGAGATAAAGCATGGGCTAGGGCACAACACTAGTAGAATGCGGTCATTTTAGTGAGCATTCATGATCACATAAAATGCAATGCATTTGAAATTTGCGGTCGAATATGATGCCAGAGGCTTGAAAGACATTGCCCGTCAAAGATACCAATCAAAGATGAAGAAATCACATACCTTCTCTCATGCTCAGCTTGCACGAAGGAAGACTTGATAGCCAAATCTTCCTTGTACCACACGAAGAACATGTCATTGGTTTAGTTTAGCATGTTATTATCATATCAGATAAAGTATGTTTAAGAATTGTTTGTAAGGATAGGAATAGTGGAGATTCTAGAAATATCCCTCTAATCGATTAGGAGTGGTTGGGGAAGTTGAGAGGAAAGTTTTCAAACATTCATATTCACTTATTGAATGCTTTGGAGACTACTGGTTTGACTATCCATGCATTACCAGTGATTGAGATTCATTAAAGGATACAAAATCCTTCATCTTAGGTTATTGTGTGTGAATTCATCCACTTTAGCCAAGAAGATCAAGAAGATGGGGAAGGAGGACATTGTGGTAGAAGAAGTATTTAAAGAAGCAACAAGAAGCAATAGAAAAGTTTTCAAGAGTTTGGAACAACATTTTAGAATCCATGAATGGTATGGGTAAGGTGACCTTCATTCTTGGCCGTGATTTTAATGAAACATTGGATATGGCTGATAAGAAGAAGGGTCACTTGTTGATAGTGTTCCTTGAGGGAAGGGGGATTGTGAAAGACTTGTTATCATTGTATTGTATATTTCCAATATGTTTGGATGCAGGGCAGACCAAGATAATGAAGGATCACTCACTGATTGCATGATAGCCCAGTTTTGAAGGGTCACTGGTTGAGGGGACAGTCGAGGTCTGAATGTTGATAGTAATTCATTTAGGGAAGGGGGATTGTAAAAGACTTGTTATCATTGTATTGTGTATTTCCAATATGTTTGGATGTAGGGTAGACCAGGAGAATGAAGGATCACTCACTGATTGCATGATAACCCAGTTTTGAAGGGTCACTGGTTGAGGGGACAGTCAAGGTTTGGATGTTGATAGTGTTCCTTGAGGGAAGGGGGATTGTGAAAGGCTTGTTATCATTGTATTGTGTATTTCCAATATGTTTGGATGCAAGGTAGACCAGGAGAATGAATGATCACTCACTGATTGCATGATAACCCAGTTTTGAAGGATCACTGGAAGAGGGGGGAATGAAGGATCACTCGTTGATTGCATGATAACCCCACCAAGCATTCTTTCCTTTAAGTTTCCATAATATCTCAAAATATGATCATTATTCTTTACTTTCTTCTATATGCTATTCTTTCTATGGTTTTGTTGTCTCAGAAATATATCAAAAACATTGCAGATGTGCATATAAAAGTAAAATATTGTCCTTCAATTGTTCCACATTGAAGCATTTCCTCTTGGGAGTATTCTCTTCATTTGTACAATATCTGTGAAAAATGGTTCCCATATTTCTTCAAGATCTATTTTAATCTTTATACTACAATTTTGATTAGATTTGACCAATAGTTGATTTCATTGGTATTTTATAGCATATACTCCTAATGTGAAATGTGGAGAGAAAGAAAGAGACACACTAGGTATGAATTACACGATATACCCATCATCACTTAGCACTTAAATAATAAATTATGGACAGGGAACAACCCCCTAACTTCTGGATGTTTGTTTCATGTTGGCCTCTTATTATATGCAAAGGTAGGCCTATCTTAGGCTAACAACCACAGTGTAGGGGCCATAAATTATGGATCCAAAAATAGTGCACACTTGTATTAAATTAGGTTCACTATACTACAAGGAAATGGAAACCATGCAATAGTGCCTCATGGGGATGGAAGCAACCCTTCACTAAGAAGATGATTGTGTCTGCAATATTTACTAGAGGCAAAGAAGATAATTTGGTTCCAGAAATTACTCCTAGAAGATAATGGCACCCACAAAACACTTGGAAAAGATAGCACTCACTATATCTTTTATCACTCTTTTAAAGCTGGGACAATAAATCTCAAAGATTGATCAACGAATTCTTGAACACAAAGAACTATTGACACTATGATTCATGTGTATAATAGCCAACAACCACTTGTTCCAATCATGGTGTCCAATAATTATGTTAGAAAAAGCATCTACAAATCCCTCACACAACCATAATAGATTCAAACCATGAACCGTAAGAACCTAACAATGGGACTAAGAAAGATACAACCTAAACAAATCTTGATCATATTCCACCTTATTGTAAGGCCCAAGAAGTAACTCTATCTTAAAGCTACACTTTCCTCTAGATGAAGCTCAAAGGTCAGGTAGCTGAAGCATAGCAATACTTGAATAAATATAGGAATAATTTGATGTACAATCATTTGCTAGCTTGGTTTGTGGGTTTTCCACATAATATTTTCCCTTTAACCACATTTATAGTTTGAGAAAATTAGAAAAAATTGTTTCAGATTTATATTATCCTTTTGAACTAGCACATTGCCATCAAAATGCATAATCATCGGTCATATCAAGAAAATTCCTATTGATTAGTAGGATATCCTTATAAAAAATTGATGCATGGATTTCTTGTGAATTATCAACTGCTATGTATCCTGCAACTATGAATGGAATAATGTTGGTGTTAGGTTTCATTTATTATTGAATTCAATGGTTTCCAAGATGTGTTGAGGAGTTTGCTCCTTGTTTAATGTTAATTGTTCCTACACAATCCACTCATAAAACAGTGAAATGCTATGTGGAAGGGATGGTTGATAGTGTTCATTGGGGGAAGGGGGATTGTGAAAGACTTGTTATCATTGTATTGTGTATTTCCAATATGTTTGGATGTAGGGCAGACCAGGAGAATGAAGGATCACTCACTGATTGCATGATAATCCAGTTTTGAAGGGTCACTGGTTGAGGGGATAGTCAAGGTCCGGATGATTGGGCCATTGGAGGACCCTAGTTCTTTATATTAATTGCTATTCAAATTGGATGCATGGATTTCTTGTGAATTATCAGCTACTATGTATCCTACAACTGGATCCATAAATCTACATATACTTCTCTAGGGTTGTAAGCCACTTAGGGATCAAAATAGAGAAACTAAATAAAAATCATTCTTTGTCCTATTTCCTTTTAACAAAGTCTCAACTATCAATAACACAATACATTTGATGCCCTACGCTATAAATACAAATGGCACCTAGCTAGAAGCTCATGGACTGTCCATTTGATAACCACAGTCAACATTTCAAAAAAATGGATATCCTTGAGCACAAGCACCAATAACATCAAATAATGGAGTTAAAGCACGGGCTAGGGCATGACACTAGTAGAATGTGGTCATTTTAGTGATAGCAATATAAAATGGTGTCATTAAACACATATGCCAGTAATATCAATAAACATGAATCCAAATATTTGAATACAGTGAATCGATATCCTTGAGTACAAGCACCAATAACATCAAATAATAGAGATATAGCACTAGCTAGGGCACACCACCAATAGAATGCAGTCATTTCAGAGAGAAACTCCCTCAACATTAAAATGAAATGCATTTGAATATGATGCCAGAGGCTTGAAAGATGAAGAAATCACATACCTTCTCTTGTGCTCAGCTTTCGCTCCTTTTCTCCCGCTCTCCAATCGAAATAAAAATGATGAGGCTGTTTCACTTTTTTAAAAAATGTATACCTTGAATCTATCGGAGTTCCGATGGTCAATTAAACACCCATCGGAATACTGACATCATCGAGGCCTATTACAAAAAAAAAAACACCAAATTCGTAAGAAAAAGTTACCCATTAGAAACTTCTATTGAAATTTGGCCCCAAATGTAGTAGTGATTTCTCCTTTTCAAATAATGTCTCCATTTCTTCAAATCTTTGAAAATTTCATAAAATTCTTGATCATAGATTGAATACTTCCTCTTAGCATCATTCAATTTTTCACTGTAAAAGAAACATGTCTACCTTCTTGACTCAATACTGCTTTGATTACACTTCCACTTGCATCACAATCAACTTGAAATACTTTAGAGAAATCAGGTAAAGATAGTATCGGTAATTCAACTACCTTTTGCTTCAAGGTCTCAAAACTTTTTTCATCTCCACGTGTCCACTTGAAATCTTTCTTGTTTCCTCTTATTGTATCTTTCATAGCATTACAAATAGAACTAAAATTCCTTATGAACTTTCAGTAGAAACTTTCCAATCCATGAAAAGATCTGACTTCACTAGCATTCTTAGTTATAGGCCATTCAAAAATTTCTCTAACTTTGTTAGGATCCATCTTCAAACCTTCAACTAAAATCACAAAACCCAAGCACACTATCTCCTCCTTCATGAAAGAACATTTTTTCAAGTTAATAAAAAACTTTTCCTCTTTCAATATCTACAATACTTGTCTCAGATGCAACAAATGATCTTCATTATTCTTACTAAATATTAGAATGTCATCCAAGTAAACAATCACAAAATTACCCAAGAATTTCTTGAAGACCTCATTCATCAACATCATAAAAGTACTAGGTGCATTAGTTAAACCAAAAGACATAACCAACCATTCATACAAAACTTCCCTTGTTTTGAAAGAAATCTTTCATTCATCACCTTCTTTAATTCTGATACGATGATATCCACTCTTCAAATCAATCTTTGTAAAGTACTTTTCTCCACTCAAACAATCCATAATATCATCCATCCTAGGAAATGGAAGCCAATATTTCATTGTGATCCTTTTTATAGCTCTTGCATCTGTACACATCCTCCATTCTTCACTCTTCTAGATCCCAACACAGTTGGTACTACACAAACACTCAAAATTTCACTAATCAAATCCTTCTGCAATAATTCTTGAACCTATCTATTCAATTCTTCATTCTTTATAGGTATCAACCAGTGAGGTTCCTTATTAGGTAAACTAGCTCCCGATATCAGATCTATGCAATGAATGATGCTTCTAATAGGAGGTAATCCATCAGGTACATTATCTAAAATGATATCTTGAAAAATTATGTTAGCAATTCTTTAACCTTTGATGGGGAATCATCCTTTGTCTTCACAACCAGTCTATTAGGAATCAAATCATATCACAAATAATTATTCTTCAAATCCTTTATGAATTATTTTCCTTCAACAAAAAAACTCTAATAGTAGTGCAATTCTCATTCTTATATTCTTCTACCAGAGGCAACAAACCTTGTTTCTTCCAATTAGCCACAATAGTATACCTATTCAATCTTCCATCATGCATAGCTTGTCTATCATACTACCATGGTCTATCCAACAAAATGTGACAATAATCCATCGATGTAATATCACAAATAAATTCATCATGATAATTTACAATCTTAAATTTCACAAGACATTGTTCACTTACCAAAAGTTTATGCTCATCCTTGATCGAAGAAATATGAAATGGATTAGGGTGCTTCATCCTCGACAACTGTAACTTTGTAGGCAACTCTTCTAATGCCAAATTTTTTGAACTTCTATTGTTAATGATCACCTTGCAACACTTTCCAACAACTTTATATCTAGTTTTGAATAAGCCTCTCCTCAGAGGGTCCTCATTAGTACCTTCATTCCACAAAGCTCTGCTAATCATCAAGTTTTCACCATCTTCTAATTTTTTCATTGAATCAGGTGAATCTTCTTGCACAAGTGCATTCCTGCTACTGCTGCCAACCTTCTTACATTCAAATGCTCTATGTCCTTCTTCACCACACTTGAAACAAGTTCCCTTTAACCAAATTATTTATTCTCCCTTATGATCATTACCTCTAGGGTAACTACCTCTTGAATAACCCCCTCTTCCTCAGTATGACCTTTCTCCTTTCCATTTTGATTTACCTCTATCCTGATTTGTTTTATCCTGATCAGATCTACTACTTTCTCCATAAGGTCTACCTCTTCCTTTAGAAAATCTACAACCTCTACCTCTCTGCCTTTCTCATGCCTTTTGTTTAGCTTCTCTTCTGCTTTTAATGAAAATTTATAGGCTTCTTCAATGCTATTCATCTTGACCAAATTGATTTCCTCTTGTATAGAATTTATCAATCCATTCAGGTACCTTGTAATTATTTCAACTTCATCATCCATATGTGTAGACATGATATCCAATCTACAGAATTATTTAGTATATTCCCTTATAGTAGTGTCCCTTTGTTTCAAATTTTGTATTCTTCTCAACAAACTAACTCAATAATCACCTAGTAAGAATTTACCCTTCATTTTGTTTACCATCTTATCCCATACTTTGATCTTTTCTTTTCCTCTTCTCTATCGATCAAGCTAAACATGTTCCCACCACAAAGATGCACAACCTTTCAATTTTGTACCATAAATATTCACCTTCTTATTTGCAGGTGTGCCTTCATATTCAAAATACTTATCCATTTCATAGATTTAGTCCAACAATTCATCTGAATCCAACTTTCTATTATATTCAGGAGGATTGAAATGTGGTTTAGCATTCACACTTGTTAAAGCTCTCAGGAATATTTCTTCACCTTGTTCAAGAACAAGGGCTTGTTCTACTCCTACTTCTTCATCTTCATCTCCAATAGGTCTTCCTCTTGTTTGGGGTATCTCAACAGCTTCAATCCTAGCAGTAATTTGTCTCAACATATCTATCATAGAAGGATCTACATTTTTCCTTCCATGAACCATTTTAGCAAACCTCTGCAATTGTAGGCCAAATTGAAATCTACCACCCTACAACCAATTCAACTAGGGCTTGCTACTGTAGACACCTAAATTTGATTGCATAATTTAGTAATCGTATTTAGTCTTCTCCTAGGACATCTTGTTAATTAAATATTAATTATTTAATTAATTTATGTCATCCCCTAGTTAATTAATTTAATTAATTAACTATATCCCAATTAATTATCAAAATGACAAACCTATAGTCTGATAATTAATTAAATCCCTATTCCTCTATTAATTTAAATGGATACATTTATCTAAATAAATTAATTCAGAAATCTCATTTTCCTCCCACTTGGAATTAAATAAAATATTTAATTCTAATTCTCCTCTATTAGCTAATAATCTATGCTTAGCTAATTTAATTCCCCACTCATTCTCTCTCCTCCCATCACATCCTCCTAATCCTCCACTTACCCTCTAATCCAAGCCTAAATCATCTCCTAACCATGTGCACAATCATAATTCAAGATTAAGAAATGCTAATCCAACTCAAGTCAACCCTTATGACAACACCTCCACATCCTCCAATGAGAAATCAAAAGCCTCTTACACCTCTTACACACTTGTCCCCTCTCACACCTTCCAAAGTTGACACATCCCTCAAGCATTTGACCTCTCCTCTCATCCTCCCTCATTGTGACACTTGTCACAATGCTATGCATTTGAGAAAGCACAATCCACGTGCTCTCCCTTGGATGCATCTCTACTATTGCTCATTCCCCTTTTGCCTCTTAATCTCGACCGTCCACGTCATCCATCTTTCTATAAAAGAGAAGCTCTCCTCCTTCATTTTCATCCACCACTGAAGAAAAGTTATTATGCCCATTTCTCTCTTGAAGCTTGAGCATAGCATTTGAGCACACATCTAACCTTTGGACAAATCTTCTACATCTTGGAGGTTTTCTTGAAGGTTTATATTGCTTTTGAGTTTGTTTGCTTCCATTTTTGTAGGTCTAATCTTAAGTGTTATCTAGCTCTGTTTTGTTGAATGTTTAGCTTTCTTTCCATTTCTTAACACTACATTTTTAGGTATTACATTTTGGCACGCCCGGTGGGACCCACTTCAAGGGTCATTTTTTCTTTCCATCTTTCATGTTTTTATTTGCAAAAAGCTAACCCAAATACTAAGTTTTCTTGTTGTTTGAGTGTGTTGCAAGGATCTTTTTGGTATTTTGCAGGTTCAGGGCCGAAGAAGACTTATTTCTACAGCCATTCCTGCCGTCAGATTTTACACAACAACTTCTGAAAAATCCTTAGTTTTGTAGGAATGCTCGTACGGACACGAGAACATTGATTTCTCTGTGGGAATGCTTGTACGGCCTCGCAGAAGTGCATTCCCATAGCAAAAACTTTTGTCTTCTATCTTTTTCTGCTCTTTGTCTGTATTCTGACAGTAGCCTAACTGTACCCTTTTCATGGGATCGCATTCCTCCAACACGAGAATGCGCATTGACCAGGTGAGTTTGCCTGTGTACTATTTGTAAGCCATATGACATTCTCTGCAGTTTTTTATTTTTTGCCCTCATTCCCACATCGCAAGATCGCTATTTGACCTTCTTTGAATGCTCTAGCAAGATTGACAGTTAGTATCTTTAAGTCGTACGACCCTATATTTTCCTCAATTTTTATGCCTTCATTCTTGCGATGCGGGATCGATAGTTGACTTGCGGGAATGTAGTTTGACTTGCAGGAACACGACCGAAGGTATCAAGACTATGTTTTTATTTTCCTTCTATCATTTCAGTTTTTCTAATAGTCTTGCGAGAACACCTATACGGCTTTGTGGGAACACTATTTTTCTACTGGAGGATTGTAGGTGTTTGCGGGAACGTGGGTTAATATTTTAAAACATAATTAACTCACTTTATTTTCGGTGCATTAAAAAGAATAGTGTATGCCAAACAATACCTCATCTTTTCAATTTGGGTTTAAAAATGAACAAAAGCTAAAATTGAACAAGGCAAACATCACACTTCTTTTTGGTGCTTAAAATTAACATACTCAATCTTGAATGGCCAAGGGACAAAGAATAAATGTGATGAACACTTCTTTTGGTGCTTAAAAATCAATCAAACACAATCTTGAATGCTAAGAGGAGTAACACTTTCTTTGTTTTTTGCAAACCAAATCTCTATTTTTCAAGCATTGTCATTTACATTTCAAACAAAGAACTTTGCATGCTAAACAGGAGTGTTTGATGCTCTAGAATAGAAAACACTTAGTCTTAAATAGGTTCAATTTGAAATGAATACTTCTTGGCGTATTTGAAGGAGTGTTTTTCAACACTTCCTTAGAGCTTTTCATTTTTGCATAAACCTTGTTAAAGTAAGTGACGTGGAAGAAATCCACTTGTATCCGTATCCTCTCCCCTTGCCTTCATGGATCTTGGGTGAAGAGAAAGATCAAGTTTGATTGACAACACTTCTAGTGAGGCCTGTCTAGAGAGAAGCGCTTCCTCTTTAGAGAATGACCTCAAACCGGTAATTCCCTGGCCGGTATATAAACAAGGTGCTGAGAAAACTCTCACCTTATCCTCACAAGCTCAGGCAAGGCATGTTGATAGTAGCCTAAGGTAGGTGAATATCCCTATGATTTTGGCATGGTCAACTAGGCTCTTAAGTGAGTCATGTGTGTACAAACTAATTGGGGGGATGCCACAGACCTTACTAGAAGCCATTAAATCAGAAGCCTACCTGATCTATTCTTGAAAGTATCATAATCTTTATGCAAGGACCAACCCAAGTGGTTTCCTAGGTCACTTGAAGATTACTCACCATATGTATTCCTCTTTTGGGATATCAAGCTATGGGTAAAGGTTGTGATACTCGCCTGTCTTATAGGTAGGAACTACTTGTATGTGTTTTCGAAAGTGATTTGACCCAGTGAAAACATTTGTTGAACATACACAATATCGAAATTATAAAGTTCTTTTTCCAAGAGAGATCATCTACCTATATCCTCCAAGATTGCTTTGTCTCTTGTGAGGACTATTTGTCAAGACATTACCCTAAAAGTAAATTCAATTTTGTTCAAAACCAAGCCAAGGTATACTTACCATAGTCACTTCCTAGCTTGATCCTATCCTATGAACAGTTACTTTTGTTGACCTATGACCCAAACTGTGAAGCATAAGAAAGCTAAGTTACCCATCCCACGTGCATATCGAGAGAAGAAAGTTACAGAAAGAAAGCTTAAAGATTGTCAGCATATTGTCACTGTAGCCCATGAAGAAGAAAAGTACCAAACCTGATTGGATAACATTTAATACAATGCAAGGGTTAAGCAGTTTGCCTTTCAAATCCAAGTTGATCGCCGCTTTGTCAGATTAGAGAGTGAAGACTAGTTGGCACAATCTCCTCCTCTCTCAAGACTACAAAAATTGTCACAACATCCCCCATCTTAGGTAATCCCATAGGTGCATTTCCATCATCCCCTCTTAGGAAGCATCATTTAGCATCATTATCCCAAGTCACCATCCTAGATCCATATCATATCTAAGAACTCACCTTTAGTTATCCTATCCTTATCACACAATTCAAAATCTCAAAAGCTTCACCCTTTTGACTAAGCATTGTCTAGGGTAGCCAGTACTTTCTTTTGTGGACCTCATCATCTCGATCCAAAGATTGGCCCACATTAGTAAGGATCCTATCATCCAAAGATCACAATTCTATCTGAGGACAAAAATCCACACATTTTGATCCCCCCATTAGGAAAGGTAACCCATCTCGATCCTCTTCCAAATAGCACATCATTAGGAATCCTACATTTAGATCATCATCTAGTTCATCTCAAAATCTAAATCCCCATCCTTAGCATCATTTTGATACATCTACATTCTCCCTCATCTTAGGACATTGAATTTTCATGCCTGCTGTGACACGATCAAAGAAAAGAAAAGGAATGGACTCCAACCAGGCCACTACTTCGACAGACCCAAATGATTCCATAGGTGAAATGGTGATGTATGACCCTCCGACAACAATAGTTCAGAATGTATGGGAAGATCCTAGTGAAACACCTACTACCAACTCCATGGAGGCTTTCATGTGCCTTCCAGGACATGCGCAGATGGTAAGTGCGATCATTGCCCAAAATCATCTCGCCATCTTGGAAAACTATATGTAGGAGGGTACTCCCATCCCACCCCAGTTACACTCTTTTGACCCCACTAACCCCTTTCACATCTCTAACAATGTTGATTCATTTGTCATCCAGCAAGTCCATGACCCGACCATGCAAGTATCCTGTACAGCATCACCCATCCCACATCTCTTGCAACCTAGTACAATGATCCCTACAAGCACACCACTTTGCATTATGGGCCCGCCACCCCTTGGTTTCTCATAGATAGCCACTCAAGCACAAGCATTCACCCAAGCATCTAGTCAAGCAATGCCACCTCCCATTGTATCAGTACCTCTTTCACAAGGAGTTGCACAAACCACCCCACAATCTCAATCCATGCAAGTGCCTCTCACATTTTTTGCTGACATGCAAACCTAGCAAGTCACTTTCATAATAGGAATGCAAAATATGCCATCCCATAATCCTCTACCAGCACTGCAAACTCCCATATCAGCCCCCACGTTTGTGGCCAACTCTACATCGCAAACCCTATCAGGAATCAACATTGCTTGGGGCCTTGGCCAAGCACAAATGAATGCCATGGGCATACCCACACATGGCCAACTTTACCAAAGGGCTCATCAACAACAAATCATCCCACAAGAAATACAACAATCAACCCCATCATCATTGGCCACACCTCCACCTGCATTTACCAACTATTTGTCTATGCCATCCATCGCTCAGCAAACCAACCCTCCACAATCACAGCAACTCAGAGCTACCCATCCCACTAACTCCCATATGAAACCACCTATAGTGAACACCCAGGCCACCATTCCCACTCTTAGCAATGCAAGTATTCACCCATCTTATATTGGTCAAGCTCATCACCAATCCCAACCTCAACCATTCTACCAACCTCCCCCGCAACAACAATACTTCCCGACTCCGCAAGCCAATCCCCTCATCCCGCAACAACAAGCCTTTCTACAACATGCAGCCACCTTGCACCAATAATATGTCACTCAACAAGCTAGCCAAAACCCCTTCTAGATGGCCATTTTAGTTAGGCAATCCCCATTCCCTTGCTCACCATATCCTCCATTTTCACCCACACCATCTGATCCATTCTCACTTGGAGTACCTACTCCAGCACCTGCCAAATCAAAATGGGAAGAAATGAGAAATGCCATCAAAGAGCTTAAGATTGGTACTGAGACTAAGACATTCAAGTTCAAAGAGGTTTGTCCATATCCATTTGACAGATCAATCACAACAATCCCCTTCCCTAAACATTTTGAAACACCAAAGTTTGACAAGTATCGAGGGAAGGGTGATCCAGTCAACCATGTCAAAGAGTTCTACATGGCATGCTAGGAGGTCGCATTTAATGACACATTCCTCATGTGACTCTTTCTTAAGAGCTTGGGAGGGCCTGCCCTCGAATGGTTCTACAAAATACCTTATGGGTTTGTCTCCACATTTCCAGAGCTTTCAAAAAAATTTGTCGCCCAATATGCACACAACATTGAGAATGAGCTCACCTTATTGGACCTGTGCAATACTAAGTAGAAGGGGGGTAAAACTCTGGCTGACTACTTACAATGATGGCAAAATCTGACCACGAGGTTGTCATATCAACCACCAGAAAAACACCTTGCAAAGATATTCATTGATAATCTACATCCGAAGTTATCCCATTCTATGAAGATGAACTACATTTAGACCTACCAAGACATTAAATGGAAAGGCATGGATATTGAGCGAGCTCTTTTGGACAATGGTAGCATCAAACACTATAAGGAAAGCTCTCAAGATAGACCAAACAATGATCATTCTCAATATTGGAACAAGAATAAGAATGTGGTCACTGATGGAGCCACAGACACCAAGAATGTCTAAGTTGTGGTTGCAAGTCCTAATCCCCCTCCTCCAGCATATCAACAACAAACACTCACGTATCAACAACTAGCACCCATATACCAACAAGAAGTGCCTACCTACTAACAACCACCCTGTCAGCCTCCTATGAATCAAACCAATGCTATATATGTTACTCAAGGAAAAAATAAGCCTCATGTTCAGAATGATCTGAAGGGCACGTTTACACCCCTTGGAGAACCCCTGGATGCTATTTTTTGCAAAATGGTGAGTACCAACCTGGTTGTGTATCCACAAACCCAACCCTTTGATGATTTGACATTACAAGGACAATGAGTACTGTGAATATCATCGTGTTAAGGGACATGCTACTGCTAAATGCATGAAGCTCAAGAACTATGTCCATGACCTTATAGACAAAAAAGAGATCATGGTCGACGCTCCTCCCCAAGCGTCACCCAATGCCAACCTACAAATCTACCAAAATGTATTTCCTAAAGACAATGTCAGAAAAACTCAAGTTAATGCTAATCCTCCCATAGACCAAGATAAGGGTAAACAAGGTGACCATGGTGATGGGAAAGATTATACCACTACCTACATCAACTATGATAAATTCATTGGTTGTATCTCCCAGGTCGAGTCTACTATGAATGTGATCCATGTTCAAGGTGCTGACAATCAATGTGCCATTACTACCCATAGGGGCCAAATATCTATTGCCAGTGCTAATACTACAACCATCCCCAACACATAATATAATCTCCTGGAACACCTTGGGAACACCCCTGCACAAATCTTCATCCTTGATCTCCTTCGCACATCACCCCTCCATCAGGAAGTCCTCAATAAAGCCCTCCAAAAGGCCCATGTCCCTACAAACATCAATACCGTCCAATTCAAGAACATCATGGGGCACCTATCCAGATCATCCACCCTCTCTTTCCAGCCATCTAACATGCCAACTATTGAGCTAGATTATAATCTCCCACTCCACATCACCATCATGATCAATGACTTTTCCATTAAATGGGTCATGATAAATAATGGTTCGGCCTTAAATCTTTGTACATTAAATTTTGTTTAGCAGATCAGCCTCACAGAAGCAGACATCTCCCATGAGGTGATCACCATCAAGGCCTATGCTAATCTAAAGTGTACCTTTGAAGGTACTATTTTGTTACCAATCAAGATTGGTCCTGTCACTTAGGACATGATATGCCACATTGTTGATCTTGACCTCCCTTACAACATCCTCCTGGGTCATCCATGGATCCACTCCATCTGAGCGGTCCCTTCCACCTATCATCAGTGCATCAAATTCCCATATCAAGGCATTGAGATCACCATCCATGCAGATCCCCAACCTTTCACATACTGTCATGCGATTGAAGCCTCATTTCCCCACTCCACTCACTATCCCAGAATTGACATTGGCACATCTATCGCCAGCTCTTCCTGATCCCATTGCGATCCAGAAACAATCCTCACCTCCACCCTTTCCTCTATCAAGATCAACAAAAAAGGCTATGGAGAATATAGTCTCACTGATGCTTTTGCAGTAGGGGCTCTTCCCCTAGATTCACACACACAAGGATGACCCTCCCACCAAACCAAGGCTCCTCAGGAGGGTCCCAAAATAAAGACCATGGGAACATCTTCTTTTGTTTCCAACGGAATCCTAAATGGTCAGGAGTTGGCCCCATATATCAACAAATGGCTGTATAAAGATCCTCCACCTCCAGATACTAAGGTCCTTAGATACTTTAAGGATAAATATCCCATACTACACAAATGGGCAATTGAACAATGGGATTATCAAGGAGGCAGTCTGGGACCCAATGAAGCCGAAATGAAAGACACCATGGAGGCCTCTAAAAATCCAGAGACTCAAGGCCTTAGTTTTGATCCCCCTTCCTTGCACATATGAGGACCTGACACCATAACTAGGGGCACCAATTCGCCCAACGTAACCTTTTTGAGAATCCAAGATGAACTCATGGAAGTCAAAGATGTTCCAGAAGAGGAAGAAAAATGGTCCTACGATGATATCTTTGATGAAGAAACCTTCCTGGGCAATTTTGTCCTTCACCAACTTGCCATCAACCTCATTGACCTCCCCCTCATTCATCTTGACCTCATAGACTGGGACCAACCAAGCGTAGTACATATCAATGAGTTTCAAAGTGAGGAAACACTCCTAAGATTCATGGATGCCACATATTAGCAATCAGAATGGGGGTAGGAATCGACCGAAGTCTATCAGCTCAACCCAAAGGGATACTTTGGGGAAGAGGAAGTCTCTAGCCACAAAAACAAAAACAAAAAAGAAAATAAAGAATCCTCATGTGAAAACCCCTCTGGGGCACATCCTGATTCAAAAATAGTAAAAATAAAGGGCGTATCCGACAGTGAAAAACTCTCTGAGGCACTAGAGGATGGAGACTTGCCTCTTCCTCCTATCTAAGATTACCAGTCAGAACAATCATCCATAGTCATTAAAGAGACCAAGCTGATCAATCTAGGAATAGAGGAAATCCCTTGGATCACATACATCACAACAACTCTAAGTGAGGTGGAAGAAATGGCCCTGGAGGCCCTTCTTCGAGAATTAATAGGAAATTTTGCATGGTCATACGACCATATGCCCAGACTTGACCCTGATCTCATTGTCCATCATCTGGCAGTAAATCTTGATGCTAAACCAGTCAAGCAAAAGTTAAGGAGAATGCATCCAGAAGTAGCCTTGCTAGTTAAAGCAGAACTTGAGAAGTACCTTCAGGCTAAGATCATCAGAGCCATTGATTATTCAGACTGGATCTCTAACATGGTGCCCATCGTCAAACCCTCAGGTGACATAAGAATCTGTACTGACTTTCAAGATCTTAACAAGGCATGTTCGAAAGATAATTTTCCACTGCCTAACATAGACATGATCGTAGACCTCACTACTAGACATGAGATGTTGTCATTGATGGATGGCTTCTCAGGATATAATCAGATCAGAATAGCTGAAGAAGATCAACACAAGACCATATTCACTATGCCTTGGGGTACATTTTGTTATAACATGATGCCATTTGGACTTAAAAATGTGGGAGCTACCTATCAAAGAGCGATGACCGCAATTTTTCATGACATGATTCATAAGATCCTTGAGGACTATGTAGATGACATTCTAGAAAAATCCAGAACATGATTCAGACACCTTAATGTCCTCGAAGATGTGTTCGACCATCTGTACAAGTATGGCTTGAAATTGAATCCAAAGAAATGTGTATTTGGTGTGACATCTGGAAAAATTTTGGGGTTCATTGTGTCCAAGCATGGCATAGAGATTGATCCCAAAAAGGTGAAAGCCATCATGGAAATGCCTCCTCCCAGAATGCTTAGATAGTTGAGGAGCTTACAAGGAAAGTTGTAGTCAGTTCGATGATTCATCTCCCAACTAGCAGATAAGTGTCAGCCATTCACGTATCTTTTGCAAAAAGACACCACCTTCAAGTGGGACCCCATTTGTCAGCGCAGCTTCAAAAAACTCAAGGAATATCTGGCAAATGCACCTATTCTTGTTCCACTAACACTAGGAAGGCCCCTCATTTTGTACATATCTGTAACTACTACAGTGCTGGGGGCACTTTTAGCCTAGCTTGATGATGATGGAAAAGAGAGGGCTATTTACTTCATTAGTCGCACACTGGTTCGCTATAAGTTGAACTATTCTCCAATGGAAAAAGCCTGGTTAGCAATGGTTTTTTCCACTTAGAAACTCTGCCAATACATGCTCAGTCACACAGTAAAGCTAATCTCTAAGGCTAACCCACTCAAATACCTGCTCTCAAAGGCCACACTTACAGGGTGAATGGCAAAATGGGTAATGCTTCTTAGTGAATTTGACATCTAGTATGTTGATCGAAAAGCCATCAAGGGACAAGTTATTATTGATCAGCTTGTAGAAGCTCCCTTAGTCGATGCATACCCTCTCAAAATGGAATTCCCAAATGAGCATCTTTGTATGGTCGAAGAACAACTCGAGTGGAAATTATATTTTGATGGCTCATATACATCACATGGATTAGGGGCAAGTATACTATAGGTGACCCCTCAAGAAGACTACATCCCCAAATCCTTCAAGCTAGGATTCATGTGCACAAACAAAATTTTAGAATATGAAGCCCTCGTGGTAGGTCTCAAAACTGCCATCCATTGGAATATCACAGAACTACAAGTCTTTGGAGATTCCCAATTGATCATCAAGCAAGTCCTCGATGAATATCAAACAAAGGATGAAAAGCTATTACCCTACAAAGAGCTTGTAGATAAACTCAAAGAACATTTTGTCAGCATACAGTTCACAAAAGTGCCAAGACTTCAGAAGAAGGTAGCAGATGCTTTGGCCACCATCGACTCACTATTGGAAATCCCTCGTGATGCTAAACAATATGAGTTTCTAGTCAAGCAGCTACACACACCTACTTATGAGAATGCTGACGCTGATATGGTATGCGTCTTGGTTGGTCCCTAGTCCCCATGGTACCATGACATTCATGCTTATCTAAAGAATGGTATCATATCTCCTCACCTCACAAACACCCAATGCCAGAACCTTATTCGCAGAGCATCCCGCTACACCCTTGTAGCCAAAACCCTATATCACCGTGGGTATCATAATGTCCTCTCCCAATGTTTAGACTTGAACGAGGCCACCGTGGCTTTACAAGAGGTTCATGTTGGTATTTGTGGTGCTCACACAAGCGGTATCATCCTTGCAAAGCAGCTTCTTAGAGTTGGGTATTATTGGCCAACCATGGAGCATGATGCCTACGAGTTTGTAAAGAAATGCCTATAGTGCCAACAACATGCCAATTTGATCCATGCACTAGCGCAGGACTTACAACCCATTGCACCTCCATGGCCCTTCTCATGTTGGGGTTTTGACCTTGTTGGGATGATCCACCCTCATTCTTCTAACAGACACAAGTTTATCATTACAGCCATGGAATACTTTACAAAGTGGGTAGAAGAAATTCCGCACAACTTAACTACCAGTGTCCAGATCTCTAAATTCATCCTCTACCACATCATTTGTCACTTTGGAATTCCCTCCACCATCTTCATAGATCATGGCTCTCCATTTGAAAACTAGCATGTTACAGAGCTCTACGACTGGTTCCACATCCACTAACACTTTTCTAGCCCATATTTTCCGCAAGGGAATGACCAAGCTGAGGCAACTAACAAAACCATCCTAAAAATCCTATAGAAAGTTGTCAATGATTCTGGTCATGACTGGCATTTGCAAATCAACCCCACCCTTTGGGCCTATCGCACTTCATTTTGTACCCCCATAGGCACCACCCCGTACTCCCTAGTATATGGTGCTGAAGCTATTTTGCCAATTAAGGTCGAAATCCCTTCACTACGTGTGTCCATGAAGAACTACATCATAGATGAAGACTACCCTATGGCGTGCCTGACATAGCTTGAATTGCTAGATGAAAAGAGGCAATGGGCCTATGACCACCTGATCATGTACCAAAATCATCTCAAGAGGAGCTTCAATAAAAAGGTCCACCCTCGACAGTTCCAAGTGGGAGACCTAGTCTTGAAAGAGAACCATAAAGTACAAGCAAATCATGAAAAGAAAGGGAAGTTTGAGCCCACCTGGTTAGGTCCCTACGTGGTGAAAGCTTGCTTCAGTTCTGGAGCTTATCAGTTGTCTACACTTGAAGGGGAGCCTCTTCATGATCCTATTAATATCATACATCTAAAGCGGTTCTATGGTTGAACCATCAAATATGATCCTAGAAAAAAATCCTAAAAATCAAATATGATCCTAAAAAAAATCCTAAAAAATCAAATATGACCTTGAAAAAATCCTAAAAATTATAAAATGTCCTAAAAAAAATCATTGTCCTGGTGAAAACCTGGTAAACAGGCACCTTGATGAATCAAAAAAATCAAAAAAATGAAAAAAAAGTAAAGATAAAAATACTGTCCAATGGTGAAAACTTGGCAATTCAGGTGCCTTGGACAAGTATGTTGGTGAAAACCTGGTAAATAGGTGCCATACATAATGGACCATATCATTATCTATAAAAAGCCCATTCCCAACCCATCTGAATCCATTCACCACTTTTCATTTCGTTTCACCCATCCCTTGTTCCCAAGGTGTCATTCCCATTGTGCCAGCACACGAGATTCGCTATCCTACTTCCTGCAATGTTGTACATACTCATTGTATATAATGTCTCTATCTTGTACATATCATTTTGGTCCCTCCTAGCAGTACCCTTTGATCACAAAGCACATGACCCAAATGACCTCAATATCAACAATGTTCCCTCAGCAAGTATCCTGCGTCACTGTGATTCTCCAAAGGTTGTTTGTTTGCCCAACAATATTCCCAATGTAGTCAGTCCCCATCAACTAGGTCCTTGTAGGATGCATCCTTCCTCCATGTTTGGCCTAATCTCAACATCCACAGTTAGTTGATCTCTTTTGGCAAAGGACATCTTTTGGTCTTATCACATTGATTTCAGTTTGCTTTTTTTATCTTTTTAGTTGATTTTGTGATCTCAGTTGACTACTCCCATTAAGGCCACCACAATCATTTATATCATGGTGTGTTGTGATAGGAGGTGTTATTCTGGGGCACGGTCTTTTTGTGATCTTTTGGTTTCTGCCTGTGAGTTAGTCAGACATGACCCTTGCACATTTCACTTCTGATCTTTTGGGTTACTTGGTGCATTTGGGAAGTGTTGTTTGTTTGTGGGTTCCCTTGCATCATTCCCACCATGTGTCCTTTAGGATGCATGTGTGATGCTAGGGAAATCCTTGAGTGTCTTTTTCACCTCAGTCCTATGCAACTCTAGCGACACGACCTCACATTCCTAGTAACTGTGGTTCATCCCTTCTATTTCTATATGAAAATAAGTGCTCAAAACTACATGGTGGTGTTCCCTCGGAACATCCCATGCTCAAGCTTCATGAAACATCCTCCACCCTATCAAACATCCAAACAAAGCTCCCATCATCCCTATCCAATATCAAAGCATCATCCCACAAAGCAAACCCCCCCTCCCCAAGAGCTTCTCTCTCACATCTCTCTCACGTTCTTGACCTTTGGATTATGATTGTGCATATATCCCCCTTCAACCATTGTCCCCTACCTTCCTCAGTGAGGGTGTAGTCAGTCAGTGATATGTTGTACCATCCATCACACCTCATCCTTGATCTTCCATCTGCATTCACATGTTCTCATTCCCCTACCTAGCATGCATGGATTTTATTTCCCACCCCTACCCTAGGTTGCACTATGTCATCTCATCCTACGTTCATTCATTATCTTGCATTAATTAGATCCATTTCATATCATTTGCATCTTGCATTGTTAGGGTTCATGTTAGATTCATTCATCTTGTTCATTCATCTCATTTTAGATTCATTTTAATCTTGCATTGTTAGGGTTCATGTTAGATTCATTCATCTCATTTTAGATTCATTTTAATCTTGCATTGTTAGGGTTCATTTTAGATTCATTCATCTCATTTATTCATCTCATTTTAGATTCTTTTTTAATCTTGCATAGTTAAGAGTTCATTTTAGGTCCATTTCTTATCTTCCATTAAGTTGTCTCGGATTCATTAGGTTCATCTAGTTATCTTGCATTGTTAACACATGTTACATATCCATAAACATATGCACCTCATCATAATATACATGCAGCACATAGAAAAAGCATTTACATCCCATCCTGCATCCACAAATTGTCAGCACATATATCTCATCTCAACATCTCATAAAGCATAACATATAGAAATCACATCACATCCTACATCACACACATGTTAGTCTCATAGCATATAGAAATCACATCACAACCTGAATCACCCATGTTAGTACATCATATGCATCCATACATTTACACATCATATCCCGCAACTCATCATATATATATATAAATCATTAGAGAAAATAAGGTACATGTCCCAACCCAAAAGCATGAAATAATAAAATGTCTATTTGAGTCCACGATAATACCAACAGTATAGATATAAATATACAATTAGGACTATGCCCTCCATCAATAATAGAATCATATGGTACATACTCAAAACTAAAACATATCACTACCTATCTGCCTCTCCTGAGGGAGGCTGCATGTCAAAATCTCCAGCTAAAGGACCTGCCTTTGGTGGTACCTATAAGATGGGTGGCCAGCTCACTATGCCCTATATCCCTGTGCCCTGTATATCTATAATGCACACCTCCCTGGATATCAGGAAAAATCTTATGTCCATCTCCATCCCTATACCTATCTCTGATCCCTCCACCTTCTCCATCTATACCGAACCACTGACCGAGTGCTGCTGACTCTGTGAGTGGCCTGACCAACAGCTCCTCTCCCCTGATCTGTGGCTCCCACTAGACCCTGTCCTCCTGCTCCTGCTTGATTTTGAACCTATAAGAAATGGTTGAATCAGATCCCTATAATGTTAAGCTCGCTCAGGTAGCACAACTACATAATATAATCCCTGGTAGAACCCAATATGCTCACCCAATCTCACTAGCTATCGCTGAAGGTGAGATACCTCTCTTGACCACTCATGGGATCCCCATGTAGTGGTATCCCTATCTCCTATCAGTCAATCCAACTTTGATCGCAAGCCATCCCTCTCCACCCATAGACCATCTCTCTCTGCAATTAGGGCATCCCTCTCCCTCCTTAGCCGATCCCTCTCCTGTTGGGTCATCAGTCTCTCCTCTATAGATTGAGCTAAGCACACAATTAGCCCATCCCACTTAGCCCTCAATCCATCTCTCTCCCTCGCCATCCCATCCCTCTATGACCTCAGTGTATCTTTCTCTACTTGTAGATCTCGGAGCATCTGCATAGTAGTATCGTGTGTGGCCTGTAGTGAGGCTAGGTGCACTATTGCATCATCACACCCACCCCTAGATGATCCAAATCCTACTGGTGGTGGTGGTCCTGTCGATCATGGTGGCCCTACCCGTGGTGGTGATCCTGGTGGTGGTGGTCTTGCCAGTATCTATAGCCCATCCCCTCCCCCACCATCCACATCCATCCCATCACCATCTCCATCTCCATCCCCATCTCCTCCTCTCCCTCCTATGTCCCTCCCTCAAATTCTTTCCCTACCTCCCCCTCCTCATCTCCCCCCTCCTCTCTGGCTCCTGTATATGGCTGGTGCCACTCCCTCACCATCTGGTAGCTTAGATCTACCCATTGCCCTAGGTGGCTGGAACCAAGCATCATATGTTGGTGTGGTCCCTTGATCCACCACCCCTCTAACCCAATCCCAATGAAATGGCTGCATGACTTGATAAGAGGCCAACAACCCTCCCCTATCCAATGGTGGCCTAAACTTAGAGACCCTCTCACGGGTGGCCCGATAGTACCATCGCTCTCCATCTAGCACATCATTTCTGAACTCAAATTGATGAGATGTCCTATTCAGTCTGTACTACTTTACGATATAATCCCATCTCCCTGTAAGGTGTGTAGGCATCATAGTGTATGGGAGCTCCCATGCATCCTAAGCCCATGGTGCTTGTCCAAGGTATGGACGCCATGTAATCCCATCCCTAATCCCATCTAGCGTCTCCCACCAAAAGTCAGTATATCTAACCTCATGGTATGTAACCAAATCTCCCCAGCTGTATGCCACCGGCTCCTTCGCCTATCTATCCACATGGCCTAAGGGCCGTAGCATTGCTATGTGCTCCCAAGCCCAAACCTATAGGAGGGAGGCAAACCCAAAACTCCTCCCCATCATCTCCGCTCCATGGTACACTATCTGATGTAGATCTCGGTAAATCTCTACGAGCATCAGGGTCCCCCATGCTGCTGGTACCCCTGCATCCATAATCTACATGATCATGAAAATCAGTGATAGTGTGATACTCCTCCCACCTATGTTTGGGGAGAGATACCTTGACACTAATCCCAGAACATAGTAATGCACTCACCATCCTGCTGGTGCCACTGCGACATGCTGTGCTAATGCCAACTACCCATGTGACACAATCAGCTCTACTCTTGGCCCTAGTAGTGGGGCCACCGCTTATGCCTGTGTATACACCCCCACTACCACTGGTATCCCCCACACTGGTAATCAGAAGATGTGATACACATCCTCTAGAGTCATCATCATCTTCCCAGTGGGTAGATGGAATGTCCTTGTCTCTGAATGCTAGCGCTCACACAACGCTATCACCAATGCCATGTAAGTCCATCTACATGACATACATGCTAGATATCCTAGACCCAATGCATCCACTTGAGCCCAGTCTACAGCCATGAACTGCTCCCTAATAATCAAGACTGTTGCATGTCTCTCTCGGCTAGTGAGTCGATCCACCGACCACTGCATCCAAGCAAGCCAATCTATCAGTTTCTGCTCTAACCCACCCTAAGTTTCTCTTTCCCACATTCCCATGAAGAGATTTTTTCCTATGTTCCCACAAGGGTCTCCCTTCCCTCATTCCTACTAACCTATCCCAGTGATGTGGGAACACATTCTTGTGCTGCTTGCATTTTCCCTCCTCCCCTGTAGGAATGCATTTTTTTAGCACCTTGCTACCTTAGCCTACGAGAACGTGATCCCACAAGATCTTCTTGTGAGATCATGCTCCCAGGATAGATCCTAGGAATTTTGTGTTCCCACAAAAAATTCCTGCAATCTCCCATTTTCCCCACCCTGGCATGTCTTGCAGGAACGCGATCCTGCTAGCGCAGGAGCGTTCCCGCCAAGCGTGCGCTCTGCGGGAATGCAATTTTTCAACCCTAAAATAGCAATAAATGAATGAAAAACACAACAAAAAGCCAAGTTTTTTGATCCTACCTATAGGTCTAGTCCTCCACTTTGCCGTACATGTCTCACAATGTTCATTCGATGTGTTGGTCGCCCTCACTGTGCCATCTTGTCCTTGCTTATCAGATCTTTGAAGTCATGATTTCTAGGCTCTAGGTGTGTAAATGAATTGATTTTGGCCCCTCCGGGCCTTATAAATGCCTTCCCAAACCCCCATTTTCACTCCCGGATGCCCTGATTCCTCCCGTTTCTTTCCATCCTTCCCATTTTTCATTCCTCATGGCCTTTTTCACTTTTATTTTCCTCATTCATCCACCTCCTTAGCCTGCAACACCCTTCCTATCTTTCACCCCTTTTTCCTTTCAAGCTGCTGCCCAGGCCCCTTTTTCTTTCCCCACCATCCTCTCAAGGGGGCATCATCCAGTCACACACCCTGACCCATAACTGGGGCAACCCTACTACCTAGTCCATTCTTCATGTCATCTCTTTATTGTTAAAAACATCTTCGAAGTAGTGTTATTTTAACACTACGTCGAAGAGGGGCAAAATGTAGACACCTAAATTTAATTGCATAATTTAGTAATCATATTTAGTCTTCTCCTAGGACATCTTGTTAATTAAATATTAATTATTTAATTAATTTATGTAATCCCCTAGTTAATTAATTTAATTAATTAACTATAGCCCAATTAATTATCAAAATGACAAACTTATAGTCTAATAATTAATTAAATCCCTATTCCTCTATTAATTTAAATGGATACATTTATCTAAATAAATTAATTCATAAATCCCCTTTTCCTCCCACTTGGAATTAAATAAAATATTTAATTCTAGTTCTCCTCCATTAGCTAATAATCCATGCTTAGCTAATTTAATCCCCCACTCATTCTCTCTCCTCCCACCACATCCTCCTAATCCTCCACTTACCCTCTAATCCAAGCCTAAATCATCTCCTAACCATGTGCACAATCATAATTCAAGATTAAAAAATGCTAATCCAACTCAAAGTCAACCCTTATGACAACACCTCCACATCCTCCAATGAGAAATCAAAAGCCTCTTACACCTCTTACACACTTGTCCCCTCTCACACCTTCCAAAGTTGACACATCCCTCAAGCATTTGACCTCTCCTCTCATCCTCCCTCATTGTGACACTTGTCACAGTGCTATGCATTTGAGAAAGCACAATCCATGTGCTCTCCCTTGGATGCATCTCCACCATTGTTCATTCCCGTTTTGCCTCTTAATCTCGACCATCCATTTCATCCATCTTTCTATAAAAGAGAAGCTCTCCTCCTTCATTTTCATCCACCATTGAAGCAAAGTTATTATGCCCATTTCCCTCTTGAATGTTGAGCATAGCATTTGAGCACACATCCAACCTTTGGACAAATCTTCTACATCTTGGAGGTTTGCTTGAAGGTTTATATTACTTTTGAGTTTGTTTGCTTCCATTTTTGTAGGTCTAATCTTAAATGTTATCTAGCTTTGTTTTTTTGAATGTTTAGCTTTCGTTCCATTCCTTAACACTACATTTTTAGGTATTACAACTACATATAAAACCTTTCTCTGATACTAGCTGAAGTAGTGCTAAGGAGGGAGAATTCCCGAAGAAGATGCCCAACCTCGTAGCTAAGAGTAACATAGGGAAGCAACAACACAAATCTAAAGAGAGAATGCATGATCCAATGTATTTATTTAGAGATCAAACAACATACATGCCAAGCTATCAGACCTTCCTGGTTAAGGCCATATACAATGAAATGAATCTTCAATCCATATCTTGATCTTCCAAAGTCTTAGATCTAGGTTTCTAGAACCAACATAAATTCCTTCTCAAGATACACCAATTTGTTACATATAGGCAATGCCTCAAAAGGTTGGCCAAGAGAGAATTACATTCCCCAAGAAGGAAACATGTACAACAAATAGGTTTGACTAAAAAATGAATCAAAGATCCATGAATGGAAATAACAAGATGCGCAATCATAGAAAATGATCTACGAGAAGTCCTCAAACCATACGCTATGATCACAATAGTCAAAAGCCAAAGATCAACAACCACACATGAAATCTCTAAATAGGTCCAAGAAAGAAATGAAAATGTTACCCATCGAGAATAGATGAATCACATCTTGAAAAACCACAAACAATAGGAGGTGTAATCATAGGAAGATGATCCTTAAAAGGTCTAAAATAAGAATTTACAATTTCAAATGCTATCTCAAAAAAATGATGATAAGCCAGCATAATCTCTCCAACTGGAAAAAAAGAACTAAATAACAAAGAACTATTTTTGGTTGATGCAACATTTCCATGAACCCAAGATGCTCCTCCATCATGATGTAATGTATTTAAAGATGAAATCATTTGTAATTGTGGAGAGAAGACATGATATGGATGTGTGAAATACTGGATGAAATGTAGTGGATGTGTGAAGAGGTATGAGTGGAATCTAAGTAAATTTAGAACAAACCTGTACTTCATTGGAGCTATATTGGATTGTCTGAGATGCTATAAATCAGCTCACTAAATTAGTGGATTATAATCTATTTTGGGGTTGTATCCCTAGTTGTATTTTGGGTTGTTACCGTCATTTGTATTTGAGTAGTGAGCTCTAGGAAGTGAGCTTGAATGCTTGTGTATTCCCTTTTGTACCTTTAACAAGGTTAGATGTTCTAGCACATCATCTAGTGGGTTTGATCCCCACTATGGTTTTCCCCTTAACCAAGTTTGCACAGAAATTTTTTTGGTGTTATGTGTTCTTGTGATGTTGTTTTAGTTGTTACATGTTTATCCAAAGTAAGGAAGTTAAGCATTGTTAAGTTTTGGTTTTGAACTGATTCAGATCTCCCTGTCTCTTAGTTGTGTGTGTTGCCTTATTTCTATGAATTGGTATCAGAGCTAGATCCTCTTTTTGAAGCTTACCTTCTTGAGGTGATCCAAGATAGAAAATTTTAAGAAGGATAGTCTGAGATTTGATGGCACCAATTTCTATTTATGGAAGGGAAGAATGATTACACATTTAAGATACATTAGAGAAGAATAATGAGATGTTACAAAGAAATATTACAAGCCTCCTATAGATTTTACTATTGTTACCACTGATGAGAATACAAAATTCATATGTAACATGAGAGGCAAGGAGGTCTTGTTGAGTTCCTTATGAGATGCCAAATATAAAAAATGTCATAGAGTTGGAAATTGCACATGAGGTATGGATAAAACCTGAAGCATTACATGAAGGAGACTCCTGTGTGAAGCAAGTGAAGTTGTAGAGTCTAAAAGGGAAGATGGAATCTTTGAGGATGAGTGAAGATGAAAATATTCAAGCTTATGTTCAAAAGGTGACTGAACTTGTTTGTGGAATCAAAAGTGATGGTGGAGCAATAGATGAGGATGAGATTATTTCTAAAATTTTGAGATCTCTGCCTCCTGTTTATGACAACAAAGTTGTTGCAATTGAAGAGATGAGGACCCTTTCTAAGGTGACAAGATATTCACTAGTTGGTAAATTATTTTCTTTTGAAATGAATAGATTACATGATAATCTTCCTAAGAATGAATCTGCATTTAAAGATACTATTTCTAAGGATAAGAAAAACTATAATTTTGGTGAGAGTTCTTCAAGTTCATCCAAGTTTGGATTTAGATATGCTAAGGAATAGGAAGAGATTGAATAAGAAGAAATAAAGTTGGAAAAGATAGAAGCCCTAATTGCAAAGAGAGTGCCTAAGGGTGTAAGTAAGTATGAATGGAAAATACCTTTGAAATGTTTTTCTTGCAATAAGATTGGCCATTTTTCTTCTAGATGTCTTGAGAGAGTTCCAAAGTATAAACCTAGAAAGTTTCATCCTAAGTATCACAAGAAATGCTATTTAGCTATTGCTCCTAGTGTGACTGATGATGAATTTGAAAAGAGTGAAGATTATTTCTATTAAAGATGAGAATTCTACTTTCTTGAATGAAGAGAATGCCCTAGCTGCACATGTTGAGGTAAAAGATGAATGGGTAATAGACATTGGCTCTTTGCATCATATGACTAGAGATAAGATTTTTTTAAAAAAAAATTAGAAAGGTATGATGGTGGTATTGTTAGATTCAGTGACAATAATCCTTGTTTTATCAAAAGGAAAGGTAATGGTAAGAATAATATTGATGATGTCTTATATGTTGAAAGTTTAAAGCATAATATTTTGAGTGTTGGATAGCTTGTTGGTAAAGGATACATGTTTGAATTCAAGGATGGGAAATGCTTAATCAAAGGAAGATCTAAAAATGAGATTGCATTTGATACCAAGACTAGAGGTAATAATTTTCATTTGAACAATATAGAAGATAAATGTTTGATTGCTAGAATTGATGACAATTGGTTGTGACATAAGAGCATTTTTAATGTAAGCTTTGATAACATTGTGAGAATAAGTACTACACATGATGTAAGAGATCTACCTAGATTGATGAAGAAAGATAGTGCTAGGTGTAAGGAATGTCACTTGGGAATGTTAATAAGACATACCTTTAAAATCTATTGGTGTAATTAAGTATTTACTAATTACACTTTACTTAAGTTTACTTAGGATAATACATTTGCATATTAGTTGTCTTTGAGACACCTAGGAGTTTGCATTTCTTTTTAGCACATGGTTAGGAGAATCTCCACTTTAGGTGTGATAGTTGTCACCACATACCTCTTTGTGTGTGAGATCCACCTTTAGTGCTCTTATCACATTATCATTCTCTCATGTTGCACATACTTTCATGTACAATGGAGGATGATCCACCTTTGGTTGACATGTGATTCCACCATGTCTAGTTGTTAGCTTATCATTTGCATAACTTCTAGTTATCATGCATTGCCTATATATTGAGGCATTTCTACATTGTATGTAATTGAGTATCCATTATCATTTGATCATTATTGAATTCTTCATTTGATCATATTATCTTGTCTCTCTTGTTTGTGCTATCTCTTGAGATTCTAGATCTTGGTTTCTACTCTTTGCCTTAGGCAAATTCTTACATGGTATCAAAGCCAAAGGAGTCTTCATTGCATAGCCATTGGAGAGCGATTGATTGCTTCAACTTTTGGAGGGCCACGAACCAAATCCAGGATTAGCATTTTGTGGGAGCATTTTGAGCAAGATCAAACCTCACCATTGCATCCAGGTGGCTATTTCTATAAATTTTGACTATAAATTTGCCTATGTTGGACAAAAGTCAAATTTGAGGCAAATTTTTTTTGCAAATCAAACCTCTAAGGCCCGATCTGCAATTTGGGTAATTATTCTAGCAATTTTTTATTTCAGATCTGATTATATTTCTATTTCTATCAATATTGTGAATTTGCAATTATTTCTTTTTTCAGATCTGAAAAATTTTCCTTTTTTGGTAAATTTTTAGATTTAGGAAAATTTTCCATTTTTGGAAATATATATATTGTGCAAACTTTGCCCTATTAGGCCTATTGTATTTTATCTCAGGTCAGTGTATGGTCAAACTAGGCAAATCGCACAAGAAGCGAGGAGAGCCTTCAACAACAGGACTGAGCTCATTTGACAAATCTTTGGGCACTATGGTTTTTAAAGGAAATAAATAGGGTTAATGTAGTGAATGTGGGACTAAAGTCCCACTTTGCAACCACCACAGGGCCCTTCCTCCATGTGAGCACACCCCTCCTCCTCCCACACAATAGCCTTAGCATGGCCTCCCACCCGCTCCACCAATTCGGGCATCCTCAACGCGATGCACTCACTGCTCCGCTCATAGGGCTAAACTCCCGCTCGGCCTCTGCTCTGCTCTGCCCTCCACCAACGCAGGCAAACAGTCCTCTGACCCCCGCCATCCGAGCAGCCCGATCTATTGTCACAACTCCGATAGCGGCACCTGAGCAGACAATACCTCCTCTCTGCTCAGGCTGCTCTGCGCACGCGAGCTTTCTGCAACCTCCGCCAATCTTTTGTCGCTAGACACCCTCTCCGCCCTTTGGGTTTCCTCCGCTCACCACCGTGGCCCACGACACCACCGCAGGCACAGTGCTACCAACTAATACAAATACGACAAGTGGCGACAGCTTTCAAACTTGGTATTTTCTTAAATTTTTTTTAAAATTTCATAGATTTTCACAGTATTAAATTTGACGCCCATCTGGATGTCATTTGGGCAATTTTTTGCTTTGTGGTGACGGTCTCCAAGATGTCAAATTTATGCTATTGATTGTGTCATCATTTCAACCGGTCAAATTTGACAGCCATTTAAACGTGAAAACTAGGCAATTTTGCACTATTTTGACGGTCATTTGAATGTCAAATTTAAGATAGTGAAACTAGTGACATCAACAGTTTTACAAAATTTACAGCCCTCACCAATTGCATTTTGGATTTGGCAGTCTGACTTTGGGAGGCCATAACTTGGTCATCTGGACTCCAAATTGGGTGCAATTTTTTTTGATTTTGGCTAAACTTTCCTGAACTTTTCAGTGGTGGTATTCTTTTTTGGTTTTGGATCATGGATTTTGTAGAAATTGTAGTTTTTGGTGACTATACCTATCTAATCCCTATTTTTGCAACTTCAGAGGCTTTGTATGGGCTCATACAGACACATTTTTAGGTGCAATTTTTTTTGAAAGTGCATAATTTTTGGTCTACTTTCCAGATTTGATATCAGTTTGGAGAAATTTTGGGTAGACATAGTACTTTCAGAATATGGTCTTTTTTGGCCTATTGTGGCACTTGTAATTGCTTAGATCCTTGAGGGAACTTCTATCCTATCTTCTTGAGTCTGCTATAGTTTCATATTTTTAGTTGTAAACATCAAAATCAGAAATCCACTTTGATCTATTTTGTTAAGTGGCAATTGTACACACACTAGCTATAAAGTGTCAAAATCACCATTTTTGGGGGGGTTCTTTGATTGAGTGAATTGGGGGGGGTGTCTTGTGTGTTGGTGTCTCTCCTTCTTGTGCTCTTTTCATTTCTGCATCATGGGTTCTATTGCAAAATTAACTCCACATAACTATGCTACATGGAAAGATAATGTATGGAGCAAGTTAATGGTTAGAGGTTTAAATCCTTATGTGGATGGTACACTTAAAAAAACTATTGATGATGATACTACTGCATTAGAAAATTGGTCAAGTAAAAATTCTAAAGCATTAGGAGTCTTAAGAGAGAATATGTCTCAGGCTGTCATGTATCACATCAAAACCATAACCGATGCTAGAGATGCTTGGGATAAACTTGCATAATTGTTTGGTAAAGTGGATGAAGAAATGGGATTCAAAATTGAGATTGATCTCCTTAAATTAGATCCTAGGAACTTTGACATAATACAAGATTATCTCAACAAAGTCAATGACTATAGAGCACAACTTGATGATTGTGGTAATCCCATGAAGGATGGGAAGTTGGTTAGTCATTTGTTGAATCATCTTCCTCCTGAATATGCAGCTTTTGTTTCAAGTTACAATACTCACAAATTAACAATGGGTAGTGCCTTCACTAAGCATTCATTTGAGTTATTTTCAGAAATGTTGGTCTTAGAACAAACAAAATTGATGAGTATGGGGATTCTCAAGTCTTCAAAGTCTAAGGCATTGGTGGCTAATAATGGGAATCAAGGGAATCAAGATGGTAAAGGTTCCAACAAGAAACAAAAGAAGTGGAAGGCCAAATCATAATCAGACACTCAACAATCTTCCTCCTCACAACAAGGAAAGACTTCTCCCAACAACAACAAAAACAAGGGGGATAGTTCTACGAAGGAGAAGAAAATTTGTGCATATTGCAAGAAGCCAAATCATGATGAGCATCAATGCCACAAGAAACAAATTGATGAGTTGAAAAACATAATCAAGAAGCATCACATTGATTTTCCAAATGCCTACAAGGGAAAGGATTCATCACCTTCCACTTTAAAGGGTAAAGGGCAAGCATTTGTGGCGAGTACAACTAATTCAGAGGAATGGATCTTTGATTCAGGTGCCACACATCATATGGGTGCCACAAAGGAGCAATTTTCTTCCTTGAAACCATCTATGGTACCTCACAACTATGTAGGAGATGATACTCAAGTGGAAGTTGAAGGAAAAGGGGAAGTTGCAATGGAAAATGGAGCTTTCAAAGATGTTCTCTATGTTCCAAATCTTAGCACAAACCTCCTTTCAATTTACCAAATCACTCACTATGGAGGTGGAAAGAAAGTTGAGTTCCTACTTGATTCAGTTGTAGTAAAAAATCTTAAGGATGATTCTATGGTGGCAATAGGAAAAGCAAATCATGACACAAGGCTTTACTCATTTTCTAGTTTTGTACCTAAGACTCCTTCACATGCCTTGTTGACATGCTCAAATTCACAAAGTAAACTTTGGCATGAAAGATTTGGACATCGCAACTATAGATATCTTCAACAGCTTAGCAGCAAGGATATGGTTAAAGGTCTACCTCAAATCAAGTATTCAGAGGGTGTATGTTCAGGATGTGAAATGGGAAAACATCCCAAAGAGAAGTTTGATAAGGGGAAGTCTTGGAGAGAAACATTTGTTCTTGAATTAGTTCATAGTGATGTAATGGGCCCATTTCCAATGCCATCATTTGGCAAGGCTCGTTATGTACTCACCTTCATTGATGACTTTTCACGCTACACTTGGGTGTACTTTCTTGGTCACAAGAGTGAAGTGTTTGATAAATTTCTCACCTTCAAGGCTCATGTTGAGAAGCAATCAAGTAAAGCCATCAAGATTCTTCAAACAAATAATGGAAGGGAATATGTGAACTCAAGGCTTATAGACTTTTGCACACTTGAGGGTATTGATCTTCAACATTCAGTTTCCTACACTCCACAACAAAATGGTGTTGCAGAATCAAAGAATAGGACCCTTAAGGAGATGGCCACTTGTATGATTCATGCTAAGTCTCTTGATCAAGCCTTTTGGGCTGAAGCTATATGTTGTGCCACTCACATACAAAATAGAACTCCTCATAAAGCTTTAGATGGAGTTACTCCTTTTGAAGCTTCGTGTGGAAGAAAACTAGTTGTGAAATAGCTTAGAGTCTTTGGTTGTCCAGCTTGGGCATGCATACCTCCATAGAAATGAAAGGCATTGGAACCACAAAGTGAGCCTTGCATATTTTTTGGTTATCCTGAGACTCTTAAGGCATACAAGCTTATGTATCCTAAGACACATGAGATCTTCTTTGAGAGGAGTGTTCACTTTGAAGAGAATTGTCCTAGCTTGGATTCTTCAACTCCTCCTACTTCCTCCATTTTAGATAATGATAGTGATGATAGTGACTTGGAAGATGAAACTCCTTCAACCCTGACTCACAGGCTTCCACCTTCGCAGGGTCAAGACATAATTGAGGACATTCCTTCATCATCTTCTTCCTCCACTAGACCTCATTGGGCACAACAAACACTTGATTTAGCAGGTTCACTTGTGGGGAATCCTTCAGACACTAGGAGGACAAGGTCACAACACAACTCATTTCCACATGCTTATATTGTAGTTGCTTTAGATCCATAATCATTCAAGGAAGCTTTAGGGGTTCTTGAGTGGGACAAAGCTATGGAGGAAGAGTATAACTCTTTGATGAGAAATAACACTTGGGACTTAGTTCCTCTTCCTAAGGGAAGAAAATTGGTTTGATGTAAGTGGATCTATCAGACCAAGTTTGCAACAAATGGAAGTGTGGATAAGTATAAGGCATGACTTGTTGCAAAAGGTTTCTCATAGGTTCCTGGTATTGACTACACCAAGACTTTTGCACCTGTAACCAAGATGAACTCCATTCATTTGACACTTGCTATTGCTGCAGCTCATGGTTGGGTTGTACATCAGATGGATGTTAAGAGTGCATTTCTACATGGGGATCTTCATGAGGAGATTTATATGGAGCAGCCATAGGGATTCATTCAGGATACTACTATGGTTTGCAAGTTAAGGAAGTCTATCTATGGCCTCAAACAAGCTCCTAGGGCTTGGTATGCCAAGATGGATTCCTTCCTTCTCTTAGTAGGATTCACCAGGTGTCATTCAGATTCAAATGTCTACATTCTTCGGCAAGATGACTCACACTTGATACTTGTACTTTATGTTGATGACTTGATCATTACAGTGAGTACTTCATCCATCATTGTTAGTGTCAAGTCTTCTTTGCAGGATAGATTTGCTATGACAAACTTGGGTTTACTTCACTATTTTCTTGGTATTGAGATCACACAGTTCTCAGCAGGGATCACACTTTCTCAGCCCAAGTATGCTCTTGATCTACTTGCTTGATTTCACATGAGTGATTGCAAGGCTGCACCCACTCCATTTCTATCAAGTGTCAAGTTAGAGGCTAAGTGTTCTACACCACTTATTGATGATACTTTGTATAGACAGCTTGTTGGAAGTCTCATCTACTTGACACATACACGCCCTGACATATCATTTGCAGTTGGCATGGTTTCTCGCTTCATGCAAGAGCCACATGAGCTTCATTGGAAGGTAGCCAAGCGCATATTGCACTACATATAGGGTACACATACACATGGGATTCACTATGTAGTAGGTACAGGACTTTAGTTGGTTAGATATACAAACTTAGATTGGGCAGGCGATCTTGATGGTCGCAAGTCTACTTTAGGTTACATATTTCACCTTGGTTCATGCCCCATTTTTTGGTAGAGTAAGAAGCAACATGCTATTGCTCTTTCTTCAACTGAGGCTGAGTATCAAGGGGCCATTACTGCAGCTACAAAGGCTATTTGGCTTTAGCATATCCTGAAGGAGTTTGGTTTCAGTATTCCATGACCTACAGTCATTCATTGTGATAATTAGGGTGCTATAGTGATCTCTAGACATTCGGTCCAACATCAGTGGACCAAACACATTGAGGTTCATGTGCACTTCATTAGAGATTTGATACATGAGCAGGTCATTGAGATGCAATATTATCCTATAGCAGAGTAGGTTACAGACATCTTCACCAAACCCTTCACTGAGATCAAGTTTCTTTAGTCGCGAGCACTCTTAGGGGTGTGGGCTATTCCATCAGGAGGGGTCACATGACTTCTCTATTCTATCTTTTGGGGGGGATCTTTTCCTCATATGAGATTTTCTCTCTCATATTCTATTATTGTATTTATCTCTCTTTTTGGGGGAGGGTTTTTCCCATGAGGTTTTCCCTCTTTCTCTGCTTTATGAGAGATTGCATTGTTCTTGCATATTGTACATGGGTACCTTACATGGCCTAGTAGCCGAGACCCATCTTGCATTGTGAGCTTAAGTGCATTCCCCTAAGTTGCACTTAAGGGGGGGTGTTGGTGTAAATAAGTATTTACTAATTACACTTACTTAAGTTTACTTAGGATAATGCATTTGCATATTAGTTGTCTTTGAGACACCTAAGAGTTTGCATTTCTTTTTAGCACATGGTTAGGAGAATCTCCACTTTAGGTGTGATAGTTGTCATCACATACCTCTTTGTGTGTGAGATCCACCTTTAGTGATCTTATCACATTATCATCCTCTCATGTTGCACATACTTTCATGTATAATGGAGGATGATCCACCTTTGGTGGACATGTGATTCCACCATGTCTAGTTGTTAGCTTATCATTTGCATAACTTCTAGTTATCATGCATTGCCTATATATTGAGGCATTTCTACATTGTATGTAATTGAGTATCCATTATCATTTGATCATTATTGAATTCTTCATTTGATCATATTATCTTGTCTCTCTTGTTTGTGCTATCTCTTGAGCTTCTAGATCTTGGTTTCTACTCTTTTCCTTAGGTAAATTCTTACAAAAGCAATATATATTCTCCAAAAGAATTTTTAGATTTGGTGCATATAGATTTGTGTGGTCCTAAAAGAAATAGGAGTTGTCATGGTGACCAATATTTCATAATATTTATTGATGACTAATCAAGGATGATGTGGGTTACATTTTTGAAGGAAAAATCTAATTTTTTTGACAAATTAAAGATCTTTAGAGCCATGGTTAAGACTGAGATAGGGTTGAAGCTGAATGTTTGAGATTAGATAGAGGTGGAGAGTTTAATTCAAGAGATTCTAATTCTTATTGTGAAGAAAATATAATAAGGAGATTGTTTTCATCTCCCTAAAACCCTTAACAAAATATAATTGTAGAGCAAAGGAACATATCTATTCTTGAGACTACAAGAAATATGATGATGGAAGCGAGTGTGCCTGAAATATACTAGAGAGAATCCTTGAGTACTATAGTATTCACATTAGACAAAGTTCAAATAAAGCATGGTACTGGTAAGACCCCTTTTGAACTTTGGTATGGTCATGTTACCACAGTGAAGTATTTTAAAATTTTTGGAAGTAAATGCTATATCAAGAAAGATGAAGATTTAGGGAAGTTTGATACTAGATTTAATTAAGGTATCTTTCTTGGTTATTCTACAAAGAGAAAATATTATTAATGTTTTGATAATCGGTTGAGAAAGATAGTAGAGAGTGATAATGTAAAAGTTGATGAGAATTATTAGAAATAGGTCAATTCATGCAATTATGAGTCAGATGATGAAGAAGAAAATCAAACTATTTAGAACTAGAATCACTATCAGAATGGATTGGTAGAACATGATGGAGAAGTGGAAACTTAAGAGTTTTCTACAAAAGAAAATTTGAAGACTCCAAGGTATGTAAGTTTAAATCATTCAAAAAATTAGAATATTGGTGATAGAATGGTGATAGAGATCAAGGTGTTTTAACTAGAGGGAAACATGCTAGAATCAGAAATGAATTTTTTTTGATTTTTAAAGTCGAACCTAAAGATGTTGATGAAGCTTGTAAAGATGTAATTTGGGTGAAGGAAATGAAAGAAGAGATGGAAAAAATTGAGAAGAACAAAAAATGGATCTTAGTTGCTAGACCTAAGGACAAGAATGTGATTGGAACAAAATAGGTTTTTATAAATAATCTGAATGAAGATGGTGAAGTGGTAAGGAACAAAGCTTGGTTGGTTTGTAAAGGATATTCATAGATGTAAGGTATTGATTTTGAGGAGAATTTTTCTCATGTTATTAGAATTGAAGAAATTATAATCTTTCTTGCATTTTCTACTTACAAAATTTTTAAGATATATTAGATGGATGTTAAGTCTACATTCTTGAATGGAGAGCTAGAAGAGGAACTATACATCGAACAACCTAATGTTTTTTCTTTGACTGATCAATATGACATGGTTTTCTAATTGAAGAAATCATTGTATGGATTGAAACAAGCATGGAGAGCCTGGTATGCAAGGTTAGATAAGTATTTGCTAAAACTTGGTTTTAGAAAAGGATATGTTGACTAATTTGTATTTCAAAACTGATCATGAAAATGTATTGATTGTTGAATTATTTGTGGATATCATTTTTGGTGGAAATGAAAAGTTGATTAAGGATTTTGCTGATGAGATGCAAAAGGAATTTGAGATGTCAATGATAGGTGAGATGAAATTATTTCTTGGTCTTCAAATTAATGAATTAGAAAAATGTATTTTCATATCATAGTCTAAGTATGTGAAGGAATTATTGAAAATATTTGGAATGGATACTTCTAAACCTATTGGAAATCCCATGGTTATTGGTTGCAAATTGACAAAGAATGATGATTCCCCGCTTTCTAATAAAAAAAGATACAGATCAATGATCAGTGGATTGCTATACTTGACTCAGACTAGACCAGACACAATGAATGTTGTTTGCATTATTGTGAGATTTCAAGTAGAAATAAAGGAATCACATGTTGCTAATGTTAAAAGGATATTCAGATACTTGAAATGGACAGTGGATTATAGCCTATGGTATCCCAAAGATAATGATTTTACATTATGTGTCTATATTGATGCTGATTGGCCAGGTAATATGGATGATAGGAAAAGTACTATAGGTGGAGCATTCTTTTTGGGGAAGAAGTTAGTTTCTTTGTCTAGTAATAAACAAAATTGTATATCTCAATCTACTACTGAAGCTGAATATGTTTCTACTGCTATGAACTGTAGTTGGGTATTTTGGAAGAAGAAAATGCTAGAAGACATTATAATAAGCTATGGTGAGCCTATTTTTATTTATTGTGACAATTAAAGTGCTATCAATATTTCAAAGAAGCATGTGTTGCATTAAAAAAAAGCATATATCTATAAAGTATCATTTCTTGAAGGATAAGGTGAATGAAAAGGAAGTTAGATTGGAATATGTATCTACAAAAGAGAAAATTGCAAATATTTTTTCAAAACCCTTGCCAAAGGATACTTTTGAGTATCTTCAAGGTAAACATGGGGTGATATCCCATTCTAACCAGAGCTAGAGATGCATATATTTTCATCAGTCTAGTGCTTTCATGGAGATTATTTTTCTTCTACATTGGTGTTTTTGGGGTATGTTACTTAGGGGGAGTAGTTGGTATGTTGTTCATATTTTTGATGAGATAAGTTTTTTTCCTCTATGAATTATTGCATATATGTTCCTTTGTCATTGATGTGAAAGGGGGAGAGAGATCCATGTGAAAAATAGAAAGAATCAAGGCAAAGATAGCCCCATGGAAGAGAAGTGTCAGACTTAGGGGGATTAATTGATGTATTGAGGTTGGTTGTTCCTTTGTGCATTGACTTGGTTTTTCACATCATATGTTTCCATAAATGCTAAAGGGGGAGATTGTTGGATATTTCATGCATATATGTTTTGGAATTAATGTTTTGTCATTGATGTCAACATATATTTTAATCCTAATAGTTTATTGGTTTGTTCAGTAGAATTTTTGGTTCGACATGAAAACTGTATTTTAGATCAGTTGTTGTGAAGCTGAAAATGTGTTTTGGAATGCCTGTACTTGATCATGTTCAAGTTTCAGAGATTCACTTGGTGATTTGAGGAAGTTATGGTTGATTTATTAGAGGATAGTTTTTTGATTAACTTAGTGGAGATAGTGTTGTAGTTTTTGGATCGGTGAGGATAACTTATGCAATATCTTTGGTCGCTAACCTGGTGGTGAGTTCATAACATGGATGTGTGTTCTCATCTTGGATGGTTCAAGATTTGGATGTTGGAAAGCTATTCCTTTTTAGTGCCAAAGGTTGACGTTTATTGTTCTTGATGAACAATATAGAGACAGTTGTAAATTCTGAGTCAGAGATGATTGTGTTGATGTTGTGGTATTTCATGTTTCTGGATTGTGTTCTATTCTTGTTGGTGGATCATATTAGATTATGTGATTTTACCATGGCATGTTGATGTTCTTGGTCACCTTGGCAAGTTACCATGTTGTGAAGATTTGAGGCATGATCTTTGGATTGTGGCGTGTCTATGAATAGAGATTTTGGTCCTAGCTATGTCTTAGCTGACATTTCCTTGATCATATTAAGGATTGTGTATTACTCTTTGTAATTAGGTCCCTGGCCAACCTTGATGTAATGAGTTCATGTAACGTATTTAAAGATTAAATCATTTGTAATTACAGAGAGAAGACATGGTATGGATGTGTGAGATGTTGGATGGTATGATACTAGTGGATTGTAAAAGAGGTATGAATGGAATCTAAACTAAATCTAGATCAGATTTGTAAATTAATTTGAGCTATACTGGCATGTTTAAGATTCTATAAGTCATCTCACTAAAGTAGTGGATTGTTGTCCACAATGGGTTATAGTCCATTTTGGGGTTGTAGCCCTAGTTGTATTTTGGTTTTTTGCCCAAGGGTTATTTCCATCATTTGTATTTGAGAAGTGAGCTCTAGGTAGTGATCCTGAATGCATGTGCATTCCCCTTTGTACCTTTAACAAGGTTATATGTACTAGTACATTTTCTAGTGGGTTTGATCCCCATTGCAGTTTTTTCCTTAATCGGTTTCTATGCAAAAAAATATTGGTGTTTTGTGCTCTTCTGATGTTGATTTAGTTGTGACATGTTTATCTAAAGTAAAGAAGTTAAACATTGTTAAGATTTGGTTTTGACACAACTTTTTTGGACACAATTGATTCAACCCCCCTCTCAGTTGTGTGTACTACCTTATTTCTATCAAAAAAACCCCCTACAAAGACTGAAACAATAGAACCCACAACAAAAAGAAAAGAGTAGAAGTAGAAACAACACACAGGGACCCAAAAACACATGGCACAATAAGGGAACCACTAGTGAAAGAAAACTAGAAGAGAAGAACACAACCCCAAAAAATAAGGTTGTAAGACCATAGAAAAAATGTGACCCCACCAATAGGAAGATGAAAATAACTAAGAATCCACCAAGAACCAAATGCAAAAAAAAAAGAAACCAGAAGGAGAATCCATAATTAAAGGAAAATCTAGGAGGAACATCGAAGAAAAGCCTCCAAACCTACCACCATGCCACCACTGCGCAAGGGAACCAAGCCGAGCACAACCCTCCAAAACCCATCACCAGAAGGGGAAGACAACCAAAACAAGTTGGGGAGAGAAGGAGGCTCCTTCCACAACCCTAAACAATAGGTAAGAGAGCTCACAATAGTGCTCCTATGCAAGCTTCACCTACAAAGATGCCAATGAGGGAATAATGAAATCCCAAAGCCACAAACTAGGGGATGTAGAACCAATCAATGCACCAAAAACATGCTTGCAAGATCCTCCAAAAAAATGAAATCCCCAACGCAGGCTCATAGGTTATATATTTTATTTATATATCTATATTATTTTAAATTAAAATAATTACTTATTTTACTTTATATTTTATTTGTTTCTAAAAGAGGGTGTTAAAACAATCTTTTACAATAAGAACAACATATTTTTCTCCCCTATGATTACTAAAGGTTATGCTTCTCAACATAATTAACCTAATAGTCCTTAGAAGGTACACGCTCAATTTTATATACTCCAATGTATGAAACTTTTGCATAAATATGGTTTCATAATTTGTAAAAAGTTTCTGAATCTTAATTGAAGGAATTTTATTGTTGATATTTAAATTTTTAGTCATTCTATCTTTTATAAAACATAATTTTGATTTAATATAAAATATATATTTATATAAAATGTCACATGTAAATAAAAAAATTGCAAAGTAATAAAAGTGCCAATTATTTTAGATAATATGTTAATTTTTTAAATTTATTTTTTGATATTTTCTTTAACTTTAGTTTCAAATGAAGTTTGATTTATAATTATGTCTTTAAAAGATATATTATTTTATAATTATGTCTTTAACAGATATATTATTACACCTTCAAGTAGTGGTAGAGTCTATATGTTTATGTAATCTTATTGCTGGTCATGTTTAAGTTGTAATTATTTTTTATTGTGAGTAATGCTTTTATCTTTGATCTCTCCTTTTGTTTGTTTTAAAAATTGTTACAGTGTGTAATGATATTAGTTGGTTTGTAGGAATTTGTGGGAGAGATAAAATGTTAAGTGATCTAGATTATTAATTTTAGGTGTTTATGCAAAGTTTACACTGCTTAGAGTTGGTAGTATAAGATATGAGTGTTATAAGTTAGCTTAAATGTAGGTGTTGATGTATTTGTTAGTAGTTATGCTTTTATTTTCTTGTTATTGTTAGGTTGGGAGCCTATATAAATAACCAAAATAACATATATATGTTGGAAACAATAGGTATTGAGAGGGGGTGGGGGGTGAATTAGAACCAATAAAACTTTCAAACTCTTACCGATACCTTTAAACAACAACAAAATAAACTTCCATACTATAAATCATATAATTGAAACTGTTATGTAAAAGTACATTAAACCAAATAACAATGCAAGCACACACATAACATACTTATTTTTATCATGTAAACCCTTGGTCAAAGGGAAAAAACCATAGTGGGAATTAATACCCACAAATATTCTCACTGTAGTTATGAAGTTTTCCCTGTTAAAGGCTTGCAATGTCTCTTCTGGAGACTCACCCTAGTAAAAGTGATTAATACCCTGTTAGGAGTATTGAAAGACCTATTATAGTCTACCTTACTAGAATATTTTTACGACTCTATCAAGAGTGCACCTGATTAAGGGATTTACAAATAAGTCCTACTAAGAACTACCTTGTTAAAGGATTTACAAACTTGTTGTAGCAGCTAAGAAACAAAAGATTAATGACCTGTATAATAGCACATGATTTCTAAATTAGATCCTTTAAGATCATACACTACTTTGTATTGACCTTCTATGACTGCTCCATTGAATCACTTGATTGCATCTTCAGATCTATTTGATATTGTACTGTTATGTTTCACCAACACACGTCTTTGTTTATCTCACCAAAAAATTAAATAGAATTCATACCTTTACTCCATAAAATGTTTAGGGTTCTGATCATCAACCTTAATCACCATCAAAAAATTTTCTTCAACCAAACACATTTTACTTTCACCACCTTATTTAATTCTTGCATCTTTACTTTCATTCCTAAGAAAACAAACTTATTTCTTATTTTCTCTAACTCCACCTAGTAATCATACACAATTGAGGCTGCAATCCAAATAGGTGTAATGAAATGATTCCTTTTTTTACCGTACTTCACTTCCTAAATTCCTAGACTCATAGCATCTAAAAAAACATTACTACTCACCGATTTGTTCGAGTCGGCTTGATAAATTATAAAATTTATTGCTGACTGGTTGAAACATAACCACACTATCTACTTGTCTTTCATACTGATTTGCAGTCAAAAAAATGTGTTCACCTATTGCCAATACACTTATCTCTTCAATCACTCTGTATAGGTCATCAATTTCCTTTATTGGTTCCAATGTCTTACTTTACTCAATTCACTGATTTGTACTTAGTCAATTTTCTGGTTTACCTGTCTTACTCTCTATTTCCCAGTTTGACTAACATCCTATATGTAATATTATTTGTACATGTTCATCTTATGACATGAAATGAATGCATGATTTCCATCAATAACAACCAACATCAAATATGCACTAGGTGCTCACACCGACTACAATACCAACATTTTCCCCCTTTGGCATTGTTGGAAAAATTAAAAATTGTAAATGATATGAAAATGTATAATCCCTTAACTGTACTAGCTCCCTTTTGTATATATTGAATCCTCCTAACACTATAATATTATCTCACCTTTTATATACTATCATATTATCTCCCCCTTTGACAACAATGCTAAAGGCATATAACCATCTTGTACATACATCAAAATTTGCATCTTATTATACTTTTAGTTTTGCAAAAATGTCCTTGTAGATTGATTTTGCAGAATCTATAGATTGTTGCCAAGACTCCTTTAGTGTCTCCAAAACTGTAATCTATCCATTTTTTTAGATGCCAACTCCTCCATACTATCTAAGATACTCATATAAGGGGTTTCTATTAGTCCTTCTACCTTTTTGATTCTCTCTTGTAGTATGTCCATAGTGGGTGATAAGAATGATTGTAACTCTAATAGATTCATTACCCATTTGTCTTCCTTTGCTTGCAACTATCTCACTTGATAGGTAAACTCTTTTACCTTCAAGCTAAACAATGACACTGAATTGGTTGTAGGATCCAAAGAAGTTGTGAGGTTCATCAGTTCCTATTCTACTTTATCTCTGTTGTCCTTTAAATCTATTAGGAATGAATGCTAGAGCCTTCGGTAGTCATTCTGTAGTAGTGGTTGTTGCATTCATGACTATGATTGTCATTGATGTCAACATAGTGATAGTCTAGAGTTTAGCAGAATAGCAGGCACAGTTTTGTTTTGTGCACATGTTATATTGTAGATTGAGTTTAGTGCAGTCGATGGTATGTTCTTTTTTGTGTTATTAGCCTATGGTTAAGAGCACAAAAAGAAATTCATTTATTCATGAAAGTTATAAGCATTTTGGTGGAAGCAGTATTCTGGCAGTATTCCTATGTAGCGGTTTTTGGTAATCAGAGGATATCTCCTAACCAAGATGGAATCTGATTTTGCATAGTTAAAGGGAAATTTGAGACTCATTGGTGGTGAAGTGGTTCATAGCACAAAATTTGAGGTCACATGATTGGAAAGTTATTGTATCTGGAAGCCGACAGTTTTATGTAATTTTGATGTAGCGTGTTGAAATTATTATTTTGTATTTATAAGCCGACTCATTTGTAATTATTTGAGTGTGGTATAAAGGAAGGAATGTTTTCCTTATTGACATAGAGGATTGTAATAGTTGTAATATGAATTTTTGAAAGTTGTGATGTGAATGTATGCATGAAGTGAAGAAAAGAGCTAATTCAGTGATGAAGGAAGACTTGCGAAGTACAGAGATCTGGATTTGTGATCTTGTGTAGTAGAGAGTGTGGTTTTAGCATAGTGTGAAGGAGGTAACATATTTCATATTATTATATTGAATAATCCTAAGATCTATTGGATAGTGAGTTCAAAGATCTTGCCTTGAAGCTGTTTGGGCATTGGGTCCTTCTATCTTCAATAACTCATAACAGGGTTAGAATCTTTTAACAGGGATTCAAAATCTCCTAATAGAGATTCATATGTACTAAATGTATTTCATAAGATTCCTAATAGGGTCCATCCTCTAACAAGGAACTTTCATATTAGTGCATCATTTTGTGGGCATCATTCCCACTGGGGTTTACTCTTTGATCAAGAGGTTCCCTAGTTAACATATCTTGTGTTATTGTGTCATTGTGTATGATTATCTTTCTATGGTTGGTTACTGCATTAATTATATGGTTTAAAGTTGTTGAAGTTGATATTGAAGTAAATGTTGATAAATGGTTTAATTTTTAGATAACTGATTCACCCCCCCCCCCCCCCCCCCCCCCCCACCTCTTAGTTATCTTGGTGGTCTTTACTTTCTAACAATTGGTATCAGAGCGGCAGGTCCTTGAAAGAGAAGTTTAACAACTTAAGGAGATCTATGGTGAATTTCAAGAAATAAAGCCCTAAGTTTGATGGAGTACATTTTGACAGCTGGAAAGAAAAGATGAAGACACATCTCTTGTGTTTAGGACCAGGTTATTGGTTGATTACAAAGAATGAAAGGACTATAATTGAAGAAGACAATCTTGAAACAAGTTCTAAAGATGAGGTAGATCTATTTATGTGTAACATACTTGCAAGAGAAGCACTTTTATCAGCACTTCCGGAGAATGAATACAGTCAAGTAAAAGGTTTAACTAAATCTCATGATATTTGGAAAGCTTTACATTCTACTTCTGAAGGTGATGAACATGCAAAGAAAGCTAGGTTACATAATTGGATTTGTGCATTTGAAGACATAAGAATGATGGAAGATGAATCTGTTAGAAGCTATATTGGTAGGATGTTAGAAATTATTGCAGGAATAAAGTCTTGTGGAGGTGAAAAGATAGAGAATGAAGTAATATGGAAGATTTTGAGAACATTGACACCGGTATTCAGGCAAACTACACAAATGATTGAACAAGTGATACCTTGTACACCAAACTTTTCAAGAGAGACCCTTCTTGGAAGATTGGAAGCAACAGAGATGAATTTGAGATTATCAGGAGAACTACTTAGAGTGGAGACAACATTCAATGCTCTTAGCATTAGACCTACTTTGTCTAGAAGTACAAGTGTGAATGGAGATTATGCCAGCAGTAGAAGATCCAAATCTGATGAAGATAAGAAGATTGAAGAAGGTATTGCCTTTCTTGTGAAAAGAGAACTAGATGGTAAGAAAATCTTTAAATGTTGGACATGTCAAGAATATGGTCATTTTGCATCTAAGTGTCCTAAGAGAGTTAAGAAGTATAGAAACAATTTTAAGCCTAGAAGATCTAAAGAATGTTATTATGAAAATGATGAAGAAATTGAAGCAGGACTTGAAAGACATTTGAGTGATAGTGATAATGATAACTTTGATGACATAGGATTTGTAGCAATTAAGGAAGAAAATTCTGAATCTGATATTAAAGAAGAAAAAGCCTTAGTTTCCCAAGTTGAAAAGAAAGATGATTGGATTATAGACACTGGTTGTTCACATCATATGACTGTTGATAAAGGAAAATTCATAAAGTTTAACAATTATGATGGAGGAGTTGTTAGAGTTGGTAACAATGCACCTTGTTTGATTAAAGGTATAGGATCTATTACTCTTGATGGAAAGACTAATACTGATGATGTGTACTTTGTTGATGGATTGAAACATAATCTTTTGAGTGTTGGATAGTTAGTGGATAAGGGATATAAATTTTGGTTTATTGAGAAAACTTGTGTGATTAAGGATAAAGATGCAAATCTAATTGGAACTGGATCTAGAACTAGAGGTAATGTATTTCAGTTGAACCCTACTGAGATGACATGCTTGATGACTAAGATTGATGACAGTTGGTTATGGAATAGAAGTTTTTGTCATATAAACTTTGATAATATTGTGAAAGTAAGTTCTACACTTGTAGTAAGAGATTTACCTAAGATTATGAAGCCTACTAACATGATTTGCAAGGAATGTGTGATGGCTAAGCAGAAAAGGAGTTCATTTCCTAGCAAGAAGTTCACATCTACAAAGAAGTTGGAGATTGTTCATACAGACTTGAGTGGTCCTACTAGGACTAGAGGATTCTATGGAGAAAGGTATTTTATGATTCTTGTTGATGATTTTACAAGAATGATGTGGATTGCATTTTTGAAAGAAAAATATGAAGCATTTGATAAGTTTAAGGTCATGAAGAATAAAGTTGAGAATGAATCAGGAATGAGGATTAAATGTTTGAGATCCGATAGAGGTGGAGAATTTACATCTAAAGAGTTTAACACTTTTTGTGAAGTAAATGGTATTAAGAGACAGTTATCAGCCCCTAGAACACCTGAACAAAATGGTATTGTAGAAAGAAGGAATAGATCAATGATTAAAGTAGCTAGAGCTATGTTATTTGAAGGTGATTTGGCAAAGACATTTTGGAGAGAAGCAGTGAATACAATAGTATATACAATGAATAGAGTACAAATCAGAGCAGACATAGACAAGACACCTTATGAATTGTGGTTTGGACATGCACCCTCAGTTAAGTATTTTAGAATTTTTGGAAGCAAATGTTATATTAAGAGAGATGATGATATAGGAAAGTTTGATCCTAAAAGGGATGAAGGAATTTTTCTTGGATATTCTTTGAAAAGAAAAGCATATAGATGTTACAATAAGAGAACTGAAACTATTGTTGAAAGTGCAAATGTAAAAGTTGATGAGAAGTTTAAAATTTAGGAAAGAATGCTTGATTATGAATCTGATGAAGGAACTAACCCTCAGCCTAACATTGAAACTACTAAATAATTTTTTTAGACTGACAGTGAATTGTTGAATGAAAGTCATGCTGAAGAAAATAGAGAAGAATCTAGAGTTGAAGAAAGATCAGTGACTATGACACCTAATAGGTATATATCAAGACATCATCCTATTGAGAAAGTTATTGGAAGTTTGGACAGAGGAGTTATGACTACAAAGAAGGTACATTTATGTTTGATCTCTCAAATTGAACCTAAGTCTACTAATGAAGCTTGTGAAGATGAACATTGGATTAAAGCTATGAAAGAAGAATTGGATCAGATTGAAAAGAACAAGACATGGGAATTGGTCCCTAGACCTAAAGACAAAAATGTGATTGGAACTAAATGGGTATTCAGGAACAAGATGAATGAAAAAGGAGAAGTAATTAGAAACAAAGCAAGATTGGTATGTAAGGGATACTCACAAAAAGAAGGAATTGACTATGAAGAGACTTTTGCCCCTGTGGCAAGACTTGAAGCAGTAAGAATATTTTTGGCTTATGTAGCATTTAAGAAATTCAAAGTGTATCAGATGGATGTGAAGTCAACATTTCTAAATGGTGAATTAGAAGAAGTCTACATTGAGTAGCCTAAAGGTTTTCCTTTGACTCAAGAAGGAGACATGGTATGTAAACTAAAGAAAGCATTGTATGGACTAAAGCAAGCACCTAGAACTTGGTATGCTAGATTAGATAAGTATTTGTTAAAATTGGGATTTACAAAAGGAATAGTTGATAGTAATTTATACACAAAAGAAATTGAGAATGGATTGTTAGTTTTGGTTGTTTTTGTTGATGACATTATTTTTGGAGGAGAAAATGAAGCTAGTGACAAATTTGCTGATGAAATGAAGATAGAATTTGAAATGAGTATGATTGGAGAAATGAAATATTTTTTGGGATTACAGATAACACAAAATAAAGATGGTATCTTTATAAGTTAGAAAAAGTACTTGAATGATTTGTTGAAAAGATTTGGTATGGAGAATTGTAAACCAGTTGGAACACCTATGGTTAGAGGACATAAACTATCTAGTAAAGATGAGACACTAGAAGTTGAGCAAAAAAAATACAGATCTATGATTGGTGGATTACAGTACTTGACACACACTAGACCAGATATACAACATTCAGTTGGAATGGTAGCAAGATTTCAAGCTGAACCTAGAGAGTCACATTATGTAGCAGTAAAAAGGATATTGAGATATCTTAGAGGCACAATGGACTATGGACTATGGTATGAAAATTTTGATGATTTTACCCTATGTGCATATACTGATGTTGATTGGGGAGGCAACGTTGATGATAAGAAAAGCACCAGTGGTGGAGCCTTTTTCCTTGGAGGAAGATTAGTTTCTTGGTTGAGCAAAAAGTAGAATTGTATCTCATAGAGTACAACATAAGCATAATATGTAGCAACAACAAAAAATTGTAATCAAATAATTTGGATGAAGCAGATGTTGATGGACATTGGAATCAAGTTTGATGAGCTTATTGTCATATATTGTGATAATACAAGTACAGTTAGTATTTATAAGAATCTACTTTTACATTCTAAAACAAAGCATATAGAGATCAAGTATCATGTTGTAAGAGAGAAAGTTGCAGATAAAGAAGTCAAACTGGAGTAAATAAGCACAAAGGAGTAGATAGCAGATATATTTACTAAGCCTTTGCCTAAGGATACATTTGATTATCTGAGAGGTATGCTTGGGGTTATGCCCCAACCTACTTTTGAGTAATGATGTAGTTGGTTGCATTCATCCAGTGGTTTATGGCCCTATCTATTTTTTGGATTGGATGTTGGTACTTCCTCTATGGGGGAGTATGTGTATCTGAGCTGAGTCATTGAGGACTCTTGTGAATGTAATTTCTGAATAGTGTCTTTTGACATTGAGCTATTGTTTGAAATAGTGATAGAATTTATATCATTGATGTCAATGGGGGAGAGAATCATGAAAAACATTGAAAAACATTAAGGAACTACATTTTTTGGAGAGATTGAATAGGATAACGAAGCAAGATTTGATTGATGATGAGTAGCAGTGCAGTTGAGCAATAGTGATTGGATTTTTGGAACATTGGATGTTTTTCATCTATGTTGCCATCAATGGAAATGGGGGAGGTTTCTAGGAATGAATGCTAAAGCCTTTGGCAGTCATTCTATAGCAGTGGTTGTTGCATTCATGACTATAATTGTCATTGATGTCAACACAGTGATATTCTAGAGTTTAGCAGAATAGCAGGCACAATTTTGTTTTGTGCACATGTTATATTGTAGATTGAGTTATGCGTAGTCGATGGTATGTTCTTTGTTTTGTTATTAGCCTATGGTTAAGAGCGCAAAAAGAAATTCATTTATTCATGAAAGTTATAATCATTTTGGTGGAAGCAGTATTCTAGCAGTATTCCTGTGTAGCGGTTTTTGGTAATCGGAGGATATCTCCTAACCAGGATGGAATCTGATTTTGTGAAGTTAAAGGGAAGTTTGAGACTCATTGGTGGTGACATGGTTCATAGTGAAAACTTTGAGGTCACACGATTGGAAAGTTATTGTATCTGGAAGTTGACAGTTTTATGTAATTTTGATGTAGCATGTTGAAATTATTATTTTGTATTTACATGCCGACTCATTTGTAATTATTTGAGTGTGGTATAAAGGAAGGAATATTTTCCTTGTTGAGATAGAGGATTGCAATAGTTGTAATATGAAGTTGTGAAAGTTGTGATGTGAATGTATGCATGAAGTGAAGAAAAGAGCTAATTCAGTGATGAAGGAAGACTTGGGAAGTACAGAGATCTGGATTTGTGATCTTGTGTAGTAGGGAGTGCAATTTTGGCATAGTGTGAAGGAGGTAACATATTTCATATTATTATTTTGAATAATCCTAAGATCTGTTGGACAGTGAGTTCATAGATCTTGCCTTGAAGCTGTTTGTGCAGTGGGTCCTTCTGTCTTCCATAACTCCTAACAAGGTTAGAATCTTTTAACAAGGATTCAAAATCTCCTAATAGAGATTCATATGTACTGAATGTATTTCATAAGACTCCTAACAAGGTCCATCCTCTAACAAGGAACTTTCATATTAGTGCATCATTTTGTGGGCATCATTCCCACCGGGGTTTACTATTTGATCAAGAGGTTCCCTAGTTAACATATCTTGTGTTATTGTGTATGATTATCTTTCTATGGTTGGTTACTACATTAATTATATGGTTTAAAGATGTTGAAGTTGATATTGAAGTTAATGTTGATAAATGGTTTAATTATCAGATAACTGATTCACCCCCCCCTCTCAGTTATCTTGGTGGTCTTTAATTTCTAACAAACTCCTTAGTGAAATGAGAGGTATTTGCAACTTTTTCAAATAAATGTCCAACTTCTTGTAAGTTATCCTTTAATTGTTTGACTAGTCCAAACAATGCCATTTTATCAATGACAATTTTCTCAAGTAATTTGTTCAACATTTTCTTTGCCAGTCTTTTCTTAGCCATTTGTATCATTATCTCCTCTACATCATGATCAGGATCATTGATTTCTTTTACAAGTGTTTCAAGTTGATCAATGATTGGGGCATCATAATCATAGTCAAAATCAAGGAGTGTGTCAGATAGAATATCTCTGGCTTTCCTCAAAACTTTTACCTTCCTCTTCTTTTGTTTTGCTTTGTCTATTTCATCCATGAGAATAAGTTTCTCAAAATACTTCCTTGGCTCATTTGGCTTAAGTTTAGTGATATAAATGGTTGGTATCACTATATCATCTTTAGATGCTTCCTCTTCTTCCTCTTCATCTTCAACTCTCTTCCTCTTCTTCTTTTCACTTGATTTCTCACCTGTTTGAGTCTTAGAATGTGATACACTAGGTGTATCTGGGTGTTGTGACTCCTTTCTATCCATAAATGGATTTTTCACTTCAATAATATTTTGTTCACGCTCCTTCTCTATTGCTTTTTCCACAGTGGAATTATCATTCTATTTCTTAGTAGGATTAATTTGAGAGGTTGTAGGTGCCTTGACTTATTGTTGATTCATCACACTAGTATTGTTTACCAATTATGTGTTTTCTTCCTTATCTTCTACTGCCATTGGTGTATTTTCCATATTTGTATCCACATCTATTTAATTTGTACCCAAAAAGTTTTGCATGGATGATAAATCACCAATGTCCAAGGTATCATTGGGAGAAAGTGGTTTATCTATAATATCCTCAATGATAACTTCATCTGTGGTGTCCTTTTTCAAGCCAATCCTTTCAATTTCTTTAATATGACTGGGTATAATTGACATTACATTTCCAATCAATTGATTTATGGAAATGTGTCATGCACCTGGTGTGTACTCACATATTTGTCTGGTTGGGGTTCCTATTGATCAATTTTGAAAACTTGCTTCCATATGTCAATTGCCTCTTTCTCCACTTCCTGTGATTTATTTACCAAGATTCTTGCAACTTTGCTTCTTACTTTGAATTTAATAAATATTCTCCTTTAGAGATTCATCAATTTTTAATGTTGAGAGATTAGGAACAATTATTACAAGAGTTCTTTCTCTGATCTCTATATCTATTTGCCAAGCATATTTCCATCTTGCATCAACCTTTTGATACAGTTCTATAGGAATATGAGCTTGTAGCTCCAATGGAACTCTTTGAAATATATGTAGATGTTCAATAATATCATCCAATAGTTTCTTATGTTCATCAGTCATAACTTTTTAGTTGTGCTCACTAATATTTCTATTTCTTCCATGTTCAATTATCCCTTTGATCAATTCTTCAACTGAGGGAATTAACCTGTAAGCACTACCCTTCTTGGCTAGTTGAGATATTTCCTTATCAGAATAATTTCTCTCATCATCTACTACTTGCTTGGTTTTTCTCTTTTTGTAAGTTTTGGGGGCAGGTTTCATTGGTACCTGTACTTCTTCTGCTACTTCTACAATAGATCCAGTAAGGATTTCTTTTTCACCAGTTTTCCTTTATTCTTGGCATATACTTTAGGTATGTTCTGTGACTCTCCCTCTACACTACTACCTTCTCCTATGTCATATTTCTACACAAGGTCACTGATCAATTTTCTTTTTTTTTTCTCTCAATTGTACGTTTCTTTAGTTTTGACTATATCCTTGCATATTCTTATTCAAATGTTCCAAACCTAGATGTTGTCCTATCTAATGGTTTTATCATCATTGTATCTATGTGAAGTCCTAATAGATTCTCATCTAATTCATATCCCATAGGAGGTACCCATGATGTTCTAGGGTCTACTTCTTGGATGATACATGAATCGATATCGACCATGAAACACACTATGTCCTTATACCTTTTTACTATATGTACTGGGATCCTAATCCTTTTATTCATTTTATCTTGGAAGTATTTGAAGTATCCCCACATGGTATTATTAAATTTATCTCCCAACTACTTAATATACTCACTCATTTGATAAATAGTAGTCTATTAGTTTTCCAAATCACTTGACTTTTACCAGGAAATAAATTTTGCGCATAGAAGAATAGACATACCAGGAGTGTGCCATACTTCAGTGATTGTTTTTTGTCCTTTTGAATTCTTTACAAATTTACAAATAGTTGACTTCACACCATATTGGCTAGCTCATATTTTATCCCTTCCTTCAAAATTTTGTATGTGGCATGAATTGTACTACTCGATATACTATTCAATCTGCTAGATTGATATACTTTCTATCCTATTATCATCAATGCAAATCTGACTTCTGGGTCTTCAATGTCAACTACCGTCATAGCTCTATGATCTTGTTTTGATTTTTTCAATTGTTTTAATTCACGATTTGCAACTTTCTTAAGTGTGCATGGCTCCTCATATGTCATGAATCTTGTGACCATATGGATCATTTCCTTTATGATTTTAACTATCTATCCAACCAAATGAATTGTTCATGGAATTCACTCAAAATATATCATACCTATTCTATGTTGAACTCCATAAATATATGCACATAATGCATTAAACCTTTGGTTTCCAAGTGTTTGTATTCATCCTTCAATACTCCACTGACACACATGTTATTTTATTTTTTCACAATTTGATCATTTTCCAGCTCCTCAATTTTGCAATGGATAAGCATACTGATGTCTTTTATTAACAACACTTGTGGAGGAATGGAAGATAGGGCTCCAACTTTGTCAACCTCAGTAGCTTTCATGGGATGAAACTTGTACTTGCAAACATATCAATCTTTGTATACCTATCATCATAACTTCATAGAACTATAATACTACAATGTAATATATCTCAAAATATTGATAAATCTTATCACACATAGTCATAAGGGGACCGGTTTACTGATTTTACAATGAAGTTATCCCCCTAAGAAAGTAGTCTTCTTATTTTGAAGTAGGATCCTCTTTACTAGAGGTGGTGTCTCTTCCACAACCTTTTCTTTTTTTGGTTTTTCTCCTACTTTCCTTCAGATCTTCTTGATCTCATTCTTCACTTCTTCAGGATCAACAATATTTTTACCTTTTCTATCTTCATTGGTTAGTGACCAGTTCCTATACCTACAATCTCTTTCTCGATGTCCAATCTTATGACAATGAAAACATGCCATACCTATTGTCCTCCAGGGTCTAGTATTACCTATTAGGGTTTCTTAATCGACAGTTCACATACACGTGTCCATAGTTCCCATAAATAGTGCATCTGACATTCATGTTTCCTTCTTTTCTAGAACACTCACTAGTTTGTTAGGCATTCTTGATGATGATACTCTTGATCTGCAATTTTATGGCTTGTGTCCAAAATTGTTGCATGTATTATAGTAGCCGTTGAAACTCCCTTCAGATGATCTACCACTGGGTCTTGATCTACACTCATAAGCTTGATGACCAAACTTTCCATAGTTATAGCAATAATAATTAAATGAATAAGATTTTCTTACCGATTTTCTCCTACAGACATTAGTGTATGACCAATCTTTCCACATTTGTAACAAGTAGGTTTATGAATTTTATTACCAATATTATTTGTTTCTACTTTTAGATCTTCCAGTGGCTTTTCAGATTTAGGATTTGATGATTCACCAACTTTAAATGTTCCTTGTCCTATGTAACCTAGATCAGTTAAGTCATTGGGTCTCCTTTGTCTTTTAAATTATTCCTCAATATTTTGCATTCCTTCATTCCCTTGGTTCAAATTCTCATTTTTTTTTTTCTCAAACTTTAATTCCTTCTTTAGTTTCTCATTTTCTTCTCTAAGTATTTCATTTTCAATTAGGATCTACCAATTCTCTTGAGATATTCTAGAGAGTTATTCCTCCTTTCCTTTTAGTGCATCCTCAACAGTTTTCTTGGTTTGTAGAGAAACTTTCCTTGCATCTTCATCTTTCCTTTTTCCTTCAAGATCTTCACACATCCTTATGGCTTGACTTTCTTGTTCTCTTTTCATCTTGGTTACTTATTCAGTCAAGATCTTGCTCTTTTCCATTAGATTTGTTATTGCTACTTTAGCTTCCTTAGAGTTAGCACTACCTTCAAATAGTTCATAAATGTTGTCCAAAATTACTCTCATCTATTCAAACAATTCTTTTCTTTTTTCTAATGATGCCTTTAGTTTGTTCTTTAACTCTTCAATCATCTCAATGACTGCCTCCAATTGTCTTTCATACCTATAGATTTCCATCTCCTTGGATCTAATCCCCAAGTTGTCAAACTTTTCTTCTAGAGAGTCATAGTTATGATACCAATTGTTGGAAATAATAGGTACCAAGAGGGGGGTGGGAGGAGTGAATTAGAACCAATAAAACTTTCTAAAAAAAATTTCAAACTCTTATCGATACCTTTAGATAGTAATAAAAGAAACTTCCATACTATAAAACATATAATTGAAACTATTATGTAAAAGTGCATTAAACCAAATAAAAATGAAGACACACAAATAACACACTTATTTTATCATGGAAACCCTTGGTTAGAGGGAAAAAACCACGGTGGGAATTAATACCACGAATCTTCTCACTATAGTTATGAATTTTTCCCTATTAAAGGCTTACAATGTCTCTTCTGAAGACTCACCCTGTTAAAAATGATTAATACCATGTTAGGAGTATTGAAAGAACTATTAAAGTCTACCTTTCTAGAGGAATTTTACAACTCTGTCAAGAGTGCACCCGATTAAGGGATCTACAAATAAGTCCTACTAAGAACTACCTTGTTAAAGGATTTACAAACTTGTTGTAGTAGCTAAGAAACAACAAGATTAATGGCATGTATAATAGTACATGTTTTCTAAATTAGATCCTTTAATCTCATACAATACTCTATATTGACCTTCTATGACTTCTCCATTGAATCACTCAATCACATCTTTAAATCTGTTTGATATTGTACTATTTAGTTTCACCAACACACCTCTCTATTTATCTCACCAAAACATTAAATACACTTCATACCTTTTCTCCATAACATGTTTAGGGTTATGATCATCAACCCTAATCACCATCAAAAAATTTTCTCCAACCGTAACATATTTTACTTTCACCGCCTTATTTAATTCTTGCATCTTTATTTTCATTCCCAAGAAAAAAACTTATTTCTTATTTTCTCTAACTCCACCTAGGAATCATACACAATCAAGGTTGCGATCCAAATAAGTGTTATGAAATGATTTCTTTTTGACCATACTTTACTTCCTAAATGTATAGATTCATTGCATCTACAAAACTTGTTACCACTAACTGATATGTCTGAATAGGCTTGATAAACTATGAACTTTATTGCTAACTAGTTGAAACATAACCACAATAGCTAGTTTTCAGCCATACTGAGTTGTAGTCACAAACTTGTGTTCACTTGATGCGAATACACTTATCTCTTCAAATTCTCTATAAAGGTTTTCAATTTCCTTTATTAGTTCCAGTGTCTTACTTTACTCAATTCCCCAATTTGTATTTAGTCAATTTTCTAGTTTACCTATCTTACTCTCTATTTATCAGTTTGACTAACATCCTATACTTTACAATATTATTTGTATATATATATATATATATATATATATATATATATATGAGTGTGTGTATGTTGACTGATTGGCATGTTACTACAAGTAATCAAGATTTGCATTTGAAAATGAATATCTTATTAAAAAATCATGGTATAGCTCTACCCATACAAATATTTTTGCACAATGTGACCCTATTTTAGGTAGGGCCACATCATATGATTTGCACCCAAACATGGTGGTGTTATAGGGATAGTCTTTATTATACAACATATTCTTATGTTTATGTGACTACTAAAAATTCTACCTTCATCTTTTAACATGTTGCTAAAAATGGATTATGTTTAAAAGAGAATTAGGAATTTCTTTTAAGGAAAGAGGTGATGAACTAAGAACATATTAGTCGTAAGTCAAACCCAAACTTGTTGATATACTAGGTCACAAACATGCTACACATGAATTTTTGTATTTTTTCTACCTTTTAAATTTTTCTAACATGCATCAAATAGACACCTTTATGTTTGGTGAAAAACCATGTTCAATAGAAAATAGAAAATTGTATAGAAAAAACAAAATAAAAATGTATTAGAAATTATATTCTATGGGAAATTTACTCAAAGGGATATAATCCTACAAAATCTCATATGATGACAACCCAATTTGATGATCCAAAAGTTGCTTTGAAACATCAAATTATTTCAAAAAATTTATGAGTAATAGAGGGATGACATAAAAAGGAACTTTGAATGAATTTACATTCATTCAAGGGTACTTCATTTAAAGGTACCTTCATTTGAAAGTTGGAACCATGCCAATTTAGGAAAGGGCAAGATATGGATAAAATTGCCAAAATAAAACTAATGGTTTCTAAAAGAGGCAATATATGTTCTTGATTTGAGAAGAAATATAATTTAAGTGGGACAATTGGGAAATGATGGTTGGACAATTAAATTTATAGACAATGTGTGGAAGGTAACTAAAGGATCATTGATAATAGCTAAAGGAGAAAAGGTAGGGACATTGTATTTATGCATTGGTAATTGAATTTTCTATTTCCTTAGCTTCCACAAGAGCATATACAACATCACGGTACAATAGGCTTGGGAAAATGAGTAGGAAGGAGATGAGGATTCACCATTTAAGAAATTTATCACTAGGTTTGAAGAAAGTTGATTATTATTTTTGTGAAAATTGTGTTTATGAAGAATAAAAAAGAGTTAGATTTTTTAAAGTTGAGAAGGAAAAAGAAGAGTGAAAAGTTAGATCTTGTGTCTTCAGATGTATTGGGATTGGCTTAGTTATAATAACTTGGTGGCTCTTATTTGTAATGTTACTTTTATTAGTGACGCAACAAGTAAAACACGAGTTTATTTCATTCCCAAAAAAGTCTAATGTATTTGATATCTTTAAGAAATAGAAAGATTTTGTTGAGAATGAGACAACAAATAAGATAAATTGTCTCAGATTAGATAATGAAGGCGAATGTTGTAAAAAATAATTTGATAGTCATTGTTCATACCAATGGATTTGTAGATAGAAAATATTTCTAGGAATGCTACATGGAAACAATGTATTTGAGAGGATGAATAGAACAATCATGGAGTGTGCAAATAGTATGAGATTACTTCCATGATTATCATTATAATTTTGATTAGATGTTATAGATACTATTATTTACTTAATAAACATAATAATTTCAAGTTATTTAGATGGTGTCCAAAATTAGCATGGGCGGGTAAAAAGATAAACTACTCATTTATGAAAATATTTGGTTATGAAGCATTTGTCGACATTGACATATGAAATAGAAAAACTATTGAGTAAAAAATGTTTATGTGAATATTAGAATAAAAAAATCATTAGGAGTAGAGATGTCATATAGGTCATGTACAAAGATTAACTGTAGGGAAAGGAACAATAAAAATAAAATATATAGAATTTATGGTGTTTTACGACATCTCAAAAAATCTAGTTCCAAAGGTGCCAAAAAATAAAAATATTAAAAAACCAAAACAAAAATAAGTACCTCAAACTATTGTAAAAAGATCTACCAAAACAAGTAAACCCCCTAGATGATACACTCCATTGTACTATATTTTTTTGACTGATTATAGAGAATCAAATTTTTTTTAATAAGAAATGCGGTTAGAAACTAGAAAGAAGTGGGAGCAAGGAATGAAAGACGAGATGCAATATTTGATACAAAACCAAACTTGGGACTTAGTTTAATCACTTAACGAAAAGTAAATTTCTAATTAAATTGGTTTTCATGATGAAGGAAGAACATGGAGGAAAGAGAAAACATAAGGCTATACTTGTGGTAAAAGGTTTTACACAAAGAAAATTATAGATTTTGATGATACATTTTCTCCTATAATTAAAATGACTTCAATTAGAACTATTCTAAGTATTGTAGCTACAAAAAACTCACATCTTGAAAAATTATATGTAAAGACAAATTTATCCATTTGAATTTGGAGGAATCAATTTATATGCAACAACCACATTGATATGAGGGAAAAGGTAAGGACTTAGTAGGTAGGTTAAATAAGAGTTTTTATAGCTTGAAGAAAGTACCCCAACAATGGTATTTTATAAATTTGATATTTTTATTGTTGAACAAGGTTATATAAGATGTCATTCTAATAACCATATTTATTTTGAAAGACATTGGATAATGGTGGCTATATTATCTTGTTATTATAAGTTGATGGTGTTCTTGTTGTCAAATCTAATATGCAACATATAAATGAGATTGAGTAGAAATTAGAAAATTCATTTGCTATGAAGGAATTAGGTACAACAAAACAAATCCTTAGTATGATAATACCAAGAGATAAGAAAAATAAGTTCATTAATAGTGTCTCAAAGCTAGTACGTAGATAAATAATTGAAAATATTTCAAATGCACAATGCAAAACCAATTAGTACACCTTTTCCTAGTCATTTTAAATCGACTAAGGAAATGTTTCCTATGATAAAAGAGGAGGTGGACTGCATATCCAAAGTTTGATACTCTTCAATGATTGGAAACTTGATTTATGCCATGGTATGTACATGACCGCATATTGTACATGTTGTGGGAGTAGCGAGAAGGTCCATGAACATTCTTGGAAACTAGAATTCCAATGCAGTAAAGTGGATTCTTAGATATTTGAGAGGTTGATAAGTAGGAGATATATTCCATAGCAAGTCAAATTGTGATATTTCTATTAGGATTCAACTATGTATTTTTTGAGTCAAACTCATTGACTCATGTTTCATAAGTAGTAGCTCACAAGAACCCATCTCTCATGAGAATGAATGGAACACTTAGTACTAATTTCATGTAGGTGGTTCTCATACGGGTGAAGCACCAAGACTTCCTAGGAAGTCACCCATCCAAATACTACTTCATCTCAAGCGCACTTAACTACAAAGTTTCCTCCATGGTTAAGCCCACTTTTCTTGCAACCCCATTTGCAAAACCTTTAGCAAGGGTTGTGCCTTATGAACCATTCATTAGAAATCTTCCTTATGAACCATTAATCAAAAATCCCCTTAATCTTATCAATTGATAAGTAGGTTGGGGATTTCTAAGGAATGATTCATAAGGCACAACACTTGCTAAAGGTTTTGAAAATGGGGTTGCAAGAAAAGTGAGCTTAACCATGGAGGAAACTTCATAGTTAAGCATGCTTGAGATGGAGTAGTACTGGGATGGGTGACCTCCTGGGAAGTCTCAGTGCTTCACCTCTATGAACATCACCTAGATGTAATGAGTGCTAAGTGTTTCATTCATTCTCATGAGAGATGGGTTCCAGTGAGACACTACTCATGACATGAGTCAATGAGTTAGACTAACAAACTATACAGTTGAATCTTAATAACAATATCAATATTTGAGAGGTACTAATACTTAGACAATATGTTTTGGAGGTTCCAAATCAACTCTACAAGGATATGTTGATTCAAATATAGTAGGTGTTGGCAAGATAAAATTATCTTGAGGGTTTAAATATTGTCATTGATGTAAACTATATACATTTAATATGTTTGTAGAACTTGTTTTAATCTTACTAAAGAATTAACGATAGATTTGGCTAAGTATAATTGGTTTAGGGAAGTTGATAGGTTTTAGGAAAATGTTCGGTATGACTACCTAGCTTTGTGTTTTGAAGTGAAAACTTAAGAGAAGAAAAATGAAGGTGTACTCTATCATATTCCAGATTCAAAATACATGATTTTTTTATTTGATTGAGTTATGAAGATTTGTTTGGGAGTTTCCTAGTAATTCAGAGAGGAACAATGATAAGATATAGTGGATCCTTGTGCAATCCTATCAGATTGATTTGGTGATTTATTTTTGAGTTCAAGGATGTTGATCTAACATGGTATTAGCATGTAGTTAATTATTGTTTCTTCACTTCAAGTTTTGTATATAGATCTAGCTGACTTTCTATACATGTTACATTATTTTGAAATGTTCTTGAGGTCAACCTAGTGGTGAGTTAATTCTTGGAAGAAGATATATAAGATCAACATATTAAATTGTTTTGGGCAGTAATATGTATGCAATATATGTTAATGGTATATGATTAGAGGTTCAATTTAGTAGATAAAGTGTATTGATGTACTTAAATGGAACTACTTTGGAAATTTTAGATGTTGTGATCCAGTTCATCTATTGTGGATTGTTTTTTGTAACAACACAAAGCCTTCCTATGGGTTGTAGCCCTTATTGTAATTAATAAATGATATCTAGGAAGTATGCCTGAATGCATGTGCATTCCGCTTTTGTACTCAAACCTTTAACAAGGTTATTTACTTCCATAGAGTAAATCTTGTGGGTTCCATCCCCACTATGGTTTTTCCCTTAACCAAGTTTCCATGCAAAAATCCTTGTGTTATGGTGTTGTGGATGTTATTTTTATATTTCTACACTTTACTTCTTATTGCATGTGGTTTATGGTTTAAGAATTAGATCATTAAAGTTAAAAATTACAAAAAAATAATTAACCCCCTCTTAGTGTTCCTTTATTCTAACAATTGGTATCAGAGATTTGTGCCTCAAAGGAAGTCTAATAGCTTGAGGAAGATCCTGATGCATGATCCAATAGATACTAACAGTGTTCAAAAACATCTTTTGGTGGTGCTTGATGACTTGATCAGAATAAAGCTAAAGTCCTGAATTTGAAGAAAAGTCTTAAGGAAGTTGAAAGTTTCATTGAGACATTGAAAGGGTAGTTGAAAAAATCCATGGATAATAGAAAAGAACTTGTTGAGAAGCTAAATAAAAAGGAAGAAATGATAAAATAGATGAATATGAGTAGCTTGAAAAGGAAAAAGATAATCTTGAACAATTCATTAAGAAGAAGACATAATAATGTGAAAAGGTAAATCATGAGGTGAGGATACTAAAAGAAGAAATAGAAGGGTGGAAAAATAATGAAGATTATCTTATTTAGAAAGATAGAAACAATGATGATAAACTTAGAAAGAAAATTGAAGCTCTTGAGAGTGAACTTGCTTCTACAAATGAGTTCAAGGAGAAATTCAATCCATCTTAGTAAGCTTGATACATAACTTGAAAGTCAAAGAATGAAAGGTGATGCACATGATCTTGGGTTTGAGAAAGGAGAAAGTTATAAATCTAGTCAAAACAATCCATCTTTAGAGAATCAGAATGGAAATCCTAAAAGGTCCCTGATAAGATAACCTAATGCTCAAATTTTAAATGGTAGATGCTTTGTTAGAAATAAATTTAGTTATAGGGATGCACAATGCAAAAATAGAGTGAATGCTAAATATTTTTCTAGTCAATGTTTGAAATGAAATAACTATGGTTATAAATCAAGTGAGTACAAGATGAATATTGCTCCTAAAAAAGGGAATGTTAGATGTTTCACATGCAATGATTTTTGACATATTTATAAGAATTGTAGATCAAGAGGAAATAATTTTTTTTTAGATATGGTTACTCCAATGTGACATGTTACAAATACAATAATCAAGGTCATGTGGAAAAATTTTGAAGACTTGGAACTGTGAACGTGAGCAGAAGAGGTCTGGTGAATGAAAATAATATGTAGAAAAATGATAAGGGAAAAAAAAATGTTGATGCAGACGAAGTTAGGAATTAGATGAGTAAGACATGGGTACCAAAAATTAATTTTTATGCTAATGGTAGGTCCACACCTAAATCTAGTGTGGAGATTTCTTCACAGAATTGAATTTAGGCCTATGGCCTAGGGGGAGAATTCATAAAAATCTATTTAAACCCCTGATGTGGCTTGATACATTAATGTGGATGTTTTTGATTAAGTGAAAATAGGTTTTGAAGGTTGGATGAAAATATTTACAACATTAAGGAGAAATATATATCATCAAAGTATAACAAAGAAGGAACAAGCAATAAGGACTAAACAACTAGTGACCAGGAACAAAAGCTAGCAAAAGGACTACAACCAAGACATGGCTAGTAGACAAAAAAAGGACAATAGAACCACCAAGAAGGAATAGATTTAAATGAAATTTTTTAGAATATTTTTCTCTTCCCTCTCAAGATGGCTCATGGTATTGTCAACTTTCATCAAGTCCTCTATATCCTTATTAGCATTCTGCACCATATTCTTCATGTTGGCACATGTTCTCTTAATAGGCCCATCAAGAATGTCAATGGGATTGGTATCCTTTTCATCAAAAACCTAAACAATGTCCTTCTCCTAGTTGGTGTTCTTCAACTTGGAAATGAGGATCCTAAGGTGTTCCGAAGAAGCCTTGAAGATCTAAAAACTCTATTCATTGATATTCTTAAGAGTATCCTCCAAGCTAGTCACTCTTTTTCCAACAACAGGATACCTAATTGTGAATGTTGTATTCATATGTGTCAAGGTATTTAGAACATGATGGAATCATCTTTGAAGAAATTCAAGTAGTTTCAAGGGTTCACAGAAGGATTTTTGAATCTCAATTTGAAGGCTGAATATAAGCTAGGGTACACAACATTAATTGCAGAGAAAATTTAGATGTGTGATGGGTAAAAAGGGTATTTCAACACCTCATTATTCATTTTTCAACTATAGAGAATTATTTGCAGAAGATATTGAAGGAAATTTCAATAAGATCTAAGGAAATTTGTATGATTTGGTAATCAAAACCTTATTTGATGGAAAATAGGTATTTTTACTATGATGTTTGATATTTTGCAGTTTGAATCATGGGCAAGCCTTAGATTGCAGATATTACAAAGTGTCCTAGGATAAAGCTCAAAAATTACCCTTATAAGTATTTGGAGAATGATCTTGATGGTGAGTTTTCTTTTGTACCACATGGTGTGCTTCATGTAGAGGATATTAGGGCATACATTCACTACAATTTGGAAGGGTTAGGTAATCATCAAATTGATGAACTGTATAAAGAGTTATCTTCTGATTCTAAGTTGAAAGATGATTACAAGGTCCTAGAGGAAAATAAAATAGCTCAAATCATGAAATTTTCTACATTTGATGCGAATCGGTGGATAATATATGTGTTGAAAAGAATTCATGAAGATTTTATGTGGCTTGAAAAAACTTATAAGATAACAAAGGAAGTTTTGAGGATTATGATAGGCTTTAATACATCTAGTCAGGTCCTTGCATTCAAATCAATTAAGAATATCTTGGTTAATGAGCTTACTGGTTCTAAATGGGACAAGAGATAAATGATAGTAAATGACATTATACAACCTAATGTGAGGTTTGAAGCTATGGTTTTGGGTTGTAAGGTATATCATTCTAGTAGAGAAAACTCTATTTATAACACTCTTATTCATTCAACTTATAGGATGATGAAAAAGGATTATGATTATGATTGGTGTGAGGTCCTTAGAGTCCAGCTGCTAGAGAATATTGAAAAAATTGAGGACATGAAGAAGATATTCAAATATGGCACTTTGATTTTATGTATTTTATTCTATTTCATGATTGAGTTCCCTAGTATTGGAAAGACTGAATGGTCTACTAAGAGACCCGATGCAATTCAAAATAGATACTATTACTATATGCTTGACAGTAAAACAAGTAGGAAAACCTTATGGGGTTTCTTTAAACATTTTCAAGAGAAGATGCACTTGAGAGAAAGAATTCCTAAATATATTATGGAGAAATATGAGGATACCATATGCTTTATGGTAGAGATAGATGAGTGTCTAATGGAGGTGGTAGAACCTATAAGATCTTGGGTAATTCATATGAGATATGAAGTGGATGAAATAATTCTTGATGCTTGTTCAGGCTTAGAATTGTTACCTCTATCAGGCAATAAGGCTAACAACAATTCTAGCTGACAATGGAAACCTCTCCTAGCTGTGGGTAGACTATGATTAGAGAGGAATCTCCAGATTCTAGGCCGGTTCCTATAAAATATTGGCTATCACTTTACTAACCTGAAAAACTTGATGGGAAAAGGGGAAAGAGAACTTTAAAACTTAGAAAATAAAGGCGATACACCAATGACTGATTCAGAAATCAGAAAAAGAAAAACAACTCCAAACCTAGTTCACTATGAAATTCAGATGTTTGGAACACTTTTCACCATATAGACTAATGAATTTGATAATCAGGGATCAACCACAAATTACTAAACTCTTAGCAACATACATTTCTCAAATAAGGTTTGATTAATCAGATTTATCAATTTGGAAGGAACAATGAAACATTCACTTCCAAAATCAAAATAAAAAAGATGAACACTTACTAAAGAAGATGGAAAGGAATGATAATCTGAACACAAAAATGACCTGTAATCTGGTATATTTCCTTCACAATTTCTACAAAAATGGTTACAAAAGTGGCCTGAAAAACATCTAGGAACAATACGTTCACTAAAATGCCCTCTTTTCCAAGTCTGCAACCCTTAGAAAAGAAAATCTTCTTTCCTAAAAAGGCCTCCAAAACCCTAATCTAGGAATGCCTATCCCTTACAAAATTGCCCTATCTTGGCCATAAATCATGCCAAATAATTAGACCACATGTCATCAAAAAATGAAAAAGACCATTCCCCTAAATTTTGGCTAACATAAGGAAAAAAATCCCTTTTACAATAAAACTTAATCCAAATTTTGACTATTCTTTTAATAAATTGGCTTTTCAAATTAAAGGGATAAATCCCTTTATACAATATATTAAAGCCAAGTTTATTAAAAGAAAACAAATATTTAAAAGAATCCAAATATTTGTTATGCCAAGAAAATTATTAAAAGTTTTAATATAAATATCAAAACTAATAATTTAATCAAATCTCTAACATTCACTTAACTTAGCAATTTAAATGAAAACAAAAAAAAACAACAAAGTGGGGAGCAACTCGACCCACTTGCTATTTTATGCATATGGAAATCTGCTATGACAAGATGATATGTGGTCCTCTGATGAATGAGGTGGCAACCTGTCCTCTGTTTGAACTCATAACTCTGACAGTCTTTTGCATTGTGGACTCCAAAATAAATTTTATTTTGTTTTGGGCATTCACTATTGCATTCGAATAAGGCATTCTTTGAAGTTTCATTTTCAAAACAAAGGGTTTGAAACCCTAGTTCACTGAAGATATACGCTGGAAATATGCATCAGATGTTTGAATATTTTCAATGGAAAGAATGATCTGAGGTTACTGTTGAAATTCGATGCCATAATAAAGCATCTGAAGCTTATTTCTTGCAAGAAATATGGGTTCAAACACTGGAAACTGTAAGTTCTCTTGATCTCTGCACTCTGTCAAGATTCCTTTTCCTCAAAACGTGCTTCTTTGTATCTTCCTTGCATGATATCTGTTAACATTTTTTTTTTTTTTACAAAAATGTGGCATGATCACTGTTAACATTGCTGAAAGTGGTAGTGCTTTCAAAATGTGGGTTTTCATTGCAAAATATGTGGAAACTGCTGGAAATGTGATTGATTTTCTTTTGAAGTTCCTGTTAACATTTTACTTAAAAAATGTACCTCTTTTTGAAAAAAAATGTGGCTCTATTCTCTACCCGAAATATGCTTCATCAGTGCTGAAAAAAAAAAAAAGGTTTTCTGTTTGAATTAAAATGTCAACATTTTATCAAAAATGTGCCATCTTTATTGCATATCGTGCCTCCTTTTCTGCATAAAATATGTTCTATTTGCTACTGGAAACATGCTTTTATACAAAAAACGTGGGTCCTTTCATATTGATCACTCTTTGTCACTGCAAAAATAGTAGGTTGAACTAGCTGTTTTAAAACTCTAAGGGTTCGAATCTCTAGTTTGTTGATATCTTTTGCAATGAAAATTTGAAAATCTGCATGATAACCGTGCCCTATATTTGAGTGTTAAAATCTGAGAGTATTTAAAGCATTGCCCTTTTGAAAAATCACCTCACTGTTTGGGGTTTTAAAATGAAACTTGCTGAACATAAGAAGTTCAATCTACTCGATTGTTTGGAAACATGGCTTTTCTCAAAATGTAGATCTTGTTGAAATCTTCTGTTACCTTTTGATTCGAAGATGCGCTGCACTTTTTCTATTTCAATGCTCATAAATGTGGTTGGGTTCTTTTGAATATATTTGCACCTTTTGTTATGTCGAACTTGCACAAACACCTGAAAATGTGCACTCTACAGTTCATAACAAATAGCCTTTGATCTCTCTGATGTGCCTCCATTTTTTATGCTGAACTCCACATGCAGATTTGATGCTATTTTTGCATTCACTGTTTAAACTGGAACCTTTTGTTCATTTCCAGAACCTACAAGTCCATTGTAGCCTACACCTAAAGATAACCCATCAAGTGTAGAGGGAATAAGAGAAAAGACCAAAAGTTAATGAAAATGTGAGGTAGTAGTAGATGATGATATAGAGAAATCTAAAAGCACAAAGACCAATAAATCTGATGATGAGAAAGAAAGAAAGAAAGAAGGTGAAGCTTGATATTGGTAGGCCCCTATGTCTATAAATAATGTTGCTAAGAATTTGATAATATATGGTAATTTAGGATCACTAAGGAAGTATTTTGACAAATATGATGATAGTGATAAGAGAGTTATTCAAGAGGCAAAAATTTTGTATTTGGTCTAGTACAATAGGGTACTTTTTGAGATAATGGGAGATGTTCCAAAATAATTGTTTGATATTTTGGAAATGAGGAGACTTAATCCACAAATTGAAGATTAGAGGACTAGGGAGAGAGTCTAATTGAAGTATGTCCAGTGACATAAATAGAAGAAATGAAGAAAATTCCAGAGGAAGTGAAGAAATATTTTAGAAGAAAAATAAGATTAAATAAACTGATGATTGGTTTGATACATGAAGTTATGAAAGATACATATAAGACTTTGGAAAATATCTTATTAGATAATGATTTTGAAGTAGTTAAAAAGGATGATGATGATGCTACCATTGTTCATGATAGTGAACCTATGGGTAGTATTTATGTTGCAGTGATGTACATGGTGTCGACATTTTATATGTTCTCGTTATTTTATGATTTGATCCTATTGGTGATTTTGAAGGTGAGAGGAGAAATGTTGAAGGAGAAAAGAATGGAAGAGAGAAGAATTAAGATGAAAATCAATAAGTTGATATAGAAATTGAAACTCAGAAAGTGATAGAGGAGAAAGTGATACAATTGAAGGTTGAGGCAAGAGACACTGTAGAGGCAGTAAAGGATTTCCTAGTAAAGTAAAAATGTTGAGATGGATGATTTTGAGCTCATTAAAGGTCCTATCAATCTTTATTCTCTTTCTCTATTTGAGATGATGAAGCTTGCATATGGGGCACAAGAGAAGGAGAGAAAATAAATATTGAAGACACACATCAAGGATAGTGAACTTTTGAGCCTTGAATCTTGTGTGTTAGAATAGATTACACCTACATATGTGAGAGATCCAAATTAAACTCCATATATCAAACTAAGCAATCTAATCAATGCTATAAGTAATAATTTTGACTCTTTTGAATATTCTACTATGATTAAAGTGAAGGAGGAGTTTGATGATAAGAGATACATTCACTTGTGTTCTTTGAATATAGGTAATAGAAAATCCTTAGGAGTTGGTATACAAACGATTAAACATGATTTATCTAAAGGAGGATGTTAGAAAGTAAAGATCCCCAAGATAACTGAGAGGGGGGGGGGGTGAATCAGTTATTAAATAATTTATCCATTCAATAGCTTTAAACAATATAATCATTGTACTGATCAACCATAGAAAGATAACCATACACAATTGCACAATAACACAAGATATGTTAACTAGGGAACCTCTTGAAAAGGGTAAACCCCAGTGAGAATGATGCCCACAAAATGATGCACTAATATGAAAGTTCCTTGTTAGAGGATGGACCCTATTAGGAGTCTTATGAAATACATTCAGTACATATAAATCCTTGTTAGGAGATTTTGAATCCCTGTTAAAAGATTCTAACCCAGCTAAGAGTTTATGGAAGACAGAAGGACCCACTGCCCAAACAACTTCAAGGCAAGATCTCTGAACCCACTGTCCAAAAGATCTTAGAATTATTCAATATAATAATATGAAATATATTACCTCCTTCACATTGTGCCAAAACTGCACTCTCTGCTACACAAGATCACAATTCCAGATCTCTGTACTCACAAGTCTTCCTTCATCACTAAATTAGCTCTTTTCTTCACTTCATGCATATATTCGCATCTTAATCTTCATAGTACACTTTACAATAAGGAAAAAATTCCTTCTTATATACCAAACTCAAATAATTACAAATGAGTCGGTCCTCAATTACAAAATAATAAATTCTACACGCTACACACAGGATTCACATAAAACTGTCGGCTTCCAGTTACTGTAACTTTCTCCAAACATATCCTCAAATTTTGTGCTATGAACCACATCATCATTAATGAGTCTCCAACATCCCTTTAATTGTGCAAAATCAGATTCCATCCCAGCTAAGAGATATCCTCTAATTTTTGAACATCGCTACACAGAAACACTGTCCAAACACTACTTTCACCAAAATGCTCATAACTCTTACTCATGGATGAATTTCTTTTTGCGCTGTTAACCATAGGTTAATAACACACCAAAGAAAATACCATCAATTGTGAAAAAGCCAATCTACAATATAACATGTGTGCAAAACAAAACTATACCTGCTTTCCTGCTAATATCCAGAATATCACTGTGTTGACATCAATGACAATCCAAGTCATGAATGCAACAACAACTGCTACAGAATGACTGCCAAAACACTTTGCATTCATTCCTAAAAATCTCCCCCATTGCCATTGATGGCAACATAGATGAAAAACATCCAATGTTCCAAAAATCCAATACTGCAACATCACTGCAAAATAACAAATCAAATCTTGCTTCGTTTTCCTATTCAGCTCTCTCATACAATCCACAAAGTTTTTCATGTATATCTCTCCCCCATTGACATCAATGATAGAAATTATATCACTAAGTCAACAAAAAATTAATGTCAAAAGACACTTTTCAGAAGAATACAATAACAAGAGTCCTCATGACTCAGCTCATAAACTCCCCGATAGAGGAAGTTCCAACATCCAATCCAGAAGAAGAATAGGGCTCATATACCACTGGACAGATGCAATCATCTACATCAATTCTCAAAAATAGGTTGGGGCATAACCCCAAGCATACCACTGAGATACACAAATGTATCCTTAGGTAAAGGCTTTGTAAATATATCTGCTATCTGCTCCTTTATACTTATGTACTCCAATCTTCTTTTTTTGCAACTTTCTCTCTTACAACATGATACTTGATCTCAATATGTTTAGTCTTAGAATGTAAAATAGGATTTTTGACATACTCACTATACTGGTGTTATCACAATGTATAACAACAGGCTCATCAAACTTTATTCCAATATCTTTCAACATCTGCTTCATCCAAATAATCTGATTACAATTATTTGTTGCTGCAACATATTCTACTTCTGTTGTGCTTTGTGAAGTACAATTCTACTTCTTACTTAGCCAAGAGACCAATTTACCTCCAAGAAAAAGGCTCCACCACTGGTGCTTTTCTTGTCATCAACGCTGCCTCCCCAATCTGTATCAGTATAGGCACATAAGGTAAAATCATCAGAATTCTCATACCATAATCCATAATCCATTGTTCCTTTCAGATATCTCAATATCCTCTTTACTGTTGCATAATGTGATTCTCTAGGTTCTGCTTGAAATCTTGCTACAATCCCCACTGAATGTGCTATATCAGGTCTTGTATGTGTCAAGTACTACAATCCTCCAATCATAGATTTGTAATTTTTCTGCTCAATTGCTGGTGTCTCATCTTTGCTAGATAACTTATGTCCAGTTACCATATGTGTTCCAATAGGTTTAGAATCTTCCATTCCAAATATTTTCAATAATTCATTTAAATACTTAGTTTGACTTACAAATATGCCTTCCTTGCTTTGTGTTATTTGTAATCCCAAAAAATATTTCATTTCTCCAATCATGCTCATCTCAAATTCAGTCTTCATTTCATTTGCAAATTTGTCACTAGCTTCATCTTCTCCTCTAAAGATAATATCATCAACAAATATAACTATAACCAACAAACCATTCTCAATTTCTTTTGTGTATAAGTTACTATCTACTGTTTCTTTTATAAATCCCAATTTCAATAAATACTTATCCAATCTTGCATACCAGGTTCTAGGTGCTTGTTTTAATCCATATAAATCTTTCTTTAACTTACATACCATATCTCCTTCTTGTGTCAAAGGAAAACCTTCAGGCTGCTCAATGCAGACTTCTTCCAATTCACCATTCAAAAATGCTGACTTCACATCCATCTGATACACTCTGAATTTCTTGTAAGTTACATATGCTAGAAACATTCTCACTACTTCAAGTCTGGCCACAAGTGCAAAAGTTTCTTCATAGTCAATTCCTTCTTGTTGTGAATATCCTTTACATACCAATCTTTCTTTGTTTCTTATCACTTCTCCTTGTTCATTCATCTTGTTTCTGAATACCCACTTTGTTCCAATCACATTCTTGTCTTCAGGTCTAGGGACCAATTCCCATGTCTTGTTTTTTTCAATCTGCTCTAGTTCTTCTTTCATAGCATTGATCCAATGTTTATCTTCACAAGCTTCATTAGTAGTCTTAGGTTCAATTTGAGAAATCAAACATAAATGTACCTTATTTTGAGTCAAAACTCCTCTATCTAAACTTCCAATAACTTGCTCAATAGGGCGATGTCTTGAAGTATACCTGTTAGGTGTCATAATTACTGATCTTGTTCCGACTGAAGATTCTTCTCTACTTTCTTCTCTATTTTCTTCTCTATTTTCTTCTTTGTTTTCTTCTCTATCTTCTTCAGTATGACTTTCATTCAGTAAATCACTGTTAGTTTCAAAAAATAATTCTACATTTTCAATGTTAGGCTGAGGTTGTGCTTCTCCATCAAATTCATAATCAAGCATTCTTTCCTAAATTTTAAACTTCTCATCAACTTTTACATTTGCACTTTCAACAATAGTCTTAGTTCTTTTGTTATAACATCTATATGCTTTGCTTTTTAAAGAATATCCAAGAAATATTCCTTCATCACTTCTAGGATCAAACTTTCCTATATCATCATCTCTCTTTATATAACATTTACTTCCAAAAATTCTAAAATAATTAACTAAGGGTGTATGTCCAAACCATAATTCATAAGGTGTCTTGTTTGTATCTGCTCTGATTTGTACTCTGTTCATAGTGTATACTGCTGTGTTCACTGCTTCTCTCCAAAAAGTTTTAGCCAAATCATTTTCAAACAACATAGCTCTTGCTGCTTCAGTTATTGACCTGCTCCTTCTTTCTACAATACCATTTTGTTCTGGTGTTAAACTCTCTAGATGTAAATTCACCACCTCTATTAGATCTTAGACACTTAATCTTCATTCTAGATTCATTCTCAATTTTGCTTTTCATGATCTTAAATTTATCAAATGCTTCAGATTTTTCTTTCAAAAATGCAATCCACATCATTCTTGTAAAATCATCAACAAGAATCATAAAATACCTTTCACCATAGAATCCTCTAGTCCTAGTAGGACCACTCAAGTCTGTATGAAAAATCTACAACTTCTCTTCCGATGTGAACTTCTTATTCATAAAAGAACTCCTTTTCTGCTTTGCCATCATACATTCTTTGCAAATCATGTTAGTAGGTTTCATAATTCTAGGTAAATCTCTTACCGCATGTGTAGTGCTCACCTTGACAATACTATCAAAGTTTATATGTCAAAACCTTTTATGCCATAACCAACTATCATCAATCCTAGTTATCAAACATGTCATCTCTGTAGGATTCAACTGAAATACATTACCTCTAGTTTTGGATCCTTTTCCAATCAGATTTCCATCTTTATCTTTTATCACACAAGTTTTCTCAGAAAACCAAACTTGATAACCCTTATCAGCCAATTGTCCAACGCTTAGTAGATTATGTCTTAATCCATCAACAAAGTAAACATCATTAGTGTTAGTCTTTCCATCAAGAGTAATAGATCCTATACCCTTAATCAAACAAGGTGCATTGTTACCAACCCTAACAATTCCTCCATCATAATTATCTAACTTAACAAAATTTCCTTTATCTCCAGTCATATGATGTGAACAACCACTGTCTATAATCCAATCAGATTTCTTTTCAAGTTGTGAAACTAATGCTTTTTCTTCCCTTTTAACAGATTCAGAACTTTCTTCTTTAATTGCTACAAATCCTATTTCCTCAAAGTTATCATTATCACTGTCACTTAAATGTTTTTCAATTCCTGCTTCAAAATCTTCATCATTTGCATAATAAAATTCTTTAGATCTCCTAGGTTTAAAGTTTCTTTTATACTTCTTAACTCTTTTAGGACATTTAGATGCAAAATGACCATATTCTTGACAAGTCCAACATTTAAAGATTTTCTTACCATCTGGTTCTCTTTTCACAAGTAATGCAATACCTTCTTCAATCTTCTTATCTTCCTCAGATCTGCTACTATTGGCATAATCTCCATTCACACTAGTACTTCTTGTAGGTCTAATGCTAAGAGCACTGAATGCTATTTCCATTCTAGGTAGCTCTCCTGATAATCTCAAGTTCATCTCTACTATTTCTAATCTTCCAAGAAGAGTCTCTCTTGAAAAGTTTGATGTATAAGGTATCACTTGTTCAATCATCTGCATTTTCTTCTTGAATACTGGTGTCAAAGTTCTCAGAATTTTCCATATCACTTCATTCTCTATCTTATCACCTCCACAAGACTTTATTCTTGTCACAATCTCAGACATCCTACCAATATAACTTCTAATAGATTCATCTTCCATCATTCTGATATCTTCAAATGCACAAATCCAATTACGTAATCTAGCCTTCTTTTGCATGTTCATCACCTTCAAAAGTAGAATGTAAAGCTTTCCAAATTGCATGAGATGTTTTCAAACATCTTACCTGACTATATTCATTCTTTTGTAGTGCTAATAAAATTTCTTCTCTTGCAAGTATGTTACACATGAATAGATCTAGTTCATCTTTAGTTCCTGCCTCTAGATTATCTTCCTCAATGATAGTCTTCTCATTCTTTGTAATCAACCAATAACTTGGTCCTAAACACAATAGATGTGTCTTCATCTTTTCTTTCCAGCTGTCAAAATTTACTCCATCAAACTTAGGGCTTTCTTTTCTGAAATCTGCCATGGATCTCCTTAAGTTTTTAAACTTTTCTTTCAAGGACCTGCTGCTCTGATACCAATTGTTAGAAAGTAAAGATACCCAAGATAACTAAGAGGGGGGGGGGGGGGGGGGGGGGTGAATCAGTTATTAGATAATTTATCCATTCAACAACTTTAAACAATATAATCAATGTACTGATCAACCATAGAAAGATAACCATACACAATTCCACAATAACACAAGATATGTTAACTAGGGAACCTCTTGAAAAGAGTAAACCCCGGTGGGAATGATGCCCACAAAATGATGCACTAATATGAAAGTTCCTTGTTAGAGGATAAACCCTATCAGGAGTTTTATGAAATACATTCAGTACATATAAATCCCTATTAGGAGATTTTGAATCCCTGTTAAAAGATTCTAACCCGGTTAAGAGTTTATGGAAGACAGAAGGACCCACTGCCCAAACAGCTTCAAGGCAAGATCTCTGAACCCACTATCCAAAAGATCTTAGAATTATTCAATAGAATAATATAAAATATATTACCTCCTTCACACCGTGCCAAAACTACACTCTCTGCTACACAAGATCACAATTCTAGATCTCTGTACTCACAAGTCTTCTTTCATCACTAAATTAGCTCTTTTCTTCACTTCATGCATATATTCGCATCTCAATCTTCATAGTACACTTTAAAATAAGGAAAAAATTCCTTCTTATATACCAAACTCAAATAATTACAAATGAGTTGGTCCTCAATTACAAAATAATAAATTCTACATGCTACACACAGAATTCACATAAAACTGTTGGCTTCCAGTTACTGTAACTTTCTCCAAACATATCCTCAAAGTTTGCACTATGAACCACATCATCATTAATGAGTCTCCAACATTCTTTTAATTGCAAAAAATCAGATTCCATCCCAGCTAAGAGATATCCTCCGATTTCTGAACATCGCTACACAGAAACACTGTCCAAACACTGCTTTCACCAAAATGCTCATAACTCTTACAAATGAATGAATTTATTTTTGTGCTGTTAACCATAGGTTAATAACACACCAAAGAACATACCATCAATTTCACAAAAGCCAATCTATAATATAACATGTGCGCAAAACAAGATTGTACCTATTTTCCTGCTAATATCCAGAATATCACTGTGTTGACATCAATGAGAATCCAAGTCATGAATGCAACAACAACTGCTACAGAATGACTGCCAAAACACTTTGCATTCATTCCTAATAGAGGAAAGGTATATAAATCATGTCTTTCTTATCCTAAGAATATTGGAGACTTAGAGAAGCTGATCAAGGAGAGTGAGAAGAAACTATTTGATTTATCACAATCCTTTGATCCCATAGAATCTTCTACATCTAGTCATAAAGGATACTTACCTTTTCTAATAGATAAGATCAAGAGTTTGATTGTAGAAAAGGAAAAGGGTTATTAGAAGAATTGGTGAACTTAGAATCCTAATTGCTCTTAAGATGGACAATCTATTTAGTGGTTTGAAAGAGACAGAAGCAACATTTTGTTTTCTTAATGCATATGATCTATCATTGACATAGGAGCTTTCTTATGCATTGTGTGGGAAGATATAAATTACTGAGAGTCTAAGGAAGAATTTGGATAATGATTTTAGTACCTTAAAGAACACTTTTTTCTGATGTTTTCAAGATTTTATAAATATGAAATGACTACTTGTATATATGTGACATATATAGCAATTTTGGATAGAAATTATTTTTGTGGACCCCCACCTTTTCCATTAATGTCAAAGGGAGAGATATATGTAGTAAAAAATATTTATTCACCTCAAGGGGAGAAAGGGTGAGCATATGAGTTTTGGATCTTTGAGAATTTAGTATGCTTTGGCATTTTTGACACTTGTCATTTCTCACTAAGTGTTGTCATCAATGCCAAAGGGGGAGATTATTGGCAAGATAAAATCCTCTTGAGGGTTTATATGTTGTCATTGATGGAAACTATATGCATTTAATATTTTATTAGAACTAGTTTTGATCTTACCAAAGGATTTAAGCCATATATGGCTAAGTATAACTGGTTCAAGGTAGTTGACAGATGTAAGGAAAAGGTTCGGTATGAATACCTACCTTTGTGTTTTGAAGTGTAAACTTAAGGGAAGCATAATTAATGTGTACTCTACCATATTCTAGATTCACAACACTTGATGTTTTGATTTGATCAAGTTATGAAGATTTATTTGGTAGTTTCCTTATAATTTATAGAAGAACAATGATAAGATATAGTGGATCCTTGTGTGGTCCTATCAAATCAATTTGGTGATTTGTTTTTGAGTTCAAGGATGTTGAGTCGACATGGTGTTTGTGTGTGAATTATTTTTTCTTCGCTTCAAGTTTTTTATATAAATCTAGTTGAATTTCTATACATGTTACATTATTTTGAAATGCTATTGAGGTCGGCCCAATGGTGAATTAATTATCAGAATTGGATATATAAGATCGACATATTCAGTTATTTTGGGAATTAATATGTATGCAAAGGGTATGTAATCAGAGGTTCAATTTAGTAGATGAATTGTATTGATTGTACTTAAATGGACATGCTTTGACATTTTTAGATGTTGTGATCTAGTTCATCTATAGTGGATTGTAGTCCATATTTTGTAAAGACAAAAAGCCTTCATCAAGGTTGTAGCCCTTATTGTAATTGAGCAGTGAGCTCTAGGAATTATGTATAAATTCATGAACATTCCACTTTTTTACTCAAACCTTTAACATGGTTATTTACTTCTGTAGAGTAAATCTTGTGGGTTCCATCCCCATCGTGGTTTTTCCCTTAACCAAGTTTCCATCCCAAAATTCTTTTGTTATGGTGTTGTGGATGTTCTTTTTATGTTTTTGTACTTTAATTCTTACTGCATGTGGTTTATGGCTCAATAATCAGATCATTAAAGTTAAAAATTGTAGAACATTGATTCACACCCCCTCCCTCTTAGTTTTCCTTTATTCCAATAGTAGGAGATATTGATAGTAGGAGGAGAACCAAAAAATATGTGTTTACTATAAGTAAATCATCAATTAGTTGGATTTCAAGATTGTAATTTTTTTTACAATCTCAAAAAAAAAAATAGTGTCTTACTATTATAGAGACTAGTAAAGAGATTATTTGGTTACAAATTTGTACAAGGTGAAAAGAGAAACAATGCAAAGGGGTAGATTAATCCTTTTAAAACTTGCACATTCATAATGGAGATGTCCCAATAGGATTAAGTAGGTCCTAAGCACTAAATGGGACAACAATCCTTCACCAAATATGTAAAATGTAAAATGGGAAGAGGGAAAATGAATGTGATAATGTAATGTAGAAGGCTAAATAGGAAAATATAGACAAATTAAGAAATTACAGATTGATAAATAACTACCAAAAACTAAAAATGACCTAAAATTAGGTCTAGACAAAAGAACCAACCTCTTGTATGAATCTAAGCTAAAAATGTAGGGAACCAAAGATTTGAAATTTTTTCCTAGAGAAAGAAAATTTCAGCTATTGTGTTCCTAGTTTTTTTGGTTGAAACTTTCAAGCTTGCTTTGCCAGATCCTGGTGTTTTTATAAAAGCTCAGATAACTGCATCACCTTCTCCCACACATAGAAAAATGGGGAAAAGGTTGGATAATAGGATTTTCCTGAATCAAATCCCTATTTAGGAATCAATCTTAAAGATGAAAGGAAATTTCATAAAGGAATGTACGTAAATGTAAAGGTAAAAGCTTGATCTAACCTTGTAAATGAATATACCTTCATAACAATATATAATAATTGGTCATATTCATGAAGATACTTGAATTTTTCTTGAATTAAAGTTTTTAACCTTAGAATGTAGAAAGGAACCACGGATGCCTTCACAAATGCATGAATCTATGCATGCCACTCCTAGATCTTCAATTTTTCTATTCTTGATAATCAATTTCTATGAAAGAAGAATACATAAAGATGGAAGAAAGGGTATTCTTGATTGATTATGAACTCAACTTGGCCTTCATGGGAGATAATATTGCTTCAATATAGAAGATTACCTTCAAATTGTCTTGGATGCTTGAAGAAATGCTAGATCCTAAATGATCACCTTCAAATGTAGAGAATGCTCTTGAAATTTTGATCATGGTCCTTCACCAAAATGAGTAGAGATAGGGCATTTATATACCTCTCAAAAAATTTAGAATTAAAAATTGAGCTAGGCTGATCACGAGAGTTAATTTCCCACCAAAAAATTGACAGGGGCCTTCAATTCAAATTCGGGCCACTTTAATTGGGAACATAACATTTCAAACATTATGTACCTAGTAAAAAGTGCTAAAATTTAGACTAGGTATTGGGGTGATGAGGTAGATGTGGGATTAAGTTGAAATAGGTGGCTAGGATCAAGAATAACAAATATTAAATCTTGAAATCACCAGAATATGACCTTATATAGTGTCCAATTATGTGTGCTAAATTTTTAGGACGATACATTTAGCCTCCACTTTAGCATTAGTATGAGAAAAACTCATGATCAAAGTAAATTAGATCAACACATATGGACAATCTTATCAAGGTCAAGGATATGAAGAAACATCAAGTCCCCTTGTGACTTAAGTCCTCATCAAATCCAAAACCAAGATAAAGAGGTATCACTATACACACACATACGTATACATATACATGTACATGTACATGTACATGTACATATATATATATATATATAGAGAGAGAGAGAGAGCGAGATGTGTTATGATAGTCAACCCATCAAAGAAAAGTGGATCAATACTTAAGGAAATAATTCTCCATTGAGGGATCCAGAAAAGGAGATTAGTCCTAAGGAAAGCATTATCTCCAAAGGGATCTAGAAAAGGGGGATTAGTCTCAAGATCCATTGAATAATACATAGGGGCATGATAATGTAAAGATGAATTTAAGGAAATCATTATCTCCGTAGCCACATGCATAAGAGATTGCATTGAATTTTTGTGTGTGCGCACAAAATGTGAAACAGTGAAGGAAGTGTATTCCCCTGCGTTAAAGTAATTGTAAATGCCTTAATGGGAGAAATTGATTTAAAAAAGAATACATGGATCCACAAGAGATTTTTCTACTATGGAATGCCCCCAAGGAAGGGAAAACCAAGGGAGATGAAACACATGAAAAAAGGGAGCATGAAAGGGATCTACTAACTTAGGGGTCAGTATGACTATATGATAACTCATGTATATCAGAATTATATTAAAATGAATGTCATCATTCCCTAAAGGTAGTAGAACTAAAAGAACAAAAGAAGAATGAAACATAAGAGATACAATGAAGAGTCTTTTTGAGACAACATTTTATAAGAAATAATAGTTATCTTTCATTTCGTGTCATCCCTAATTAAACAACACAAAGATACATTTATGAACAATAAAACATGCATGACATAATATGTATACAACATATAGAAGAAATGAGATACAACTAGAAGAATGTCATAATATGTTGATTCCTTTATCACCATGTGCCATTGAATCAACAAGGGCCATTGAATGAAATATAAACAAATCATATAACAAGGAATGAATCATGGGGAAAGCTCCACATCACAACAAGAAAACACACAAAAGGATACATCATACAAGAGGAGATAATATAATGAATCAAATAACCCAAAATCTTGATTTGTATCACTTAGGGAGGGTGGGAAACACACAAGAGGAGAAACATCAAGCACAAAATATGAAACACTAGCTAGTTCCAAACAAGGACCATGCTCTAATAATGAGTGTCTTTGTTTTTCACTAGGAGAAAGAGAGGTTTGTTTTGTAAATATAGTAGGTAAATCATGATTAAAATAAATAAGATTATACATATCATCAGAATCACTAGCATGCATATCATTTTAATTAAGAACATCCTCATAAAGAGTATCTTCTTCATCCAAATTAATTGTAATAGAATCTGAGATACAAATATAATTATCATGTTTGTTCAATTTCATTTTTTTAAAGATGAACTTTTGTTAGAAAGTAAAGTCCACCAAGATAACTAAGAGTGGGGGGGGGGGGGGTGAATTAGTTATCAGATAATTATAAATTTTATCAACTTCAACAACATTTAACCATGTAAGCAATATAATTACCAACCATAGAAAGATACTCATACACAACGACACAATAACACAAGATATGTTGACTAGAGAACCTCTTGATCAAAGAGTAAACCTCAGTGGGAATGATGCCCACAAAAGTTGCACTAATATGAATATTCCTTGTGAAAGGATGGACTCTGTTAGGAGTCTTATGAAATACATTCAGTACATATAAATCCCTGTTAGAAGATTTTGAATCCTTGTTAAAAGATTCTAACCTTGTTAGGAGTTATGGAAGATAGAAGGACCTATTGCCCAAACAGCTTCAGGGTAAGATCACTGAACTCACTATGCAAATAATCTTTTCATTATTCAATAGAATAATATATTACCTCTTCTCTAACTATGCCAAACCACACTCACTGCTACATCAGATCTCACTTTCAGATCTCTATACTTTGCATGTCTTCCTTCACAATTTTGCTCTCATACTTAGCTCTTTTCTTTACTTAATGCATACCGCACCACACATCAAAATCTCAACATCTCAATAGGGAAAAGCATTCCTTCCTTTATACCACACTCGAATATTTACAAATGAGTCGGCACACAATTACAAAATAAAAGTTTCCACACGCTACATCAAAATTACACAAAACTTTCAGCTTCCAAATACAATAACTCTTCACTCGTGCGACCTCAAAATTTTCACTATGAACCACATTACTAAAAATGTGTCTCAAACTTCCCTTTAACTATGCAAAAGTAGATTCCATCCCGATTAGGAGATATCATCCGATTTCCAAAAACCGCTACTTAGGAACACTGCCTGAATTCTGCTTCCACCAAAATGCTCATAACTTTCATGAATAAAATAATTACTACTACCCTCTTAACCATAGAAATATAACATATCAAAGAGTATAACCTCAACATCACATATCTCCAACTACAATATTCCATGTGCGCTAATCTCCAGAAGATCACTGTGTTGACATCAATGACAATCATAGTCATGAATGCAACAACAAATGCTACAGAATGATTGCCAAGCATTCAAAATTCATTCCTAAAAATCTCCCCCATTGGCATTGATGGAAACATAGATGAAAAACATCCAATGTTCCAAAAATCCAATATTGCAAGATTACTTCTTCAAATCCTCTTCATCAATCAAATCTTGCTTCGTTATCCCATTCATTTCTCTCCAATAGATGGTACAAGTGGCTTTTCATGTACACTTCTCCCCCATTGACATCAATGATAGAAATTTCATCACTATGTCAATAAAAAATCAATGTCAAAAGACACTGTTTAGGAAATACATTCACAAGAGTCCTCATGACTCAGTTCAGATACAAATACTTCCCCATAGAGGAAGTACCAACATCCAATCTAGAAGAAAGATAGGGCTCATATACCACTAGACGGATGCAACCAACTACATCATTACTCAAAAGTAGGCTGGGGCATAACCCCAAGCATACCTCTCAGATACTCAAATGTATCCTTAGGCAAAGGCTTAGTAAATATGTCTACTATCTGTTCCTTTGTGCTTATGTACTCTAGTCTAACTTCTTTCTTAGCAACTTTCTCTCTTACAACATGATATTTGATCTCTATATGCTTTGTCTTAGAATGTAATATAGGATTCTTAGACATACTAATTGTGCTAGTGTTGTCACAATGTATGACAACAGGCTCAACAAACTTAATTCCAATATCCTTCAGCATTTGCTTCATCCAAATTATCTGGTTACAATTGTTTGCTGCTGCTACATACTCTACTTCTACTGTGCTCTGTGAAATATAATTTTGCTTCTTGCTTAGCCAAGAAACTAATCTTCCTCCAAGAAAAAAGGCTCCACCACTAGTGCTTTTCTTGTCATCAACACTACCTCCCCAATCAACATTTGTATATGCGCATAGGGTAAAATCATCAGATTTTTCATACCATAATCCATAATCCATTGTGCCTCTTAAATATCTCAGTATCCTCTTTACTGTTGCATAATGTGATTCTCTAGGTTCAACTTGAAATCTTGCTACCATTCCAATTGAATGTTGTATATCTAGTCTAGTATGTGTTAAGTACTGCAATCATCCAATCATGGATTTGTATTTCTTCTGCTCAACTACTAGTGTTTCATCTTTGCTAGATAGTTTGCATCCTGTAACCATAGGTGTTCCAACTGGTTTACAATTCTCCATTCCAAATCTTTTCAGTAAATCATTCAAGTACTTTGTCTGACATACAAAGATACCATCATTATTCTGTGTTATCTGTAATCCTAAAAATTATTTCATCTCACCAATTATACTCATTTTAAATTCAATCTTCATTTCATCAACAAATTTGTCACTAGCTTCATCTTCTCCTCCAAAGATAATGTCATCAACAAAAATAACTATAACCAACAAACCATTTTCAATTTCTTTTGTGTACAGATTGCTATTAGCTGTTCCTTTAGTAAATCCCAATTTCAACAAATACTTATCTAGTCTAGGATACCAAGTTCTAGGTGCTTGCTTTAGTCCATATAATACTTTCTTGAGTTTACATACCATATCTCCTTCTTGGGTTAAAGGAAAACCTTTAGGCTTCCCAATGTAGACTTCTTCTTTCAATTCACCATTCAGAAATGTGGACTTCACATCCATCTAATACACTTTAAATTTCTTGAAAGATGCATAGGCCAAAAACAATCTTACTGCTTCAAGTCTTGCTACTGGTGCAAAAATTTCTTCATAGTCAATTCCTTCTTGCTGCGAGTATCCCTTACATACCGATCTTGCTTTATTTCTTACCACTTCTCCTTGTTCATTCATCTTGTTTCTGAATACCCATTTAGTTCCAATCACATTCTTGTCTTTAGGTGTAGGGACCAATTCCCATGTCTTGTTCTTTTCAATTTGATCTGGTTCTTCTTTCATAGCATTAATCCAATGTTCATCTTTACAAGCTTCACTAGTTGATTTAGGTTCAATTTGAGAAATCAAACATAAATGTACCTTATTATGAGTCAAAACTCCTCTGTCCAAACTTCCAATAACTTGTTCAACAAGATGATGGCTTGATAGATACCTATTTGGTGTCATAGTCACAGATCTTGTTTCAACTGTAGATTCTTCTCTAGATTCCTCTCTAGGTTCTTCTTTAGGATTCTCATTCAATAATTCACTGTCAGTCTCATAGAATAATTCAGTAGATTCAGTGTTAGGCTGAGGATTGGCTTCTTCATCAGATTCATAATCAAGCATTCTTTCTTGAATTTTGAACTTCTCATCAACTTTAACATTTGTGCTCTCAACAATAGTTTTAGTTCTCTTATTGTAACATCTATATGCTTTGCTTTTCAAAGAATATCCAAGAAAAATTCCTTCGTCACTTCTAGGATCAAACTTTCCAATATCATCATCTCTCTTTATATAACATTTTCTTCCAAAAATTCTAAAATACTTAACTGAGGGTGCATGTCCAAACCATAATTCATAAGGTGTCTTGTCTGTGTCTGCTCTGATTTGTACTCTGTTCATTGTATATACTGGTGTATTCATTGCTTCTCTCTAGAATGTCTGTGCCAAATCATTCTCAAACAACATAGCTCTTGCTGCTTCAGTCACTGACCTATTTCTTCTTTTTGCAATACCATTTTGTTTAGGTGTTCTAGGGGCTGAAAACTGTCTCTTAATGCCATTCACTTCACAAAAAGCGTTAAACTCTCTAGAAGTAAATTCACCACCTCTATCAGATCTCAAACATTTAATCTTCATTCCAGATTCATTCTCAACTTTATTCTTAATGATCTTAAACTTATCAAATGCTTCAGATTTTTCTTTTAGAAATGCAATCCACATCATTCTTGTAAAATCATCAACAAGAATCATAAAATACCTTTCTCCATAGAATCCTCTAGTCCTGGTAGGACCACTCAAGTCTGTATGAAAAATCTCCAACTTCTCTACTGATGTGAACTTCTTACAAGGAAATGAACTTCTCTTCTGCTTAGCCATCACACATTCTTTGCAAATCATGTTAGTAGGCTTCCTAATTTTAGGCAAATCCCTTACTGCAAGTGTAGTAATTACTTTCACAATGTTATCAAAGTTTATATGACAAAACCATCTATGCCATAACCAACTATCATCAATCTTAGTAATCAAACATGTCATCTCAGTAGGATTCAACTGAAATATAATACCTTTGGTTCTAGATCCAATTCCAATCAGATTTCCATCTTTATCCTTTATCACACAATTTTTCTCAGTAAACCAAACTTGATATCCCTTATCAACTAACTATCCAACACTCAAAAGATTATGTTTCAATCCATCAACATAGTAAACATCATCAGTATTAGTCTTTCAATCAAGAGTAATAGATCCTATACCTTTAATCAAACAAGGTGCATTGTTAACAATTCTAACAACTCCTCCATCATAATCGTTAAACTTTATGAACTTTTTCATATCTCTAGTCATATGATGTGAACAACCACTATCTATAATCCAATCAGCTTTCTTTTCAACTTGGGAAACTAAGGCTTTTTCTTCCAAGATTTTCTTCTTTAATTGCTATAAATCCTATTTCATCATTATTCTCAGTATCACTTTCACTCAAGGTTCTTTCAATACTAGCTTCAAGATCTTCATCATTAGCATAATAACATTCCTTAGATCTTCTAGGCTTGAAATTATTTCTATACAACTTACCTCTCTTAGGACATTTAGATGCAAAATGACCATATTCTTGACAAGTCCAATATTTAAAAATTTTCTTACCATCTAGTTCTATTTTCACAAGCAAGGCAATACCTTCTTCAATCTTCTTGTCTTCTTCATTTCTAGATTTGCTGCTGGCATAATCTCCACTCACACTGGTACTTCTTGACAAAGTAGGATGAACACTAAGAGCACTGAATGCTATCTTCATTCTAGGTAAGTCTCATGTTACCCTCAGGTTCATTTCTACTGCTTCCAATCTTCCAAGAAGAGTCTCTCTTGTAAAGTTCATAGTACAAGGTATAACTTGTTCAATCATCTGTGTTGTCTGCTTAAATATAGGAATCAATGTCCTCAGAATTTTCCATATCACTTCATCCTCTATCTTTGATCCTTCACAAGATTTTATCCCTGCAACAATTTCTGACATTCTACCAATATAGCTTCTAACAGATTCATCTTCCATCATTCTAATATCCTCAAATGCACATATCCAATTATGTAATCTAGCTCTCTTTGCATGTTCATCACCTTCAAAAGTAGATTGTAAAGCTTTCCAAATTTCATGAGATTTTTTAAAACATTTTACCTGACTATATTCATTCTCTGAAAGTGCTGTCAAGAGTGCTTCTCTTGCAAGTATGTTACACATGAATAGATCTACCTCATCTTGTAAAATTGATTCAAGATTATCTTCTTCAATAATAGTCCTATCATTCTTTGTAATCAACCAATAACCTGGTCTTAAACATAGTAGATGTGTCTTCATCTTTTCTTTCCAGCTGTCAAAATTTACTCCATCAAACTTAGGGCTTTTTTTCCTAAAATTTGCCATTGATCTCCTTAAGCTTTTAAACTTTCCTTTCAAGGACCTGCGACTCTGATACCAATTGTTAGAAAGTAAAGTCCACCAAGATAACTGAGAGGGGGGGGGGGTGAATCAGTTATTAGATAATTATAAATTTTATCAACTTCAACAGTGTTTAACCATGTAAGCAATATAATTACCAGCCATAGAAAGATACTCATACACAATGACACAATAACACAAGATATGTTGACTAGGGAACCTCTTGATCAAAGAGTAAACCCCGGTGGGAATGATGCCCACAAAAGATGCACTAATATGAATATTCCTTGTGAAAGGATGGACTCTGTTAGGAGTTTTATGAAATACATTTAGTACATATAAATCCCTATTAGGAGATTTTGAATCCCTGTTAAAAGATTCTAACCCTGTTAGGAGTTATGGAAGAGAGAAGGACCCACTGCCCAAACAGCTTCAAGGTAAGATTACTAAACTCACTGTCCAAATAATATTTTCATTATTCAATAGAATAAGATGTTACCTCTTCTTTGACTATGCCAAACTGCACTCACTGCTACATCAGATCTCACTTTCAGATCTCTGTACTTCACATGTCTTCCTTCACAATTTCACTCTCATACTTAGCTCTTTTCTTTACTTCATGCATACCACATCACACATCAAAATCTCAAAATATCAACAAGGAAAAGAATTCCTTCCTTTATACCACACTCAAATATTTACAAATGAGTCGGCACACAATTACAAAATAAAAGTTTCCACACGCTACATCAAAATTACACAAAACTGTCAGCTTCCAGATGTAATAAATCTTCACTCATGTGACCTCAAAGTTTGTGCAATGAACCACATTACTAAAAATGTGTCTCAAACTTCCCTTTAACTATGCAAAACTAGATTCCATCCCGATTAGGAGATATCATCCAATTTCCAAAAACCGCTACTTAGGAACACTGCCTGAATACTACTTCCACCAAAATGCTCATAACTTTCATGAATAAAATAATTATTGTTTGCGCTCTTAACCATATACATATAACATATCAAAGAGTATAACCTCAACATCACATATCTCCAACTGCAATATTCCATGTGCGCTAATCAAAACACTATCTGCTTCTCTGCAAGTCTCTAGAAGATCACTGTGTTGACATCAATGACAATCATAGTCATGAATGCAACAACAACTACTAAAAAATGATTGCCAAGAATTCAACATTCATTCCTAACAAATTCCTCCTTTGGGATATGCATGGGTTGGTCAAAGTGAATCCAAGAATAAATATGTGTCTTAGGGGAGGAAAGATTTTTGGAGGTAGGAGCATAGGCTATAGCACAACATTTATTGTGATAGTCATGAGCACAACAGTTATGTTTGGTTTTGTTTGAGATTTATTTTGGTTTAGGATCAATAAACATAGGGGACTTTTATTATTTATGGGGAAGAATGGAAGGGGCATCACTAGGTTGAGAGATAGCATCTAAAAACTTTATATAGGATATAGGAGGTGGAATAGAGGCATATATAGGATGTGTAGGAAGAAGTCTAGATCCTAGACAGGGAGACTAAACAACCTTAGGATTTCTAAGCTCACAAATCTTTTGGATTTTTAATTTTTGATAGGATATGAATAAATTATCTACGCGAGGTTGGATTGGTTGAGGCATTGAAGGACAAAAGAAGTCAAGTTAAAATTTCCCTCAATGCACTAAAGGTTGATAGAGACTATGGTTAATCATGATGATTTCTCAATTATGAAAAAAAATAAAACATTTATTGATTAGAAAGACTATAGGTTTCATGGAGGTGAGCCAAGGAAGACCAAGTCTAACTTGAAACTAATTGAAAGTTGGGATGACAAAAAAGGTGACATCGAATAATTTACTACCAACTTATGTGGGAAAGGTGACAACTAATCATTTACTACCAACTTCTATAGGAAAGGTGAAGAAATTGATATTTTTAATCACTACATTAGATTTTTCATAGAAATATCACTACAATTATCTAGTGTAAATATGTTATTCAATTATAACATTCACCATGCAAGTAGGATCTATAAGAAAACCATGAGAAAAGAGACCATTAAATTTTTTTATAATGTAAAGGGGATCATTAGGTGCTTTAATCGGCTCTTTAGATTTAAATGTAATAAAAAATTCGGGTTTATGTTTGGGTTTGGGTTTGGATTGGTCAATAAAGTTGATGATACTGTTGGCTTCAGGACACTCAATGTCATAGTCAACAATATGGGTGGAGGAAGAAGGTATTGGTTGCATGAGAAGGAAAAGGATTGGTATAAATTTACAAGTTTTTGTTAGGAGGTGCAATGGATTTGTTTCCTTGATCATCAACACCCTCAATAGCTACAATATTAGAATCAATGAGGTCTTGAATAAAATATTTCAAATGGAAACACTTCTTAGCATCATGGCTAGGTCGATGATGGTATTGGTAAAAATATTTGTGATCAAAAGATTTATGAAAAGGTTTGGATCTATCAATTGGTTTAATGGGAGGAAGTGTTTAAATATTTTCATTAAGAAATTTCAACATCACATTATGCAAAGATTCATAAAGAGGTATAAAATTATAAGAAGGTTTGAAAATAGATGACAAAGGAGCCACACCTTTAGATGCTGCTGCCACTTGTTCATCAATATTGTTTGATGAATTGTTGATCTTGATTAAGCCCTTAGGTTTTGGAAACTTTTGAAAGGACTTAGATGTAGTATCATTCTTATCGACTGAAGCCATTGGAGGAGTGTGTTTATATTATGATAGAAAGAACTAAGAAGGGGGAGGGGGGTGAATTAGTTTGTTACCAATACCTTAAAATTAAAACCCTTAAACCCCAAAACCTTTATTTTTGCGTACCCTTAAATATAATATAAATAAAAGGAATGTAAAACATGCATGCATAAACAAATCATAAACACATCTACACAAGTTGACACAAGATTTTTATCATGGAAACCCATTTAAGGGAAAAACCATGGTGGGGCTAATTACTCACAATAAGAAAATAACTTGTTAGAAGTATAAACTTATTACAATAATGGGGAATGCACATCCATTTAAGCTCACTTCCTAGAGCTCACTTCTCAAACAAAAAACTTCTAGATCCAACCTTAAGGAAGACTCATTTTCTTACAATCTGATCACTATAATGATCTCAACCTTTTGTGAGCTATGAAAAAGACATCTACCTCATGTTTGATATAAATCTAATGTAGCACAATGGAGATCACTATTCAACCTCATGCTAAAAATCTTCTCATCATCTCCCAATATATCTCTTCCTTTGCTAGCACCCTCTAGCATCTACATCCATGATTTGCAATTGGATTTTCCCAAATTCATCACCATATATCAAGAATTAGGTCTACAAACCCTAACTCATCTTCTTTTAAAACCACAATGCTAAATCTCTCATTAAAAATCATCTCTAACCATAAAATCAAAATAATAACACATCAATCACTTATAGATCATAAATATCTCATATTTAATAGCTTACCACTTGTGCAACATGATTTATCAACCTAGTCGGCCAAGAATAAGAAAAATAATAAAAATATTAGTGTTGACCAAAAATTACACCAATCTGATCCTTTGGATCTATAAATATCACCAAATCATCAAGAACATACTTAAAGACCATCCTACAACATCATTAAAAACACTCATCTATACAAATCCATCGCAGTCATTGGTTTTTTCAACCCTTTTCACCTATTCCTCATGAACACTCACTCCAACCTCTGAGATAATATAATTATGGCATATGGACCACTAAAGTACTAACCCTTTTATTTCAAGACACCTAAGTATGTCCAAACATACTAGACGTAAAGATTCAGTCTTGATTCAATACACTAGACCCTTTTCTATCTTCTTGTCAACACTGTTTGTAACTCTATCTGCCAATCACCAACTCTTACCTTGAATCATACTCAAATCTTCATATCAACCTCTGAAACTTGGAGTTAAACAAGTATTGAACTTAATCAACTATCTACCATGTGTGTGCCTTCATATCTTCAATATATGGGACATCTGACCAACTTGTTCTCTTGGCTATCCTGTAACAATTCAATTAACATTCAACAAATAGATCTTCTGATAAATTATTCTTTACTTTTCTACCATGTTGACATCCCTTTGATTCCTCTGATATGTTGAAATCAATGAAAATATATCCAACATTCCATTTTCCAATAGAGTGCTCTTAGATTGAGTCACTTGAACCTGATAATTATGAAGCACTGCACACAATTAAGTAAAGGATGAGGTTTCATAAACTAATATCATATCTCTAATTTAGTTTTTTAAATTATCAATGAAAAAATGTTTCACATCAATATCAGACAGAAGATAAGAAATGTGAGCATGCAAATATTTAAATTGACTAATGAAATCAATCACTTTTTCTTTAACATTTTGTTTACAATGCATCAAATTAGTCAAAGAAATATTACGACCAATATTGTTTGAAATTGTTGGATGAAAGAATTAGTAATTTTTTTAAAGGAGTCAATGGAATAAGGAGGAAAAGAACAATACTATTTCAATGTCTCATCTCAAAAGGTTCTAGTAAGTAGTTTAGCCATAAACCTATGATCATGAGAAAAGTCACTACACAATGTTTGAAAGGTTTTCACATGAGTCAAGGGATCACCTTTATCATTGTAAGTCTCTAAATGAGGTATTTACATGTATTTATGGATAATGACACATAATGTCTAAAGACAAGGACTAGAAATATCACAAGAAGGAATGTTCAACATGGATTTTGTCATGGAAGACATTTTTTGTTGCAAGGATGAAACAATTTGAGCCAAGCTATTGATAGTGGATTTGACAGAAAGAGTGGGGTGAGATATGTGTGAAGGTTTAGATGATTATGGGAAATGGAAGGAACAATAGAATATGAAAATGTAAAATTGTAGTAGGCAGGCATGGATGGAGTTTTTGAAACACATGGGACACTTGAAGGAGGATGAACAATATGATTATAAATGTTAACATGTGTAAAATTTGTGTTTTGAATAAATGTGGTCATGAGAGGTGGGGCATAGGTGGAGACACTAGGTATTGAGGTAGGAATGAGAATAGAAGTCTCAATGTTAGTGGGGGGTGGAGTGAATAGAATTTCTTGGGAACAATATCTAATAGGTTTAAAATTGTAATAAATAATATGAGAGATAGTATACAAGTCATTAACACCATTTTTATCATTGTGGATTAAATTTATCAAACCCTCAACTAAGGATATGACCTTGGGATTGGATTTTTCTTGTCCTAACTATTTCTCAAAATTTTCATAGCCATGGGAAATATTTTTCATTTAAATAGGAAGAACTCTTAAGCTCTGATCTTCATCGTGAGAAGAGTGGGAAGAATTTATCTCAATGGTAATAGTCATGTCATTGGTAGGCATGTTTGTCTCATCAAGATTATGTGGAAACAAAGAGGACTTAGGATCAAATGAACCCATAAGTCTATGGAGTCTCCTACCTAGAATGATATAGGTAGGACTCAATGTGATAAAACTCATGCACAATAAAATAAAAGGGATATATATATATATATATATATATATATATATATATATATATATATATATATATATATATATATATATATATATATATATATATATATATATATATAAAAGAAATGTAAATATTAACTTTGAAAGGAAATATGAAAACATTCATTAATTTTATGCAAAATGAAATGAACAAATCATAATTGGACATGAAAGTAATGAAGTGCATATCAAGCTATCATATTAAAAATGAGGATCCAAAGCACTATCACCAAAATCAAAATGGAAATTTCATGCATAGAGCTCACCAAAAATGTATATGGTGAAAAGGGAAGCAATGCAAAGGGGTGGATTACTGCTCCTTTTCAAACTGGCACATTCGAAAGGAAAAGATCCCAATAAGATCAAGTAGGTCCTAAGTACTGAATGAGACAATGATGCTTCACTAAATATATAAAATGTGAAATGGGGAGAGGAAAAATAAATATGATAATGCATGTAGAAGGCTAAATAGGAAAATATGGACAAATCAGGAGATTATAGAATGATAAATAACTACTAGAAACTATAAATGACTTGAAACAAGACCCAAACAAAAGAACTAACCCATGGTGTGAATTTGATCTAAAAATTTAGGGAAGAAAACATTTAAAAAAATTTGTTCCTAGGAATAGAATGTTTTAGCTATTGTGTTCCCAATGTTTTTGGTTGAAACTTTCAAGGTTATTTCATCTGATATTCTTGATCTTTCCATAAAAGTTTCAATAGTTGTACCGCCTGTTCAAGATTGTGTTAGGAATGAATGCTAAATATATCCTATGGGGGAGTATTAGCAACCATTCTGTAGCAGTTTTTGTTGCATTCATGACTGTGATTGTCATTGATGTCAACACAATGATCTATTGAAGATTAGCAGAGAAGCAGACAATGTTTGAGTAAGCACACTTCAAATATTGAATATGAAGCTATGCATAGCTAAGGAATTATTCTATGATGTGTTATATGATCATGTTTAAGAGCACAGACAGTAATTCATTTATTCATGGAAGTTATGAGCAAAATAGTGGAAGTAGTATTCAGGCAATGTTCCTAAGTAGCGGTTTGTGGAAATCGGATGATATCTCCTAATCGGGATAGAATCTCATTATGCATAGTTAGAGAGAAGTTGAAGATATGTTGATAGTGATGTGAATGATAGCACAAGATCCAAGGTCACACAAGTGAATAATTATATTGATTGGAAGCCGATAGTTTTGTGTAATTTTGATGTAACGAGTGGAAACTTTTATTTTGTAATTTGTATGCCAACTCATTTGTAATTAGTTGAGTAAGGTATAAAGGAACGAAAGTATTCCTTGATGTAATGAGTGTGTAATGAATCTAAGTGTATGAAGAAATTGTGAAAGTGAAATTGTTAAAGGAGGATATGCGAAGTACTGATATTTGGTATTGAGATCTGAAGAAGCAATTGGTGCAATTTGGCATAGTTGGAGGAGTATTGAATTGTTGAGATCAATAATATTTTGGTATTATTATATTGAGTAATACAAAGATTAGTTGGACAGTGAGTTCAGTGATCTTACCCTGAAGCTATTTCGACAATGGGTCTTTCTGTCTTCTATAACTCCTAACAAAGTTAGAATCTTTTAACAGGGATTCAAAATCTCCTAATAGGGATTCATATGTACTAAGTGTATTTCATAAGACTCCTAAAAAATTCTATCCTCTCATAAGGAACTTTCATATTAGTGCATATTTTGTGGGCATCATTCCCACTGGGGTTTACTCTCTGATCAAGAGGTTCCCTAGTTAACATATCTTGTGTCATTGTGTTATTGTGCATGTATATCTTTCTATGGTTGTTGATTATATTGCTTACATGGTTAAAATCTATTAAGGTTGATAAAACTTGTATTTATCTAATAACTGATTGAGCCCCCCCTATTAGTTATCTTGGTGGACTTTACTTTCTAACAATTGGTATCAGAGTGGCAGGTCCTTGAAGGAAAAGTTTAACAGCTTAAGGAGATCCATGGCGAATTTCAGGAAAGAAAGCCCTAAGTTTGATGGAGTAAATTTTGAAAGCTGGAAAGAAAAGATGAAGACACACCTACTTTTTTTAGGACCAGGTTATTGGTTAATCACAAAGAACAAGAAGACTATCATTGGTGAGGATAAGATTGAAAATTGTACTAATGAGGAAAGAGATCTATTCATGTGTAACATACTTTCTAGAGAAGCACTCTTGTGAGCCCTTCCGAAAAATGAATACAGTCAGGTAAAATATATTAAGACATCTCGTAAAATTTGGTTAGCTTTACAGTCTACTTTTGAAGGTGATGAACATGCTCAGAAAGTCAGATTACATAATTGGATATGTGCATTTGAAGATATAAGAATGATGGAAGATGAATCTGTTAGAAGCTATATTGGTAGAATGTCAGAGATTGTTGCAGGTATAAAATCTTGTGGAGGAACAAAGAAAGAGAATGAAGTGATATGGAAAATTTTGAGGACATTGACTCCTACATTCAAGTAGACAATGTAGATGATTGAACAAGTTATACCTTGTACTACAAACTTCACTAGAGAGACTCTTCTTGGAAGATCGGAAGTAGAAGAGATGAACCTGAGGCTATCAGGAGACTTACCTAGAATGGAGACAACATTTAGTGCTCTTAGTGTTCATTGTACTTTTTCAAAAAGCATAAGTGTGAGCGGAGATTATGCTAGCAACAACAGATCTAGAAATGAAGAAGACATGAAGATTGAAGAAGGTATTGCCTTGCTTGTGAAAAGTGAACCAGACAGTAAGAAATTTTTTAAATGTTGGACTTGTCAAGAATATGGTCATTTTTCATCTAAATATCCTAAGAGAGTTTAGAAGTATAGAAACAACTTTAAGCCTATAAGATCTAGAGAATGTTATAATGCAAATGATGAAGAACTTGAAGCTAGTTTGGAGAAAACTTTAAGTGAAAGTGATATTGAGAATAATGATGATATAGGATTTGTAGCAATTAAAGAAGAAAATCTTGAAACTAAAATTAAGCAAGAAAAAGCTTTAGTTTTCTAAGTAGAAAAGAAAGTTGATTGGATTATAGATAGTGGTTGTTCACATCATATGACTGGAGACATGAAAAAGTTCATAAAGTTTAACAATTATGATGGAGGAGTTGTTAGAGTTAGAAATAATGTACCTTCTTTGATTAAAGGTATAGGATCTATTACTCTTGATGGAAAGACTAATACTGATGATGTTTACTTTGTGGATGGTTTGAAACATAATCTTTTGAGTGTTGCATAGTTAGTTGATAAGGGATATCAAGTTTGGTTTACTGAGAAAACTTGTGTGATAAAAGACAGAGATGGTAATTTGATTGGTACTGGATCTAGAACCAGAGGTAATGTATTTCAGTTGAATCCTACTGAGATGACATGTTTGATTACTAAGATTGATCATAGTTGGTTATGGTATAGAAGATTTTGTCATATAAACTTTGATAGCATTGTGAAAGTGAGTACTAGACTTGCAGTAAGAGATTTGCCTAAAATTATGAAACCTATTAACATGATTTGCAAGGAATGTGTGATGGCTAAACATAAGAGAAGCTCATTTCCCAGCAATAAGTTTACAACAACAGAGAAGTTGGAGATTGTTCATACTGATTTGAGCGGTCCTACAAGGACTAGAAGATTCTATGGAGAAAGGTACTTTATGATTCTTGTTGATGATTTTACAAGAATGATGTGGATTGCATTTCTTAAAGAAAAATCTGAAGCATTTGATAAGTTTAAGATCATTAAGAAAAAAATTGAGAATGAATCTGAAATGAAGATTAAATGTTTGAGATCAAATAAAGGTGGAGAATTTAATTCAAAAGAATTTAGCATTTTTTGTGAAGTGAATGGTATTAAGATACAATTTTTAGCTCCTAGGACACCTGAACAAAATAGTATTGTAGAAAGGAGGAATAGATAAGTAACTGAAGCAGCAAGAGTTATGTTATTTGAGAATGACTTGGTGAAGATATTCTGGAGAGAAGCAGTGAACACAATAGTGTATAGAATGAATAGAGTACAAATCAGAGTAGACACAGACAAGACACCCTATGAACTATGGTTTGGACTTGCACCATCAGTTAAGTATTTTAAAATTTTTGGAAGCAAATGTTATATTAAGAGAGATGATGACATTGGAAAGTTTGATCCTAGAAGTGATGAAGGTATATTTCTTGGATATTCATTGAAGAGAAAAGCTTATAGATGTTACAATAAGAGAAATAAGACTATTGTTGAGAGCAAAAATGTCAAAGTTGATGAAAAGTTTAGAATTCAGGAAAGAATGCTTGATTATGAATTAGATGAAGGAACTCAACCTAGACCTAATCCAAAGACTACTGAATTATTTTATGAAATTGATAGTGATTTGTTGAATGAAATCCACAGTGAAGAAACCATTGAAGAACCTACAACAGAAACAAGTACTGAGATAGTGACACCTAACAGGAATCTTTTAAGGAATCATCCTACTAAGTAGATTATTGGAAGCATAGATGGAGGAGTTTTGACATGAAATAAGGTACAAGAACAACTATGTTTGATATATCAAATTGAACCTAAATTGACTAGTGAAGCTTGTGAAGATGAACATTGGATTAAAGCCATGAAAGAAGAATTGGATCAGATTGAAAAGAACAAGACATGGAAATTGGTTGCTAGACCTAAAGATAAGAATGTTATAGGAACAAAATGGGTATTCAGAAACAAGATGAATGAACAAGGAGAAGTGGTAAGGAAAAAAGCAAGATTGGTATGCAAAGGATACTCACAGAAAGAAGGAATTGACTATGAAGAAAATTTTGTACTAGTAGCAAGAATTGAAGTAGTGGGAATGTTTTTGGCTTATGTAGCTTACAAGAAATTCAAAGTGTATCAGATGGATGTGAAGTTAGCATTTCTGAATGGAGAATTGGAAGAAGAAGTCTACATTGAGAAGCTTGAAGGTTTTCCTTTAACTGAAGAAGGAGACCTGGTATGTAAACTAAAGAAAGCTTTATATGGACTGAAGCAAGCACCTAGAACTTGGTATGTGAGATTGGATAAGTATTTGTTGAAATTAGGATTTACAAAAGGAACAATTGATAGCAACATGTATACAAAAGAAATTGAAAATGGTTTATTTGTTGTAGTTATTTTTGTTGATGATATTATGTTTGGAGGAGAAGATGAAGCGAGTGATAAATTTGTAGATGAAATGAAGACTGAATTTGAAATGAATATAATTGGTGAAATGAAATATTTTTTAGGATTGCAGATAACATAGAACAATGATGGTATCTTTGTAAGTCAGACAAAGTACTTGAATGATTTATTGAAGAGATCTGGAATCAAGAACTATAAACCAGTTGGAAAACCTATGGTAACTGGACATAAGTTATCTAGCATAAATGAGACTCCTACAGTGGAACAGAAGAAGTACAGATCTATGATTGGAGGATTGTAATATTTGACTCATACAAGACTAGATATAGCACATTTAGTTAGAATTGTAGCGAGATTTCAAGCTGAACCCAAAGAATCACATTATGCAGCTGTAAAGAGGATTCTGAGGTACTTAAGAGGCACAATTGAGTATGGATTGTGGTATGAAAAATTTGATGATTTTACCCTATGTGCATATACAGAGGCTGATTGGGGAGGTAGTGTTGATGATAAAAAGAGCACCAGTGGTGGAGCATTTTTCCTTGGAGGAAGATTAGTTTCTTGGTTAAGCAAGAAGAAAAATTGTATTTCACAAAGCACAAAAGAAGCAGAGTATGTGGCAGCAACAAACAATTGTAATCAGATAATTTGGATGAAGAAAATGTTGAAAGATATTGGAATAAAATTTTTTGAGCCTATTGTTATACATTGTGATAACACCAGCATAGTTAGTATGTCTAAGAACCCTATGTTACATTCTAAGACAAAGCATATAGAGATAAAGTATCATGTAGTGAGAGAGAAAGTTGCAGAGAAAGAAGTCAGACTTGAATACATAAGCACAAAGGAGAAAATTGTAGACATATTTACAAAGCCTTTGCCTAAGGATACATTTGAGTATTTGAGAGGTATGCTTGGGGTTATGCCCCAACCTACTTTTGATAAGTGATGCAGATTGTTGCATCCGTCCAGTGGTATATGAGCCCTATCTTTCTTCTGGACTAGATGGTGGTACTTCATCTATGGGGGAGTATGTGTATTTGAGCTGAGTCATGAGGACTCTAGTGAATGTATTTTTTGAATAGTGTCTTTTGACATTGAAGTTATTGTTGACATAGTGATGAAACATTTGTCATTGATGTCAATGGGGGAGAAGTATACATGAAAAAACCATCTGAAACATCTGTTGGAGAGAACTGAATAGGAAAACAAAGCAAGATTTGATTGATCAAGAAGTCTTGAAAGCATTTTTAGAGCAATAGTGTTGCAACATTAGATTTATGGAACTTGGATGTTTTTTCATCTATGTTGCCATCAATGCCAATGGGGGAGATTGTTAGGAATGAATGCTGAATATATCCTATGGGGGAGTATTAGCAGCCATTCTGTAGCAATTTTTGCATTCATGACTATGATTGTCATTGATGTCAACATAGTGATCTACTGAAGATTAGTAGAGAAACAGACCATGGTTAAGAGCACAAATATTAATTCATTTATTCATGGAAGTTATGAGAAAAATAGTGGAAGCAGTATTCAGGCAGTGTTCCTAAGTAACAGTTTGTGGAAATCAAATGATATCTCCTAATTGGGATAGAATCTGGTTATGCATAGTTAGAGAGAAGTTGAAGACATGTTGATAGTGATGTGGATGACAACACAAGATCTAAGGTCACACGAGTGAAGAATTATATTGATTGGAAGCCAATAGTTTTGTGTAATTTTGATGTAACGTGTGGGAACTTTTATTTTGTAATTTGTATGCCAACTCATTTGTAATTACTTGAGTGTGGTATAAAGGAAGGAATTTATTCCTTGTTGTAATGAGCGTGTGTAATGAATGTAAGTGTATGAAGAAATTATGAAAGCTAAATTGTTGAAGGAGGATATGCGAAGTAATGAGATTTGGTATTGAGATCTGTAGAAGTAGTTGGTGCAGTTTGGCACATTTAGAGGAGTATTGAATTGTTGAGATCAGTAATCTTTTGGTATTATTATATTGAGTAATACAAAGATCAGTTAGACAGTGAGTTTAGTGATCTTAGCCTGAAGCTATTTGGGCAGTGGGTCCTTCTGTCTTCCATAACTCCTAACAAAGTTAGAATCTTTTAACAAGGATTCATATGTATTGAATGTATTTCATAAGACTCCTAACAGAGTCCATCCTTTCACAAGGAATATTCATATTAGTGCATCTTTTGTGGGCATCATTCCCACCAGGGTTTACTCTTTGATCAAGAGGTTCCCTAGTCAACATATCTTGTGTGATTGTGTTATTGTGCATCTATATCTTTCTATGGTTGTTGGTTACATTGCTTACATGGTTAAAATCTATTAAGGTCGATAAAATTTGTATTTATCCGATAACTGATTCACCCCCCCTCTCAGTTATCTTGGTGGACTTTACTTTCTAAAAGATTGTACATAGACAAATGGGGAAAAGGTTGGATAAATGGGTTTTCCTCAATTAATCCCATGTTTAGTAATCAACCTTGAAAATGAAAGGAAATTACATTAAAGAAATGTATGTAAATGTGAAGGTAAATTCTTAATATACCCTTGTAAATGAATATATCTTCATAAACAGATATAGTAATTGTTCATATTCATAAAGATACTTGAATTCTTATTGAATTGAAGTTATTGACCTTGGAATGTAGAAAGGAATCAATGATGCCTTCACAAATTCATGGATCTATGAACACCACTCCTAGATCTTCAATGTTGCTATACTTGATAATCACTTTCTATGAAATAAGAATGCATAAGGATGGAAGAAAGGATCTTATTGCTTTATTATGAACTCATGTACTTGGAATTTATGCAAGAAAATCTTACTTCAATGGAGAATATTTCCTTTGAATTAAGTTGGATGCTTGAAGAAATGCTAGATCTTGAATGCTTGCCTTAAAATCTTGAGAATGCTCTTGAAATTTTGATCATGATCCTTCATCAAAATGAGGAGAGATAGGGTGTTTATATACCTCTCAAACATTTTAGGATTCAAAATTAAGCTAGGTTGACCATGGGACCTAATTTACCACCAAAACATCGACAGAAGCCTCCGATCCAAATTTAGGATTCTTTAAGTGGGAACACAACATTTCTAACATTATGTTCTTGGTAACATAATGTTTCAAACATTATGTACTTAAGAAAAAGTGTTGAAATTTTGACTGAGCATTGGGATGATAAGGTAGATATAGGATCAAGTAGAAATAGTTAGCTAGGATTAAGCATAATGAACATTAAATCTTAAAATCACCAAAATGAGACCTAATAGAACATCCATTTATGGGTGCTAACTTTTTAGGATGATACAAAATGTTTATGGAGGAATTGGAGAAGTCCTAGGGGAATAGAATGTTGTACAATGATATTCAAAGTTCCATTCATCTTGTAAAGAACACAATCCTTCTTTCTGAGTCTAAACACATAAAAATCAAGTACCATTTCCTACAGTCAATTTAGAGGATGTATAGTTGAATTTGAAAAATATGATGGAGTGAATAGGGCATTCTCTAAATATTTAATTATTTAGGTCCTTTAATTAATTTATTCACTTAAGGTAAACTTAGATGCTTTTTATCTGTTATTAGTTTAGGCTAATAATAGTTTCACTTAGTTGAGATAATCTTTAATTGTTTGAGCTAATTTTAGTCTCATAATTTTAGATTAGGTTTCTCTTTATTTTTATATATTCATTCTTTATAATCATCTAATTCCAAATTACAAGTTAATCTAAATATCTGATTCCTCTTTGGATTTATTCTCTCTCATGGTTGTATAGAATTAATCATGACTTCTTCTCTTTATATGTGATAAGTATTTTTATTGAAGGTCACTCGTGGGCTTGTGGGGTGGAATAGTAACTCCAAAAAAGATACATACTCATTGAATCTTATATTTCCTACCCAGTTTCTATTGTCCTTCAAGAATAATTCTAGTGGACATGAGGAACGAACCAAGTATAGTTGTGTCAATCTAATGGGAGCTACATGTGTATTAGTGTTACTATAAAATTAGTCTCTAAGTGGGAAATTATTTATTGTGAAACCTAATCAGTCTCCAAGTGGGATTATTTTTGGTATGTTGTGATTCATCATGTTATTGAGCTTAAATTTTGATGACTTTATTAGACACATTCCCCCCTATAGTGGAATAAACATGACTTACAAAAAGAAAGCTATGTTCCTTTGAGAGCCAATTTCAAAATATACATTTAGATATTTGAAAATAAGTAAACTAGTGATGATATCTAATTATAGATAAATAATATGAATATATTGATTATAAAAGTAGAAAGAGGAGATGACAGGGTATTTTAAATCTAAGTCTAACTGTCTCAACCAAGGGCACTATAATGCCTTGCCAAGGAACCCTCAGAATGAAGGGTCACACATTCAATAGAAATATTTTTTTTTACAAGAAGAATCTCATCAACAAGATAAGTGAATCAACATAAAGGTACATGATAAGAAATTTAGGAATCATACAATTATTGTTACACAATCATGTAAAAATGGAAGTCTTACTAGCACTTCCAAGGGTTACTAGACCACTAGAAACACTCAATTGAAGTGGTATGGTCACACTACATGATCTCATCTTGAAAGAAAGAAAAAAAAACCAAAAGATTCAAGGAACCAAGCCAATCAATGATACACAAATTCTCAAGGAGGTGACTAAATTAATCCTCAATGACTAGTTGCATTAGGTTCATTTTAAGCCCAAAAAAAAAGTGATCTAAACTAACCCAAACCATGATTGAGTAAAAATTGTAAATAAATGAAAACAATCATGAGAAGGTAGGGAAACCAAATCTAAGGTCCATAATTGCTGAGGCCCACAAGAAGTACAAGTTATCATGAATGCACAAAAACACAAAAATATGTGTATTTTACTAGTACAAATGCACAACAAAAAAGGATGAACATTTAGAAGTTTTGCATGAATTTGGAAGGCCTAAAAATATATACATAGGGGTGACAGATAAATATGAAAGATTTCCCTAACAGATAAATTTTACAAAAATACAAGTGTTGGCGCCAATGTAGGGCCTATTAAAGTATATTTCCAAACTAGAGAGTGTTAGAAACATGAAATAGAGGCCAAAATCACTCAATATGATCATAATCAACATAAACGAAACTAATCTATTGAGAATAATCATAGAATGAAAAACCACTAAAATCTAAATACAAAGGGATGGAGAGTTGAGGACATCATGATTGGTACTCTAGAACTAGAATTAGTCTACCACCTACATGTTAGTACTCAACCATGACATGTCATGCCACCTGACCATGTGGTACTCTCAGACCCACCTAACTATGCTCACAGAGATAGTCACACAACCTAAACACACATAATGCACATATAGAGAGAAGGCTAACACACATGTTAATCAAGTGCAATAATCTAGAGATGGAACATGAATCCCAATGTAATCATTCAAATGAAAATACCAAAATGAAAGTATAATAAAACCTAAATAGAGGTTTAATGTAGAGAATCAAGAGTGGGAGTGTCATCATAAGGTACAAAGTGACCCCTACAAATTTGAACAATCCATCTCATTAAGGAAGTTCTACTCTAGATTATGATCAACATATGAAAATGGAAAAGCTTATAAGTATATTCAATCAACATCCCCAAATGACTCAATGCCATGTCTTTAATCAATTTCCTCAAATGACTAGATACTATGCCTTTAATCAATGTCCTTAGACGTCTAGGTTAAAACATACCTTCAATCAATGTCCTCAGATGACCGGGTAGGCTTATCAGTTCTCATTTTTAACTCTTATAAATATATTTTATCCCATTAATTTATTAAGGATATCAGTTCTTATTAATAACTCTACCAAAGGTTACCATTGGACCCCTTTTTGTCCCAACCCACATTTGGGAGCCACTCCACTCTTCTACTCATACATCAAACAAGATCATCTCATTATATAATGAGGAAAGTGAAATCAATGAAAATAAGGAATCCAATCTGAAAATCAAGATGAGATAAGATGAGCTCAATTTGCTTCAACCAAGAGCATAGGTCCCTTGGGATTTCATCAATAAGACATAATGCAACTATTCTTTGGGATGCAATATCAATATTGTAAATTTGCATATCAATTGATTAAACAAAAAATAAGGTGGATCAAAAACAAGCAATGGCTATAAACACCATCCATGAAAAGAAAAGGTTTTAGCTCTACTTGTGGATAAAGGATCACTCAATTGGGACTCACCCAAGAGTATGGATCTCTTAAGATCCCATAAAAGTAGGTACAATTCACAATGCTAGGGTTGCGGTCTCAAAACCAACATTCACCCAAAATACAAATACAAATCACAATGCAAGAAAATCCAATAGCCAAGGCAACAAGACATCACGCCAACACGCTTTATTGGCCTCATCACCAAGTGCATGGATCCCAAGATGAAATAACATAAAAATGTGCATGGGATATCAACATACTTGAATGATACAAGAATATACCTCATAATAAAAAAACAAGCATAAATCTCATTACATAATTTCCACAAAGAACACAAATTTCTGACAATAACTAGTTGGGCACACCAACCATAAAATCAGTTTAAAACCCAAGGTTTGGATCATGGTAATAAGTAACTAGAATTTCCTCTATTATTTTTGGCCACATGATCCCATCACAATCATGAGATACAACCAAGTCCAATTTATGAAATATGCCATTCATGGTGGTAACATGATTTTGAAGGTCACACAAATTGAGGACCTCACGAAACATGCACAAATCAAACATGAGAGCTCACATTTCTGGGAGAACCTATTTATTATCACATGCACAACATCCCAACAATCCAATAAAATCAAGATTGAAAACTCAACAAATACTTGTTGAGCCATGAAACAAAGCTAGAAGGTTAAGCCTAGGAGCACACTCATGTGGCTCAAAAATTGAGGAAATGGTCACAAATCCTACCAAGATTAAAATTTCATACACTAATATCAATACTACACAAAATAATCAATCATTAGAATGATAAAATTACAAATTTTACACAATCACAATCGGAGCCAAAACTAGGCCCAAGGCCAAAACTATAATTAGAGGCCATGAAAAAGCTCAAAAGTTCAAACTTCGATACTAAAAAATATAAAGATACCCTTTGGCTCTAAAAATGGCCAAAAAAGGAAAAATGCAATAAAATACATATTTTGATTAGTTATAATAATTTGAATAGCATACTATTACTTTTCCCATTCAATTTTGAAATAAAAACATATAAGCCCAACTAGACAATGAAACAATGCAAAAACATGGGACAATGTCAATTCTCAACCCACAAATTAAAATCAATTAACTTTGAATCAAGAAATAAAGTAAAACAAAAGATTCAAGAATCCTTACCTCACCAAATGGTGAAAACATTGAAATGGAGGAAATAAATTGCACACTTCAAAAAATCAAATAAGATTCCATAAAATGTTTAGAAATCATAACTCAAATCCAATGAGCTTCTACCCACAAAAATGCCATGGATGAGTCATTCCAAACAAGAAAAAATTGATACTCTTAGTTTGGTCTCACAAGATGATCGTGGGAGATTTTTGCATGGCTCATCTTCTCATGATTTCTTTGATTCTACCTCTTCTTCGAGGCATTAGTATCTTTTGTTTGGATACTTGTTGAGCATCATTTTTACACGAGACAACGGCTAGGAATTTACGAGAGCAAATTCCCCTCTTGGAAGAAAGATATTAGTCAATCTCAAGGTTCTTTCTGGGTTGGGTCATAATTGTTTGGATAGCTCAACTAAAGATAAATGTCAATCTGTTTATGAGGAAGCCTTTTTTGGTTCGTATCTTGAAAGGGGGTTGTGAAACAAACTTTAGAACACATCAATACTTCTTTTTTTTTTGGATTTTCAGATTTTGAAATGAAAAGCAACGTAAATCTAATCAATCTACTATAATTGATTTGCAAATAAAGTAAGAGGTAGGGTAATGAGGATTCGAAGGAAATTGTTTGAAAGGAAACCAATGGACATAAACCAATATCACACTACTTCACAAATTAAAATACCAAGAAGATGAGGAAGCCCACAAAATAGAGATCTGAATAAATCACAATCTTCAGCTAAGCAGATGCAATCATCAATGGAAACAAACACAGATGTATGATAAGTCAAAACTCATCGAATCACAAAGCCACCATGGATGTGTGCACACATGAGACAAGTTTATCTTCAAAGCACCGAAAAAGAAAGATTCTCTGAATAATTTGTCAGAACAAAGCAATGTAACACCAGCAAACACCGAACTAAAGAATCGTAGATTCAAACCACCACACAATCAACTGGTTCTCTAAAATAAACAAATGAGAAATTCACACATTCATAAATCTCTCAAAGGTAGCAGAAAAATCACACCATGATTGAAGCACCAATTGTATGTATGTTATTATGATAAAAATACGACCCTAATTACATTGAGTTCATACAATTTATAGAGCTGTGCTCTCAATTTCGAAGCTAGGGTTTTGACTGCATGAAACTTGAAAATAAATCTAAACTAGAAATTACATGAAAGAAACTAAGCCTAGAAAAAGTTTAAACTACACTAGCACGGAATTAAACCTCATGCATTACAAAAATTTGAGTAGATCATGCATAAAATAACTCAAAAATGAAATTGGAACTCATGCATGTTCTTCATGAAACTCGTGATCTTGCCCTTTATTCTTTGTTATAGATCTTCTTCATTGATTCCACTGGAAGAAACCCTAAAATCATGCAAAAATGACCCTCTGGAAGTGACCCTTCTGATAGGAAAAACAAGTTGGAGAAGACTAGAGTTAAGCGATGGTTGTGCCCCAGAAATTTTGGATCCCTACCGTTGCCACAAAAAATGAAGTTCACAAAAATGTATAAGTGTCAAAACCACTTTTCCTCCAAATTTTGGAATTTTGGACTTTCAGAGGCTGAAAATCGCATATGGCCGAAATGCCAAAAATTAGGGTCTTCAAAAAATGGCTGTGGAAAACTTCTTTTCCCCTATAAAATTTTTGGCCCGGTCAAAACTAGACATTTATCGAATTGGGAGGACCTCTGGGTGAGCTTTGTGGAACCTATCCAAGATCTCTTGTACCTCCTTGAAGTTGTCCATTTGGATCCTTTTAAGGATTTCTTTTTGTTTCTCCCGAAAGGTGAGTAGTTCCAGTGAAAACCCTTTTATTTCTTCCTTCGTAGATAACATCTTCTAAATTTCCTCCTTTTGATAGAACATCTACTGAAGGTCCTCTTTTGTACAGACTCCCCCAAAGATGTCTAGATACTAATTTATGATGACATTTATGGGATGCATTATTTTTTCATCATCTTGTTCATATAAATCTAGGTCCAATCCTTTGAAAAAATTATGCATTTCCCCCACAAAAAGTAGACCTTTATCCCTCTTCTTATTCATCTTTTTCATCACCTTATAAAAAATGGTCAAAGCACTAGTGATACCTTGGATCCACTCCTCAAAGTTATCCATTTCTGACCCTTCATATACTTTGACCAAAACTTGGAAGCGCTACTTCCTTATTACTATGAGATCTTCTAATGCCTTTTTCCATTTCAGGATCTTTTCCTCCAAACCATCCTTTTTGCTCATAATTTCAACCAAAAATGAGGTTCCTTGAAGAATACATCTAAAAGGCCTCAGAATCTTCTTGAGAGAACCCTTTAAAAAATCTTCAAAATCAACTTTACAATATGCACATGCTTAAACAAAAGAATGTGGGATGTATACCAGTATGCTTGAATCACCCCTTTTCTCCAAAATAGCCCATCATGAGGCCTCAGGGTTATCAGGGTCAATGGGACCTATTGTTTTAAGAATAAATTTCTCCATTGCTTCATTTTGTTCCATTAATGCCTTGATCTTCTCTTCATCTTTATCCATGAAGCCTAAGACATGTTTTAGTCCTAGTGTAGCCAGAGTTTTCCTTCCCTCTCTAGTAGGCTCTCCTGGATCTACCTCTTCTAGCACATAGTCATCTGGAGTGACCTCTGCCATATTGATAATTATTGTAGGGACAACCACATGAGCCTTCCACTTGCCCTCTTGATCTTGTGTTACATATGAAAGAGTCCTTGCTCGGGCACTAGATCCTATTTGGTGGAATGCTCATCTCAATGTTGTCATGTCGATATCATCATCATCAGTGTATACTCTTGCCCTTGGTTGAATTTACTTGGTGAATCAAGTGGGATTTGAAAAGGCATTAATTGGTTCATATGGTGTAGCTAGAGTCGAAGCAGGAGTGTGGCATTCTATTTCCATCTCCTCATGGCTTTCCTCTTGTCCCTCTTCTATTTTTTTCTCTTTCCCTATGTTCTGCTCCTCTTCTATATTCATCTATTCTTCTTCTCCAACCTATCCCTCTAATTAATCTTTTCCTTTTGATGGAATCTCACTAGTCATCTCTGTTTCTTTCTCAGGCTCTTGAGGACCTTGTGCCAGTGTTTCAATTTGGACTAGTGGTGGAATGGGAGCTTGGGAAGGAGGTTTCTGTGTGGGAGTAGTAGGAACATTAGGGGGAGTGGGTGAAGACATTGGTGTAGGAGGTGGAGTTGGCATGAGAGTATGAATAGGCAGAGGTTGTGGAGGCAATGGAGTGGTTTGAACCAGATGTAGAAGTGGAGAAGTCAATGGTGTTGAAAGCGGAGGCAGAGGTGGAGTTTGTTGCATAGGTGGAGGCTAAGGTGTAACAGAGTGTGAAACTAAGGGAACTTGTGCTGCTATGTCCTCCTTAGAAGTGACATCCATATAAGAATCTATTCCTAAATATGGAGCCTCCTTTTGAATTTTAGATGAAACCTCCTCAACTGATTCTTGAAACTTTCACGGAACTTCCTCTCCCACACTATCTAGAGGACTAGTGAACTATGTAGGGAGGGAATCAAAAGAAAAGGTTTATCCTACAATGGGATCATGTTGCTCAGATTCTTGGAAACCATGAAGTCCCTCAAAATCCAAGATATCAAATTCATCATCACTGAGAATGTCTAGATTTATCATCTCTCCTTGAGTTTCTCCTCTGACATCTTCATATGGATCATCTTCCAATACTCTTCTTGTTTTCAAGGATCCTATAGACCAGGTTCTTCTACTGAGGGGTACTTGATCCTCCTCAACTTCATAGTCCTCTAAGAGGTGTCTATCTGAGTGGGCGTTGAGCCTTTCTTCCTCTTGTATACATTTCCTTTTATCACCCCAGCCGACCTAGGTCCAGTTACCTTGAATTTAGGTGCCTTCTTTGGTACACTTGGAGGTTCAGAACCACTAGAAGAAGGTGCACTCAGAGGTGTTATGCTTCCCGTCATTCTAGTTTTTGGGATTCTTTGAGTGAGTGGCTGAGCCATATGCCATAGAGTGCTCATGTCTATACACTATTTCCAGCTTATGTGGTGCAACCTCTTTGAATTGTGGCATCAACACCTTCTCCCCTTTCTTCTTCTTTTCCTTGGAGGGCTGAGTTGGCTATTGTTTCATTGGCACTGGATCCATGGGAAAGGGATAGGAAATCTAAGCCTTAGTCACCTTGATGATGTGTCTGGCCTTGAAATTTATATCATCATTCTCATCCTTATCCACCTATGTATTTAAGATTTCTCTAGTGTATACCTTATCCATATTGTAGATAGGATCCAAAACATCCTTAGAATCAACTTCCTTTAGCTTTCATGACAATTGTATTAATAGGGCAGCCTGCACTAGTTTGAAACTCATCCACAATTAGTCACGAATGCAGGCTTCATAATCATCTAGGCAATTTATCCAATGATCCTCAATGTGAGGCTCATGCACATAGTGCTTACCCATTATGTGGTTGTATGTACCAATGGGATCAAACCTGGTCCTTATGAGATTGTAGTTTTATAGAGGGTGCTCATTCCCCTCAAAGGCGAGTGACTTACATATCTTCATATCTCATAGAAAATGGGTGCCTATGGACATTGGGTAGTCCCAATAGTGCTTCTTCTTATGTCAGATGTGTTCATGGGCATCTGATAATTTTTGATCCATTTGCAACAAGATTATCCTATCTGATGGATATCTTGGCAGTTTCTTAGGAGCCAGGGTGCTTCCTGCTCCCTGGATGTATGTGAAAGTCTTAAAATGAATGTAGAATGCCCCAAGGACCTTTACCTTAGCAGCAACTTCTATTGAAATTCTCTTGGCATAATCTCCTTCAATCAAGCATATGATAGAAAACACAAAAGCATCATTAACGATGTAGAACTCAAGACTATCTAGTGCAAGGTGTTCCTTCTAGACCAGCTATGGGTATACTATGAATGGCCATGCATTCTGATCTCCCATAGCTCCAACCCTAACTAATCCCAGGTATACTACCCTTGCAGCCAATAAGTATACAACATATGATGTCATGTAGAAGTGAGGATCGTCCTTTACTATGGTTAACTGTTGGTCCAGGTAATCACTCAGAAAAGTGGCCCAATTGAACCTCGCTTGTCATTCCTTTATCTTTTCGATGAGAAAAATCATCCATAGTTTGAATTGTGCAAATTTAGGCAACCTATACACCTGACTAATCATGGTGATGGCTTCCTGGATGTCCTCATGCATATACCCTCTCCTCATGTCTATCTTTTGCAATTTATTTCTTGGAAGAGGTTGTATGAGATATTCCCTATTCACAATTTCATGAGCCAATGAAATGTCCTTGTTTTAGAAGTCCATTCCTTTTCTGATGGAGAAGCTGAAGAACTTATCTACCCCCTTGGGAAGATGGGAGTTATCTTTGATGTTGTGTGGTTGGAGATCCAAGACTGCTTCGCCCATGTTTTTCTTTACCATTCTCTTGTTTGGTATGTGGTGGTTTTCCATAGTCATGATCAAGTCTGATAACATGATAGACATTGGGTGTGCTCCTATGTTTGCTAGAGAACAATACACTAATGAAGTGCAATCCTCAGACCTCCCTGCTGGCTATGCATACTTGATTAGGTAATCATTCCAAATGACATTCCCAATGTCAGTATTCATGATCTTAGCATGTAAGTTTCCCACTTTGGAGGGTGGGTGATATCGTTTGAACTGAAACCTAATAGCTGGTGAGTTGACCTTTTCTACCATTTCTAAAAAGAGCCAAAGGGCACAAATCATGGATCATTAAGAAACACAAATTAACAAAGAAATTCTAGACAACTCTAAAAGAACTAAGTTTTAAAAGGTTCTAAAAAGACAATTTTGGGCTTTTAGAGCTTTGGGGGTATAAGACCTCCGAAAGGCCAAAAGGCCAAAACATCAAAAAGGGGACCTTTAGCTAGATTTTAGGTTCAGTGATTTGGGGACATGATGCTTTCGATGTTTGATGAATGAGAGGTGCAAGGTTTTCGGGGTGCGAAAGCACTGAAACGCGGAAAAGGACTTAGCTAATTGCTCAAAGGATGATCCCTCTTCGACTTTTAGTCTTTGAAAGTCCAATATTTTGAGGGACCAATGGTGAAAATTGAGGGTTTTAGTTTTGAGCTAAAAAATGAGCTCAAAAAATGGATTCGACCACAAACCCTTGGCTAAGGGGTCAAAGGGGACAACCTTGCAACCTCAAACCAGGACTAGACAAGACTGACATGAACAAATCCTAGTGAATAAACAAATAGGCCTAACAAAATGACCATAAAATGAAACAAAACTAGGAAAAAATAAAAGGAAAGACACGAAGGCACCAAGCTTAGACAAGTCGCAAGATGACAACCACAAAGTAGATGCAAGTAACTGAGGAAACTGAAGACCGAGAAGAAAATGAGCCAGAAAGCTCTAAAAATTGATGATCACACGCATAGAACAAGTGAGTCAAAATGATGGATTGCCTCATTATATAGGCCACCTATAGGGGTGATGTCAGCCACCTTTGTCAGTCGGCCTTTCGACCTTTCAGGGATCTCAGACCTCTGAAAGTCTGAAACACCGAAAGGCTAATTCTCTTTAGAGAATTAGACCCTTCAGTGTTCAAACTTTTGAACGTCCAAAAAACCCAAAGTTGTATGAGTTCAAGGTTAATCAGATATGTGGGCCCTTTGCACTTTTGGGCCTCCGAAAGTGAGAAAAAAGACTAAGAAATAGATAAACCTAAAAACAAACAACTAAACAGACAAGAAGAGAAAAACCAAAGAGCAAGCGGTCAAAGAGGGGCCCCCCTACAGCCAAGTGGCATAACAAGGGAGCGTGGTTGTGGAACCACAACAAATAGCCCCAAAAAAAGAAAGGGAAACAACCTGAGTATCCCAAAGCCATTCCAAGTTGAAAAAATCCCATCTAATGGTGAGCCAACCGCAAAGCCTTTAACCAGAGTGATTATTCTATCATCATCAAGATTGAGAACATCATTACATCCGCATCCAGTGTGTGTTTATGTGTGTCCAAATTTTCTAGGAATCACTCGTCGTAAGCCTCTACTGATTATCAACCAATCATCATCAAATCACTTCCCACTAATCCTAATTGGCCAAAAGTCAATTTAACCTTTCTCTACTACTAGGAAAGCATTTATAGGCCTAGTAGAGGTTGATAAAATCACCCTTCCCCTCCTATAGATGAACTTTATTCAAAGTTTTAAACTTCTTTGCAGGGCTCTTAGAGTCACCATGTGTTAGATTGAAACTGAGTTTCTTGAACCATTATGTTCTGGATGATCTGTTTCTTCTTTTGTTTAAAGTTTGGAACTTTTGGTATTCCTTTCTACTCTTGTCAGATATTATCTCTTTTCTCTTTTTTTTTTTTTTGAAACCAGGATAGCGCTTAGACTGTGCTACCCTAGTTTTGATCTTTCTTCTTTTTTGACCTTGTCATTATGCGTTCCTCTTTTTTTCTTTCTTTCTCTTTTCTTTTAGCATGTGTTCTAGTTGGGACAAGGCTTTGACTTTTAACCTCCTCTGTGATCATGGGCATTACCTGACTCTGACCAAAATCCTATCTAAGAGGCTTGTGATCCAGGATCCCTTTTAAATGTGCATTAGTGTTGAGGATTTTTGGTTTCGATGAATACCTTCAAGAAGTCTGAGAGGAAAACACCTCACTTTTGACCTTTTTATCTTGATCACTAAAAGACAAAACTACATCAAAGGGTTTGACAAAAGAAGACCTTTATCTCAAGAAACACCTACCCCTCAAGAAGATGCAAACCAAAAGACCCAATGAAAAGACACAGATGACAAGACCCAAAAGAAGAGACTCTAAACTATAAGAATATACAAGAAAGATCAAAGGTCCATCAACACCCAAATTAGTGCTTGAGAAATTAGTTGTTAATGGGAAATGAGACCAATTCTCCATCGAGAGAACTAATCCTAAAAGTATTCTCTCCCATAATTTTGCAATCTGGAAAGGGCCTATCCACAGACATTGAAATTGAGTGTGGCTGCTTGGTTTTTCTTTTTCTTTATCCCACATCAAAACTAGATCAGAAATCCTAAAGGCCTTTATTATTGATCTTTTGTCAAACCAATGCTTGACAATAGCGTTTATGCTTGGAAACATGTTCCAAATCCATGCTCCTCTTTTCTTCTAGATCCAAATTCATGAGGTGAATCTGCACGTGATCCTCATCTTTGACATATTGATCCATGAATCTTAGAATTGGTATTTTCAAGCTCATCAGAAAAATGGGTCGCAGACCGTAGACCAATTGGTAGGGAGAAGTCTCTATGACATTTTTTATTCTTATGTGATCAGTCCATAGGGTTTATTTCAACTGAGTGTGCCAATCCTAGGGGTTATCATCCAAGAGATGTTTGATTATCATGGTTAAGTTCTTGTTGTTAGGAGTGGGAACACTGAGAGGGAGGCGCGGTGAATCAGTGTTCTATATATTAATACTTTTTCTTTACTCTTGAATCTTAACTTAGTTGCTAATGTAATGAAATGAATATCAATGCAAGTATGATAAAAAACCACAACACATAACACCAAATATGATTATGGGGAAAACCAAATAGGTAAAAACCCTGGTGAGAATTGACACCCACTAAGAACTACACTAGTGTTTTATGATTCCTTTTAGAAGATCTTGAAACCCTTTTAGTAGTTGTTCTTTACAATGTTTTTAGTACAGTGACTTGGTCAAGGTTCAGACCCTATTAGGAGTCTTTTACAATTAACCCTATTAGGGGTGGGGATGCACTATCCTAGAGCTCACTACTGAAGTGGTGAAGGCTACAATCTTCTGGATCTCAGATAGACACTATATTTGCAAGGTGAACTATTGTTGCGACACTGCTTGTCTAATCAATTCCTTTTGTGCACTTATTCTTTATCCTCTTGTAAAGAACTAAAACATAATAAATACTCTTTGCATACCTCTACTCCACTCTTACCGATTTATGTCTCTCATGCCATGCATAATTACAAGGGCGCATGTCTTATTTATATGCACATATAAAAATTTTCATCAAGTCGGCCTATAGTTAATTACATACAATGCTTCCAATTGAATTGGCTCAAGTGTGTTTACATATAATCATATTAACATGTCTATGACCTAAATACAATAGGTGCATAGCCTTTACAAAATAATATTACAAGCGCTAACCAAAATACAAACAGTTGGCTTCATTCTCTATTCTGTTCTGCCACTCACTGTCTATGCCACTTCATTTGACTGTAAATTCCTTATACTGACTCATATCATCATGCACTCTTAGACTTAGCATGAATACATACTTAGAAGCTTCTCTTCAAGGGAACATACCATAACTTAGTCATATGCATGTGCACTGATGCTCTGCTCACCTAGTGCTCTGCTAACTGTCCAGTCTTCCATACTTCGCCAATTTTTCATGTTCTAACTACTTGTGCTGACTCCATAACATCATATGACTTTGTTTCCATAATGAAAACACTAAATATAGTCATATACATCAGTATAGTCAACTTGCCAATAATCTCCCCCTTTGTCATTAATGGAAACAAAGGAATATGGCAAAGTTACTAACTGTATCCTTATAGAAAATTTTCTAATACATACTTACATACTCTAACTTATATCTCCCCTTTCACTATGTACTATACTTTTATTTACATCATATACAAAGATCCATATTGTTTCTTCTACATACTATACTCCCCCTTTGATATTAATGACAAAGGTTCTCAAAAAAAAGTATCTACAAGTACTCACAAAGTGAAGACATCTGGATATGCTATCTTTAGGTTAGAAATCTCATTTTGCCAAAATTTCTTTAATGAGTCTATTGTCTAGAGATGGGTGCACAAAGCATATGTTAACTTATCCATCTTCTCCAAATTTTTACTCAGACCTTGATCATATGTCACCATAGTGGCATCAATCTCCTTGATGTTCTGGTTCAAGACATCTAATGAGGGTGCAAGAGCATTTATTAGCTGTGTTTGCCTTGCCCTTATCTTGGAGATTTCTTTCTCTGCCTTCTCTATTTGGTCCACTTGACCCTAGTATACATTATTGCACATGTTCACATCTATAGAAAGGTCTCCTACTGATTTCCTCACTTTGTCTATCATAGCTTCTACCTCCTGAATTTTCTTATAGAGGTTTGGAGTCAGCTTATCTTGGTTCATGCAATCAACTATGATTTTCCTTCCTTGAGAGAGCTAAGGTCAAGTGTGAAGTTACTTATTAGTTCATTTAGCCTCTTCTTTAGATATTGGCCTTCTACTACTTTGGATGTTGATTCTTCTAGGATAGAAAAGTTAGTTTTGAAGCTTGTTAGGATGTTACTGACATCATCCACAAAATGTACCATTGTCACCTTCTTCTCTTTTGGCAGTAGACTATTTAGGATAATGACCGATTCAAAAAATAGGGGGTTTCTCATCACTTGTTTTTCCTTATCCTTCTCCATTGAAAGGACACTGATCTTGATCAGGTATTTTTCTCCCCATGAATCCAAGCTTGTAGTATTAGGGGTCAAACTTGACAACAATGATGCTGATGGCATAGGAGTGATAGGTGTGTTATCCATCACTTATGTCTTTATCCTTATTGGCATTTTAAAAAAGCATTTATCTGTAGGTTCTTTTTCCTTCTCCTCTTCTTCTTCTTTCTCCTCTTCTTTACCTATTAGATCATCAATCAACACTTCTTCTTACTGCTTAGGTGAATTATCACCACATAGTATTTCTACCTCTTGTGTACTCACAAAGGCTTCCTCAAATTTGTCTAAGTCTTTGTCAGTGGCCACCATTGACATCTCCACATTATCAATCATTATTGTGGCATCTTCTTATGTTTCGGGCATGGATGCAGACTTTGTTTCAAATGTAGGCAATGCCACTATGGGCACTGAGTCCTATGGACCTATCATAGGTGCTTTTGTGACCTCGTCTACTTTATCTTGCTCAACAGGTGCTTGAGTGATGGGCACAGATGTAGGTTGCATGTGCTATTCAAGGAATACCTTATCAAAGGATTTCTTTGTCTCCTTAGCTATTAGCTCATAATCCTAGTTCATTATATGCAATGTTCTCATCTTTTTCCTTAAGTGCAGCTTCACCAAATCTATTAATAATGTTTTTTCTTCCACTGAACACACTGGAAGATTGTCATCCAATGTTTTGTCTCTTATTCTAATGTCTTCTTCAACTACTTGTCTTTTCAAAGTGTCTAGAATATGCCATACTATATCTAGGATGACTATTTTTAGTTCTGGAACTATCATCTTGAACTTGATCATATGTTTGATCAACATCTCATGGATCTCAGAATTGTCAATTTCATGATATCTATCATAGAACTTAGATATCTGATCAAGTCTTCCTTAATCAACTACTCTTAATCTTAGCACTTGTAAACTTGGTAAGAATCCCACCTCAGGAGGTTGTTGCACATTTTTTCCTCTACTTCTTGTGGCTCTAGCTGATGGATGACTTGTAACTAGATGCTATTTCCTCTTAGACATCTTAGGAGAAGCATTCATGGGTGCAGAAATGATATCATCTGTCTTACTCTCTTTTTCCTTTGTATCATCAGTTTTCTCAATTTTTATCTTCATCTTAGTATCATCTATTTTCTCTATCTTGGCTTCCATTGTGGGTGCACTCTCAATTTCCATAGCTATATTTTATTCTCTAGCTTTATCTAGGTCTTCTTGGGTCACACCATGGATCTTCAAAATCTTAGAGGTGATTTTGGTGGGTTTCCTCTTGGTCGCTGTACTGTTTAGGACTGCATCTAATTCCCCGGTCTTCTTTTCATATGTTCCCCATCTAGGCTCATTAGGATCCTTGGGTGCCGACAATAAGACTTGTGCATAAGCTTCCAAAAATTTCTCCTCCACTACATAGCCAAGTGGATGAATCCACTTAGTTCTAGACTCAACAACCTCGATACAAGTAATGTCAGTTTCTACCATAAAATAGATACTGTCCTTGTATTTTTCAACAATGCTTTCAGGTATCCTATACCTCATCTGCATCTTTATCCTGAAGGTTTTCAACTCTAACTCCATATAGTCTTCCAGTGTGCTCTCAACTGATGCCTTAAGAGATATTTGAGGCATTGTAGGTAAAATTTTATCTAGGTATAAGTCTGATACCTTCCCAACTATATGAAATTACATGTAGATTATCAAGGACCCAAACCTGAATATTTTGGTCTTGTCATGTTTGATATCTGTTATATTATCCATCAATTGTGTGTGTAAGATATCACATGAATTGAATTCTCCATTTTCTCTCACCAATCTGATAGCTGCTAGAATAGTGGCTGTGGACACATTATTAACCCTGTTTGTATGTTGAAATATGTACCCAAGTATCATAGACATCAATTTGATGTCTTTCTCCTCAATTGGTTCAATGGTCATTCCACGCCTATCACTATGGGATTTACATGCATGTTCTACTAGTTTCCTGACATCTTTGCCAACTGGAAGAATGGCACCTAACTTTGAGAGTCTTGTCATCTCAATAATGAGGTCAATTGTTATTTTTACAGGGACTTCTCCTATCCAGAATAAGTCATCATGAATCCTACTTAATAGAATCTTAATCCACTCTGATTCATAAAACTCATATGAGGTAGCATATTCAATGATTGGATGATTTTCAAGGTGCACGAACTCAACAGTGAATGTTTTGTCTTGATTCATCATTGTTTCTAGGTGAGACCTAATCCTGTCCAAACCAACTGTCTCTTTCTTATAATAGATGTAACCGTGTATGTCTTCTACATGCATGACACCCATTGGGGTTCTTGCAAATTCTCCTTCTAGGTCATCTAGGGTGGACTTAAATGGATGCTTCTTAAAAACATATCTCTTTCTTTCAGCAACATCAAATACAACTGGTGTAGCCATAAATTACTTGAATTATCACTTCACAAAGGTTTTCAAGGGTTTTCAAATCGTTGCGTCTGAACTAGGGCTTCCAACGATCAATCTTTCTTCTTCGCTGATAAATTCAACTGCAACACTTCTTAAATTGCTTATCTGTTGTGCCCTCCAAATGCTCAACTTAGAATGCAATGTGTGAATAATGAATCTCTAATGGCTATAAAGTATTTTTTCCACCATTAATGCTTGCTGCATAAACACAAATTGCAATAGGAAATTTCATTCTTTGTCTCTGCTATCAATTAGGCAGTGCACTCTCACATACAACATCATATAGTCTCCAAATAGTTGTATTCCAAGGCGCATACTCTGAGGGTGAGTGTACCAGCTGCACAGGGCTCTAGAGCTAATCTAGCTCACCCTATGACCATGAAGGTCATTTAACCATAAATAGGAGGTGAGTCCATTGTAGATACATCCTCAACTATTTTATCAACATTGTCCTTCTTTTCTTCCTTCCATATCAAGCTCTCATCTTCTGAAGCTTGCATAAATTTGACTTCTCCTGCTTCTTCCAAAATTGATCCTTCTGACTTTTTAGGGCTTTCTTGTCTTTGCGCTCTTATTCTACAGAACTTTGAGATGTGTCCAGCCTTGTTACATGAGTGACAAATGACTGGAGGCCTCATATTCCTCGGTGCATTCATGTGGGTTACCATACTACATTGTCTGGCTGTGTGATCAATATAGTTGCATATCTGACATGTGATGTCCTAAGAATTTCTTACATTTTGTTGTGGATGACTTCTCTGATTTTTCTGATTTTGATTTGATCTACAATTCATAGCTCTATGACCAAACTTATTACATGAATAACAATAACCATTGAATGGTCTTACCTCTTTGCAATTTCTTGCTATGTGCTCATGTTTGTTACAAGCATAACAAGTCTTGTTTACTGGCTTGCGCTCATCCTTGGGTGGTTCAACTTCTACTTCTGTATGATTTCCTATCATCTTAGCTTCTGAAGATTCTTCTAATGCTTTCTTTCTTGCCACATGTCATTGATCTGATTTTGTGCTTCATTAAATCCAATATCACTGGTGTCTCCTCTAACCTTCTATGCATACAACTGTGAGTCTATTAGATCCTTTCTTGTGTGCAATTTGTCAATATGATTCTTTTCTTTAGTCAATTTAGATTCCAATTGCTTCTTGATGTTTTCTAATTCCAAGATTTTTATGTTAGCTTGCCTTAGTTCTGTTGGAGCTCAAAAATCCAATTTATGTTTTTGAGTCCATATTCAAAAAATTGTCTAAGTGTCGGAATTAGTCCTTCAAAAATCATTGAAAGATGCTTAGTTTGAAGTACATGGAAAGTAGGGCCTATTGTTTTTCATGATGAACCACTGAGATAGGGTGTTCATTGCCTTTCATTTGACATATGTAGTGGGTTTCAGCTTTTAATATTCAGTTCTAGCATGTTTAGGTAATAGGCTTTTGGAGGTGTTTGTAGAATTTTGCATTTTGTGTTTGTCCAGAATTGTATAAAATAGCCCACTTCGGATGATTGCATATATTTTGCGCAGTGATTGTTCATAACATGCCGGTTGTTGCATCGTGTTGTAGGTATGAGAGAGAATGTCCATGCCAATTTTCACCTCCCCATGTGCTCGTTTGACCTATTTTCCAATGTCATTCCATTTGTAGATTGTTAAGTTTTCCCAGGAGTGCATTGTCCAGTTTTCTAAGTAGCCTACTTTTAGGCCTTGTAGTTTGTGCTCTGTTCAAGGTCAAGCATAATTGAATGTTGTACCATACTTTAGACCTAGAAGTGTACTTTCATGTGGATTTTGAGGTCTCTACCAATCCATTTGACTACTTTCCCAGGCCCTTTCCAAATTAGATTTCTATGTATTTCACTATTTTATTCTTGAATAGGTCTGATAGGCTGAATTTGGCATTTAATTGTTATTTGACACTTGATATTTTAGGCGAGTTGATTATGGATCCATGTAACTTGTATGGGGGTGAACCATTGCCCAAGTTGCTAGTTTCTGAAGATCTCAGTGGGTGAGTTTTTTAAAGCCAGTTCCAGAAGTGACTTGTGTGAATTCGGTAGTGCGGATAAGTTTTGAGTTTTCAAGTGGCCATGTTTGATCATTAGTCACTTTGGGCTCAGGCCTTTCTGAGCATTTTCCTTTGGCCGACGTACTATAATAACGGAGGTGAATGTGTGTTCCTGGTGGCATGTTCCTGTGAGACTGTTTGGTTAGTTTTTGAAGCTTCTTTCTGGAGACATAACTTTGAGGATTATTTCTAGATCATCAGTTGATCATTCATTGAATCTGATTATCGCCTTGTTTTCTATGAATGAGATAGATCATTCACCTAGAATTTAAAACTATGAGGGTTCTGTTTGAGTGGATTGCAAGATCAGACGAAAGGTGTTTTATGTTGATAAAAAGTGCGGATAGAATAAACTCACAAAGTAGCTATTTTTTGAAATTCGTAGCTTTTTGGTCAATGGTTATCTCCAGTTGAGGGTTATTTTGTTGCATTCCTTGTATATAAGTCTTCTACCAGATTCAGTGGTTCACCTTTAGCTCGCCATTTGATATTATTTATCCATCTCCTTCTGAGGCAATTTGCAGTGATTTCAGTTTGTGTTTGCCGACAATTCTGAACGGGTGATTTCAACTTTTAAAATATCTTTCCTCATTCATTTTTGGATGAATCCATTTGATGGGGTGATTATATGTACTACAAGGTTTGTACTCGCCAACTTTCAGCTTCCAATGATTAATTTTGGACAGTGTTTTAAAGGGGCGATTGGAGGCAATTTATTCAAGTTTGCCGACTGGCGAAGTATTAAAAATTGAAGTTTTTAAAAGTTTCCGGTTATCCGGATTGGATCCGGTTGCAACTGTCAGTCGTCTCCGTAATTTTTTAAGGTCCAGTTGTTTGAATTCAAATTTTTTTAAAGCCGGACCCATTTGGGGTCCAACCTGCTTCATTATTTTTTAAATTTAAACTTTGTTGGCTATATAGAGCTACTGGCAATTCATCAGTTTAAGGAAGAATATTTTTGAAGATGAACAAAAGTGAAGGGGTTGCCAGTGTTCAAATATAAGGAAAGGAAAATGTGCCAAATATAACCACGTTTTACTTTGTAATTGCATGAGAAATCAAAGGTAACTCACGCATTAAGAAATAAGGAGATTCACATAGCATTAAGTGAATAAAATAAATGTGAAAGTGTGCATACATTACAATTGAAAAGAGGCTTCGTTGTTTGATATGGATGCTTATTAAAAAGAAGAAGCCAACATTTAAAAGGAAGAAGCCAACATTTAAAAGGAAGAGCCAATGCAAATAATAAAAAAAGGTGGGGGCATTTGCAAATAAGAAGTCAATGTGTTGTTGCAAGTTTAAGTTGTGAACCAGCATACACACACAAAATATTAATCATACACCAATTAAAATGCATATGCAACTCACAAATTAAAACAAAGGCAAAAGGGAGAAGTGCGTGACTATTCTCCATTTGAACCAGCACTTGCATAAGGGTTGCATACCTGGCAAAGAGGAGAATAAAACAAAGAGAATGAAGCATGGCATGTGTTTGAGGCTACAGATGAAGGGATGTATGCCAGTCAAAGGAGGCACTCAAATACTTGCGTAAAACATGGGGCAATATGTATGCCTCAACAATGAAGGTAAATGCCATGTCTTGGTGTGAAATTTTGTTGAAAATAAAAGGCAGAGAACTACAAAGGTTGCATGGTTTTGTTTGGCTGGCATCTACAATGTGCATATAACATAAGTGGGCACCATTTTGAGCTTCCAATCATTGTATGAAGGCTCCATGAGCTATCTTAGAGGCTACATAGACCTCCCTCTTGGGCCTATTTATTAATAAATGAGGGTCTACGCATATGGAAGCAGCTGCATGCCACCAAGGAGGCATCATACACAGGAGTGGCTGCCGGTAAAAATTATGGTAGCATGTATAAGTTTGAGAAGAAGACATGCATTTGAAAGGATGGCTAACGTCAGTAAAGAGGTATGTGTGTGAGCAGCCAATAAACAAAAGCTTATGGATAAGACAATCAAGGTCACGGACAACCAATACAAAGGGAAAAATCCAAATAGTGTGCATGTGGATTTATCCCACATGCACATCATTTGGGTGTTTTAAAGAGTTTATATACAAAGGGGGTCAAAGTAAGTGTAAAGTGAAATAAAAGAAGAGGTTGTGGCTACCTCTATCTTGTGGGCCCACTTGGAAGTGTGTACCAATTGGGTGCACTAAGATATATTTTAATGTAATATTTAAAACCCTCAAAAAGTTTAGTCCCACATTCATCCCAAAATGGACATTTGAAATGTTTATAAGGCCCAGGGCACACATATGAGTTAGATAAAGAAGCCAGAGGCTCTACCAGGATGCTATCTTGGGAAGCATGCCGGTGGGCCTGAGATAGAGGTAATTTTATAGGCGAGTGACGGTTATGGCGAGGATGAAGGAGGCAGGGATAATTTTAAGGAACCCCCCCTCCTGAAAAGTATAAAATTGTGGTGAATCACATGTGATTTGGGTGAAAAAAAATTAATAGTGTTGGCGAATTATGCGTCCATCTATGGATATTTGGTGGCGAATTTTTTAATAGTTTACACAATTTTTATAAAAAAATGGTGATTAAATTTTTTATTTTAAATAAATTTATTAATATTGATGGTGAATTATGTTTTGAAATATGGGTATTGGTTGGCGAATATTTTAATAACCGATACCATTTTTATAAAAAAATGGTGAAATTATTTTCCAAATAGTTGAATTATTTTCTTAAATTGGGGTTTTCTTCAATTGGGGTTTTCTTAATTAGTTAGTTAACACCGGGCTGAGGAACAGGTGTCAACTAGTCGCATGATTGCATGTCAGAAAACTCTGACATGCAATCATGCGACAGCCACCCACAGGATGCCACATAACCACCAACGGGACCACTGCCCTCCCCTCCAATGGACCCAGCACAAGAAGTAACCGGTCGCTTGGTCGCATGTTAGAAATTTTTGACATGCGATCATGTGAGAACTGAACATTTTACAAGCTCAGCCAATCACAACCTAACACCTCGACGATGAATCATCAAGTGGTCCCATTGCAGACAAACCAAGGACATCTAATCAGACAGTGGGCGCATGATCGCATGGGGAGAGAATATTCCATGCGATCACACACCGACCATCGATCAAAATCTCTAGCCCAAGCCCCACTGACCACACTCCATCTCTTTATTTCCTTCGGCCAATAGGGGAGTGCAATTTGTGCATCAGGGATTTTTTTAGTGGTCAATAGGGGAGCACCATTTGTGCATACATGTCACCATGGCCCACAGTTTGAAACCCTAAACCGTAAAGAAGAATCAACGACCGACGTGATTTCGCATATCTCTGGCAACTCCCTTGCACTTTAGCGACCACCGTTGATGCTCTGACATGACAAGACCATCTGACTCATCTGAAAAGCAGGCCCCACAATTGAGATTTAGCAATAAAGGCAAACTTCCATTCGCTAGAGACTTTCTCCATTCCCTGACCTAGTGACGACTAACATGATGAAGAATTGGGCCCCTCAAAATCATAGTAGTGCACATACTCAATGATGAATCATCATGTGGTCCCACTATATACAAACCAATGACATCTAATCAGACGGTGGGCGCTTGATTGCATGGGGAGAGAATATTCCATGTGATCACATGCCGCCCGTCAATCAAAATCTCTAGCCCAAGCCCCACTGACAACACTCCACCTCTTTATTTCCTTCGGCCAATAAGAGAGTGCCATTTGTGCATACACATCAACATGGACCCATAGTTTGAAACCCTACATCGTAAAGAAGAATCAATGGCCGACGTGATTTCACAGATCTCTGGCAACTCCCTTGCGCTTTAGTGGCCACCGTTGATGCTCTGACATGTCAAGATCTTCTGACTCATCCAGACACTAGGACCCACCATTGTGTTTTAGCAATAAAGGCAAGCCCCCATTCGCTAATTTAGTGGTTAGATTCAATGAGCTCCATTGAAACTCCACTGACGTCGGATAGAATTTTAAAATTTGTTCCTCTAGCTGCAAGGTCAGCCAGCTCATCCGCTTCATTAATATTCATTAGTGTATGTTAAATTATTAATATTTTAAAATCATGACAATCGTTAGATTACGATAGATGAATGACCGAAGTTGTATTTCAGAAGTTCTATGGGTTTCAAAAAGCTTTTCTGAAAACCTGCTTTGGAAACGTGACACGTTGAAAGTTGACGTGTAATGTCTTAGAAAGATTACAAACATTTACGTTACACGTGTATGATGTAGAAAGATTACTTTACCATTTAACGAAAGGTTTTTAACACTTACTTTTTTAAAACCTATCGACTCGTACTCATAGCAGTAGAGTTAAAAAGAACTGTTGAATGGGAACCGTCACCGGAGATTTGGAAATCGAGACTGTAATTTGTGAGAGCCTTAGCCGTTTGAACTTATATCTATCCTGATTTCAAAATTCAAAGTTTAATTTCGGGTAAGTACTAAGTTTAATTTGATTTTGAAATTTTAATTCTTGCATGTTCTATTGGGGTTTTCTTAAATTGGGGTTTTCTTAATTTTATTTTTTTTTTTGATCGGTAAAAGGCCGATGCCCTAGACATTTTTATTAATATAAATAATTATATTACAATGTGACCCCACTCACTGTAGGCGCTAGTAGGAAAGAGCGGGGCTGAGAAAACCTCCAGCCTTGCCTGGGACCATAGGTCCTGACCTTATACAAAAATTTACATGGGCATACCCACGACTTGACAATTGTCAAGATTTGTTAAAATACATATTTTTCGTAGGCATACCCACGGCTCGATACCTATCGAGATTTGTACATAATTTATGTAGGCATACCTACGTCTCGAAAAAACTCTAGATTGCTTTTTTTAGAATCATGAATTATACATAGAAAGGTGATTAGACAAGGATTACATCATTTGTACAATTGAAGTAGAGTTTCTGATCTTCCTACTATGTCAAGTATATGTGTTGAACATCCGAATGATAGTCCTTCTTGAAAAAAAACAAGACAAAATTCCTCCGAGACCAAGGTTAACCTACATCAAGATAAAAATTCTACATCTCTGCTACATAACCTATCTAAGAATATTTGATATTGACTATGAAGCCTGTAGTTAAATACTTTTATTCTTGACAATATAATACTAGAAACAAATACTCTTGTGATTAAAAATCCTTACCGCTAAAGATTAACAATTCCTGCCATGAGAGTCTTAACATTTTAGACATATTTACATCAGAACTAAATATACTCCTTAGTACTATACTAGTGTTCTAACTAAATTCAAGTCATACCTAGCTAACTATCAAAAATAAGATAATAACAGAGTTTAATATGGGCCTCTAATATTATTACTATTAGTAAATATCAGAATGCTTTTGCATATTGGGGTTTTCTTAATTAGTTAGTTAATATTTGTGATATTATTACTATTAGTAATAATACTGGTAATAATACTTTTCTATTTTCATATTACTATTAGTACTATTAGTAATAATACTTTTCTATTTTCATATTGGGGTTTTCTTAATTAGTTAGTTAATATCTGTGATATTATTACTATTAGTAAATATATGTGAATCTTTTTTTTAAAAAATTTTCTGAAGAACAATGGGGAAAGTGAAAACTCAAGGCCTAGGGCAAGTAGAAGGGAAAACTGTAATGGACTTCAGAAAACTAGTACAAATCCCTGGTTTCACCAATGAGTATCATGATGTTTATGATCCTGTTATCGAAGGTCAAAAGAGAGTTATAGCAATTAAACATACATTGTGTAGTAAGGCAACTGGGCCAAGGAGGTCTGAATTTATAAAATTTAATGCAGCGGTAGGTGCAACAACCAATAAAGTTGCTTCCTGGGATGTTGGTCTGGCTAACATGCTGTTACCCAAAGTTTTCCCTTTCCCAGAAATGGTCAAGATTTGTGCAAAAAATTATGATGAAGAAAAAAAATCAATTGTGAATAAACAAACTCAGGAAGAAATTTTAACAATAACCCAAGAAGAATTTGTCAGTTTGCTAGACCTAGGGTTTGACCCAAAAAAATGTAATGCCAAAATCGACCTGGGAGTGTTGGCAAAGCAATATGAGGCAGTCCCGCAAGACAGAAAAAATTCATTTGTAAAGGGTCTAATAGTTGTAGAGGCAAAGGCTTCATTGGGTGAGAACCATAAGCCTCCTTATGATTTTAAGGTTTTTGTACCATGGGTTCAAGATACTATATCCTCGCTATCATTTTGCCTGGGACTGGAAAATAATAGGGAAGTGAGTGCCAACATTCTTCAATTCATTTAGGATATCCATTGTCTAAATGAACCAGTAAGATATAATTTTGTTGGACACGTGGTTGAATCAATGCAAGAGCAATTAGCATTGATTAAAAGAGGCAATTCTAAGACATTTAGGTTCACAACCTAGTTGTGCTATCTTCTGCTAGCCAAGAATGCTACAATATTAATGAGCAATGGCAACAAGCTTGAAATTTAGAGGGGGACAGGTACTCCAAATCCAATATATAACTAGACACCTCAGATAAGATTGTATGATAACAGAAGGAATTACAGTAATTTTGTAGACTTCTTTTTGGCCCCATTGTACAAAGAAATAACAAGCACTCCAATGCCTAGATTGTTTGCTTCATGTAGGGATTGCATCCAACTTGGAAGCACAACTCAATTGGATGACTGGTACTTAATGGAAGATTACACTGTGCTAAGGTTTTACGGATTAGAATTGCAACCCCACAAACTTCCAATGCATGTGACAAACAAGGTGTTTGCAGTAGAATATGTAGTACAACTAGAGAGCACAGATAGACTCATCTCTGGCCAATTGAAGAAGAGCATATTCCCTTCCTTACCTTTCTCAATTGGAGGGTTAACATTTGAGAGAAAGGCTTTCCAATTGGCACAATTTTTTTTAGATATTTTTCAATTTGATTTAGAGTGGTACTGGAAGTATGATCCACTCAACGTCATTCAAGAAAGGCTTGTTGCTAATAAGAACTCTGCAAACTTATTTCAACATGAAAGTAAACCATTGCTAGAGAAGTTCAAAAACAAGGATAGCTGGGATGACGTTAGAAAAGAGATGGAGAAAGTTTCCATTGAAGAAAACATTTCAGTTGAATAGTTATCATCACAAATTATGACAACAATAAATCAGGGCATTGTACAGCCTAGGATGTCCTTCAATTTCTATGACAAAGCTACTCAGCCATCAAACATAAAAATAACAAAGAGAATAGCAGAAGCTTGTAAGGATAGAAAATGGACTAGAATGAAAATGGATGATTTTTGGAGTATGAGAAAGGCTCTTGGTGAACCAAAGACCAGTGCAGATCTGGATGACATAGATGAGGATATAGAGTTTAGCAAATTGTGGAATATGGAGCATCCTAACTCCACATATGACACTGACAGTAGTGATCCAGATGATCATGATATTGATAATGCATGTACTCCACAGACTGGGAGTCACTGTGTGTAATACCCCAAAATTGGCACCTAATTATCTCAAGCAATTTTGGTGTATTTCTTCAATTCTATGTCATCAAAGTCCTATCTCGCTAGACAATTTTCTCTCTCTGACTTGACTCTATTTGACATGATGTCAGTTGCAAAGACCCTAAATTGCAATAATCAAATGCTAAATTAATTCCTAAAAGTCTTTGACTTATATTAGCTAAATTATCCCTATGATAAATTAATTTAATTCTAAAGTCCTAAGTGCTTTAAATTAAATTAAATCTACCCCTTTAGCTAATACACATAAAAAAAGAATTAATATCATTTAATTATTTAAGTGGACATCTCTCTATTTGAATTTATTTATTCAAATTATTCAAATTAGTCACACCCCCATATGTGGCATAAATTCCACTTTTTAATTAAATAATTCCATGCCTATTTGTCCAAAAAGTGAAGAGCCTTAATGGAAAATGAAGTCACTTAGGACATGTGGTAAAAGGAGTTACATGCGAGATTCCCCCTCTTTTTCTATTTAAGAGCTTGCCTTTTCATTTCAAAAGATGGAATTTTTGAGAGCATAGAGATTATAGTAAAATTCTACTACATTCTTTGAGATTCATAGCTTTTGATTGTTATCATTTTAGTTAATTCATTTAGTATAATATTGCATTTTTCATCTTCTTAGTTTACTTACTTGTTCTTAGATTTAATCACATTTTCCTTTGAAAACTCTAAAAAGAACTTGCATTCTCATGTTAGATTACATGCATTCATGCTAGATTTAATGCATGTGCTTTGCTTTTAAAATCCTCCATTGTAGTTCGGTCTTATGGTTGTTGGCTTTCGATCTGAGAGCAATCTTGAAAACATCCCATCTACATAGGAGGCAACAGATTGCTTCACTATGGATTTTGGATTGAATAACTCATATTCTTTTCTATAATCTGATCATGTGAGTAATGATCATGTTGCGTGTGTGTTGAATTTGAGGTTACATTCACTCATACAATTTGCGTGTGTGTTGAATGCTTGCCCTGTTGAGTGAACGTAAGGGTCACTGCGAGAAATCTTTGGCAAAAGAAGGAACTCCTACGTGCTTGATGTGTTTGTTCGCAAGAGACATTCAAGTCATTCTAGCATTTATGCTCTAATGCTTATGTTAACTTGCTAGATTAAAAGGAATAGGGGTTCAGGTAATTCTGGCTCCTTGTGCCTTAATGCTTACATCTTATTCTGACAAACCTAAGACTTATGTCATATTCATATTCTCATGATAGCGATATTAGTGAGGATTGTATGACATCTTGCGATTGTCTGAACTTGAAAGGCTCTATGATGATAAACACGGTGAGTCCAACAACCAAGTCCTAGGGTTTGCATTTTCATTTAGACTTGCATCTTTCATTCTAGGCTTGCATTTGGAGCACTTTCTTGTTGCTCTCTTGATTTCTTTTTGTTCATTGGAGGTTCTCCTCTTCCATCCTAGTTTCATCATGATTGCACAAGTTTTCGGGATCTAAATCAAAATCTGACATCTCTACATAGCTTGAAATCGCGTTTGAAATTTTGAGACCCTTTGGGATCGGATGCTTGTGCAGTCAGCCTTCTGGCGTCATATTCCTGCCAGACTCTCATCTTTACATCATGTTCTTGAGATCTCTTTGTTCTTCTCATCAAAGTCAACCCTAGTCAAAATTTGGTCAACCATGGTCAAACTTGGTCAACAGGACCTCTGCATTGCTCTGATTTGCTTCTGCATCTTCTTGATGCTTCTTTAATCTGCTCTAAATTCTTCTCAATCTTTGATCTTATCTTTATCTGTAATCTTTTGCTGTCAATCATCTTCTGATGTGTCATATTTCAATTTCACTCCCGAGGGGGCAGGATGATTGCATCATTGAATCTTGTTGAATCAATTCTTGAATCAGTCTAATTTGAATCTTTAGTTCTCATTGCTTGGGGCATCTCGGTGCCTCATATCCTGTTATCTTATCATCTATCTCTTAGGTATTTGAGAAATCTAACTCAGATCCTTGAGAATCAAGCTTCATTCTGGAGATGGTTCTTGAAATCTTTTAGGTATTGGGGAAATCTAACCCTAATTCCTAGGAGTCAAGCTTCATTCTGGAGATGGCTCTCAAAATCTCTTTTAGACCATTATCTGGGCAATCTAACTTGGGTCTCGAAGGGCTAAGCTTCATATTGGGGCAATCTAACCCTGATTCTGGAGATAATCCTAAATCTACATCTTCATCAATTGGTATTGGGGCAATCTAACCCTGATTCTGGTTCTCTTCTAAGACCGATGTCTTTGCAATCTAACTTAGACTTCAGAAATTCTCATCATCTGTCACTTTAGACTTTTCTTTGAATCAACGCACTGCTCGCACATCAATTCAAAGAGGGGCAAAATGTAATACCCCAAAATTGGCACCTAATTATCTCAAGCAATTTTGGTGTATTTCTTCAATTCTATGTCATCGAAGTCCTATCTTGCTAGGCAATTTTCTCTCTCTGACTTGACTCTAGTTGACTTGATGTCAGTTGCAAAGACCCTAAATTGCAATAATCAAATGCTAAATTAATTCCTAAAAGTCTTTGACTTATATTAGCTAAATTATCCCTATGATAAATTAATTTAATTCTAAAGTCCTAAGTGCTTTAAATTAAATTAAATCTACCCCTTTAGCTAATACACATAAAAAAGGAATTAATATCATTTAATTATTTAAGTGGACATCTCTCTATTTGAATTTATTTATTCAAATTATTCAAATTAGTCACACCCCCATATGTGGCATAAATTCCACTTTTTAATTAAATAATTCCATGCCTATTTGTCCAAAAAGTGAAGAGCCTTAATGGAAAATGAAGTCACTTAGGACATGTGGAAAAAGGAGTTACATGCGAGATTCCCCCTCTTTTTCTATTTAAGAGCTTGCCTTTTCATTTCAAAAGATGGAATTTTTGAGAGCATAGAGATTATAGTAAAATTCTACTACATTCTTTGAGATTCATAGCTTTTGATTGTTATCATTTTAGTTAGTTCATTTAGTATAATATTGCATTTTTCATCTTCTTAGTTTACTTACTTGTTCTTAGATTTAGTCACATTTTCCTTTGAAAACTCTAAAAAGAACTTGCATTCTCATGTTAGATTACATGCATTCATGCTAGATTGCTTGCATTTGCTTTGCTTTTAAAATCCTCCATTGTAGTTCGGTCTTATGGTTGTTGGCTTTCGATCTGAGAGCAATCTTGAAAACATCCCATCTACATAGGAGGCAACAAATTGCTTCACCATGGATTTTGGATTGAATAACTCATATTCTTTTCTGTAATCTGATCATGTGAGTAATGATCATGTTGCGTGTGTGTTGAATTTGAGGTTACATTCACTCATACAATTTGCGTGTGTGTTGAATGCTTGCCCTGTTGAGTGAACGTAAGGGTCACTGTGAGCAATCTTTTGCAAAAGAAGGAACTCCTACATGCTTGATGTGTTTGTTCGCAAGAGACATTCAAGTCATTCTAGCATTTATGCTCTAATGCTTATGTTAACTTGCTAGATTAAAAGGAATAGGTGTTCAGGTAATTCTGGCTCCTTGTGCCTTAATGCTTACATCTTATTCTGACAAACCTAAGACTTATGTCATATTCATATTCTCATGATAGCGATATTAGTGAGGATTGTATGACATCTTGCGATTTTCCGAACTTGAAAGGCTCTATGATGATAAATACGGTGAGTCCAACAACCAAGTCCTAGGGTTTGCATTTTCATTTAGACTTGCATCTTTCATTCTAGGCTTGCATTCGGAGTGCTTTCTTGTTGCTCTCTTGATTGCTTTTTTTTCATTGGAGGTTCTCCTCTTCCATCCTAGTTTCATCATGATTGCACAAGTTTTCGGGATCGAAATCAAAATCTGACATCTCTACATAGCTTGAAATCGCGTTTTAAATTTTGAGACCCTTTGGGATCGGATGCTTGTGCAGTCAGCCTTCTGGCGTCATCTTCCTGCCAGACTCTCATCTTTGCATCATGTTCTTGAGATCTCTTTGCTCTTCTCATCAAAGTCAACCCTAGTGAAAATTTAGTCAACCATGGTCAAACTTGGTCAACAGGACCTCTGCATTGCTCTGATTTGCTTCTGCGTCTTCTTGATGCTTCTTTAATCTGCTCTGAATTCTTCTCAATCTTTGATCTTATCTTTATCTGTAATCTTTTGCTGTCAATCATCTTCTGATGTGTCATCTTTCGATTTCACTCCCGAGGGGGCAGGATGATTGCATCATTGAATCTTGTCGAATCAATTCTTGAATCAGTCTAATCTGAATCTTTAGTTCTCATTGCTTGGGGCATCTTAGTGCCTCATATCCTGTTATCTTATCATCTATCTCTTAGGTATCTGAGCAATCTAACTCAGATCCTTGAGAATCAAGCTTCATTCTAGAGACGGTTCTTGAAATCTTTTAGGTATTGGGGCAATCTAACCCTGATTCCTAGGAGTCAAGCTTCATTCTGGAGATGGCTCTCAAAATCTCTTTTAGACCATTATCTGGGCAATCTAACTTGCGTCTCGAAGGGCTAAGCTTCATATTGGGGAAATCTAACCCTGATTCTGGAGATAATCTTAAATCTACATCTTCATCAATTGGTATTGGGGCAATCTAACCCTGATTCTGGTTCTCTTCTAAGACCGATGTCTTTGCAATCTAACTTAGACTTCAGAAATTCTCATCATCTGTCACTTTAGACTTTTCTTTGAATCAACGCACTGCTCGCACATCAATTCAAAGAGGGGAAAAATGTAATACCCCAAAATTGGCACCTAATTATCTCAAGCAATTTTGGTGTATTTCTTCAATTCTATGTCATCAAAGTCCTATCTCGCTAGGCAATTTTCTCTCTCCTACTTGACTTTATTTGACTTGATGTCAGTTGCAAAGACCCTAAATTGCAATAATCAAATGCTAAATTAATTCCTAAAAGTCTTTGACTTATATTAGCTAAATTATCCCTATGATAAATTAATTTAATTCTAAAGTCCTAAGTGCTTTAAATTAAATTAAATCTACCCCTTTAGCTAATACACATAAAAAAGGTATTAATATCATTTAATTATTTGAGTGGACATCTCTCTATTTGAATTTATTTATTCAAATTATTCAAATTAGTCACACCCCCATATGTGGCATAAATTCCACTTTTTAATTAAATAATTCCATGCCTATTTGTCCAAAAAGTGAAGAGCCTTAATGGAAAATGAAGTCACTTAGGACATGTGGCAAAAGGAGTTACATGCGAGATTCCCCCTCTTTTTCTATTTAAGAGCTTGCCTTTTCATTTCAAAAGATGGAATTTTTGAGAGCATAGAGATTATAGTAAAATTCTACTACATTCTTTGAGATTCATAGCTTTTGATTGTTATCATTTTAGTTAGTTCATTTAGTATAATATTGCATTTTTCATCTTCTTAGTTTACTTACTTGTTCTTAGATTTAATCACATTTTCCTTTGAAAACTCTAAAAAGAACTTGCATTCTCATGTTAGATTACATGCATTCATGCTAGATTGCTTGCATTTTAGATTTAATGCATGTGCTTTGCTTTTAAAATCCTCCATTGTAGTTCGGTCTTATGGTTGTTGGCTTTCGATCTGAGAGCAATCTTGAAAACATTCCGTCTACATAGGAGGCAACAGATCGCTTCACTACAGATTTTAGATTGGATAACTCATATTCTTTTATGTAATCCGATCATGTGAGTAATGATCATGTTGCATGTGTGTTGAATTTGAGGTTACATTCACTCATACACACTGTGCAATCTCTGAGGACCAGAAAAATGTATATAGAAAAGGGGCAGTCATTCTTGAAAAAATGGGTTATAAAGGTGGTGGTTTTGGTCCCACAGGAGAACGCATCTGGAATACAATTCAGACAGAAAAAACTGCTCATGATCATGGTGCAGGACTTGGCTATGATAGTGGACCTTGTGGTAGTACTAGTGGCATTTGTGGGACTGACATTGGTAGGAGTGGGCACCTTATAGAACAATTTCCCTCTCTAAAGAGGCCACTAGAATCTACACAGAATCCCATACAAGAAGATAGTGTCAAGAAGCAAAAGTTTTCCATTTCCAGTTTCAGTTCCAGAACAATGACATTAGATCATAAAGAAGTGTTTCCAATTTTAGGTTCAGCAAAACCCTCTAGAAGTTCAAATCCTCAAAGAGCATTAGTTAGATCAACAACCATTGCAAGCTCTATCTCTTCTTCACCTTTCAAACATTCAAATCCTTCTGCAACACCAGATTTTCATTACAAGGATTTCTATAATAATTTTGCTGAAACAAAAACAAAGAATAAGGAATCAAAGAAGGCATTGGAGTCTGGTGCCCTTACTACAGCTGCACAGGAACAACCTGCATCCAACAGGGTTTTTCCATCATATGACCCAAAGAGAGACATGATGGAGTTCATGGTTGTTATTCCACCAAACAAAGATGGAAACCCACCAGAGAGTCAGATAGATCACTCTGAATTTGAAGTTAGCACTCTCCAAATGGATTTTTCCAAAGTAAAAAATGTGGACAAAATCAATGTCTCAAAGTCTACAAACCAAGTGGTCTATAATGCACTACTAAAGGTGGAAAGAGAGAAAAGCAAGCTCAAGAAAAATATAGAAAAGTTACAGGTAGACATTGGCAATGAAAAAGAAAAGAGGAAAGCTTCAGAGAATAGTTTGAAGGAATTGCAAAAAAAGATTAAAAAATTAGCAGATACAGAGCAAGGACATGCTGAGGTGGTAGTGAAGGAACAGGAGTAGGAGCAGGTGAAACTGAAGGAATAGGAGCTGAAGGAACTGAGGGGAAAATTGGCAGAAATGATAAAAAAACTTGACGAAGAAAGAGCCAGTTCAGAAAAGTTATTTAAAAATCTGGAGAGTAATGCTGCCTCTCAGGCGGATAAAGCCAATCATTGGGAACAAAAAGTAGTAGAAGAGAAAAACAATTGTGAAAAAATGGCAGAAGAACTAAAGAAGGCCAATTGTACAATTAAGACTTTAATAGATACTAGTCATAATTTAGTGAAGATTACAAAAGAACACATTTGGGGCCAAATATTGGCGATGTCTAATAGCTTGTATGACTGGTTTGAAATGCTTGAAAGTGTGAGAGTATGTTACTTGAAGCTCCAAAAAAACATTCAACAAAACATGGATGTTGTCAACAAAGAAAAGACATCAAAAGATACTATGCAACAACTCTACAGTAAGAGTGATAGTTATCTATCAAACAAGGGAATTAGCAACCGCCTTGATGCATCAGTAAAGGTATCAAGTATCATTCACAAATGTGAGAAGCTACCGGAAGCACAGGAATTGGATGACAAAGCTAAGCAGAAGATCACAAAGATGGAACAAAGGAAAGAGAAAATGGAAAGTCTTGGTTTGCCTAAGGGATTTGAAGCAAATCAATTCATTGGATGAGAAAATTACAAAACAAGGTTGCAAGACAAAATAAATACTGATGTACGCTTTCTCCCTGCAGACATATCTTGTGATGCATTCTTGGATTTCAAACCAGTGAGAACTTTGAATGGACTTTTAGAATCAATAGTGCTGTCAAGTCACACTTCCAAATATGAATTGCTAACAAAGTTGCAGGAGTGTGACTATACTATGAACCAAATTGTTCTACCATCAGAGGATGTTTGGAGTGGCCTACAAAGATTGCTCTGAATTTTGAACTACTTTAAATTGTAATATATTGCAAATGAATACAAAACAAATTGTGCTCTATGATTCTATCTAATTTTCATGTTTTCCAATTCAATGTATGTTGAGTTACTCTATTTTATTCATTTATTCTTAGTTGAGTTTAACTAAGAATACAAAATTACTTTTTTATATGCTATTGGAATACAAGATTTCATTCAGGAATTTCAAATTCAAATATGAATGATCATTGATGACATGATATAAACTACACTCTACAGTAATAATACTCTTTGTTCTCAAATTTTAATGATGAAACATAATACATTCTTGCTTTTCTAAAATGAACATTGAATGATAGGATATCATATAGTAGTTAATAAGTTCAAAAAATACCTATTGGTTGCCACTACTAATTTAACAAAAATTTCCTAAATTTTCCAATTCATCTTTGTGTCGTCATCATCATCCAATTTTGGTATTGCAGTTGCTTCATTGTTCTCTTCATTTTCGTTTGTGTCTTCTTCAAGTTCACTCTGACCTCCGCTTCTATGACTCCCAATCCCATCGGCAGTGCCACTGCCAACTGTACTTGTCCCACTTTGAGTCGATGTAGGAGATTGGTTAATGGTGTTGCCCACCCCTCTTCTTTTGCATTTTTTCTTCCAAATTTCCATTGCTTTTTGATAAGGAAAAGTATTGACATCATACCTAGATGTGTATACCCTCAAGCATGATTCCAAATTCTTGTCTAGTTTGTTTCTTAGCTTTTATTTTAGGAAGCCCAAAGCACTGAAAACTCTCTCATCCTCCACTGAACCCAATATCATGGTTTGACATAGATCAGCAAGCTTGAAGTACTCTAAAATTTCTTCACGCAACATTGTGCTCTATTTTAGTTCTGTCCAAAGCTTTGTTGTCGAGCCCTCTTCATGTGGGTTATGCATTAATTGATATTGATGCTTCATAGTCCTTGCAAAGGTGCCTAATTTCTGTCTAAGAAGACCCTCATCTAATATTCCTTTGATAGTCACTCCATTGAATTCTACAGATTTGCAAAATTCCTTTATCAAAGTCAACAACCTTTTACGATAATCTTCCTTATAGTTGAAGGACCAATATTGAGGAAACACAATTTCCATGGCCTCAAGCAGTTGATCATATGGGAATCATGATCTTATTTTAGAGGAAACTCTATAGGCTATGTCCCTTGCATTAGCTGTTATAGACTCGACGATCTTGTTAAACTCTTCCCTTGTAACTCTTGTAGCTTGCTTCTTTGGGGCACTGTAGTACATTGGTATCTAAAATCCCCTTACACAAACACATAAATCTCCATTTTCAATGATCTTTAAATAATTATCAGGATCATCTAAATCTATTAGTTTCTGCTAGTGATTAAATCTATCATCAGATAAATTTAGGTCAGTACGATAGAGACTATCGAGGGCTTGGCATGACATTTTACGCAAGTGAGCATATTCTACAATATACATGTCTCTTTGCTGTGCTTTTTTCATAATTAACGTCATTTCTTCTAGCATGGGAAGAAGAGATGCCAAAGTCAAAAATGTCTCTAAATTTCTCAACCTCTGAAGCAGGTCGCCACATCTTTGATTTTATGCATTGTCTCGATTTTCATACATCAGTCCAATCAAAGATTGATATTCAGAAAATACTCGATGCGCTGGTCCATCCAAAGAGAACCATCTGGTATCAACATCTTTAAGAAGCTTGTTTCCATTGGTAATTCCATCAGCAAAGTGCTGAAATTCTGTAAAGCATTTGGGACTTCGACAAAAATATGCGTACAAATCTCTTACTAAATCTTCAACCTTGTTTACTGAAGGAAACTTCTTCACAACTCTAAAAGAAAGATTCATCCTGTGGGCCATACAGTGAATGCCAACAACATATGGTGAACAAGAAGCCTTCATCTTTGTGCAAAGACCATTCCTTTGACCTTGCATTACTGAAGCTCCATCCGCTCCAATGCAGATCAACTTCTTCGCTATTGTCAATTCATCCATAGCTCCATATTCAATTAAATGGCTCTTTACTAACTGAAATAAAGTTTCTGCTGTCACATTGTCTCTCAATTTAGCAACAGTTAGTAGATGTGGTTAGTAGACATTATTCTGTACATTATAAACATGCATGCATACCCATGACGTATTATCTATTGCTGTAACTTCATCTAAGGACAATGCAATAAAGGTTGACTCTTTTATTTTTCTTTGTACATCCTCTATTTCAACCTGCGCAATACAACTTGCCCATTCCCATCCACTGTTTATCAACCAATGACGGACAAGATAGTTAGGAACTTTCAGAAAGTGTAACAAACCACTCATTTCTAGATAGTCTATCATTGGACACCCTTTTCTCAAAATATGGAAAACATTACTTAATTGAATAGCTTTTCTACATTCTTCTACTTCACTTGCTTTTAGAAAAATAGCATTAATAGAACCTTGAACTTCACCAGGCTTCGTCTTAAATTTTTGAAACAAATAATATTCCTCAGCATTCCTTTTATGTTGACATTGCTCCTTTGTTTTATATCTTACCACTTTTATTTCCCTTCCATCTACAGTTGAGGTTTCGTAAATCTTACCAACATGTTTCTCTATGGTGTCTAGTTTAAGCTGCAACCGCTTTTCCTTTTTATACTTCCAACTACAAATCGTACATCTACATTCTACTGGCAGCTCACCTACAATTGGATTGTCCACGGGCTCAATGAATGGATACTTTGCTGCCCAATCAAATTTAAATCTCCTAGCCATCTCCCATTGATGATCAATTTTTTCTTTTGATTTTCCTCTCCCTTTAGTGTTACTGTTAATTGCGCCATCATCATCACTGAAGTCGATTGATTCATCCTAGTACTAGTTATTTATTGGATATTCTTCATCAAGGTCATCTTCATTAGAGATATCAGGTTCTGCAACTTCGTAACCAGATTTATTAGGCTCCCCAATTTGTTGAATAGACTCCTGTGTAGGTTGAGATTGTATAGGTTCCTCTGATGATGTACCTTCCTCACTTTGACCAACACTGTTGTGTCTACCCCCGCCAAAGTATGAAGATACATTTCTACATTTCATTGGCCTCTCTTGGACATCTCCACCTTCATTAGTCCTCTTCCTGTTTAAATTTGACTATGACATCTCCATCAAATTAAGGCTGCAATAAAATACTACGAACTCGTAGTCGTAGTCATTTCGGTTCACTACCGATCACAATTGTGAGCTCTAAGCTTAGAATCAACTGAATTATTATACTACTAAGTACTAAATGAAAATCTCTTGAAGGCTCCTTCTTTCCGACATGTTTCAATAATGAAACTCATATATCTTAAATAGACAACTACAAATAAACCATTTTCATATCAGCCATCAGATTTTGCCTCATAATTGGCATCGTCCATTTTGGCGAATGGGCCGACCATTACATATGATAAGAACTAATATTTGGTGAACCCCGCGTAATTTCAAGTAATTGAGTGGGCAAATAGGGCGTGAACTTGGGACCCCATTGCATGTGATGCATGGCGAATTGGGTCCTAGGACAAATAAAAATTTCACATAGGAAAATGGGAATTTGGCGAATGATGATCCTCGAAAGAGACACTCAATTTAATCCATGGCGAATAAGAGTAAACAGTAAAGAGAAATATGGGTGAAGAACTCGACTACCAAACTAAAATTACGTAATAATAGTGGCGAACATTCCGACCACTATATGACCATTTTGTAAAATTTGGGCGAATGATCCAACCTGTATTTGATTGTTTTATTCACCAATTTCTATCACCCAATTGTGACATATTCGCCAATTGGTGAATATTCGCCACTAAAAAAATCCCTAGAAGGAGGACACATGGCAGTTGGTCGCACAGTCACGAGATGAATCCGAAAGTTAGGCAAAAATTTGGAGACTTGGAGGTGGCAGTTAGTTGACCGTGTCATGCAGTCTCCAAATTCTGATGGTCAAGTACAAAAATCCAGAGATCCAGAGACAGTCGTGGTCATGTGGTCGCCGAATGCTAGTCGTGTGGTCACCGAATGCTGGTGGTTAGAGGCTCAAAATCTAGAGATCATGAGATTGCCCAGTCACCAGGTCGCCAGATGAAGTGGCGGTTAGAAAGAAAATTTAGAGACTTAGAGATAGCCATGGTCGCTTAGTCTCCCAATGTTTTAGAGACTTAGAGATGATCTTGGTGTCACCACATCACCTAACTATTCAGGGATTTAGAGACTAAGCTCCATTCAGAGATTCAGAGACTAAGCTCAGTTGCCCAAATGCCAAATTTAACTCAAGGTTAGCAAATCATTCAGAGATTAAGAGACTTGTGTATTCTCTTATTCTCTAAATAAACCCTGGGTTAGTGAAATTATTCAGAGACTCATAAATCAAATGTAGTCGCCTAGTCTCCAAATAATAGGTTAAGGCTAGGCTTTGTTCGGGCATCCAATCACATCATGACACTTGGCAAATTGTTGCAAGGTTTGAGCATAAAAGCCAGAGTTAAAAAAATAAAAGATTTAAAATCTGATATAGTTCAAACTTAGGAGATAATTTCAAAATATCTAAATGGCAGAGTGTGCTCATGGAAATAAGGCCTATAAATTCATTTTTTATCAGAATATGGGCATATAATATGTTTTCAAAAATGGAAAAAGATGAGGAATGCATTGGCAGTGGTTAGAATCAGATTTGGTCAAGTTGGTGAGAGTAGTAATAGCCTTTCTAAATCTAAGATCAGATTTTGAGGAAGATATTTCAATTTTAGACATGATTAATTTTCTGGCATAAGGGAGTGAATCATATCTTTTGCAAAATCTGATTACTTGCAAGTTCATTTTCCTTTTGTAGAGCTTTCCTTGGTTTCATATGAGATCATATTTATTGATTCTTCCAAGACTATAACTGATTGATTTGATTTTCTTAGAAGGAAGGAAGTTGTTTTCCTGGGAATATCTTGCAGGGGTTGTAGAAGATCATATATCAATTAAATTCAAAAGTTTTTTTCTCTCCACCATTTGTAGGGCCTCAATTTGTTTTTTGTCCTCTCTATTTTAGGTTTAGGGTTACAAACATTTGAAGCTTGTTGCATCCTTAGGGATTCCAAGATGTTTTAAATAGCAGTTGTAACTTTATTTTTAGAGGATGATGAATATTGAATATTTCTCTGCAGAGCATATTTCCAAACTGTGTCTAAGCTCCTGAACTTCAAGATTTCTATGTATTGAGATAGGCTCATTTTCAATAAAATACACTGCAGTTTCTCTCTTGTTTTGTTGTTGTCTCTTCACTTTTATATTATACTCTTGTATGTTTTATTTGTAAGACATGTAAAACATACCAGTTGCAAGGCAACTTGTCTAATTATTTGTGAGTTTCTTTCAAGGAAAGGATTAAATTCTCATGAATAGTTTCAAAGAGTGAACATAATTGTTAGGATTTTGATGATAACAGTATAGGAGTGACAGAATAGTTTGTAAGGCACTCTATTCAAACTGCAAGTAATCTGCAAGGCATTTTATTGTATTTTTCTTGATTTTTTCTTGTGAATTTACATACAACAACTCTTTTTCCCAATGGATTAGGCACTGGATTGATTTTTGTGATGTAGTTATCTTCTAGTCATCAAGAAAAAAGTATAATTACCAGTACATTTTTGGTTATTTAAGTTTCATACATATTATGAAAGGACTGTATTCAAATGGTACAGTTCATATTGTTGATTCTTTTAAGAGAGAATCAAAAGGTTAGCCTTCCTTGAGTTAAACTCAGAGAAAGAAGAAGGATGAATATCCTTATACCATTGTTGTATGCTATTACATTTTGAGTTTCCCTTGTTATGTTTTGTATCAGGATTTTCTCATCTATTTGCAAAGTAATCTTTTATTGAAGTAGTCTGAAGCATAAATAGCATAGCAGTGAAGAGACTAATCCACCATTTAATAGTTTACTTGAAACATAGTAAATCATCTAGGCATTACTTGCCTGAGTCCTATGGAGCTCAAAATAGAAGGAGGATCTTATCCAATCCTCATCAATTAGACTATTTCTTGTCAAAATTGAGAGTTCACAAATCTAAGAATTAAGCATATCTATTTACCAAGTTTGATCCTGTAATAAAAAGCGCTAACAAATTGGCAACTCCGCTGGAGAGAACATAACAAATAAAAATCAGTTGCGAATCTTTGGTTATGGTTATATCACATAGTTTAAATTTTACTATCGCGATTGATTTGGCCCATCCGAGTCACTAACAAATTGGCGACTCTACTGGGGATATGTTAAGTGAAGTGAGAATAACGCGAATATGAGTAGAGATAGACTCTTGGTCGGCTTATTCATTTATCTAGTGGTTCCCATTAAAGTGTATAAGATTCAGTTTCAAGAAGTTTCAAATCATCTCACCAAGTTGTGGGTGGCGATTCTAAGTTCTTTGTTTGATCGGTGCATAAAATGATATATTTCCAGTTTTGATAAATAGTGTATGTATCATGTTGAAGTTTTGTTGTGTTGGTGGAAAGAGATATGGAAAGAGTTTTCAACAGTTAAGGTGTTTTTCCTCTTCAAGGAGGTGGCGATCTACAAAGTTTTCAGTGAAGCAAGCCTCAAATTCAGAGGATTTCTATTCAACAAGTTGATTTTCAACCACATACTTCTAGGTATTTTATTTTTCAAATCATAATAAATGTTTCCTTATTAAGTTATTTATGCACTAAGAAAAGTAACAAGGTTTGAAATATAGGTTTGCATGCTTCAAAGAATTAGGATTGCAGTTTTGCAAAATTTTCAGTGGGGTATGAAATAGTAAGCAATGGGGGACATAGAGATTAGTGGGTCTGCTATGCTTGATTGTGGTGGTTCTTTTTTAGAGTATGAAGAAATTTTTTTGAGACAAAGAATCCAAGAGGAAGCCATAGTGTTTTTAAAAAGATATGTGGGGAAAAGAGAGCAAAGGGAATCAACAGAAGAGTTTTATAAGAGATTCCTTAATGGATATAATGATCTTCCAAATAGTGTTGAACTTCTAGGGTCTACATTCATTGCTTTGTTTTTAGATCTTTGTCTACCTGAATCGGTAAATTGGTCTGCATCTCATAGAGAGGAAGGTATTAAGCAGAGTGAGAGGTGGATTAATTCAATAGAATATTTTGAATCTGAAGATGATGATAGTGTTGTTTCTATTTGTTCTTATGATGCTGATTATGATGTTGACAATGAGCTCAATGGATATAAAGATGATGAAGAAGAGTCTACAGTTAATAGTGTTTTCGATAAGTTTGTAGGTCTTCCCTTTTATCAGCATAAGAGGACAACATTACTATCTCAATATAGAATATATTTGTGCAAACAACAAAAAGATGAATATGATGCAGATGAAAGTTGTTGTAGTGATGGCTTTGCAGAAAATAATGTGAATCAAGAGTTTGCAGCCCCTGTTTCAAACAAGGTAGATATTTGCAGCATCACCAATGACACCAAAGATATGGAATATGAAGTTCAGTGTTCACTACGTAGTGAGAAAATTTCAGAGCTCTTGGAGACCGAGTTTCAGAAGTATGCTCCCAAGTTTGTTTCAAAACTTCCATGCCCAGTAGATATAAATTTTGATGAAGATAATTCAAGTAATGGCATGATGTATGAAACATTTACTGATTTTCCTTCTCTTGTATTTGAGTTAAAAGAGCAACAATATGAAAGTACATGTCATTATGACGATTTTGATAATGTTATATTTGATGAGTACACTGATGAATGTACAAGTGAGAGTTTTTATTTTCAAGAGTCTGTTGTCTTTGGTTCTCATTTACATGTTGATGTTGGAGAATGTGGAAAATCTGAATATGTTTTCTCAGATTTACAAATGATTAAGGATTCAGTCACTGATAGTGCTTGTGATTTCCTAGAAGATGCTGATGTGGTTTGTGATCAACAAGTTTTGTGCAATCATATATTTATCTTGAGAGGCTCCTTGCTAGTTTGCAAAGTAATGAGATAGAAATGGTTTTTTCCTTTGTGCAAACTAATGATCAAAATGCTGATATTTCCAACCACAAAGTTGAGTTGAAGTGTTTCATTTTTCAGCATGATGTTGACAATAAAGAGTGTGATGCTTTGATGTCACAAGGTGATCAGTATTTATGGTAGCTTGATGGCCTAATCTTGCCGGATGGTGGTGAGTATGTTGATCATTTTTTCCATGATATGCTGAAAGTAGACCACAATATTTTTGACAGGCTGGATAGGAGATGTAATTTCAGTTTATCTCCGTTGTATGGAGATGAGAATCATTTGTTTGATAGGGGTAAGAATTGATTAGAGTTTTTGGGCTTTGAGCCTTTTTGTGAATATTGTAAGTTCATGTACAGTTGCTTTCATTTCAGTTGCGTGTGCCTTTTCTTTCACTAAGAGGGTTCTCGGTTCAGAGTTTTGAAAGGAAGTGTTAAAGTTGATCTTCTTTGAGTGGCCTGCTATACCAAAGATTCTAGATTCTCTGCATGCCCACATGGGGCATGTGTCCCCAATCAAAGCTACTGTCGAAGCTCAAAACTTTAGTTTATGTTTTTGAGTCCATATTCAAAAAATTGTCTAAGTGTCATAATCAGTCCTTTGAAAATCATTGAAAGATGCTTAGTTTGAAGTGCATGGAAAATAGGGCTTGTTCTTTTTCATGATGAACCATTGGGACAGGGTGTTCATTTACTTTCATTTGACATATGTAGTGGGTTTGAGCTTTTAATTTTCAGTTCTGGCATGTTTAGGGAATAGGCTATTGGAGGTGTTCACAAAATTTTGCATTTTGTGTTTGCCCAGAATTGTATAAAATAGCCCACTTCAGATGATTGCATCTTTTGCCCAGTGATTGTTCATAGCATGCCAATTTTTGCGTCATGTTGTAGGCATATGAGAGAGTGTCCATGCCAATTTTAAGCTCTCCATGTGCTCGTTTGACCTATTTGCCAATGTCATTCCATTTGTAGGTTGTTAAGTTTTGCTACGAGTGCATTGTCTAGTATTCTGAGTAGCCTACTTTGAGGCCTTGTAGTTTGTGCTCTATTCAAGGTCAGACATAATTGAATGTTGTACCATACTTTAGACCTAGAAGTGTACTTTCCTATGGATTTTGAGGTCTCTGCCAATCCATTTGACTACTTTCCCAGGCTATTTCCAAGTCAAATTTCTATATATTTCACTATTTTATTCCTGAATAGGTCTGATAGGCTGACTTTAGCGTTTGATCATTATCAGACACTTGATATTTTGGTCGAGTTGATTATGGATCCGTGTAACTTGTATGGGGGTGAACCATTGCCCAAGTTGCCGGTTCCTGAAGATCTCAGTGTGTGAGTTTTTTAAAGCCAGTTCTAGAGTGACTTGTGTGATTTTGGCAGTGTGGAGAAGTTTTAAGCTTTCAAGTGGCCATGTTTGATCATTAGTCACTTTGGGCTCAGGCCTTTCTGAGCATTTTCCTTTGACTGACTTACTATAGTGATAGAGGTGAACGTGTGTTCCCAGTGGCGCGTTCCCGTGAGACCGTTTGGTTAGTTTTTGAAGCTTCTTTTTAGAGGCATAACTTTGAGGATTATTTTTGGATCATTAGTTGATCATTAATTGAATCTGATTATAGCCTTGTTTTCTATGCATGAGATAGATCATTCACCCAAGATTTCAAACTAAGAGAGTTCTGTTTGAGTGGATTGCAAGCTCAGACAAAAGGTGTTTTATGTTGATAAAAAGTGCGGATAGAATAAACTCACAAAGTAGCTATTTTTCAAAATTCATAGCTTTTTGGCAGATGGTTATCTGCAGTCGAGGGTTGTTTTGTTGTGTTCCTTGTATATGATTCTTATGCCAGATTCAGTGGTTTGCCTTTAGCTCACCATTTGATATTTTTTATCCATGTCCTTCTGGGGCAGTTTGTAGTGATTTCAATTTGTGTTTGCCGACAATTCTTAACAGGTGATTTCAACTTTCAAAATATCTTTCCTCATTCATTTATGGATGAAGCCATTTGATGGGGTGATTATATGTACTACAAGGTTCGTACTCGCCAACTTTCATCTTCCAATGATTAATTTTGAGCAGTGTTTTAATGGGGCGATTGGAGGCAATTTATTCAAGTTTGCCAACTGGCGAAGTATTAAAAATTGAAGTTGTTAAAAGTTTCCGATTATCCGGATTGGATCCGGTTGCAACTGTCAGTCGTCTGGGTAATGTTTTGAGGTCCAGTTGTTTGAATTTAAAATTTTTTTAAGCCGGACCTGTTTGGGGTCCAGCTTGCTTCATTATTTTTTAAATTTAAACTTTGCTGGCTACATAGAGCTACTAGCAACTCATCAGTTTAAGGAAGAAAGTTTTCAAAGATGAAAAAAAGTGAAGGGATTGCCAGTGTTAAAATATAAGGAAGGGAAAATGTGCCAAACATAACCACATTTTGCTTTGTGATTGTGTTAGAAATCAAAGGTAACTCATGCATTAAGAAACAAGGAGATTCACACAGCATTAATTGAATAAAATAAATGTGAAAGTGTGCATACATTACAATTGAAAAGAGGATTCGTTATTTAATATGGATGCTTATTAAAAATAAGAAGCCAACATTTAAAAGGAAGAAGCTAACATTTAAAAGGAAGAGCCAGTGCAAATACAAAAAAAGGGGTGGGGGGGGGGGGGGGGAATTTGCAAATAAGAAGTGAATGTGTTGCTGCAAGTTTAAGTTGTGAACCAGCATACACACACAAAATATTAATCATACACCACTTAAAATGTGTATGCAGCTCACAAATTAAATAAAAGGAAAAAGCGAGAAGTGTGTAACTGTTCTCCATTTGAACCAACACTTGCATAAGGGTTGCCTACCTGGTAGAGAGGAGAATAAAACAAAGAGAATGGAGCATGCCAAGTGTTTGAGGCTACAGATGAAGGGATGTATGCCAGTCAAAGGAGGCACTCAAATACTTGTGTAAAACATGGGGCAGTATGTATGCCTCAACAATGAAGGTAAATGCCATGTCTTGGTGTGAAATTTTGTTGAAAATAAAACCAGAGAACCACAAAGGTTGCATGATTTTGTTTGTGTCATGCCCAAAAATTAAGGCAAAACACACACAATTTTTTTTTATAAAAATGACACTAACTACAAGGTTGCATACTAAGGTGCACTAAGACTTGAAAAGTAAAACACCAACCAACACACTTAACTCACAAGGGAATTCGTGACAAGCGCTAGCTTGCTGACATCCCCTGTTTGTTAGGTGCAGTAGTCTGATGAAACCCCAACTAGGGTTAAACATAAAGTGAATATGAGGGGAAATCCCTAAATCTAAGAATTCAAAAATAAGACAAAAAAAAAATAGGGCAACTATAAGATCTTCAAAACTAGGGCTCCTTCGAGGATAGGCAACCCCATAAATTATATCGTACCCTATTGGCCCCTTATGAATACTAGGGAACCATATTAGGGTCTAAAGAAAATTTAGTATTAAAGGTCAAGAGGGTTATAATGCGATCATGATAATAATGCTAATGTAAAACTAAGATTATTAAACCAAAATTATTTAAAGACAATAATGCTGGAATAAATAAATCAATATTAAAATTTTCTTAATTTTAATTCTAATAAAATTAATGTTCAAAGTTCATAAAGTAATTCAAAAAGAACATAATCAAATGAAAACTAGCAACATACATGAACACAAAATTCCCTTCCCAAGGCTATGCACACAATGTGTCACCTTGGACCCATAGTAGGGGTTAAGGAGGAAGCTACCGAACTAGGAGAATGCCAAAATACAAGAATCAACCAGCCTTCAATAAGACTTTAAAATCTGCTCAAATTGTCTTCAGAAGGCCAATGATACAACCATCAACTGTTCAAATAATCTACACCAAATCAACACCCTTATGCCCCCCAAATAGTATACACAAGGATGGCAACATGGATGCCCATACATCCATGCCTTATCCCCTTCCTCCTAGAGGAAGGACTCTACACTAGATGAGTAGTGTTATGTACAAGCATGCATAAGCCAAAATGCCAAACAATTACTTACAACACTAAGCATTCACATAACACAAGAAAGTAAATCATGTACATAAAATTAAGACAAAGAGTTTTCAATATCCAAGCTCAATCTAAGCTTATGGCAATGAGGGTTGAGATGAGCTCTCTCCAACTAGTCTCCTCCTTTGCTAAGCAACAACCAAAATCCTCCAAAATCAATCAAGACCAAACTCTCACAATCTCTCAAGTCTCCAAAAATTGGAGAGTGGGCAATTACCCACAAAGTTTCCCTCCATCTCCTTAAGAAGACAAACCCTAATCCTTTCAAACAAGAGGGGGAATTTCAAATTCAAAATTCAAAAAGAGGAGTGGGCTTAGCATGCGAATTACAATTTTTGTCACTTTTCAAAAGAGAATCTTTTGGAAGGGCAAAAATAGCCAAAATATATCATAATGGTCAAAATTTGACCACCAACACATGGAACCACTATGCGGTAGCCTATTTTTAACCTCCACTACCCTATATGGTCACTAAATACCTCTCAAAAGACCACCTAAAGATAACTCATGAAAATGAAAGAGATTCCCACTCATGGCTCCTAAAAATAGAAGACCACTCACACACATAAAGCACTTGGTCATGCCACCACAAAAGAATCACATTACAACACCATACACATGGCATGCCAAGTGGACTAAAATAATAAAATAAAAATTTACATAATCAATAAATACATTCATGCATCACTTTACAAAAATTACACATTACAACGAGGTTTATTTCTCCCCTTGGAGATAACCTTGGCTTAACATAATTTTAACAGTTATCCATCTTTGATTTCCCCTAATATATGCACGGTATTACAAAATATTAGTAGCTCATGAAATGTCAATAACATATATATATGTAAATAGAATACATCTAAAAATCATAATCTTAACGCCATAAATTTCTAACTGCATTTCATAATAATTCTCATCATTTTCAACATAGCATTTCTGAAGCATATAAAGTCAAGAATAAAATGATACATGCTAAGTCACCTACATAATAATCATGATCATTTCTCATAAATTTTTCTAACATGAATGTAACATCAAAATATCATACTTAAATCAAAGATTCATAGATTACTATGCTCATGACCTAATAAATAGCATGAAAGTAAAAGTCCTATATCATCATCACATAAAATCTTCTTTTATAAACATGAAATTATGGCATAATATTCTAAATTAAATAATTCATCAATACCATAACTCAAGACCTAATAATCCAGTGTGAAAATAAGTCCTAAATAATTTACAAGCTAAATTTTAAATGATTCACTTTTCTTGCCTTATTATAACATCAAAGTGTTCTATCTGAAATCTCCCATTCAACATCAGGATCTAAAAATCACTTTTCTATTAATACATGTCTCGACATAAAATAAATTCAAATAGTCCTTTATGTAAGCATTCATATCCAAATAGAAACATTTCAACATTCAGTAGTGGTACACTCACACCTTCCCTAATGCATTTCTTCTAGCGATTACATACACACTAGAACAATATTTGAGTACATTAGAATATATATATATATATATATATATATATATATATATATATATATATATATATATATATATATATATATATATATATATATATATATATATATATATATATATATATATATATATATATATATATATATATATATATATATATATATATATATATATATATATATATTTCAGTCTTCTATTATTTAAACTACATTATTCCAATACAATTTTTATAAAACGTGCACTTGATAGTATTATCACAAAGATCAGTTGAATTCAATTAATCTTATTTTAAACATAGAGCATCCTAGGAGTCTTTGAGTGTATAAGTAACATGAAAAGAGTACATCACAATGGTAATCAAACCTCTATCCACCCAAACACAAATAATAATGCAACAACATAAATTTCTAATTACTGAGTCTATTATGCAAAAAGATAATACCAAGATAGAATCTCTCAAAACACCTGACATGACTTCCAAAGATAAACTCTTGATAAACATAAGGAAAATCTGGACAAAGAGCATCTCATGATGCCATCAACCATAATGTAGGTAAAAATCATTGCGTCCACATGAATGAATCATCCTTACTCTAAGGGTCTCCAGAATGTGATTCGAGACAATATCCTATGTCTCCTAGTTCACAAAGAACATCGATACACGCTCCAAAATAATCCTCCTGGAAGAGTCTCCCTCACAAGGGACCAACATCACCTTACCCTTTGAGAATGTTAGTTGAAACCACACCATTAGGATGTTTGTGCAAAGGGGTAAACAAGGGAGGCACTACATCATCCCCCCCAAGGAAAAGGATTACTCCTGAAAGCTGATAACACAAACTGGAGAGGATGCCACACAAGCACGGACCAGCTGTCCTAGGAATACCTCAAAACAAGTCATCCCCTAGAGGTTCCTTAATAAATAGCATAGAGCGGCATAAAGAAAATAAATTATTGAGAGGATAGCATGATAAATTCATAACCAAAAGAGTGTTACCCCACCAAAACTAGGACCATCAAGGCCCACCACATTGATCGATTCTCCAAAGTGGTCTAAGTATCACCTAACAATCCATCAAACCACGCTAAGAAGAGGAACTTCCCAATCTTCCAAAACACATTCAAGAGGTCTAGGAAGGTCCTCGAGCATACATGCTAAATCCATCACAGAAAGAAAGGTTTTTATGCCCTCAAGAAAACCATAAATGAAATTAAACTCAAGTGGCATTACCTTACTAATTTGTATCATTACCAAATGAGGTCTTCTCAACCTCCAACTATTGGCTAGAGTCACAATCCCCTAATAGCCTCCCTTGGCATGGCCTTACCAATATATGTTTCCAAACAAGAAGTGGTTCTTTCACAAGGATAACTTCTGATCTAAACTCTAGATATCATCAAATCCCAACATGCTCCTTCTTGGCTATGGACCTGCACCACCACTATACTAAATACAAGGGTGCATCTCAATGTTTCCTTCTCGGTGTTCCCCCCTCTGTACATACTGCCAATGATCCTCAATAAACTAGGTAGAGTAAAAAATATAAGATTGGCCAGGAAGTTAAAAACATTTGGAATAGTCACTAAGAACCAATAGAAAGGTAAATCCTAATAAGATGTCTATTTATTTCAACAGTAAATTGAAGAAAGATTTGAGGTCATTATAACAATAAAGAAAGTATTTCATAATCAAAGAAAGATAGTTTGGTGACTATTTATAGATAAAAGAAATAACCAAAATATGCTTGCCCACACAACATGAGGAAAATTCCTCTTCAAAAGATAGACAAAATGAAAGGAATATAAATAAATCAAGGAGCCATCCATAAAACATTACTAGAAAATTCAGTCATGTAAGAGGGCGGAATCACCATGGGACACTGAGGGCACCGCTTCAAATTAAACCTTTGAGATCAAAACCACCACATACGGTCCCTAAAAGAAGCATCACTACAATACTAATAGCCGAAACAATATCCTAATCCTAAAAAACTTATCTCTCACCCTGTTGCACCAACCTCTCTAACAAAGTAAAAGGAGTTAAATGATTTCTTTCAACCACCCCCACAAAAGAAGAGAGAACTACTCAAAATAGAAACATGAACCTCAGACTCTAGGAAGGGGTTCTCTAAGTGCTCTAGGAAAAAGTTAGAACTCCCATGAGGTTCTTCCCAAATTTAGGGTACGCACAACTTACATCACCACACTGGAATAGGTTTCTTTAATAAAGCATCATTCAAGGGTGTGGTCAAAATCTCCACACAATACAATGGTAGGAAAAATTTGTCTACATAAGTGACATCATAGAACGAGTGGAGGGATAAAGCATTTATCACCCAATTCATAATTTGTTCCACAAAAGGGATAAACTCAATGATGTTTTGCACCTCAAAAATAACAATACACCATTCCACAAAAGAACAGGACATCAATGAAAAAGTCAATACCAAAACTGACCTAACTCTCCTAGGAGTGATGACCCTCAGGTCCTAACCAAAACATACTCAATACAAATTCAAGGTGTCATAATGATATAAACTAACAATGCACTGCATGCTACAAGGAGTAAGCTAACATGATCTTATACCAAGCATGGACACCACCCATGTTCTAACCACACATGGTCATGCTAGAAAGAGAACCGCTAAAGGCTACGAAGAGCTTTAAAGAACTCTAACAACATACACAAACCACCATGCTATGCCTAGTGGTGTCACTACTGCGGTCACCAGTTTTCCTACACTAAAGAACACAAAAAGGGTTGCAAGAACTCGACTATAAATAGTTTCAAACACCCAAGGAATCATTCCTTCCTAAACTACAAGGTACTTGTGTTAGTTTTCTTGAAAGCCCAAGTTGCATCACAAGGGAACCCAAGCTATAGGTCATCTACAAGCTCACAAAATTTAGAGAATGAGAGTTCACTCCAAAGAGATTGTAGTGGAAATGGATGACCTTAGCAAAGTGCCTATCTTAGAGGTAGTTATGATATTTTATTTATGGTTTGGGAGCCATTCAGTAAGGGGGAAATCTCAATTTCCTTCTAGTATCCTCAAGCTCCCTACTCCACCTCCTCACGTGTCGAGGAGCATACCAAAAGACCCTTCCATGTCTACGCACTTGCCGTGCTCAACAGACAACCTTAAAATTTGAATACAAATGGGAAATTCAATGGCTTAAGGTTCCAAGCATTGAAACTGTGCTTTGATACAAAAATGTGATGCCCAAAAATTATTGCAAAACAAACACAATTTTTTTATATAAAAATGACACTAACTACAAGGTTGCATACTAAGGTGCAATAAGACTTGAAAAGTAAAATACCAACCAACACAATTAACTCACAAGGGAATTCATGACAAGAATTGGCTTGCCGACATCCCCCATTTATTAGGTGCATTAGTCTGATGAAACCCTAATTAGGGTTAAACATAAAGTGAATACGAGGGTAAATCCCTAAATCTAAGAATTCAAAAATAAGACAAAAATAATAGGGCAACTATAAAATCTTCAAAACAAGGGCTCCTTCGAAGATAGGCAACCCCATAAATTCTATCGTACCCTATTGGCCCCTTACGAATACTTGGGAACCATCTTAGGGTCTAAAGAAAATTTAGTATTAAAGGTCAAGAGGGTTATAATGCGATCATGATAATAACCCTAACACAAAACTAAGATTATTAAACCAAAATTATTTAAAGACAATAATCCTTGAATAAATAAATTAATATTAAAATTCCCCTAGTTTTAATTATAATAAAATTAATGTTCAAAGTTCATAAAGTAATTCAACAAGCACCTAATCAAATGAAAACTAGCAACATACATGAACACCAAATTCCCTTCCCAAGGCTATGCACACAATGGGTCACCTTGGACCCATAGTAGGGGTGAAGTTGGACGCTACCCAAATAGGAGAATGCCAAAATACAAGAATAAACCAGCCTTCAACAAGGCTTTAAAATCAGCTCAAATTGCCTTCACAAGGCCAATGATACAACCATCAACCCTTCACATAATCTACACCGAATCAACACCCTTATGCCCCACAAATAGTATACACAAGGATGGCAACATGGATGCCCATACATCCATGCCTTATGCCCTCCCTTCTAGAGGAAGTACTCTACACTAGATGAGTAGTCCCAACTCTTTCCCTTCACCATCAAGGCTCTCTTCCCTCCCAAGAGTGAGTTTGGCCGTGCACACCCCAGAGAAGACAATCCAAAAAATAAAGGAAGACACCACAAGCATGGATAAGCCAAAATGCCAAACAATTACTTACAACACTAAGCATTCACATAACACAAGAAAGTAAATCATGTACATAAAATTAAGACAAAGATTTTTCAAGATCCAACCTCAATCCAAGCTTATGGCAATGAGCGTTGAGATGAGCTTTCTTCAACTAGTCTCCTCCTTTTCTGTGCAACAACCAAGATCCTCCAAAATCAATCAAGATGAAAATCTCACAATCTATCAAGTCTCCAAAAATTGGAGAGTGGGCAATTACCCACAAAGTTTCCCTCCATCTCATTAAGAAGACAAATCCTAATCCTTTCAAAAAGAGGGGGAATTTCAAATTCAAAATTCAAAAAGAGGAGTGGGTTTAGCATGCAAATTCCAATTTTCGTCACTTTTCAAAAGAGCATCTTTTGGAAGGGCAAAAATAGTCAAAATATATCATAATGGTCAAAATTTGACCACCAACACATGGCACCACTATGGGGTAGCCTATTTTTAACCTCCACTACCCTATATGGTCACTAAATACCTCTCAAAAGACCACCTAAAGATAACTCACGAAAATGAAAGAGATTCCCACTCATGGCTCCTAAAAATAGAAAACCACTCACACACATAAAGCACTTGGTCATGCCAACACATAATACATGTGTAAATTGACACCACAAAAGAATCACATTACAACACCATACACATGGCATGCCAAGTGGACTAAAATAATAAAATAAAAATTTACATAATCAATAAATACATTCATGCATCACTTTACAACAATTACACATTACAACAAGGTTTATTTCTCCCCTTGGAGATAACCTTGGCTTAACATAATTTTAACAGTTATCCATCTTTGATTTCCCCTGATATATCCATTGTCTTATCTACACACTTGACAAAATATGACTAGCTCATTAAATGTCAATAACATATATATATGTAAATAGAATACATCTAAAAATCACATTCTTAACGTCATAAATTTCTAACTGCATTTCATAATAATTCTCATCATTTTCAACATTGCATTTCTAAAGCATATAAAGTAAAGAATAAAATGATACATGCTAAGTCACCTACATAATAATCATGATCATTTCTCATAATTTTTCCTAACATGAATGTAACATCAAAATATCATACTTAAATCAAAGATTCATCGATCACTATGCTCATGACCTAATAAATAGCATGAAAGTAAAAGTCCTATATTATCATCAGATAAACTCTTCTTGTATAAACATGAAATTATGGCATAATATTCTAAATTAAATAATTCATCAATACCATAAGTCAAGACCTAATAATCAAACATGAAAATAATTCCTAAATTATTTACAAGCTACATTTCAAATAATTCTCTTTTCTTGCATTATTATAACATCAAAACATTCTATGTGAAATCTCCCATTCAATATCATGATCTAATAATCACTTTTCTATTAATACATGTCTCAACATAAAATAAATTCAAATAGTCCTGTATGTAAGCATTCATATCCAAATAGAAACATTTCAACATTTAGTAGTGGTACACTCACACCTTCCCTACCGCATTTCTTCTAGAGATTACATACACACGGGAACAATATTTAACTACATTAGAATATATATATATATATATATATATATATATATATATATATATATATATATATATATATATATATATATATATATATATATATATATATATTTCACCCTTCTATTAATTAAATTATATTATTCCAATACAATTTCTATAAAATGTGCACTTGATAGTATTATCACAAAGATCAGTTGAATTCAATTAATCTTATTTTAAACATAGAGCATCCTAGGAATCTTTGAGTGTATAAGTAACATGAAAAGAGTACATCACAATGGTAATCAAACCTCTATCCACCCGGACACAAATCATAATGCAACAACATAAATTTATAATTACTGAGTCTATTATGTAGAAAGATAATACCAAGATAGAATCTTTGAAAACACTTGACATGACTTCCAAAGATAAACTTTTGATAAACATAAGGAAAATTCCAGCAAAGAGCATCTCATGATGCCATCAACCATAATTGGGTAAAAATCATTGCATCCACATGAATGAATCATCCCTACTCTAAGGGTCTCCAGAATGTGATTCAAGACAATATCCTACGTCTCCTAGTTGACGTAGAACATCGATACACACTAAAAAATAATCCTCCTGGCAGATTCTCCCTCACAAGCGACCAACATGACCTTACACTTTGAGAATGACAATTGAAACCACACCATTAGGATGTTTGCGCAAAGGGGTAAAGGAGGGAGGCACTACATCATCCCCACCAAGGAATAGGCTTACTCCTGGAAGCCGACAAGACAAACTGGAGAGGATGCCACAAAGGCATGGACCAGCTTTTCTAGGAATACCTCAAAACAAGTCATCCCCTAGAGGTTCCTTAATAAATAGCATAGAGCTACAAAAGGGAAACAAATTATTGATAGGATAGCATGATAAATTCATAACCAAAAGACTGTTGCCCAACAAAAACTAGGGCCATCAAGGCCCACCACACTGATCAGATCTCCAATGTGGTATAATTCACACCTAACAATCCATCAAACCATGCTAAGAAGAGGAACTTCCCAAGCTTCTAAAACACATTCAATAGGTCTAGGAAGGTCCTCGAGCATACATGCTAAATCCATCACAGAAAGAAAGGTTTGTATGCCCTCAAGAGAACCAAAAAAGAATTTAAACTCAAGTGGCATTACCTTACTAATTCATATTATTACCAAATGAGGTCTTCTCAACCTCCAACTATTGGCTAGAGTCACAATCCTCTGATAGCCTCCCTTGGCATGGCCTTACCAATACAAGTTTCCAAACAAGAAGTGGCTCTTGAACAAGGATAACTTCCGATCTAAACTTTAGATATCATCAAATGCCAACATGCTCCTTCTAGGCTATGGACCTACACCACCACTATACTAAATACAAGGGTGCATCTTAGTGTTTCCTTCCTGGTGTTCCCCCCTCTGTACATACTACCGAGGATCCTCAATAAACTAGGTAGAGTAAAAAATATAAGACTGGCCAGCAAGTTAAAAACATTTGGAATACTCACCAAGAACCAATAGAAAGGTAAATCCTAATAAGATGTCTATTTATTTCAACAATAAATTCAAGAAATATTTGAGGTCATTATAACAATAAAAAAAGTGTTTCATAATAAAATAAAGATAGTTTGGTGACTATTTATAGATAAAAGAAATAACCAAAATATGCTCGCCCACACAACATGAGGAAAATTCCTCTTCAAAAGATAGACAAAATGAAAGGAATATAAATAAATCAAGGAGCCATCCATAAAGCATTACTAGAAAATTCAGTCATGTAAGAGGGAGGAATCACCATGGGACACTGAGGACACCAGTTCAAATTAAACCTTTGAGATCGAAACCAGCACATACCGTCCCTAAAACAAGCATCACTACAATATTGATAGTGGAAACAATATCCTAATCCTAAAAAACTTATCTCTCACCCTATTGCAGCAACCTCTCTAATGAGGTAAAAGGAGTTAAATGATTGCTTTCAACCACCCACACAAAAGTAGAGAGAACTACTCAAAATTGAAACATAAACCTCAGACTCTAGGAAGGGGTTCTCTAAGTGCTCCAGGAAAAAGTTAGAACTCCCACGAGGTTCTTCCCAAATCTAGGGTACACACAACTTACATCACCACACTAGAATATGTTTCTTTAATAAAGCATCATTCAAGGGTTTGGTCAAAATCTTCACATAATACAATGGTAGGAAAAATTTGTCTACATAAGTGACATCATAGAACAAGTGGAGGGATAAAGCATTTATCACCCGATTCATAATTTGTTCCACAAAAGGGATAAACTCAATGAGGTTTTGCACCTCAACAACAACAATACACCCTTCCAAAAAAGAAGAAGACATCAATGAAAAAGCCAATACCAAAACCCTCCTAACTCTCATACGAGTCATGACACTAAGGTCCTAACAACAACATACTCAATACAAATTCATGGTGTCATAATGATATAAACTAATAATGCACCGCATGTTGTAAGGAGTAAGCTAACATGATCTTATACTAGGCATGGACACCACCCATGTTCTAACCACACATCATCATGCTAGAAAGAGAACCGCTAAAGGGCACTAAGAGCATCAAAGAACTCTAACAACATACACCAACCACCATGCTATGCCTAGTGGTATCACTACCACCATCATCAAGTCTGCTACACTATCGAACATAAAAAGTGTTACAAAAACTTGACTATACGCAGTTTCAAACACCATAGGAAGCATTCCTCCCTAAACTACAAGGTACTTGGGTTAGTTTTCTTGAAAGCCCAAGTTGCATCACAAGGGAACCCAAGCTATAGGTCATCTATAGGCTCACAACATTTAGAGCATGAGAGTTCACTCCAAAGAGATTGTAGTGGAAAAGCATGACCTTAGTCAAGTGCCTATCTCAGAGGTAGTTATGATATTTCATTTCTGGTTCAGGAGCCGTTCAGAAAGGGAGAAATCTCAATTTCCTTCTAGTATCCGCAAGCTCCCTACTCCACCTCCTCACATGTCAAGGAGCATATCAAAATACCTTTCCATGTCTACGCACCTACCGTGCTCAAAAGATAACCTTAAAATTTGAATAGAAATGGAAAATGCAATGGCTTAAGGTTTCAAGCGTTGAAACTATGCTCTGATACCAAAATGTCATGCCCAAAAATTAAGGCAAAATACACACAATTTTTTTTTATAAAAATGACACTAAATACAAGGTTGCATACTAAGGTGCACTAAGACTTGAAAAGTAAAACATGAACCAACACACTTAACTCACAAGGGAATTCATGACAAGTGCTGGCTTGCAGACATCCCTTGTTTGTTAGGTGCATTAGTCTGATAAAACCCTAATTAGGGTGAAAAATAAAGTGAATATGAGGGGAAATCCCTAAATCTAAGAATTCAAAAATAAGGCAAAAAAAAAAAAGGGCAACTATAAGATATTCAAAACCAGGGCTTTTTCGAAGATAGGCAACCCCATAAATTCTATCGTACCCTATTGGCCCCTTACAAATACTAGGGAACCATCTTAGGGTCTAAAGAAAATTTAGTATTAAAGGTCAAGAGGGTTATAATGCGATCATGATAATAACCCTAACACAAAACTAAGATTATTAAACCAAAATTATTTAAAGATGATAATGCTTGAATAAATAAATAAATATTGAAATTCCCTTAGTTTTAATTATAATAAAATTAATGTTCAAAGTTTATAAAGTAATTCAACAAGCACATAATCAAATGAAAACCAAATTCTCTTCCCAAGGCTATGCACATAATGAGTCACCTTGGACCCATAGTAGGGGTGAAGGTGGAAGCTACTCAACTAGGAGAATGCCAAAATACAAGAATAAACCAGCCTTCAACAAGGCTTTAAAATCAGCTCAAATTGCCTTCACAAGCCCAATGATACAACCATCAACCCTTCACACAATCTACACCAAATCTACACACTTATGCCCCCCAAATAGTATACACAAGGATGGCAACATGGATGCCCATACATCCATGCCTTATCCCCTTCCTCCTAGAGGAAGGACTCTACACTAGATGAGTAGCCCCAACTCTTTCCCTTCACCCATCAAGGCTCTCTTCCCTCCCAAGGGTGAGTTTGGCCTTGCACACCGCAAAGAAGACAATGCAAAAAATAAAGGAAGACACCACAAGCATACATAAGCCAAAATGCCATACAATTACTTACATCACTAAGCATTCACATAACACAAGAAAGTAAATCATGTACATAAAATTAAGACAAAATTTTTTCAAGATCCAACCTCAATCCAAGCTTATGGAAATGAGGGTTGAGATGAGCTTTCTCTAACTAGTCTTGTCCTTTTCTATGCAACAACCAAGATCCTCCAAAATCAATCAAGACCAAAATCTCACAATCTATCAAGTCTCCAAAAATTGGAGAGTGGGCAATTATCCACAAAGTTTCCCTCCATCTCCTTAAGAAGACAAACCCTAATCCTTTCAAACAAGAGGTGGAATTTCAAATTCAAAATTCAAAAAGAGGAGTGGGCTTAGCATGTAAATTCCAATTTTCGTCACTTTTCAAAAGAGCATCTTTTGGAGGGGCAAAAATAGTCAAAATACATCATAATGGTCAAAATTTGACCACCAACACATGGAACCACTATGGGGTAGCCTATTTTTAACCTCCACTACCCTATATGGTCACTAAATGCCACTCAAAAGACCACCTAAAGATAACTCACGAATATGAAAGAGATTCCCACTCATGGCTCCTAAAAATAGAAGACCACTCACACACATAAAGCACTTGGTCATGCCACCAAATAATACATGTGTCAATTGACACCACAAAAGAATCACAATGCAACACCATACACATGGCATGTGAAGTGGACTAAAATAATAAAATAAAAATTTACATAATCAATAAATACATTCATGCATCAACTTGCAACAATTACACATTACAATGAGGTTTACTTCTCCTCTTGGAGATAACCTTGGCTTAACATAATTTTAACAGTTATGCATCTTTGATTTCTCTTGATATATCCATTGTCTTACCTGTACACTTGACAAAATATCAGTAGCTCATGAAATATCAATAACATATATATATATATATATATATGTAAATTGAATACATCTAAAAATTACATTCTTAACATCATAAATTTCTAACTGCATTTCATAATAATTCTCATCATTTTAAACATAGCATTTCTAAAGCATATAAAGTCAAGAATAAAATAATACATGCTAATTGACCTACATAATAATCATGATCATTTCTCATAAATTTTCCTAACATGAATGTAACATCAAAGTATCATACTTAAACCAAAGATTCATCGATCACTATGCTCATGACCTAATAAATAGCATGAAAGTAAAAGTCCTATATCATCATCACATAAAATCTTCTTGTATAAACATGAAATTATGGCATAATATTCTAAATTAAATAATTCATCAATACCATAAGTCAAGACCTAATAATCTAGCATGAAAATAAGTCCTAAATTCTTTACAAGTACATTTCAAATTATTCTCTTTTCTTGCATTATTATAACATGAAAGAGTTCTATGTGAAATCTCCCATTCAACATTAAGATCTAATAATCACTTTTCTATTAATAGATGTCTCAACATAAAATAAATTCAAATAGTCCTTTATGTAAGCATTCATATCCAAATAGAAACATTTCAATATTCAGTAGTGGTACACTCACACCTTCCCTACTGCATTTCTTCTAGAGATTACATACACACGGGAACAATATTTAACTACATTAGAATATATATATATATATATATATATATATATATATATATATATATATATATATATATATATATATATATATATATATATATATATATATATATATATATATATATATATCACCTTTCTATTATTTAAACTACCTTATCCCAATACAATTTCTATCAAACGTGTACTTGATAGTTTTATCACAAAGATCAGTTGAATTCAATTAATCTTATTTTAAACACAGAGCATCCTAGGAATCTTTGAGTGTATAAGTAACATTAAAAGAGTACATCACAGTGGTAATCATACCTCTCTCCACCAGGACACAAATCATAATGCAACAACATAAATTTCTAATTATTGAGTCTATTATGCAGAAAGATAATAAGAAGATAGAATCTCTTAAAACACCTAACATGACTTCCAAAGATAAACTCTTGATAAACATAAGGAAAATTTGGGCAAAGAGTATCTCATGATGCCATCGACCATAATGTAGGTAAAAATCATTGCAGCCACATTAATGACTCATCCCTACTCTAAGTGTCTCCAGAATGTGATTCAAGAGCATATCCTACATCTCCTAGTTCACGCAGAACATCGATACATTCTCCAAAATAATCCTGCTGGCGGATTCTCCCTCACAAGGGACCAACATGAACTTACCCTTCGAGAATGACAGTTGAAACCACACCATTAGGATATTCGTGCAATGGGGTAAATGAGGGAGGCACTACAGTTTGGCTAGCATTTGCAATGTGCATACAACATAAGTGGGCACCATTTTGAGCTGCCAATTATTGTATGAAGGCTGCATGAGCTATCTTATTGGTTGCATAGGCCTCCCTCTTGGGGCTTCTGTTTATTAATAAATGAGGGTCTATGCATATGGAAGTAGCTACATGCCACCAACGAGCCATCATACACAGGAGTGGTTGCCAGTAAATGTTATGGTAGCATGTATAAGTTTGAGAAGAAGACCTGCATTTGAAAGGATGGCTAACGTTAGTAAAGAGGTATGTGTATGAGAAGAGAATAAAAAAAAGGTTATGCATAAGATAATCAAGGTCATGCACAACCAGTAGAAATGGAAAAATCCAAACAGTGTGCATGTGAATTTATCCCACATGCACACCGTTTGGGTGTTTTGAAGAGTTTATATACAAAGCAGGTCACAGTAAGTGTAAAGTGAAATAAAAGAAGAGGCTATGGCTGCCTCTATCTTTTGGGCCCACTTGGAAGTGTGTGCCAGCTGGGTGCACTAAGGTATATTTTAATGTAATATTTAAAACCCTCAAAAAGTTTAGTCCCACATTCATCCCAAAATGGACATTTGAAATGTTTATAAGGCCCAACGCACACATATGAGTTAGATAAACAAGCCAGAGGCTCTACCAGTGGGTTGGAGGCTATCTTGGGAAGTGTGCTAGTGGGCCTGAGATAGAGGTAATTTTTTGGGTGAGCGATGTGATGGCAAGGATGAAGGAGGACATGTGGAAACTGGTCGCACAGTCATGAGATGAAACTGATAGTTAGGCAAAAATCTAGAGACTTGGAGGTTGCGGTTAGTTGACCTTGTCACGCAGTCTCCAAATTTCGGTGGTCAAGTGCAAAATCTAAAGATCCAAAGACAACCATGGTCGTGTGGTCACTGAATGCTGGCGGTTAGAGGCTGAAAATCCAGAGATCATGAGATTTCCCAGTCATGAGGTCACTAGATGAAGTGGTGGTTAGCAAGAAAATTTGGAGACTTAGAGATAACCATGGTTGCTTAGTCTCCCAATGGTTTAGAGACTTGTAGATGATCTTGGTGTCGCCAAGTCATCTAACCATTCAGAGATTCAGAGACTAAGCTCAGTCACCCAAATGCCAGATTTAACTCAAGGTTAGAAAATCATTCAAAGATTAAGAGACTTTTGTATTTGCTTGTTCTCTGAATAAACCCCGAGTTAGTGAAATTTTTCAGAGACTCAAAAATAAAATGTAGTCACCCATGCTCCAAATCAAAGGTTAAGGCTGGGCTTTGTCCGGGCATCCAATCACATCATGACACTTGGCAAATTTTGGTGAGGTCTTAGCATAAAACCCAGAGTTAAAAAATAAAACATTTAAAATCTGATATAGTTCAGACTTTGGAGATAATTTTGAAATATCTAAATGGTAGTGTGTTCATGAGAATAAGGCCTGCAGATTCAGTTTTTATCAGAATATGGGTATATAATATGTTTTCAAAAATGGCAGAAGATGAGGAATGCATGGCAGTGATTAGAATCAGATTTGGTCAAGTTGGTGAGAGCAATTATAGCCTTTCTAAATTTGAGATCAGATTTTGAGGAAGATATTTCAATTTCAAACATGATTAATTTTCTAGCATAAGGGAGTGAATCATATCTTTTGTAGAATCTGATTACTATCAAGTTGGTTTTCCTTTTGCAGAGCTTTCCTTGGTTTCATATGAGATCAGATTTATTGATTCTTCCAAGACTTTCACTGATTGATTTAATTTTCTTAGAAGGAAGTTTTTTTCTTAGGAATATCTTGTAGGGGTTGTAGAAGATTAGATATCAAAAAAATTCAAAAGTTTTTGTCTCTCCACCATTTGTAGGGCCTCAATTTGTTTTTTGTCCTCTCTGTTTTAGGTTTAGGTTACAAACATCTGAAGCTTGTTGCATCCTTAGGGATTCCAATATGTTTTAAATAGAAGTTGTAACTTCATTTTTAGAGGATGATGAATGTTGAATATTTCTCTGCAGAGCAGATTTCCAAACTGTGTGTCTAAGCTCCTGAACTTCAAGATTTGTATGTATTGAGACAGGCTCATTTTCAAAAAATACATTATAGTTTCTCTCTTGTTCTATTGTTGTCTCTTCACTTTTATATTATACTCTTGTATGTTTTATTTGTAAGGCATGTAAAACATACTAGTTGCAAGGCAACTTGTCTAATTATTTGTGAGTTTCTTTCAAGGAAAGGATTAAATTCTCATGAATAGTTTCAAAGAGTGAACATAACTATTAGGATTTTGATGATAGTAGTATAGGAGTGATAGAATAGTTTGTAAGGCACTCTATTCAAACTCAAAGTAATCTGCAAGGCATTTTACTATATTTGTCTTGATTTATTCTTGTGAATTTACATACAACAACTTTTTTGCCCAATGGATTAGGCACTGGATTGATTTCTGTGATGGAGTTATCTTTTAGTCATCAAGAACAAAGTATAATTGCCAGTACATTTTTGATTATTTGAGTTTCATATATATTGTGAAAGGACTGTATTCAAGTGGTACATTTCATATTGTTGATGCATTTAAGAGTGACTCAAAAGGTTAGCCTTCTTTGAGTTAAACTCAGAAAAAGAAGAAGGATGAATATCCTTATACCACTGTCGTATGCTATTACATTTGTAGTTTCCCTTATTATGCTCTGTATCAAGATATTCTCAGTTGTTTGTAGAGTAATCTTTTATTGAGGTAGTCTAAAGCATAAATAGAATAGCAGTGAAGAACCTAATCTACCATTTGAAAGTTTACTTGAAACATAGTAAATCATCCAGGCAATACTCGCTTGAGTCTTGTGGAGCTTGAAGCAGAAGGAGGATCTTATCCAATCCTCATCAATTAGACTCTTTTTTGTCAAATTTGAGAGTTCACAAATATGAGAATTAAGCATATCTATTACCAAGTTTGATCCTGCAAGAAAAAGAGCTAACAAGTTCTTCATCCAATTGCTTGTTTTCTTTGACTTGTTCTTCATAGGCTTCTTGATTATTAAGTAACTTTTCATCCAATTCTTGAATCTAATCTTTAAGAGATGTGTTTTCCTCATTTATCTTTTTAACCATTTTTCCCAAATCACTAGTGGAACAGTCTTTCAAATCTTTTCTTAGTTTTTTGATGACTGCATGAGAATCACTAACCTTTTCTTTCAGTTCTTCAATTTCTTTTTTGGATCTATCAAGGTCTTCAAGTGCTACTTCAAGATTCTTTTTCAAATGTTTCATTTCTCCCTTATCCATGATCTCCTCAAGTGGTTAAAATTATCTTTAGAGGACCAGAGCTTTGATACCAATTGTTAGGAATGGGAACATTGAGAGAGGGGGGTGGGTGGATCAGTGTTCTATATATTAATATTTTCTGTACTCTTGAATCTTAACTTAGTTGCTTATGTACTGAAATGAATATCAATGCAAGTAAGATAAACACCCACAACTCATAACACCAAATATGATTATGGGGAAACTCAAATAGGTAAAAAACCTAGAGGGAATTGACACCCACTAAGAACTACACTAGTGTTTTATGATCCCTGTTAGAAGATCTTGCAACCCTGTTAGGAGTTGTTATTTACAATGCTTTTAGTATAGTGACCTGGTCAAGGGTTGGACCCTGTTAGGAGTCTTTTACAATTAACCATGTTAGGGGTGGGGACACACTGTCCTAGAGCTCACTTCTCAAGTGGTGAAGGCTACAACCTTCTGGATCTCAGATACACACTATATCTACAAGATGAACTATTGTTGTGACACAGCGTGTCTTATCAGTTCCTTTTGTGTGCTTATGCTTTAGCCTCTTATAAAGAAATACAACATACTAACTTATGTTCATATACCTCTTCTCTTCTCTTACCAATTTCTGTCTCTCATGCCATGCATAATTACAGGGGCACATGTCTTATTTATATGCGCATACAAATTTTTTTATCAAGTCGGCCTATAACTAATTACATACAACACTTCCAATTGAATTGGCTCAAGCCTATTTACATATAATCATATTAACATGTCTATGACCTAAATACAATAGGCACATAACCTTTACAAAACAATATTATAAGTGCTAACCAAAATAAAAATAGTTGGCTCCATGCTCTATCCTGTTCTGCCGCTCACTGTCTGTGCCACTTCATCTGACTGTAAATTCCTCATACTGACTCATATCATAATGCACTCTTAGACTTAGCATGAATACATACTTAGAAGCTTATCTTCAAGGGTGCATACCATAACTTGGTCAAACGCATGTGCGATGATGCTCTGTTCACCTAGTGCTCTACTAACTGTCCAGTCTTCCATACTGCCAATTTCTTATGTTCTAACTACTTCTGTTGACTCCATAACATCATATGAATTTTTTTCCATAATAAAAAAACTAAATATAGTCATATACATGAATATAAGAAACTTGCCAACACTTGTTTCTAGATTCGGCAACCCCATTTCATTATGGATAGTAATTGGACGAGAATTTAAGGATTACCTGATTCTCAAAGGCCCATTGAAAGAGAGATGCAGATAAGAAATAGGGAGCGTTGTCACATACCAAAAAGAAAGGCATACCAAATTGTGTAATGATGAATTCTTCTTGGAAATTGGTTACCACCTCCGTAGTATAATTTCTCAGAACTTGTGCCTCCATTCATCACGTGTAGTAGTCAGTTGTGGTCAAAATATACCTATGTCTTGTAGAAGATGGAGGGTTAATCATTCCCATAAAATCTAGCCCCCATTGGGTGAATGGATGCACCTCATAAACTGGTTGTAGGGGCATTGCCAGATGTCTCTCATGTATGGCGCTAGTCTGACAAACATGACATGAACGCACATTTTTGTGAGTGTCCTTGAACAAGGTTGGCCAATAATAGATAAATCTCAATATTTGATGGGCTGTGGCTTCAGTTGACCCATGTCCAATGCCATAGTTATCATGAAATTTTGTGAGAACTTGCATAGCTTTTGTCTGATCTAAACAATACAAGTAAAGGCCATCGTAGTTGCACTTGTAGAGATTTCCATTTTTCAACATATAAGAGATGCTTTTATTCTTTAGTGCTCTCCTTTGGGAACCATTCAATCCTTTAGGGAATCAGTTTTGAAGAAAATAATAGACTATATCTTGATACTAGACATCGGTAATCACTCCTTCATTGGTGTACACTTGGCACACTAAACCCTGTTCTATTTCTGCCATCATCTTGGTGAGACCTTGAACTCTCACTAACTTCATTGGCTAGATTTTGATGTCGAACTCTTGGAGTATAGCTATCCACTTCCCCCTTCATTCTCCCAGCTTCTTTTTCATCAACAAGGATTTGACCGTGGGGTGGTCGGGAACAATAGCAATGACCTTACTCCTGAGGATGTAGTGTCTGAACTTCTTGATAGCTTTGACCAATGCAAAAGATTTTTTGTCATGATTTGGGTACTTAAGTTCAGCATTTTTTAGAGGACAACTCATAAAAGCTATTGGTCTCTCATCCTCCCCTTCTTTCTTCTGGGTGAGGATTCCCACACATGAATGTTCTAATGCAAAAGAGTAGACATTGAATGGAAGAAGATAATCGGTGCTAACTAGAACTGAAGCAATAGCAATGGACATCTTAATCTCTTCAAAGGATTCTTTAGCCAAAGTGCTCCACTCAATCTTAACATCCTTTTTTAGCATATCATTCAATGGAAGTACTATCTCTACAAATACATTGATGAACTTTCTGACGAAGTTGATCTTTCCAAAGAAAGATTTCAACTATTTCTAGCTATTTAGGGGAACCATTTTAAGAATAGCTTAAACTCTTTTGGGGTCGATTGAAATGCCTGTTTCAGATATGATGTGCTCGAGGAGTTTTCCTTGGGTTACCCCAAAGACACACTTCTTAGGATTTAGTGAGATTCAATAGAGTCGAAACCTTTTCAATACCTTGCACAAATCTTCAATGTGGTCTATGTGGTCCCTGGAGAATACTATGAGATCATCCAAATAAATAACAATACACTTTTTGACTAGGCCTCTAAATGCCTCATCCATAGCTCATTGGAAGGTGGCTCCTATGTTGATTAAACTAAATGGAATATGATGATAAGAAAATGTCCACCACTTTGTTGTAAAAGCTATCTTCAAGAGATCATCTTCTTTCACCATGAGATGGTTGTACCCAGAGTAACCATCAAGGAAAGACATCATCTAGGAGTCATTTACCACTTGTAACACTTCGTTAAGGGATGGTAATGGGCAGTTGTCCTTTTGAGAAGATCTATTCAAATTTAAAAAATTTACACAGGGCTGAACCTCTCCACTTTTCTTTCTTATTGGAATGATATTTTCTACCCAAGTTGAGTGTCGGATAGGTAAAACAATATTGGCATCGATAAAATTTTGTACCTCCTTTTGGATCACGGGTTTGATCAAAAAATTCACTGGCCTCTGTCATAGGTTTTCAAGTCTTCATAGCTCTAGGCTATGACATCTTTGTACTCTATGAGCAGTTCTACCATCTGCTTCTTTTCTTCAGCTGTGCTAACTTTTCCAATATAGACTTCCCTGGGTTCAAGCTGTGTACCTAGATTGTAGAGCTCATAATCATCACCTCCTCCTACTAGTGTCTTCCCCCTTTCATGAGCATGCTCATCTTTGTTGAAAATCCTTTCCAGGGCTACCATTCCTTTCATAATGGAGTTAGTCTTCAAGTTTAAGATCCCTAGGTCATCTGATTCTTCCATTTCATCTTCTTCTTCATCAATGCTTTGTCTTTCAAAGATTTTGACATTCATGATGAACACCAATATTTGTTGGCCATCTTGGAATACCTGGAAGTTCTTGATATAATCTAGGATGACTGGCACAACCACCAGCTCAATAGAGAATTTATTTAATTTAGATTTCTCTAGTGGCTGTAAGGAGCTTACTGACACTACCAAAGCATCAACAACAATATTCCTTCTCCTTGGGACACTTCAGATATTAAAAGCTTCAAAATATTTGATTAAGTCCCAGATGTAGTTATGGTAAGATGCCAACCACTTATCAATGCATGAATAATGGCTCCAGATCTATCAAACTATTAACTGTGAGTCTCCTTCTACAACTAAAGATTTCACCTTCTTCTCATGTACCATGAGGAGACCCCGAACTAGAGCCTCCTACTCAGCAACATTGTTTGTGCAGTAGAATTGCAACCTATAAGCAGCATAGTATGAACGTCCATGGGGATTGACCAATGTGATGCCAGCCCCTTCTCCTTGTTTACATTTGGAGTCGTCGAACCAAAGTTTCCACATAGGGTGATTCTTTTGGGAAGATGATTTAGCTTGGGTTTCTGATGCCACCTTGGGAAAATACGCATTAGCCTAGGGTTCAATGGGGGTTTCGGGTGGTGATATGCTCTCTACACTTGGGACCTTAAAGTTATCTTCATCCAAGTGTTCTCTTTTGGAGAGGGGGACCCATTATATCCTTTATTTTTCTTTCACATCGCGCCAGACTTTATGACATGGGTGAAGGCAGCCATCATCAGAAGAGCTCCATTCCTCCTACACAGGGCATTCAGTTGCAACGCCCTAGGGTTGTTCACCAAGGGGAGGTATGTCATCATTTGAATGTGTTTTTGTCTCTTTTGTAAGCTTAGACATGTAAGACATTTGGATCATTACTTGAGTCATCACACCTGGAAATCCTGGCATTCAAACTTTGAATTATTTGTTTGGTGTAGGGGAGAATATCCTCGTAGCATCAATATATTTGGGTCAGCATCTTGACCAAGACATTTCATGTTTTTCATCATATTTCCCATAAAATTTGCAAGGATCTCCTCAGGAATTTGAGTATGCACCAAACCTTGTATAGGGCTATTGTTTGGATTTTCCTCTTCTTTGATGTGAAACGTTAGAACCTTATTGATTTGATACACCCCCAGATCAACTTGTGAGAACAAGACTTCATTTGGAGCATTGTATTTGGTTATCATCTATTTGAGTTTAGGTTCCGCATCAATCTAGATTTGGTTATTGAGTCCTTTCCATTGTAGCCAAAGTTGAGTCAATTTTGTGGGGAATTAACCTCTTAGATATTTGGTCCACTCTCTACTAAGTAACATGTAGTATGTCTTTGAGAATTCAAAAATATGTATGTCAATGCAATCTTGGATCCTGGGGTCGGTAGTTAACTATATGCATGTATCTTTGAGGACTCCAATGACTTTGACCTCCATTTTGTCCACTTGGATCACAACTATATTGGTTGGTTGAGGGTTCACCCCCATCTTTTAGCATATGGATAATGGCATGAAGTTATAGGAATCCCCAGAGTCAATTAGGAAATTGTGTATGTTCTTTCCAAAAATCTTAAGGTTGAGCAAGAATGGGGGTACTTCTACCCTGTCTTTGAACATGGTTGGCATTTCCTTGGCCGTATTTACGTTGGATGAATTTCTAGCATTACTGCTAGATAGGACCAATTTGGAATGATCTAGTGTTTTCAAGAGGGCTTCCCTCTGCGATGGACAAATTTGCAATATGTCATACATTGACATATTGGCTTTAACTCTCTTTATTTCTTCTAGTGCGCTATAATTTTTAGTGGCCCAGATTGGATTCTTTAACATAGTGGGTTGTGTTGCATTGCTGGGGCAATAGTAGCACTGGTACCTCTAGGAGGTGTAGGATTATTATTAGCCTGTGGGTCAGGTGGAGTGGGCTGCATTCCTAGGGGAATACCATTAGTTAGATGTTCTCTTCTGCTTCTCAGATTATAATTACTTCTATTGTTATTCTAAAAAGCATAGATCTCAGAGTACTCAGGCTAACTTTATTGATTGATGGGGAAGATAAATTCCTCTTCAGTGGTGTTGTTCTGGGGTCTCCCTTTTGAGGACCCTCCTTCTAGCACCACTTCTATTGAGCGTCATTTTTACATGAGACAACAACTAGGAATTTATGCGAGCACATTCTCCTCTTGGAAGAAAGATATTTGTTAATCTCAAGGTTCCTTCTGGGTTAGGTCTCAACCGCTTGGATAACTGAACTGAATATAAATGTGAATCTATTTATGAGGAGGCCTTTCCTGGTTCGTATCTTGAAAGGGGGCTATGAAACAAACTTTAGAACACACCAATACTTGTTTCTTTTTGGATTTTTATATTTTTAAATGAAAAGAAACACAAATTTAATTAATCTACTGTAATTGATTTGCAAATAAAGTAAGAGGTAGGGTAACAAGGATTCTAAGGAAATTTTCTGATAGGAAACTAATGGACATAAACCAATATCACATTGCTTCGCAAATTTAAATACAAAGAAGATGAGGAAACCCATAAAATAGAGATCTGAATAAATCATAATCTTCATCTAAGAAGATGCAATCATCAATGGAAACAAACACAAATGTATGATAAGTCAAAACTCATTGAATCACAAAGCCATCAAGGATGTGTGCACACATGAGACAAGTTTATCTTCAAAGCACTGAAAAAGAAAGACCCTCTCAATAATTCGTCACAACAAAGCAATGTACCACCAAGAAACATCAAACTAAAGAATCACAGATTTAAACCACCACACAATGAATTGGTTCTCTAAAATAAATAAATGAGCAATTCACACACTCATAAATCTTGCAAAGGTAGCAGAAAAATCACACCATGATTGAAGCACCAATTGTATGTATTGTGTTATGATAAAAATCTAACCCTAATAATAGAGTTCATATAATTTATAGAGTTGTGCTCTAAATTTTGCAGCTAGGGTTTAGGCTACATGAAACTTGAAAATAAATCTAAACTATAAATTACATGAAAGAAACTAAGCCTAGAACAAGTTTAAACCACCCTAGCATGAAATTAAACCTTGTGCATTACAAAACTTTGAGCAGATCATGCATAAAAAAACTCAAAAATGAAACTAGAACTCATGCATGTTCTTCATGAAACTCATGATCTTGCCCTTTATTCTTTGTTAGTCCACTAGAAGATACCCTCAAATCATGCTAAAATGACCATTTGGAAGTGACCCTTTTGATAGAAAAAACAAGTTGGAGAAGACTGGAGTTAAGCTGTGGTCGTGCCACATAAATTTTGAATCCCGACCGTTGTCTCAAAAAATGAAGTTCACAAAAATGTCAAAGTGTCAAAACTAGTTTTCCTCCAACTTTCAGACTTTCAGACTTTCGGAGGCCAAAAATCTCATATGGCCGAAATGCTGAAAATCAAGGTCTTCAAAAAATGGCTAAGTGTGGAAAACTACTTTTCCCCTGTAAAAATTTTGGCCAAGTTAAAACTAGATGTTTATCAGATTAGGAGAAGCTCTGGGTGAGCATTGTGGAACCTATCCATGATCTCTTGTACCTCCTCGAAGTTGGCCATTTGGATCCCTTTAAGGAGTTCTTGTTGTTTCTCTCGGAATGTGCGTAGTTGAAGTGCAAACCCTTTTATTTCTTCCTCCCTAGATAGCATCTTCTGAATTTCCTCCTTTTGATAGAACATCTGTTGGAGGTTCTCTTTTGTACTAACTCCCCTGAAGATGTCTAGATAGTGATTTATGATGACATTTAAGGGATGCATTTTTTTTCAATCATCTTCTTCATATAAATCTAGGTCCAATCCTTCGAAAAACTTATGCATTTGCCCACAAGAAAGTAGACCTTTATCCCTCTTCTTATTCATCTTTTTCATCACCTTCTCAAAAATGGTCAAAGCGCCAATGATACCTTGGATCCACTCCTCAAAACTATCCATTTATGACCTTCATATACTTTGGCCAAAACTTGGAAGTGTTGCTTGCTTATTACTATGAGATCTTCTAATGCCTTTTCCCATTTTAGGATCTTTTCCTCCAAACAATCCTTTTCACTCATAATTTAAACCAAAAATGAGATTACTTAAAGAATACTTCTAAAAGGCCTTAGAATCTTCTTGAGAGAACCCTTTAAAAAATCTTTAAAATCAACATTCCAATCTACACATGCCTGAACAAAAGAATATGGGACATCTATTGGTATGCTTGAATCACCCCTTTCCTCCAAAATAGCCTGTAATGAGGCCTCAGTGTTATCAGGGTCAATGGGACTTGCTGTTTTAAGAATAAATTTCTTCATTGCTTCATTTTGTTCCATTAATGCCTTGATCTTCTCTTCATCTTTATCCATGAAGCCTAAGGCATGTTTTAGTCCCAGTGTAGCCAGAGTTTTGTTTCCCTCTCTAGTAGGCTCTCCTAGATCTACCTCTTCCAGCACATAGTCATCTGGAATGCCCTCTACCATACTGATACTCATTTTAGGGACAACCACTTGAGCCTTCCACCTACCTACTTGACCTTGTGTTACATATGAAAGGGTCCTTGCTCGGGCACTAGATCCTATTCAGTGGAATTCTCGTCCCAATGTTACCATGTCAGTATCATCGTCATCGGTGTATGCTCTTTCCCTTGGTTGAATTTCCTTGGTGAGCCAAGTGGGATTTAAAAAGGAATTAATTGGCTCATATGGTGCAACTAGAGTTGAAGCAGGAGCATGACATTCTATTTCCATCTCCTCAAGGCTTATCGCTCTTCTATTTCTTTCTCTTTCCCTTTTTTCTGCTCTTCTTCTATATTCATCTATTCTTCTTCTCCAACTTGCCCCTCTGATCCATCTTGTCCTTCTGAAGGAATCTCACCAATCACTTCTATTTCTTTCTCAGGATCTAGAGGACCTTGTGCCAGTGTTTCAATGTGGACCAGTGGTGGAATGGGAGCCTGCAAAGGAGGTTTCTACGTGGGAGGAGTAGGAGCGGTAGGGGGAGTGGGTGAAGACATTGGTGGAGGAGGTGGATTTGGCATGGTAGTTTGAACATGAAGAGGTTGTGGAGGTAATGGAGTGGTTCAAATTGGAGGTGGAAGTGGACAAGTCAATGGTGTTGAACACGGAGGCAAAGGTGGAGTTTGTTGAATAGGTAGAGGTGGAGGTTGAACTAAGTGTGAAACTGAGGGAACTTGTGTTGCTATGTCCTCCTCAGAAGTGACACCCATAGAAAAATCTATTCCTTACTCTGGAGCCTCCTTCTAAATTTTAGATGCAATCTCCTCAATTAATTCCTGAGACTTTTGCATAACTTCCTCTCCAACACTATCCAGAGGACTAGTGAATTGTGTAGGGAGGGAATCAAAAGAAAAGGAATGTCCCACAATGGGAGCCTATTTCTTAGATTATTGGAAACCATGAAGTCCCTCAAAATCCAAGATGTCAAATTCATCATCACTGAGAACATCTATATTTATCAACTCTCCTTGAGTTTCTCCTCTGACGTGTTCTTATGGATCATCTTACAATACTCTTCTTCTTTTCAAGGATCCTATAGATCAGGTTCTTCTACTAAGGGGCACTTGACCCTCCTCATCTTCATCATCCTCTAAGAGGGTGTCCATCTAAGTGGGCATTGACCCTTTCTTCCTCTTGTATACATTTCCTTTTATCACCCCAACTAACCTAGGTCCTATTACCTTGAGGTGTACCCAGAGGTTCTATGCTTCCCATCATTCTAGTTTTGGGATTCTTTGAGTGAGTGGTTGAGCTATATGCCAGAGGGTGCTCATGTCTATACACTATTTTTGACTTATGTGGTGCAACCTCTTTGAATTTCATCATCAACACCTTCTCCCTTTTCTTCTTCTTTTCCTTGGAGGGCTGAGTTGGCTATTGTCTCATTGGGACTAGATTCATGGGAAAAGGATGGACAATCCAAGCCTTAGTCACCTTGATGATGTGTCTTGCCTTGAAATTTATATCATCATTCTCATCCCTATCCACCTCTCCATTTTAGATTGGTCTAGTGTATACCTTATCCACATTGTAGATAGGATCCAAAACATCCTTAGAATTAGCTTCCTTTACCTTTCGTGACACCTGTATTAATAAGGCAGCCTGCGCTAGTTCCAAACTCATCCAATAGTAGTCATGGTCCTAACTTCATAATCATCCAGGAAATTTATCTAACGATCCTCAATGTGAGGCTCATGCACATAGTGCTTCTGCATTATGTGGCTATATGTATTAATTTGATCAAACCTAGTCCTTATGAGATTATAGTTTTGAATAGGGTACTCATCCCACTCAAAGGCCAATGACTTACATATCTTCATATCTAGTAGAAAATGGGGATGTATGGACATTGGGAAGTCCCAACAGTGCTTCTTCTTATGCCAAATGTGTTCATGGGCATCTGACAATTATTGATCCATTTGCAACAAGATTATCCTATTTGATGAATATCTTGGCAGTTTCTTAGGAGCTAGGGTGCTTCCTGCTACCCAAATATATGTGAAATTCTTAAAATGAATGTAGAATGCCCCAAGGGCCTTTACCTTAGCAAAAAATTCTATTGTGATTCTCTTGGCATAATATCCTTGAATTGAGCGTATGATAGAAAACACAAAAGCATCATTGACGATGCAGAACTCAGGACTATCTAGTGCATAGTGTTCCTTCTGAACTAGTTGTGGGTATACTATGAATGGCCATGGATTCTAATCTCCCATAGCTCCAACTAACCAATCTAGGGTATACTACCCTTGCAACCAATAAGTATACAACATATGATGTCATGTGGAAGTGAGGATTATCTTTTACTATAGTTAACTACTAGTCTAGGTTATCCCTCATAATAGTGGCCCAATCGAACCTCGCCTATTGTTCCTTTATCTTTTTGATGAGAAAAATCATCCATGGTTCCAATTGTATAGATTTAGGAAACCCATACACCCAACTAATTTTGGTGATGGATTATTAGATGTCTTCATGCATATAACCTCTCCTCGTGTCTATCTTTTCCAATTTATTCCTGGGCAGAGGTTGTATGAGATATTACCTATTCACAATTTCATGAGCCAATGAAATTTCCTTGTTGTAGAAGTCCATTCCTTTTCTAATGGAGAAGATGATGAACTTATCTACCCCCTTAGGTAGATGGAAGACATCTTTGATATTGTCTGGCCAGAGATCCAAGGATACTTCGCCCATGTTGTTCTTTACCATTCTCTTGTCTGGTATGTAGTGGTTTGCCAGAGTCATGATTAGGTCTGATGATAGGATAAACACTGGGTGTGTTGCTATGTTTACTAGAGAATAGTATACTAATGTAGTGTAATTGTCAAACATCCTTGCTGGCTATGCACACTTGACCAGGTAATCATTCCAACTGATAATCCTGATGTCAGTATCCATGATCTCAGTATGTAAGTTTCCCACCTTGGAGGGTGCGTGATATCCCTTGAAATGATACTTGATAGCTGGTGAGTTGACCTTTTCTGCCATTTCTACAAAGAGCCAGAGGGCAAAAATCAGGGATCATTAAGCAACACAAATTAAGTAAGAAATTCTAAACAACCCTGAAAGAACTAAGCCTTAAAAGGTTTTGAAAAGATAATTTTGGGCTTATGGACCTTTGGGGGTATAAGACCTCTGAAAGTCTAAAAGGATGAAACACTGAAAAGGAGACTTTCAGCTAGATTTTAGGCTTGGTGACTGAGGGATGTGATGATTTCAGTCTTCAGGGAATCAGAGGTGGAAGGTTTTTGTGGTGCAAAACCACCAAAACACTAAAAAGGACATAGCTGATTTCTCAAAGGATGATCCCTCTTTGACTTTCAAACAGTGAAAGTATGAAAGTTTGAGGGCTGAATAGTGAAAATCAAGGATTTTGGTTTTGAGCTTGAAAACAAGCTTGAAAAATTAATTTGACCACAAACCCATGGCTAAGGGGTCGAGGGGGTTAACCCTGTGACCTCAAAGTGGGACTAAACAAGACTGAAAGAAAGAAACCCTAGCGAATAAACAAACAGGCCTAACAAAGCGACTAGAAAAAAAAACCAAAAAAGTAAAAAATAGAAGGAAAGACATGAAGGCACCAACCTTGGACAAGCTGGAAGACAAAAACCACAAAGTAGATGCAAGAATTTGAGGAAACTGAAGACCGGGAAGAAAACATGCCAGAAAGCTCAAAAAACTGATGATCACATGTAGAGAACAAGTGAGTCAAAATGATGGCTTGCCTCCTTATATAGGCCACCAATGGGGGTGATGTCAGCTACCTTCATCAATCGGCCTTTCAACCTTTGGGGGGTCTTAGACCTCCAAAATTCTAAAATATGGAAAGGCTAATTCTCTTTAGAGAATCAGACCCTTCGGTGTCTGAACTTCTGAATGTCCAAAAAACCCAGAGTTGTATGAGTTTAAGGTTAATCGGATTTGTGCACCCTTCACATTGTCAGGCCTCTAAAAGTGTGAAACTATGAAACAAGACTAAGAAACAACAAAACCTTAAAAAAAACAACTAGACAGACAAGAAGAGAAAAAGTAAAGAGAAAGTGGTCAAAGAGGTGGGCCACTGAAGCCAAGTGGTGTAACAGGGGAGTGTGGTTGTGGAACCACATCAAATAGCCCCAACAAAAGAAATGGAAACCACTTGAGTATCCCAAAGACATTCCACCTTGAAACAATTGTTACAGGTAGTAGTTTCTGTTGCACTAAAAGATCGACTTGTTAATGCCTGATACAACCACTAGACTTATAGAAGACACATGAGGTTGTTAAACCATGTCATGAATCCCGAGGGGAGCACTGACCATTTTTCCAACAATCTCCCCCTCAACATTACCTGAGGGGATTCAAACTTGTGACCAAGCTCTGATACCACTTGTTACAAGTAGTAGTTGTTGTTGCACCAAAAGATCAACCTGTTAATGCCCAATACAACGACTAGAATCATAGAAGACATAGGAGGCTGTTAAACCAGTCATGAATCCTGAGGGTAGCACTAACCATTTTTCTAACAATAATCCCATCTCATGGTGAGCCAGACACAAAGCCTTCAACTAGAGTGATTATCCTATCATCATCAAGATTGAGAATCATTACATCCACATCCAGTGTGTGTTTATGTGTGTCCAAATTTTCTAGGAATCCCTCACCGTAACCCTCTGCTGATTATCAACCAATTGTCATCATATCATTGCCCACTAATCTGAATTTGGCCAAAAGTCAATTTAACCTTGCTCTACTTCTAAGAAAGCATTTATAGCCTGAGTAGAGGTTACTAAAATCACCCTTCCCCTCCTGTAGACAAGCTTTATTCCAAGTTTTAAACTTCTTTGGAGGGTTCTTAGACTCACCATGCATAAGATTGAAACTAAGTTTCTTGAACTGTTATGTTTTGGATGATCTATTTCTTCTTCTGTTCAAACTTTGGTACTTTTGGTATTCCTTTTTGCTCTTGTCAAATATTATCTCTTTTCTCTTTTTTTTTTGAAACCGGGATAGCGCTTAGACTATGCTACCCTAGTTTTGAGCTTTCTTCTTTGTTGACCTTGTCTTTATGCATTCTTCCTTTTTGATTTCTTGCTCTTTTCTTTTAGCCTATGTTCCAGTTGGGATAGGGTTCTGACTTCTAACCTCCTCTGTGATCATGGGCATTACCTAACTCTGACCGGAATCCTATCTAAGAGGCTCATGATCTAGGATCCCTTTTAAATGTGTGTTAGTGTTGAGGATAGTTGGTTCCAATGAATTCCTTTGAGAAGTCTGAGAGGAAAACAACTCACTTTTGACCTTTGTATCTGGCTCACTACAAGACAAAACTACATCAAACGGTTTGACAAAGGAAGAACTTTATCTCTTTCCTAGACTACATGATATAGACCATTAAGCTCAAGAAACACCCCTCAAGAAGACGCAAACCAAAAGACCTAATGAAAAGAAATAGACCACAAGACCCAAAAGAAAAAAAAAGAAGAGACTCTAAACTACAAAAATATACAAGAAAGATCAAAGGTCCATTAAGACCCAAAGTAGTGCTTGAGAAATTGGCTGTTAATGGGCAATGGGACCAATTATCCATCGAGAGAACTAATCCTGAAAGTATTCTCTCCTAGAATTTCTGCAATTTGGAAAGGGCCTATCCACAAACGTTGAAATTTAGTGGGGCTGCCTGGTTTTTCTTTTGCTTTATCCCACATCAAAACTAGATCAAAAATCCTAAAGGCCTTTATTTTTGCTCTTTTGTCAAACCAACGCTTGATGACAACTTGATGCTTGGCCACATGTTCCAAATCCATGCTCCTCTTTTCTTCTAGATCCAACAAATTCATGAGGCAAATCGACATCCAATCCTCACCTTCGATGTATTAATCCATGAATCTTAGAATTGGTATTTTTAGGCTCATCTGAAAAATGGGTTGCAGACCGTAGACCAATTAGTAGGGAGAAGTCTCTAAGGCATTTTTTATTCTTACGCAATCAATCCACATGGTGTATTTCAATTGAGTGTGCCAATCATGGTTAAGTTCTTGTTTGTAGATTCAGAAACCCCATTCCCTTGCGGATAGTAATTAAATGAGAATTTAAGAATTACTTGACTCTTGAAGGCTCATTGAATGAGTGATTTAGATGAGAAATAGGGAGTGTTGTCACATACCAAAAAGAAAGGCATACCAAACTGTGTAATGATGAATTCTTCTTGGAACTTGGTTACCATCTCCATAGTACAATTTCTCAAATTTTGAGCCTCCATCCATTGCGTGTAGTAGTCGGTTGCAGTCAAAATATACCTATGTCATGTAGACTATGGAGGGTTAATCATTCCCATGAAATCTAGCCCCCATTGGGTGAATGGAGGCACCTCGTAAACTAGTTGTAGGGGCATTGCCAGATGTCTCTCATGTATGGTGCTAGTCTGACAAACACAACATGAACGCATGTGTTTGTGAGTGTCCTTGAACAAGGTTGGCCAATAATAGCTAAATCTCAATATTTGATGGGCTATGGCTTCAAATGAAAATTGTCCAGTGCCATACTTATCATGAAACTCTGTGAGAACACGCTTAGCTTCTATCCAACCTAAACAACACAGGTAAAGGCCATCATAGTTGCGCTTGTAGAGCTTTCCATTTTTAAGCATATAAGAGATGGTTTTATTCTTTAGTGCTCTCCTTTGGTAACCATTAAGTCCTTTAGGGCAGCAGTTTTGAAGAAAATAATAGACTATATCTTGATACCAGACATCGGTGATCACTCCTTCATTGGTGTACACTTGGCACACTAAACCCTGTTCTATTTCTACCATCATCTTGGTGAGACCTTGAACTCTCACTAACTTCATTGGCTAGATTTTGATGTTGAATTCTTGTAGTATAGCCATCTAGTTTCCACTTCATTCTCCCAGCTCATTTTGCATCAAAAAGGATTTGACCACGGGGTCGGGAATAATAGCAATGACCTTACTCCTGAGGATGTAGTGTCTGAACTTCTTGACAACTTTGACCAATGCAAAAGATTGTTTGTCGAGATTTGGGTACTTAAGTTCAATGTTTTTTAGAGGACAACTCATAAATTCTATTGGTCTCTCATCCTCCCCTTCTTTCTTCTGGGTGAGGATTCCTGCACATGAATGTTCTGATGCAAAAGAGTAGACCTTGAATGGAAGAAGATAATCGGGGCTGACCAGAACTGGAGCAGTAGCAATGGACATCTTAATCTCTTCAAAGGATTCTTTAGCTGGAGCACTCCACTCAATGTTAACATTCTTTTGAGCATATCATTCAATGGACATACTATCTCTACAAACCCACTGATGAACTTTCTGACAAAGTTGATCTTCCTGAAGAAAGATTTCAACTCTTTCCAGCTATTTGGGGAAGCCAATTTAAGAATAGCTTCAACTCTTTTGGGGTTGATTGAAATGCCTATTTCAGATATGATGTACTTGATGAGTTTGTCTTGGGTCACCCCAAAGACACTTCTTAGGATTTAGTGATATTCCATAATGTTGACACCTTTTCAATATGTTGCACAAATCTTCAATGTGGTCTATGCGGTCCCTAGAGAATACTATGAGACCATCCATATAAATAACAATACACTTTTTGACCAGGCCTCTAAACACCTCATCCATAGCTCGTTGGAAGGTGGCTCCTACATTAATCAAACCAAATGGCATACAACGATAAGAAAATGTCCCCCACTTTATTGTGAAAGCTGTCTTCAGGCGATCTTCTTCTTTCACCATGACCTAGTTGTACTTAGAGTAGCCATCAAGGAAAGACATCATCTAGGAGCTGCTTACCATGTGTAACACTTTGTCGAGGGATAGTAATGGGCACTTATCATTTTGAGAAGATCTATTCAAATTTTTAAAATCTATACAAAGCTAAACGTCTCTACTTTTCTTTCTTACTGGAATGAGATTTGCTACCCAATTGGAGTGTCAGATAGGGAAAATAATCTTGGATTTGAGAAAATTTTGTACCTCCTTTTGGATCATGGTTCAATCATAGCATTCACTGGCCTTTGTCTTTGGTGAAAAGGTTTAACATCAGGATTCAAAGGGATACATCCCCAGATCAGCTTGTGAGAATAAGACTTCATTTGGAGCATTGTATTTGATTATCATCTGTTTGAGTTTAGGTTCGACATCAATCTTGATTTGGTTATTGAGTCCTTTCCATGGTAGCCAAAGTTGAGTGAAGTCTATGGAGAACCAACCTCTTAGAGAATTGGTCCACTCTCTACTAAGTAACATGTCATATGTCTTTGAGATGTCCACAATATGTATGTCAATGCAATCTTGGATCCTAGGGTCGGTAGCTAACTATATGCATGTATCTTTGAGGACTCCAATGACTTTGACCTCTATTTTGTCCACTTGGATCACAACCTTGGAGGTTGGTTGAGGTTTCACCCCCAGCTTTTGGCATACGGATAATGGGATGATGTTACAAGAAGCCCTTGAGTCAATCACATAGTTGTGTAGGTTCTTTCCAAAAATATTAAGGCTGAGAAGGAATGGGGGTACTTCTACCCTGTCTTTGAACATGATTGGTATTTCCTCAGCCACATTTATGTTAGATGAATTTCTAGCATAACTGCTAAACAAGACCGACTTGGAATGATCCAATGATTTCAGGAGGGCTTCCCTCTATAATGGAAAACTTTGCAACATGTCATACATTGACATATTGGCTTTAATTCTCTTTAGTTCTTCCAATGTGATATGTTTTTTAGTGGCTTAGATTGGATTCTTCAACATAGTGGGCTGGTGTTGTGTTGTTGGGGCAATAGTGGCACTAGTACCTCTAGGAGGTGTAGGATTATTATTAGCCTGTGGGTCAAGTGGAGTGGGCTGCATTCCTGGGGGAATACCATCAGTTAGAGGTTCTCTTCTACTTCTAAGATTATAATTACTTCTATTGTTATTCTAAAAAGCATGGATCTCTGAGTACTTGGGCTGACTTTGCTGACTGAAGGGGAAGATAAATTCCTCTTCAATGGTGTTGTCCATAGGACCTCCCTCTATAACCAAATCATAAGAATCAAAGACCATGGCACTAAAATGAGTTTGGGAGTTAATAGGGTCCTAGCTCTGTTGATTTTTGAACTCTCCCTTGTACTCGTTATCTGATTGGTGTGTGTTGGGATCTTGAGTGAAGTTGACATTGGATGAATTGAAGGCATTGGCATTGTTAGTGGGTATGCTACCATTATTGGGGTGTGTGTTCCATGTTCTATTTGTTCATTTTTGAACGAACTGTTTATCTTGAGAAACATTCCCATAGCTTCCATTTTTTTTGTTATTGTTATTTTTGTAGTACCATAATTACGATTTTGATTTTGAGAATAGGTTTTTGGGGCAATAGCTAGTTGTTGATAGTTTCCCTAGTTCTGAGGTGGATTGAGCTTCATTCTGGTGATCTCACATGTTAACTGGGACAATGTCTTTTTCATGGCATCCAACTCATTCACTAAAGCATGGTCGGAATCATTTGGGACAACAAAATTTTGTTCACATAGGGCTGCCTTATGTGCAGCATACCCCGGGTATGTGATGGTGAGTGGTGGGGAAACATCGTATGGGGCCAACACCAGATTGATCCTTGGGGTGTGTTGCACCAAGAGCTGATTATTTGCTGCAAATGGACCAATCATGGCAGTGTTCCCTAATGCTGGTGAAACACCATAGTTTCCACCTGCTTGTGGATCCATTTGTTGGGTAAATGTGATAGATTTGCTAAATACTTTCTCTAGAGTGTATATGTCACTTGGAGGCAGCCTCTTCAAGAATATGGATGTTAATAGATCCAAGGCACGTAGGTACACTTGTATAGTAGCTCCAATTGGTATGGTATAAGGAGCCTCTAAATTTTGGTACATCTTATGAAAATGGTGATTGAAGATGGTAATTGGTTCATTATGGTCCTTTCTCACCGATATGAACTAGTGGTGAAGATTAGCTAGATCCACATATAACTTGGATTGATTTAGGAACTTTGTTTCAAATTCCCCCCTTGTGGTGATGGATCCTCATGGCAAGTTCAAATACCAATTGTATGAAAATTCCCCCAATGTTTAAGGGAAAAGGTGGCATATGATGTCTTGATGAGAAATCTCTTTGTGATTGCATAATTATTTGAATGCACAAATGTGTTGTTCTGCTATCCTGTATTCTCCATAGGTGAAATGTGGAAAAAAATTCTCAAGATTCTTGGGCAGCTCATGGAGCTATCCTTGTAGATCCAATGGAGAGCTTTGAGCATTTGTGAAAAAAGACATTGGAGCTAGTGGTAGAACAACAGTAGGCAGGGAAGCAATGTGTGGAAACATAGGAAGATTAGGCTGATGTGAAACATCCTCTCCTTATTTTGCTTTACTGTTGTGCGGTTTGTGAACTTCTGAGTTCTAGGAATTCCCCTTTGTTTGGTGAGGATTTGAGGACTCATTCAAACCTTCTAGGAGGGAACAATCCAATGTTTTGGGGTCGCCCTTTTGAGGACCCTCCTATCACCACTTCTGTTGAGCATCATTTTTACAGAAACAATGGCTAGGAATTTATGCGAGCAAATTCCCCTCTTGGAAAAAAGATATTAGTCAATCTCAAGGTTCCTTCTGGGTTGCGTCTCAATCTCTTGGATAACTCAACTGAAGACAAATCTAAATCTATTTATGAGGAGGCCTTTTCTAGTTTGTATCTTGAAAGGGGGCTACGAAACAAACTTTAGAACACACCAATACTTCTTTTTTCAATTTTTAGATTTTAAAATGAAAAGCAATGTAAATATAATTAATCTACTGTAATAGATTTGCAAAGAAAGTAAGAGGTAGGGTAATGAGGATTTGAAGGAAATTTGATGAAAGGAAACTAATGGACATAAACCAATATCACACTGCTTCGCAAATGAAAATACCAAGAAGATGAGGAAACCCACAAAAAAGAGATCTGAATAAATCATAATCTTCAACTGAGTAGATGCAATCATCAATGGAAACAAAGGTAGACGTGTGATAAGCCAAAACTCATCGAATCATGAAGCCACCAAGGATGTATGCACACATGAGAAAGTTTATGTTCAAAGCACCAAAAAATAAAGATCCTCTCAATAATTCATCACAACAAAGCAATATAACACCAGCAAACACTGAACTAAAGAATCAAAAATTTAAACCACCACACAATCAATTGGTTCTCTAAAATAAATAAATGAGAAATTCACACATTCATAAATCTCACAAAGGTATCAGAAAAATCACACCATGATTGAAGCACCAGTTGTATGTATTAAATTATGATAAAAATATGACCCTAATTACATTGAGTTCATACAATTTATAGAGCTGTGTTCTTAATTTCACAGCTAGGGTTTAGGCTACATGAAACTCAGAAATAAATCTAAAATAGAAATTACATGAAAGAAACTAAGCCTAGAACAAGTTTAAACCACCCTAGCACAAAATTAAACCTCGTGCATTACAAAACATTGAGTAGATCATGCATAGAATAACTCAAAAATGAAATTGGAACTCATGCATGTTCTTCATGAAACTCATGATCTTTCCCTTTATTCTTTGTTATAGTTCTTCTTCATTGACTCCACTAGAAGATGCCCTCAAATCATGCAGAAATGACCCTCTGGAAGTGACCCTTCTAATACAAAAATCAAGTTGGAGAAGACTGGAGTTAAGTGGTGATCGTGCCCCAGAAATTTTGGATCCCAACCGTTGCCCCGAAAAATGATGTTCATAAAAATGTCTAAGTGTCAAAACAAATTTTCCTCCAACTTTAAGAATTTCAGACTTTCGGAGGCCGAAAATTTCATATGGCTGAAAGGCCAAAAATCAGGGTCTTCAAAAAATGGCCAAGTGTGGAAAACTACTTTTCCCCGATACAAATTTTGGCAGAGTCAAAACTGGGCGTTTATCAAATTGGGAGGACCTTTGGGTTAGATTTGCGAAACCTATCGATGATCTATTGTACCTTCTTAAAGTCAACCATTTGGACCCCTTTAAGGAGTTCTTGTTGTTTCTCCCAGAAGTTGAGTAGTTCAAGTGCAAACCCTTTTATTTCTTCCTCCCTAGATAGCATCTTCTGAATTTCCTCCTTTTGATATAACATCTGTTGGAGGTCCTATTTTGTACTGACTCCCCCAAAGATGTCTAGGTGCTGATTTATGATGACATTTACGAGATACATTATTTGTTCATCATCTTATTCATATAAATCTAGGTCCAATCCTTCAAAAAACTTATGCATTTTCCCCATAAAAAGTAGACCTTTATCCCTCTTCTTATTCATCTTTTTCATCACTTTCTCAAAAATGGTAGAAGCACCAGTGATACCTTGGATCCACTCCTAAAAATTATCCAATTCTGACCCTTCATATAATTTGACCAAAACATGCAATCACTGCTTCCTTATTACTATGAGATCTTCTAATGCCTTTTTCCATTTCAGGATCTTTTCCTCCAAACACCCCTTTTCACTCATAATTTCAACCAAAAATGATATTTCTTGAAGAATACTTCTAAAAGTCCAAAGAATCTTCTTGAGAGAACCCTTTAAAAACTCTACAAAATCAACTTTCCAATCTGCACATGCCTGAACAAAATAATGTGGGATGTCTACCGGTATGTTGGAATCACACCTTTTCTCCAAAATAGTCTGTAATGAGGCCTCGGGATTATCAGGGTCAATGGGACCCGCTATTTTAAGAATAAATTTCTTCATTGCTTCATTTTGTTCCATTAACGCTTTGATCTTCTCTTCATCTTTATCCATGAAGCCTAAGGCATGTTTTAGTCCTAGTGTAGCCAAAATTTTGCTTTTCTCTCTAGTAGGATCTCCTAGATCTACCTCTTGCAGCACATAGTCATCTAGAGTGACCTCTACCATACTGATACTCATTGTAGGGATAGCCACCTAATCCTTCCACCTACCCACTTGATCATATTTTACATATGAAAGGGTCCTTTCTCGGGCACTAGATCCTATTCGGTGGAATTCTCATCCCAACATTGCCATGTTGGTATCATCATCATCAGCGTATACTCTTGCCCTTGGTTGAATTTCCTTGGTGAAGCAAGTGGGCTTTGAAAAGGCATTAATTGGGTCATATGGTGTAGCTAGAGGTCAAGCAAGAGCCTGGCATTCTATTTCCATCTCCTCATGTCTTTCCTCTTATCCCTCTTCTATTTCTTGCTCTTTCCCTATGTTCTTCTCCTCTTCTATATTCATTTTTTTTCTTCTTCTCCAACCTGTCCCTCTGATCCATCTTTCCCTTTTGAAGGAATCTCACCAGTCACTTCTATTTCTTTCTCAAGCTCTTGAGGACCTTGTGCCAGTGTTTTAGTGTGGACTAGTGGTGGAATGGGATCTAGGGAAGGAGGTTTTTGTGCAGGAGGAGTAAGAGCGGTAGGGGGAGTGAGTGAAGACATTGATGGAGGAGGTGGAGTTGGCATGGGAGTATGAACATGAGGAGGTTATTGAGGCAATGGATTGTTTTGAACTAGAGGTGGAAGTGGAGAAGTCAATGGTGTTGAACGTGAAGGTGGATTTTGTTGCATATGTGGAGGTGAGGTGGAACTAAGTGTGAAACTAAGGGAACTTGTGCTACTATGTCCTCCTCAAAAGTGACACCCATAGAATAATCTATTCATGACTCTAGATCCTCCTTCTGAATTTTAGCTGCAACCTCTGCAACTGATTCCTGAGACTTTTTTGGAACTTCCTCTCCCACACTATCTAGAGGACTAGTAAATTGTGTAGGGAGGGAATCAAAAGAAAAGGACTATCCGTCAACTAGAACATGTTGCTTAGATTGTTGGAAATTGTGAAGTCCCTCAAAATTGGAGATGTCAAATTCATCATCACTGAGAATGTCTAGATTTATCATCTCTCCTTGAGTTGCTCCTTTGATGTCTTCTTGTGGATCATCCTCCAGTACTCTTCTTCTTTTCAAGGATCCTACAGACCAAGTTCTTTTGCTGAGGGGTACTTGATCCACCTCATCTTCATCATCCTCTAAGAGGGTGTTCATTTGAGTGGGTGATGAGCCTTTCTTCCTCTTGTATACATTTCCTTTTATCATCCCGATCGGCCTAGGTCCAATTACCTTGAATTTAGGTGCCTTCTTTGGTGCACTTAGAGGTTCAGAATCGCTAGAAGAAGGTGCATCTAGAGGTGCTATGCTTCCCGTCATTCTAGTTTTGGGAATTTTTCTATGAGTGGCTGAGCCATATGTCATAGGGTGGTCATGGCTATACACCATTTATGGCTTATGTGGTGTAGCCTCTTTGAATTGAGGCATCAACACCTTCTCCCCTTTCTTCTTCTTTTCCTTGGAGGGCTGAGCCAACTATTGTTTCATTGGCATTGGATCCATGGGATAAGGATGGGAAATCCAAGGCTTAGTCACCTTAATGATGTGTCTAGCCTTGAAATTTATATCATCATTCTCATCCCTATCCTCCTCTACATTTAAGATTTCTTTTGTGTATACCTTATCCATGTTGTAGATAGGATCCAAAACATCCTCAGAATCAGCTTCCTTTACCTTTCATGACACCTATATTAATAGGGTAGCCTATGCTAGTTCCAAGCTCATCCGACAGTAGTCACAGATCCTGACTTCATAATGATCCCGCCAATTTATCCAATTATCCTCAATGTGAGGCTCATGCACACAGTGCTTCCCTATTATGTGGTTGTATGTACCAATGGGATCAAACCTGGTCCTTATGAGATTGTAGTTTTGAGGGGGTGCTCATCCCACTTGAAGGCCAGTGACTTACATATCTTCATATCTGGTTGAAAATGGGGGCCTATGGACATTAGGAAGTCCCAACAGTGCTTCTTCTTTTTCCAGATCTGTTCATTGGCATCTGATAATTATCGAGCCATCTAGAACAATATTATCCTATTTAATGTATATCTTGGTAGTTTCTTAGGAGCCAGGGTGCTTCCTACTACCTAGATGTATCTGAAAGTCTTAAACTGAATGTAGAATGCCCCAAGTTCCTTTACCTTAGTAGTAGCTTCCATTGAGATTCTCTTGGCATAATCTCCTTCAATCGAGCATATGATAGAAAACACAAAAGCATCATTGATGATGCAGAACTCAGGACTATCCAGTGCATAGTGTTCCTTCTAAACTAGCTGTGGGTATTTTGTGAATGGCCATGCATTTTTATCTCCCATAGCTCCAACCCTAACCAATCCTAGGTATATTACCCTTGCAGCCAATAAGTATACAACATATGATGTCATGTGGAAGTGAGGATCATCCTTTACTATGGTTAACTATTTTTCTAGGTTATCACTCAGAATAGTGGCCCAATCAAACCTCGCTAGTCATTCCTTTATCTTTTAGATGAGAAAAATTAGCCATGGTTCCAATTGTAAAAATTTAGGAAACCCATACACCCAACTGATCATGGTGATGCCTTCTTGGATGTCCTCATGTATATACCCTCTCCTCATGTCTATCTTTTTCAATTTATTCCTAGGCAAAGGTTGTATGAGATATTCTCTATTCACTATTTCATGAGCCAATGAAATTTCCTTGTTATAGACATCCATTCCTTTTCTAATGGAGAAGCTAAAGAACTTATCTACCCCCTTGGGCAAATGGAAGACATCTTTGATGTTGTCTGGCTAGAGATCCAAGGCTACTTTGCCCATGTTGTTCTTTACCATTCTATCATCTGGTATGTATTGGTTTTCCAGAGTCATGATCAAGTCCGATGATAGAATAGACAATGGGTGTGCTATTGCATTTACCAGAGGATAGTACACCAATGAAGTGCAGTCCTCAGATGTCCCTTCTGGTTGCACACACTTGACTAGGTAATCATTCAAACTGAGATTCTCGATGTCAATATCTGTGATCTCAGCATGTAAGTTTACCACCTTGGAGGGTGCATGATATCCCTTGAACTGATACCTGATAGCTAGTGAGTTGACCTTTTTAGCAATTTCTGCAAAGAGCCAGTGGGCACAAATTAGGGATCATTAAGGAACACAAATTAAGTAATAAATTCTAAACAACCCTGAAAGAACTAAGCCTTAAAAGGTTCTAAAAAGATAATTTCGGGCTTTCAGACCTTCCGGGGTATAAGACCTCCGAGAGGCTCAAACACTGAAAAGGGGACCTTTGATAGGCCAACACTAGGGTAAATAATAAGAAAGATTTAATATAAATCTCTAGAAAACAAAACTCTCAAATACAAATCAAACTAATTTATAGACCATAAATGTGCATAAGATATGGATGGTTAATCTGATAAAATAATTCCTTAATGCACAATACTTTCTCTTCTAATTCTAGGTTTAAAATTCTACAAGAACTACAATACAGAAATGTGACAGGAACTACAGCATAGAAATTAAGATAGGTTATAATTAAAATCAAATCTGAAAGCCATATCAACTAGATCTGCAACATAGAAATAAAAATAGATTATTAACACTCATTGAATATAGAAATATAATATTAACTAACAAACAATATTAAGCTATCAAACATAACAATATAAAACATAATAAACAAATGTCAAAACACACTAGAATAAATTATTTACAGTCTACCAGCTGCTGAAGAGTGGGATCCCTTCCTCCCATCAGATGACAGAGATAATGGTTACAAAACTAGGATGGAAACAATCAGGACAATGATTTTATTTCTTAATAATTTGATACCAAGGAATTACATTCAATGTTTACATATGTTGCTTATATTATTGCAGCTTATAAAAATAATATTAAAATAGATAATTTGTTTTTGAATGTGGCCAACAAGTTGAAAATAATTGGTTTACATAATATATTATTTGTTGGCCACATAATAAAACAAATTTGTTATAATTGTGGCTATAAATAAGAAAAGATATGTCATAATAATATGTACAACATCTTGGATACCAGCCACCTATTAAAGAAAATAATAATAGGATACTATAATATTTGGAGATCCTCCTTAAAGCCAATAAATGCATTCTTTTCCATAATCCTCAACAAAGCTGTTGAAATAATTGTGTAATCAAATAACATGCATGAGGGTGGTAAAAATGACAATATATGAAATGCTAAAGTGGATAATCAAATAAATCCATGTGGAAAATGGTAGGAATAATTGTTTAGATAACAGATTCTGGTGAAAAAGGCGACAGGAAGATCATATTGTTCCTGTAGCAGAACGTTCATAGATTCTGGTGAAGAAGGCGATAGGAAGACCATAAAGCTCTTATAGTAGAAAGTTCCTATAATTTATATGTTGCAAGCTTGGTTTTCTAAAGGCTTAGGATTATAATTTTTATTAGTAAAAATAATCAATAATATATTTTCTATATTTTAATCCCAAAACCATATTAAATATTACTTACATATATTAAGTCACATGCAACATAAAGTGGTAAATTGGATAAATTAGAATAGAAATAAAGTATGGAAGTGAGTATGAAGGTACATGAAGTGGATTAAAATATGACATAAAAATGGATTGTAAATGGTTCTCATCAACCTTCAGCCAAATTTTGAGCTCGGTGATTCGGGGACATGATGCTTTCGATCTTCGGTGAATCAAAGGTGCAAGGTTTTTGGGGTGCTAAACCACCGAAATGCTGAAAATGACTTAGCTAATTTCTTGAAGGATAATCCCTCTTTGACTTTCAGACTTTAAAAGTATGATAGTTTGAGGGCCGAATAGTGAAAATCAAGTGTTTTGGTTCTGAGCTCAAAAATGAACTTGAAAAATGGATTCAACCACAAACCCATGGCTAAGGGGCCGAGGGGGACAACCCTGCGACCTTGAAGCAGGACTAGACAAGACTGACATGAACAAACCCTAGTGACTAAACAAATAGGCCTAACAAAGTGACCAGAAAATGAAACAAAACAAGGAAAAAATAGAAGGAAAGACATGAAGGCACCAACCTTGGACAAGCCACAAGACGACAACCACAAAGAAGATGCAAGAAGTCAAGTAAACTGAAGACCGGGAAGAAAATGCACCAGAAAGCTCAGAAAACCAATGATCACGCATAGAGAACAAGTGAGTCAAAATGATAGCTTGCCTCCTTATATAGGCCACCAACGGGGGTGATGTCAGCTACCTCCATTGGTTGGCCTTTCGGCCTTTTGAGGGTCTTGGACCTCCAAAAGTTTGAAATGCCAAAAGGCCAATTCTCTTTGGAGAATCGGACCCTTCAGTGTCTGAACTTTCGAACGTCCAAAAAACTTGAAGTTGTATGAGTTCAAGGTTAATCGGATCTATGGGCCCTTCAAAATTTCAGGCCTCTGAAAGTGTGAAACTATGAAACAAGACTAAGAAACAACTAAACCTAAAAACAAACATCTAAACAGACAAGCATAGAAAAACCAAAGTGCAAGTGGTCAAAGAGAGAGGCCCCTGAAGCCAGGTGGCATAATAGGGTAGTGTGGTTGTGGAACCACGACAATATTTTTTTGTCTATTATCCTCTCACTTAGTCTTTGGGTGCTCTTTATGTTGATATTCTTATATTTACATTTTTTGGAATGCCCAACAATGGGGGTTGGTGGGTGGACTACTCTTTCTAATTTGGGTTTTTAGATTTCTTGGTTGGGACTTATTTTTCTGTATCTTGTTTCTTATTAGGATTCTGAACTATGTATCATTTATTTTCATTGTTAATACAAAAAAATCTTCTAGTGGATTTTGCCACTTTCATAAAAAAAACAAGAAAATTTTGAATTGCTCAACAAGAGGGTTTTTAGCAATTTTCTCTCCAAGATTGCAAAAGTGAGAGAGTGAAGTCTAATTCTTTATTATATGTCATTTTTTGGTCAAAATAGAAAAGGATAATAAAAATCCACTTAAATCAAATAAAATTAAAATAATTCAAACCTCTAATTGGGTTAATTAATCCAATTCCATAAACTTGGAATGCTCTATGGTGAAATTTCCAAAAATAAAAAAAATAGCCAAAAAGATTAAAATCAATATTAAATTCCTAATTTGCTATGATAATTATGGTCAACTATAATGCATAGATAACAACTAGTATAATTACAGTAATGCAAATGAAGTCTATATTTTACCCACATGGTATTGGAGATATAATATATTAGTACAGGTACACCACCCATATAGGGGTGCAATATTGTCTAAAATTATGAACAATCAATGTAACTATCTCTTGTGCCACTATCGAGGATAAGACATGCTTAAACCTGTATCTTAGGTAGAGACTATGTCTAATATATGTTCATTAAAACATGCACACATCAAGTGCAACTTCTCATAGAATAAATAGTCAAAGCACATGCAAAGAATAACCAATGTGCACCTAATGGAAAGGGATTCTCTAGTGGAAAAATCATTCGTATGAATTAGAATGTTACGATACTAGTCCCTCAATATTCCTAAGTAAATATTTTAGTTAATTTAAAACATTAAATAATCATTTTATGATATTTAATCATATATTAATTAAAACTACAAATAAGATATCCACAAAGATGATAAGGCACAATATCATGGAGAATTAGTAATAACATCATGATGATCAGAAATGAACATAAGAATGTACGATAATTAGGTGCATCTAACAATGCCAATACAAAATCATAAATGAATCAAGTTTAGATCCAAATAACTAGGAACATAATGAATCCATATAACTCACAAAATAGCATTAGAAGTTCTAGAATCTTGAATCAGGTATGCAAAAATCCACAACACAATGGTTCTCACAACTAGGCTTATGAAAAGAAGCAACTTGCCAATGCAATTCAACATAATCTATATCACCTATGATAAAAAAAACACCTCATAGGTCCAACATGATCATAAAATACAAGCATATATCTATCAAGGAATTAGGTTAACTCAACTAATTACATAAGAAAATAATAAAACATGCAAAGCCAAAATAAGGCACCATAAAGAGATCTCATCCAACAACACAAAGGCACTAGCATAACATAATGTTCAAGCTACATCCACAAATATGTCATGCAGGAAACAAAAATGAGAGGCACTATAGAAACCAACACAAAATGTGGATATTTTTGTAGTGCGCTATAGTCTTATACAAAGTGTGCCATAGAATACTCAAAATCTAACAAAAATCCAAATTTGTATTCTGACTAATTCGCAAAATCCAAAAGTTAGAAATGTAAGAGATAATACGTGAGATAAAAGATATAAATGAAAATGAATAGATAGATACTTTTAAACCTCCACTTGTTTGAATGTCTTTAATAAACCTATACATACACAAGAGAGGAAAAATGTCGGGGCTGTTTTGAGATTTGCCTTAGTCAAGTCCTTGTTTTGATGTTTCCACCTCCATAACAACCAAATATATAGATACATCAAAATATGATCAGATAAATAAATGATAAATGATTTGATAGATAAGGTATGTGATAAATCCCAAGATGCTCAAAGATACATAAGAGATAGAAAAATACTACCAAATAAGCTTGAGAAAGCTAAGAGAGTTATGGATATATTTATGTATGTGTGTGCGCACGTGTGCGTGCATGAGAGAGAGAGAGAGAGAGATAATAAGAGGGAAAGAAAGGGCTATCAAGTTGTTTCAAAAGATTATAATCCATTTTCACTAACCTAGGTAGATAACAAGTGTTAAAACACCCAAAACCAACATTTAAACATTAAAATGTTGTAGGAAACATGTGTGACATGTGGACATTTGTGTGACATGGTAGAGTCCAAAAAATCATGCTAAAAAATTATGGGAGACATGAGAAACATGTGGTGTTGGTTTGTGGTGACTAATCAGGAAAGTACTATACACTTTTCATTTATTGTGGGGTTTAGAACAATGGCCCAAATTTTTTTGGGGGGGTTAACTCGTCAAGCATTTTTGAGTTGACATGTCAAGCATTTTCCTAGGTTGAATCATCAAGCTTTTCCCTAGGTTGACTCATCAAATATTTTTAGAGTTAAATTTATAACCAACATAAGTCTTGTTATAATGGCTTAGGGTTAGGGTTTTCTCAATATATGATAATTTCATAGCTTCTTGCACTGGTATTGAGTTGCAAGGGATTGCAGATTGTTGTAATACCCCAAAAATGGGCTATAAGTTCATTAATATCCTGCATCTACATATCGAACGAAATCAACATCAAAGACCTAATCTAAGGCACATCTAAACATCATCGAATCATAATTGATTATCTTAAATTCTACATCGGGGAATATTCCTAGTAATATTCCTAATCATCATAATTATCTTTAATTTTATAATTATTTGGCAATAAATCACATTTATCCTAAAATTTGATTAATTAAATATTTTGCATATTTAATTAATTAGATTTAATATTTGCCACTTAATTGTTTAATTAAATTTAATTCTATCTATTATTAATTGTATTATTTAATTTTGACAATAAATCAAAATTCCTATGAATAATTGATTAAATTCTTATTTAATTAATTAAAGCATGTTGTCATTATTTAATAATATAGTTTTTAATAAAAGTTTGATTAAATAATTGATTAACCCATAAATCAATTATTTATTTTCAAAAATTAGTTAAGTTGAGCATAAATCACTTTATTTATTAAATTAATTCATAAATAAAACATGCACAATCATAAAAGCAGACAACTATCAATTATCAATTAAAGCTAAACTCTATTTTGAGTTAAAACTTAGCTTTTGCATGTTTTTGTGAATTAAATTATCTTTATTATCAGATAACTCAAAAATCAAGCTGAGTTAATCTGAGTGATTTATGGCTTTCTTCCATGCACCTCCAAAGCCCTAGATTTCTATAAAAACAAGGCTCAGCTCTTCATAATTCATCTCTCAAATTTGCATCCAAACATCTCATAATTTTGCAAGCTTACTTTGCCAAAGTCGTCTACAAATTGCACAACTATTTTGAAGAATTGGAATTTGGAGAATCAAAGCTTATTGCAAATCAAGGCTATTGTGAGATCAATTTGTTTGTTTTACATTCATTTAGATTATTTTTCATATCATTGTTAGATCATTTTAGCATATCAATTTCCATATTAGCATAGATTCATATCAGTTTTATCATTCTTATTGCATAGAAAATTCAAAAATATAGATTAATTGCATTCAATTCATATCTAGATCAATTGCATTCAAATCCTTCATTTAGGTGTCGTCTAGGTCACTGATCTCAATAACAATCTGAGAACATTAATCTCACACCTACTAGAAGGCAGTAAATTGCTTGGTTAAATTAGATTTCAATTTTGCATGATTTTGATTTTTGCTAACCTCTAATGTTTTACTGAAGTGTTGTGTCTACAGATTAGGTACAATTTTCACACACACATTTCTGGCACCCACCGTGGGGCCCTGAAACGGGTTTCCAATTCAATTCTATCAATTTCTATCTTTTTCTTCTCAAGATCTGTGCAAAACTGTGATTTTTAACTTTTGTCCGTACATCTGTCGTACGAGTTTTTGACAAATGTCGTATGGGAGCATACCCAATGTCGTATGATATTGGACCCATTTTCATATGATAGTCTATCAGATCAAGACTCATTTCATCACATACCCACTGTCGTTTGGGAGCTCAACTGTCATATGGTAGCATACCCAGTGTCGTACGAGTTTCTGGACTATCGTCTAGGAGCATACCCACTATCGTATGAGTTTTGGTACCAAATTTCAATTGTCGTTTCATTTTTGCAGACAGTTTGTCAGATTTGATTTTTGGATTTTGACTGACAGCTAACCCTAACAATTGAAATTTACTATTTCTGATTGATTTCTGCTGATTTTGATTGGGAAAAGCGCAAGAATTGCTAAAAATCAGGTAAAATTTACTAAGCGCGTAGTGAGGATCATGAGGTATTCTCCTTGTTCTGAAAACATTTTGATTTGGACTTAAAATAAATCTCTCATGTGTCAAGCTTGTGTGCATCTTTTCATGCTTTTGATCTATTTCTACACACTTGCATAATTTGATACTAGGTTGTGATCCCTTAAGGATTCATTAAATAGTCTTAGAATACTTGTGATTGATCTTGATTGCTATCTTGGGTTATTGGACTCGCTAATCTGCCAGCCCCTCATTTCCGCCCCGTGGTTGCAATCTCAGCACCATAAAGGGGAGGGGCCAATAGGACAGAAGCGTTAAGTGTTCCACTTGGCAACCCTTTTGTTCTTTTAGGAACTCACTTGTTTTCTAAGTTGGGGACTCATTTTCAGCTTGTGTGAGGTGTTGTGTGTTCCACCTTGTGGACTCATCTCATATTCACTTTAAGCGTTAAGTGGTCCTCTTTCTTCTTTTTGGGTACTTTTGGTAGATTTGCTTTGAGGAATATATTTGTGCTCACATAGTAATTAGGCCCTATGCACATTATTTGTGATTCTTGAGAGATTGGATTCCTAGAGAAATCTTTCTTGATGATAGAATCCTTGTAGGTAGGGAGGATACTTAGTGCGTTTCACATTCAACTTGGTTAGTGTGTCTTCTCTTATTGATCGACACATTCTCTCTCCGGAGAGGTTGATAGATCACGTGGGGTTGATATCAAGAGCTTTGGTGAAGCAAAATTGGTTAGTGCATCTTCTCTTATTGATTGACACATTCTCTCTCTAGAGAGGTTGATAGATCACATGGAGTTGATATCACAGACCTTGGTGGAACAAAACTTTGTCTTAGCGTGTCAGATTAATCTACTTGCTTTGTTTGCATTAAAAGTGAAAAGGTGTCAAAAACCTTGGATCTGGAGCCAAGTCCCCTTGTGGTATAAATCTGTGAGTCACCTTTAGAGAGGGTTAACCGTAGTGGACAATCCCTTCACAGGGAAAACTGCGTTGATGGAACCTCAAGCGGTCATAGCCATTTTCACCATGGTAGTGACAGACGCTATATAAATGTCCTTGTAGAAGAAATCTCCATGAGTATGGTTCATTGTTGGGTTTTCAGATCTCCCTAGCAGCTCTTGAAGATTAAGTTCTCAAACTGTGTCAAAACCCTGGTGCGCCAGGATTGGAGTTCACCCCTTTGAATCATAAAAGTTGCAGAGTCAAACCATTACTAAAAACCCTAGAGAGGCCAATTTTTCATTCTCAGGTATATGTGTGTTATTGCAAAACTTTTCAGAACATACACAATTAGTACTCTCAGGGATTAGCACAATTTGGTCACTTGATTGTTTATGCGCAAGGTTGCTTTTGCCCTTGTTCATTGTTTTCAGACATGCTTGAAATCACTTGCTTGCTATTTTGCGTGCTTGTTTATCTATCTAGCTATTAAAAATGATCAAATCTGGTATAACCTTCAAAATCTAGACAGTACAATTTGCAAACAATCCAAAACTGAAAACCTTAAGTTTTTCAAAATTTGACGTAAAATTCTTTCTGGAGTCAAAAGTCATTTCAGGAAGTCAAAAGTCGTAGAAGTTTTGTCCAGTGTCATTTCAGTATTGCCCATCTATCTTATGATTGAGAACCCAGTGTCGTACGAGTTTTGTCAACTGTCATTTCATTGCTACCCAACTGTCGTATGAGTTTAACAACTGTCATTTCATAGACTACCCAGTGTCGTACAAGTCTGTAGAGTGTCATTTGAAAAAATTCGAGAGAGTTGTCAGAAATTGTCAAATTGCAAGATATCCAATGTTTCCAGCCTAGTTCCAGAATCTGTCAAAAAAATCACTGTGTCAAGAACAGAGCAGTAGCTATTGCAAACCAGTACACATGTCTCAAAGAATTAGTACACATGAGGAAGACATTCTAATCATAGCTATGATGAAGCAGCTACAAGCTATGCAAGTTGAACTTAACAATCTTAAGAAAGAAAAGGAACCTAAAGAGTTCTCCATGGAAGCTCTATGCCCTTTTCCATTTGAAAAAGACTTGTACATGTCACCATGCCCCCGAAAAGAATTTGAGCAATGTGATAACCCTTATGATACCTCTTCCACGGAGAGTGACACATCCAGCTTTGGAGACTATCATGACTATGACGACAGACAATGTAATGATACCTATGAGACCTTTGTTCCTAAGAGTCCTCCTCATCGTTCATTCCTGCTTACTACAAATGGGCCGTCACATTGGATAGATCATGATGGTGATCCATATGATTCTGATTTTGAAAGAGACTTTGATGGCTTTTGTGGATAATACCTTGATTATGATCCATCTACTACTGCTGAGGACTATAAACTGCATCGTGCTAGCTTGAAATGTCAATACTATAAGGATCTCTCCTCTAAGAACTCTCAGGCTAAAAATAAAGATTGCACTCTCAAGAAAGATCATGTTAATGTTGGACCTTTGTCTTGTGATGGTTCCCTTTCATCCCCTACTTCCTCCAATACTCATACATTTCCTAAAGCTTCTAAGTCTTTCAAATCTTTCACAGAACCTTTGTCTGACACAAACCCTGATACTTTTCATGTAGTTCCCTATAGTTATCCTCTAGGGCTACCTCTTAAAGAAACTCAAGCTAACCTTCACCTAGCTGCAAATACTTTCAATAATGCTAAACCTAAAGAGCCTAAGCCTTCATATGCTACAATGCCTACTTCAGCTAGTCCTTCACCACCTCTTCCAAAGTCTTCCATACAATCCCAGCATGCTTCCTTGTCCTTAGAAGTGGCTCCATGTCAAGAGGACTCCAAAAATGATAAAGAAAAGAATATAAAGAAAGATCAAGATCAAGAACCCTCCATGTCATCCAATCCTTTTCATCCACCCACCCATCTAAACTAGTCATATCCTCCTTCTTCCACAAGTCCCAAGTCTTTTGGAAGTAACTTGAATGTTCAATACAAGAAAAAGAAGCAATACAAGAATCCATCAAAAAAAGATCACCATGTCTCCTCTAATAGACATGGAAATATAAAGTCAAAAGAGATATCTAAAAAAAAAACTACAAGACAAGTATGGGTTCCAAAATCCATTATTGAAGATATTCTCTCTAAATTACCAAAAGGAAATAAACAGCCTATGGCTATATGGATTCCAAAGTCTCTCTTGAAAGAGTCTGGTGTTGAGCAAAAAGTGAAATTGACATTCAAGCTTCCAAAGTCTTCCACTTCATCTCCCTCCAAAAGTATTCCTCCATTCCATGCACCTAAACCACAACCTCTGCTATCCATTCACCATATTCCTTCACGTATTCCTTCATTCACATCTCCTCCATCCACTCACCACCCTTCAAGGTATGTGTTGACATTGATCTTGCCTTCCTTTCCATCTACCCTTTCACAATCCTTCCATTCATTATCCTTCTACCTTCTATCATTTTTCCTCATTTGCCTATTCCTCCTATCTTCTAACCTCACTCACTTTACATAAAACCTTATCCTCCATTTTTCTCTTCCATCTCCCTTTCCCTATCAGCATCTTTGAGCATATCATTTGAATCCTTGGTATATCATGGTTTATCCTTTCAAGGATCACTATCTAAAAAGCTTGCCTTCTTCCAAAAATTCAAAAAGAAATGAAAAATAAAATAAAAATTGAAAATGTGCCTTGGTGAAAACCTGGAAACAGGTACCTTGGTAGCAAAAATAAAGAGAAATAAATTCATCCTATGGTGAAAACCACTCCCTTGTGGCACCTTGGATAAGTACCATGATGAAAACCTGGCAATCAGGCATCATGCGTAGTTCTTCTACATATTTCATCCATTCCATCTTCTCTCTTTGATCTTGACAATGTTGATTTATACACGAACATTTGGCTATCTTGTGAGATATCTTATGATGATCTTGCTTTCATTCCCTTCTTGTTTAGCCTTCATGTCTATCTTCCTCCATTCATTTTCACCTATTGCTATCCTTTTCCCCTTTGGTCTTGATCTAATAAAAAAAAAAGAGTAAAACACAGTGCTATGAAGCCTCTTGACATGTCTACTCTTTTGGACTGCATCCTTTCCTTCTTTGGCATTACGCTTTTGTGATTTATCCTATGCTAACCTTTTATTGCTTGACCAAATGTGCTTTACATGAAAATTTTTCCCTAGCTTGGGTATTTCTTGAGGAGTTTTCCCTTGAGGATTTCTCCCCTTCATTCTCCTTCATTCTCATTTCTTCCATCTCTTCCACCAGCTTGCCAATCCCTCTTATTCTCCACCTTGCTAGACATTGGGACTGCACGATATGATCTTACTTGGGAGTTTGCAATGGAAAAAGATGCTATCAAGTATACCAAGTATCAGAATAAGTATCAGAACACCTACTAAGGCTACACCTTTCGCTTTAGTTTATGGGTCTGAAGCGGTACTACCTATTGAGGTCAAAATCCCATCACTAAGAATCAGAATGCATGGTCTAGTAACTGATGCTGACTACAGAGTGTCTAGGTTGCAAGAACTTGAACTACTAGATGAGCATAGACAAGTAGCGTATGATCATCTTAGAGTATATCAGAAGATAATGTCTAGAGGCTACAACAAGAAAGTCAGACACAGAGAATTTCAGGTTGGTGATCTAGTTTTGAGAGACAATCCTAAAAATCAATCACATCGAGAACACAAGGGGAACTTCAAACCCAATTGGTTGGGTCCCTTTGTAATCACTGCTACTTTTGGCTCTGGTGCCTATCAACTCTTAACGACTTAAGGAGAACAGCTCTGAGAACCAATCAACGTTCTCCATCTGAAGAAATTCTACACCTAAGGCATTCAGTCTATGGTAAAATATCCTAAAAAAAATCTTAAAAATTAGAAAAAGTCCTGAAAAAAATGAACATCTTGGTGAAAACCTAGCAATAGGTGCCTTGATGATTCGCAAAAAAATCAAAAAATATCAAAAGTACAAAAAAATTGAAAAAATGAAAAGTACAAAAAAAAAAGGAAAAGAAAAAGAAAAAGTGCCTTGGTGAAAACCTGGAAACAGGCGCCTTGGTAGCAAAAATAGAATCTCTACCAAGATGGTGAAAACCCAGCAAATGGGCACCACTTGTTCCAAATGCTCCATCTATCGGCACAATCTTGGTCTTTCCCAGCTTTCAGTCTTGCTTTAGTTTGTACATATCCCCGATTTGTTTTCGCATTTCTAGTTTTCAATAAGTCGGTCTGTACAGCAATCGGCTCAAGCGTCTGTATCCTATCAATGTTTAACACTTGGGGGAAATCAATGTCATATCATATGGTCTCCCATGTATCTTAGATGGATCATATCTAGTCAGAGTCCTTTGAAGCTTCATGTGAGTCAGTTAGTCTGTCTTGTCTCCAGAAAGGATTTTGCATCTACAACAACGCAATCAAACATCAAAACTCAACTGAAAACAATCTATGCTTTTTGCATGCTTTTATCTCCTTGTATGCTTACTGATTCGCATTGAGATTTTTGCATATTGTGTCCCTTTGAGCTCTTTGATGATGTCCTTTATAGGATTTAGAGAGTGATGACTAGGGGCATAATCTTTTCTTTGTCTTCTGCTTGTATGTGAAAATCTAACAACTTTAGAAATTCCAGATTGAAATGGTGTCCGACTATAAGAGCCTCTATCTCGAATTGGATGGCCATGTGTACCTTGACCATTGATACCCAGACAATTCAAGGAATTTTGATCTAACTATTGTCTTTTTGAGTAAGTTCTTTCTCCTACTGTGGAATGCGATCTTGCCTAAGGATGTGAAAAATAAAGGGTCACTACGGGTAATTCACATTGGATTTAGAATGATCTCTTGACTCTTTGATGTGTTTGCAATGCAAGGCATATTTAGGTCATCACGACGTTCATGTTTTGATGCTTATACAAATTTCTATATCAAAATGGACATGATATTTAGGTCATCCTGGCATTTGTGCCTTGGTGCTTATATCTAATCTGACATTCCGAAACTAAAATCAATATTCATATATCCATGGTTGTTGACCAGTGGGTGTTGTATTGATTCTTGCGCATACAAATTGATATTCATATGTCTATGATTTCATAGCTAGTGGGCATTGTATTGATTTATTCGGTTACCTAAAAGTTCAATGATGATAACAAATCGACACATGATCAGTGAGTAGGTCCTAGGTCCTAGGGTTGCATTATCATCCTGCATGTTTCTTTGCATTTTTGCACTTTGCATGATCTCACAAATTGCTTGAACACTTAAAAGATTCTTCACTCACCTCTTCCAATCTAACAAGAGCTGAATCCCATAGGAAGGTTCCTCCAACGAAATAGCAAGTAGAATCCTTTTTTGGGATCAAAATCAAAATCTGAGATCATTCATATTATTAACTGCTTGGATATTCGACCTTCAATCATCACAAAAATCTAGAATTCAACTTAATTGATTATCTTCCATCAAACTATCAAAATTTCAACCATGGTCAACTCATGGTCAAACCTAGTCTACTTGGTCTCTAGGATCTCCAAACGATGCAGAATGCATTCTTGAACATGTATAACCACTTTTCAAATCAATTAACATGCTTCTCAACTATCAATGCTGACTTTTCTTGTCAGATTTCAATTTTAATCCCGAAGGGGGCATGGTATTGCACATCAATTCAAAGTCTGTAAATCAAAATTCTATCGATCAAGTCTATCAATATCTTTCATCAGTGATCAAGACAAACAATCACGTCTAGTTACTAATTCATCAAAAGTCCTCATCGGTCGGGGCAAATCTATCATCACTTGGGGCATATCAGATTCATCAAGATCCATATCAATCTGGTATTCTCCTAATCTTGTAAACTGTATCAATTTTTGCAACCATCAGATCATAGTGTTCTTTCCTTGGTTCTTCGACGACTGAAGGGTTTGCATGTGATACCTCCTAGTTCTGCTAAGACAATCGAGTCTAGAACGGGTCACTCACTTCTTTGATATCCTAAGGTTTGGAATCAGGCATTTTGACACTTTTTCGCAATCATAGGTTCATTTGTTGTTATAGTAAACATTATCTTTGGTCATTCAAGACCTATTATCTCCATATCAAATCAATATCAATCAGCTTCTGTCTCAATTTCAAACATCAGTTTCATATCTCTATCAAACACGGACTATCTTTGAACCACTGCGCTTCGCATAGTAATTCAAAGAGGGGCAAAATGTAATACCCCAAAAATGGGCTATAAGTTCATTAATATCCTGCATCTACATATCGAATGAAATCAACATCAAAGTCCTAATCTAAGGCACATCTAAACATCATCGAATCATAATTGATTATCTTAAATTCTACATCGGGGAATATTCCTAGTAATATTCCTAATCATCATAATTATCTTTAATTTTATAATTATTTGGCAATAAATCACATTTATCCTAAAATTTGATTAATTAAATATTTTGCATATTTAATTAATTAGATTTAATATTTGCCACTTAATTATTTAATTAAATTTAAATCTATCTATTATTAATTGTATTATTTAATTTTGACAATAAATCAAAATTCCTATGAATAATTGATTAAATTCTTATTTAATTAATTAAAGCATGTTGTCATTATTTAATAATATAATTTTTAATAAAAGTTTGGTAAAATAGTTAATTAACCCATAAATTAATTATTTTATTTCAAAAATCAGTTAAGTTGAGCATAAATCACTTTATTTATTTATTAAATCATAATTATCCATGTGCACATTCAAGGACCAGTTAAACTCAAAATTGGAAAATCAATGCAAGTTGTTAGCTTTTTGAAACTCAACATCTTTTTGAGTTTTAAAGTTAATCTAAACTTCTAATTCGAGTTGAACTGTGCTTTTGCATGATTTTTGTGACTTAATTATCTTTATTTAAAAATAACTCAAAAATCAAGTTGAGTTTATTTGAGTGATTTATGGCTTTCTTCCATGCACCTCCAAAGCCTTGGATTTCTATAAAATCAAGGCTCAGCTCTTCATAATTCATCCACAAATTTGCACAATCACGCTGGAGAATTGCAATTGGAAGGCTCAAGGCTTATTGCGAATCAACATTGTTGTGAGATCAATTTCAAATTCATAGCTTTCATATTATTGTTAGAATCTTCATTCTCATATCATATCATTGTTAGATTAGCATTGCATATCAATTTTCAATAGCATTCATAGCATATCAACTTCATCTAGCATAGATTCATATCAAGTTTTCATTCCTTATTGCATCATAAAATCCAAAAAAAAAAATAGCTTAATTGCATTCAATCTCATATCTAGATCAATTGCATTCAAATCCTTCATTTGGGTGTCATCTAGGTCACTGATCTTGATTACAATCTGAGAACATCAATCTCGCACCTATTAGAAGGTAGTAAATCGCTTGGTTAGATTAGATTTCAATTTTGCACGATTTTGATTATAGCTAACCTCTAATGTTTTACTGAGTGTTGTGTCTATAGATCAGGTACAATTTTCACACACACAATTGTAACAAGATGAAATTATTGGATAATAAGATTGGAATCCATGTTTGGTGGATGTAGCCCAAGATTGGGTGAACCATGTTAAATATTTGTGTCTTCTTGTTCCACTTATGTGTAATTTATTCCTTTTCATTATTGGTTATATTTATATATAACTATTAAATTTATGTCTTCAAAACCTAGCAATTGGTATCGGAGCGGGTTGTTTTTCAATTATCCTCTGTAGGAAGGTCTCAGAGTTGAGTGGGAGTAATGGAAGATGAGGGTAAGTTGAAGGTTGATATGTTTAATGGGCATAAATTTTAGTTATGAAAAATGAAAATGGAGGACTATCTCTATCAAAAGGATTTATGGAGGCCATTGTGAGGAAAATCCAAGAAACTGACATCAATGTCTAATGAGGATTGTGATATTTTAGACAGGAAGGCACTTGGCATTATTCATTTATGCCTAGCACAATCAGTGGAATTCAATATTACACAAGCAAAGACAATTGAAGAGTTGATTGAAACCCTAACGAAGTTATATGAAAAGCCTTATGCTTGAAATAAGGTATTTCTTATGTTATGTTTATTTAATATGAAAATGGTAGAAGGTGGGTTACTTTCTTATCATTTAAATGAGTTTAATACAGTTACCAGTTAATTATCTTATGTTAATGCTAATTTTGATGAATAAATTAGGGCTATCTTGATTCTATGCTCTTTGTTTGAAATATGGAATGACTTGTTAATGACTGTTAGTAACTCTATTTCTGGTTCAAATACCCTAAAATTTGATAATGTTGTCGGTGTTATTCTGAGTGAGGAAATTCATAGGAAAAACTCAGGTGGATCCACATCAAGTAGTGTTTTGAATGCAGAAAGAAGAGGTAGATTAAGGGAAAGAGGAAACAATTTTGGAAGTCATGGGAAATCACAAGGAAAATCAAAGGGAAAGATGTCTAAATCTAGAGGACCAAATGATTGCTGGTACTATGGAAAACTAGGTCATAAGAAGAAAAATTGCAGGTTTTAGAAGAATAAAGAAGCATATAAAAAAGAAGGTAATAAGGAGGAAAATGTGGTAAGTAATAAATTTGAAGAGGATGTTTTTCTTCTTTCCCTTGACCATTTTTGGGTGATTACATTTGCCCCTAGTTGACTAATGTGTGAGCGCTGGTCTAGGAACACATTGAGTCAAAGAATGATGATGTCAAAGTAACTGATAGAGACCTGACTCTGAAATTCATCAAGTGAAGCACAGAAAGACAAATAATCCTGAACTTGATCAAATGAGAAGTAGAAAAGATGGCATGATGGATATGAAGCCGAACTTAATCGAACGAAGCACAGAAGGACAACTAATCCTAAACTTGATCGAAAAATAACTAGAAAAGGATAGATAAGATAGAAAAATCAATTTGGATCTTTGAAAGATTGGTTATTCCTACCACCTCAGGATCAAAATCAAAATGAGGTAGAGGAGATGCAGAAATGAGATAGATTTGATCAAATCAAGATAAGATAAGATTCAAGATGAATGATAAGCACACAAGACCAAGTTTGACCACCAAGTGATGAAAAATTTTCCCCAGTTTGAATAAGGTTGACCAAAAAGGTGTAGCATTAGCATTCAGTCAAAGTGATGTAGAAGAGGGAATGGTGATTGCCTCAAAAGATTCAAGAGATTAGCCTCAAAGGGTCAGTCAACTACATCTAGAAGGAAAATAATTTAAAACATGATTTTGACATTAAAGCTGAAGCTAAATTTTGATTTTGATCCTGAAAATGGATCTAGGACATCAAAATTAGGTAAGAGTGCAATTTTTGGAAAAATCTAAGACGTTGAAAATTTAGGTCAAAATGTTATATAAGGGGCCCAAAGGGTCATTTCAAATCATTTGTAAATTTGTCTTTTAGTGATTTTAGAGCGAGAGAGAGCTTCCCAATGGAAGATAGGTGAGTAACCATTTATCAACACTGATTCGATCTCAGTCGGTTGCATAACCGGGCTTGAGGATATCCCTAGGGGGTAAGTGTCCAAATTTTTTTTCCCATTTTTGCTTCCTTTTTAATCTTTTTAGCATGTTTTTAATACTTTTTTGAAAATTTTTGTACAAAAGTCTAAAATGTTGCACACCTTTTATGTAATGTATCATATGAGGTCTACCCAATGACTATATGAGATAGTATGAAGTATCATACCAGCTTAAAGTATCACACCACTATGTTATAAAGTATCGTACAAAATAAAATTTTCCTACTGAATATCGCCCAAAGGATTTTAATAAGTTGATTTTTTATTGATTTGATGAGTAGCACTTTTATCTGTTGTTGATGCTTTTTTTATGCATTTAGACACATTTTGATATATCTTTGATGTATTCTGATGTGCTTTTACATATGATGCAGTGATTATTTCATGATATAGATATCATAGCACCTCATCCAGTAGGCTTACAATTGGTTCCTCATCTTTCAAATGATGAGAGAGGCATACTAGATACTATGGACCTTAGAGAGTTGTTGAATATGCCTCATATCTATGAAACCATGGACTATTGACTGCACTTTCTCAGAGGTTCTAGTCAGAGCATTATACCTTTCAGTTTCCCACCAAAGAGATCATAATGACTCTGGAGGATGTCTATCATATTCTTCACATCTTGTGACTGATTCTGATACTGATATTTGATCTCGTATAATGCAAATTTATTTTGATAAGTCACCCTCTAGTGGGATTGTAGTGATGTAGAGTGTATTTGGAGATTTCACCATTCTTGGTCATACCATCTTGTGGGAGCAGATGATGGCTAGTTACAATGATGAGTACCTTGTCTCCTATATTCTTTTTATTTGATTGGTCATGTCGTTGGAGCAAACATGAGTCAAAGAGGATTCTAGTGTGGCTAAGGTAGACTAGTTATGGATATGTTATCATGACCTTGATGCATGGCATGGGGACCCTCTCTCCTGGAAGACATGTATCATGAGATTCATGATATATTCTATAGGGACGGGAAGAGTTGGTCAGCAGGGGCCATTCTTGCACAAGTATGGGTGTGGGATATATATATATATATATATATATATATATATATATATATATATATATATATATATATATATATATATATATATATATATATATATATATATATATAGGATTCATAAAATAAATGCATGTGGGAGATACCCCATACTGGCAGGATAGACTAGATGCTCTTTATTATGTTGTATGGTTCCCATATGTTGATTGTGAGTAGTGGGCTGAGGCAAGAGATGAGATTACATACATCTTCTATAGTAGACCACTATTGGGTAGACACTCTAGCATAGTAGAGCATTTTGTGATTAGCAGAGTGTGGTGATAGTTTGATAGGGTATAGGGCATCAGTACTGCAACCACAAATTATGCTCAATACACAGAGGAGGAGGACCTAGGATGGGGTCCAGTACTATGATACAATAGATTTATTCATGATACTCAGTAGCTACAAAGGGTAGTACCAAACCTTCTCCCTAGGATCAAAGATGCAGGCACAACCTCAAATTATAAGAGATGGCTTCGGGAGAATCCTTACCCTAGGTTCACAACTCTGATAGATTTGAGACCTGGAGGTGAAGGAGACAAAGGGGATGGAGATGATGATAGGGGAGATGGGGGTGGAGGATAGAGAGGGGGAGGAGGTAGTTCTAGTGGGACTAGGGGACATGCTCCTTCTGGAAGTAGACCATTCACCTGATCCATGTGTCGAGGAGTTGCAGTGGCTATGGATATTGATGAACCAGAGGAGAGGCTAGTGATACATTCATAGGTAGATAGGGGGACTATATCAAAGGACATTCCACCAAAAAAACTAGAAAAGAGGGCACCAATAGATGATGAACTAGAAAAAAGGGTCACTACACTAGAGGCTAAGATGCAGCAGGCATAAATCACCATAGTCATGAGAGAGAAGCAGTTGCAAGTGAGAGGGCATAGTGGGACACATAGGTGCATGAGATGAGGTAGTAGAGGGACTAGATACGATAGGAGTCACAATGACATGGGGCTAGAGAAGCCGACTAATATGTAGCCTACATAGCCATGGTACCTGAGGGTTAGAGAGTATGATACTACTTGCAGTGCACAAGTAGATTAGATGGTGAAGTACATACACCAGATAGGGCCCATGCTCCTCCACCTTCTCCACCTGATCAGGAGGGTGGAAGCCAATCTTAGATTATATTATGATTCCATATTATATTTTTGATTGAGATATTGATCTCATGATTGTATTTAGACTTGATCTATTATATATATATATATATATATATATATATATATATATATATATATATATATATATATATATATATATATATATATATATATATATATATATATATATATATATATATATATATATATATATATATATATATATATATATATATATATATATATATATATATATATATATATATATATATATATATATATATATATATATATATATATATATATATATATATATATATATGAGATACTTGATGCAACTGATATATTATGTACTTGTCTGATTTAATTTATGTTCATGGATGTATTTAATTTCAACACTTCTATTGCATATGATATCGATTATGTACTCATGCCTTCTTCTTTATTCCTTTGAAATGTGATGCTCTCATAGTTGTTGAATCTTTATGCTCTGATATGTATGTTATGTACTTCATGATTGGAAAATTACCACTTTCAATAGATTAGATATGATGATATGAGTAACCCCTTGAGATGATAGGAAAAGGAGAAAGAGTGAAAGATCAAAGAGACAATAAAGACATGATCGAGAGAGAAGAAAGATATGTGATTGAGCATAGTTGGCTGTCCATCCAAAATGATGAAGGAGACTCTCTCCTAACTCGAGATGAAAACTAGAATGCACCTAAGAATGAAAAATAATATGAAGATGCAAAGTTTGATTTGCAAGGGTTAATAGGACCTTATTTTTATGATCAAGCCTTATTAAGGGACATCACAAGATCATACAACCGTGACTAGTGCAAATGAAACTATGAAGATATGAATATGATATATATCAGATAGAGTGTAGGAAACACATGTAAGCATCAAGACATAAACATCAAGATGACCTAAACAGTGTTCCCAAGTTAATGTTGCAAGATTATACCAGCATCAAGGCATAAGCACCAAGATAACCATGAGTACGGTCTTGCATGAACAAAAAAAATGTAATAGTCAAGGATATAGCTCTAAATCTCTGTAGTGTCCAAAGGGTCAAAGAAAAAAACATGTAGGATCATCAAAATGATACCCACATGTACAAATCAAAGAAAATATGCACTATGTCCCCAGTCCTCTAGTCATAACATCATGGAGAGACTATGGAGGGGAACACTTAGTGAAAATCATAAATTAGTCAGTACACAAAGAAAATAAGTCATAACATGTCTCAATCATTTTAGTTTAAGCATGGTGTAAAAAATAAAAAGATAATCACTGACTCCCTGGGACTCAAGCCTGTACATGAGAAATATTGCACAATCCTAGACTGCAAACAAAGCATCAACTCAAAGTAGCATATTTGATAAGCGTTAAGAAACACTCGATCTCAAAGGAGGATATAGTTCATGCCCCCTAGCCCAAGACAAAGATCAATTCCAGACCAAGAAAGTGGGATATGGAAGTCAAAAGGGTTCATAGCACAAAGTGACAAGCTGATAGATATAAGTGTGTGAGTCTCAAGTAGTGCCTATTTACAGGTTTTCACTACTTGGAAGGAATTTTTATTTTTTCTACCATGACGCCTATTTCTAGGTTTTTTCCAAGGCACCTTTTTCTTTTTTCTTTTTTGTTTTCTTTTGAGTTTATACATCAAGACGCCTATTTGCCAGGTTTTCACTAAGATGACCATTTTTTTAGGACTTTTTCTTCTTTTTAGGATTTTTTTTGGATCATATATCAATTTTTTAGGAATTTTTTTAGGACATAATATTATTTTTAAGATTTTTCTAGGACATTTTATGATTTTTAAGATTTTTTTAGGATATTTTAAGATATGTACAAAGATCTAGACCATCATGAATAGAAATTATTTAGACGAAGGATGTTGATAGGTACAGGGCATTTTTACCCCTCTAGTGTAGAGAGTTGATAAGCACCAGGCCTGAAAGCAGTAGTAACTATGTAGGGACCCAGCCAATTCAGTTCAAACTTCCCTTTTTGTGCTCTATTCTATTAATTTTTTGGATTCTCTCTCAAGACAAGATCTCCAACCTGATACTATCTAGAATGAACCTTTTTCTTATAGCTTTGTGACATCCTTTTCTGATATACCCTTATGTGATCGAATACATCTATTTTACGCTCATCTAGAAGTTCCAATTCTTGTATGCACATGATTCTATTGTTGTCATCTATGATGTGGCCCCTCAATGAAATTCTTAGGGAAGGTATCTCAACCTTAAGAGGTAAAAAAAATTAGAATTGATAAACAAGTGCAAGGGGAGTAGCTCAAGTAGGTGTGCAAATGCTAGTTCTATAGGCCCATAGTGCATGATTAATTTGTAAGTGCCAGTATCTTCCTGTCTTGTTAACTGTTCTATGTAAGATTTTTAGTAGTGCCTTATTAGAAGCTTCAACTTGGACATTACCTTGAGGGTAGTAAATTGAAGACCAATTTTGTTTAATCTTAAATTTATTACATAACTACTTGAGATCCTTATTTTCTAATTTTCCTCCATTATTAGTAACTATGGAGGAGGGTATGCCATAGTGATAGATGATATGATTAAGGATGAACAAAGAAACTTGTTTTCTAGTAGCTATTGAAAGAGGAACAACCTCAACCCATTTTTTTAAATACTCTATTGCAATGATGATGTATTTGTGCCCACTACATGATTTAGGATAAATTTGATCCACCAAATCAAAAGCCCACTGTTGAAAAGACCAATGTGTAATAGATGGAATAAGTTCTTTTCCTGGAACATGGATCAAGTTTATATGTATCTTACACTTTTTAAAAAAATTAGCATAACACACAACACCTTTCTGCATAGTAGGCCAATAATAACCAACCCTCAATAGCTTTCGATCTAACACAACACCATTAGAGTGAGACCCACATACACCATCATGGACTTCAACAAACCCATGTTCGGACTCATCTTTCTATAGACACCTAAGGAGTGTTCCATCTAGACCCTTACTAAACAAGTTAGTAGAGATGATGGCATAGCGAGAAGTGTTGCGAATGAGTTTTCATTTCTCATTGTGGGTTAGGTTATCAGGGATGATTTGGTCACACAAGTAAAAGTAAATTTTCTCAAAGCTAGAGGAATCATGACCAATTATGGTGCATATAACATAGTTATCAGGGGTGTCATAGGAAGGGTAGTGTAGTTCTTCCATTAGGAATTGAAATATGGACTCATGTTCTTCCAACTCTAAGATAGAAGCCAAAGTAGCCATAACATCAACTGCCCCATTTTAAGCTCTAGGAATCTACTAAACTATGACAAAGGAGAAATAACTCTTGAGATCATCAATCATCTTCTTGTAAGAAATCAATTTTTCATCTTTGGTTTGATTGTCATTATTAGTTTGATTGATGACAAGCTGAGAGTCTCCAAATATATGTAGTTCAACAATCCTCCATTCAATGGCTAGTTTAATTCCATTTGTCAAAGCCCCATATTCTACGATGTTATTTGTGCAAGGAAATAATAAGTTGTATGAATTTGGAATAGTGTAACCATGAGGTGTGACAAACAAAATTCCATCTCCAACACCGTTCTATGTGTGAGATCCATCAAAGAATATTTTCCATGTTTGCTTGGTCACGTACATGATTGATGTGTCAGGAAAGTCAATTTGCATAGGAGTATCATCTGGTAGAGGAAACTCAACTAGTTGATCAACAATTGATTTCCCTTTTATAGCCTTACAATCAATGTACTCAATGTCAAATTTAGAGAGAATCATCATCCATTTAGCTAGTCGACCAGTAAGAGTAGTTGTACGTAGTAAATATTTCAAAGGATCAATTTTTGCAACAAGATGTGTAGTATGCACCAGCATATAATGTCTAGGTTTTTGAGATGAAAACACCAAGACAAGGAAAGATTTCTCAATATTATTTTAATTGGTCTTATAAGATACTAATGTTTTGCTGATGTATGATATAGATATTTCTTTCCCATGTTCATCTTGTTGTGCTAATAATTCCCCCAAGGATGTAGTTGTAGCTGAGATGTACAAAATAAGAGGTTTCCCTCAGATAGGAGTTATTAAGATTAGAGGTTTAGCCAAATATTCTTTAATCTGATTGAGACTCTGTTCACATTCCTCATTCCATGTACATGTAGCTCCTTTGTGTAGATTATTATTTAAAGGTTGAGCTATGTTAGTAAGTTGAGATATGAACCTCCTAATGGATTGAAGGCATCCTTGTAGACTCCTTAGTTGACTTATGTTCTTGGGAGGTGGCATTTCCCTTATAGCTTGGACCTTTTTGGGGTCAACCTCAATTCCTTTAAATGAAATTATATAACCAAGTATTTTTCCAAAGGTGATGCCAAAAGCACATTTCTTAGGATTCAATCTGACCTAAAATTATTCCATCCTGTCTAAGATCAAACTCAAATCTTCAAGATGTGTATTCCCTTTTTTAGACTTTGCAAAGGTATCATCCACATAATATTCCATATTTTTATTCATCATGTCATTAAATATGGTGGTCATAGCTCTTTGATAGGTAGCTCCAACATTTTTTAATCCAAATGGCATGACATTCCAACAAAAGGTTCCCCATGCACATGTGAAGGCAGTATTTGCTTGATCTTTAGGAGCTATCTTAATCTGACTGTATCCCAAGAAACCATCCATGAGAGAGTACATTCATAACCCATAGACATATCCACTATCATGCCTATGTTTGGAAGTGGAAAGTCATCCTTTGGGAAAGCCTTGTTAAGGTCTTAGAAATCTGTGCATACATGAATGGATTTGTCATGTTTAGATACACGTACAATATTTGAAATCCATTCAACATAATCTATAGCTAATATAATTGCAACACTCAAGAGTTTTTCTAATTCATCCTTGACCAAGAGAGAAATGGGTGGATGCATCTTTCATAACTTCTATTTGACTAGCTGAACATCGGGATCTATGTATAGGTGATGCATAACTAGATTACTATCCAGCCTTGGCATGTTTGCATATGTCCAAGAAAAAATGATTTCCTTTCTTGGAAGAACTCAGTGAATTGTTTTTTTTCTTCGTGTGACAGAGATTGAGCTAAATGTATGAGATGAGGTGCTTCAGTTGTCCCAAAATTTATAGTATGTGTTAGCTCTATCAAGACAAAAGATCTATTTTGAAAATAACTATTTAGGATACTGAGTACCTCATCTTTAGGTACCTCAAAGAGGTTTTCACCCTTAGATACATCTTTTGTTTTTACCTTTTTAGGATCTGACATTGCCAAAAAGTGGTTTTCACCATCAGAGTGCCCATTCTTTTTCATTTTTTTAAAATTTTATGACTAAGGTACTTGATATCTGTCTCAATCATGTTTATTGTTGGTTCACTAGTGGAAGAAACCATGGGTTCAATAGCATTGAGGTAGTAGGCTATTTCATAGTCATTTTGGAAAGAAGGTAATGTAGGTTGTTGGTTCTATTGCAACTAATAAATAAGGTTTGGGCACGTAAGTGGTGCAGGAGAACCTAGGGGTTATTTTCTTAACCCTCAAATTTTTGTGTATTTTCTAGGATGTGAATAAAGAATACCTAAGTAGTCCAGTAGATTACCAACTGTAAATACAAAGTGGCCAAAAAGAAATCCTCAAGTGCATCGAGTTGACTTAGGTCGGGGCTCACAGCTCAAATAGAAATGGAAATTGAACTAGGGGCATAGCAATACCACTAATTTGATTGGTATAGAAATACTGCTAATCAGATCGACATAGCTTACACTAGTAGTGAAGTACATTTTGAGGCTGATCAATAGCCGATGGTAATATTGGGTTGATTCATAGTGACGTTTCTTATCAGTGTGAATTTCACTAGCAGAGAAGGGCCAATTGAGCTAGACTAGTCTCTGATAAAGCCATCAGAATAGGCTTTGTGATGAATGAACAACATAAATAAAGGCATCAGGTTATGTTAGACCAATCATTAGAAAGACTTGGCTTAGAGATGAAACAAGGAATCTCTTAGACCGATCCTTGATCACATCATCGAGATAGGCTACATCAATTCATCAATTTTTCCCAGTGTACACAAAATGGAAAATTAGTTTGTTTTAGTTTTTGTAACCAATCTGAGGTCGATATAAGACCTTGAGATTTTGGGTTGTAGGGTTGGAATCAGTTGGAATTAGGGAATCAGTTGAAATCAGTTGGATTTTCATTTTTCTATTGAGTGTTGATTTTTATAGAGTGTAATTTCTTTCATTATTTAATCAAATTCCTTTTGTCAATTACTTGTGTGTTTACTTTCTATTTACATTTTTGTATCTATTCATGTAGATAAAATCTCATTACTTGGTTTGATTCTTAGGAGAAAACAAGTTGTAAATAATGGCTTCCATTTGAATTTTGCTAGTCAACAGTGTACATAGAACAACTGGAGCCTCTGCATATTATTTACCTTTTTGTTAGTTTTCTTGTAGGGATCTAGGCATATGAAATTCTTTTGTACTAGGTGAGATTGGCTATAGTTTGACTAGGGAAGAGTGATAAAGCAAACTTGCAAGAGCTCTAGTTGTTAGTAGTGAGGAAAATGACTGCCAGACCAATCCAGAAGAGTTGTTCGGTGACTGAATGGAAGGAGAGGAGCCCTTGAATCCTACAAGGTAGTTAGGAGAGGGAAAAGTGGTTAGTAGATGATCTTACAATTATGAGTTCATGAGAGAAGAAAGAACTTGAATTGGTAGGGAAACTCTAGGAGTGTAGGAGGATAGAAAAGTGAACCTCCTAAGGTAATAGGGTGCTAAGAGAGAAGAAACCCTTATAAGTCTAAAAATAGACTTAGTGAAGAACTAGAAATAGTTATTAGAGGAGTCTCCCTACCAAATTGGTATCGGAGCACCAAAATATTTTGGCTAGTGAAGGTGGATGTTGTATTCACTAGAATTAGTGGGTTCATCTAAAATGGTGACAAATGAAAAGTTGGCAAAGAAAGTGGAAGACCAGGAGGAGGAAAATAGAATCCATATGGAAAAGTTATCAAATATTGAATGTAAAATTGGTGCAATAGAGACCAGGATAGAAATAGATAGTGAGAAGGTTAGAGAAGTGGAATATAAAGGAAAAGAGCTAGAAGAAGAAGACCAAGTTCTAGAGCCAGCCCCTGTGCTAGAAGAAGAACCTTTCTTAAAGGAATTAAAGGCCATGAGTGGAAAGTCCTTGGAAGGAATACCATTGTTTAGTGGAAAGATGGAAGTAGAATTGGTCATGGAGTGGATATAAGGAATGGAGAACCACTTTGAGTGTGAAGGTATAAGTGAAGCCCAAATAGTTAGAGTGGCTAAGTCAAGAATGAGAGGAGTTTCCCTCACATGGTGGAGGTTTGTGCAAGATGAGAGGTTAAAAGAAGGAAATAATCATGTTGCCAATTGGAAAGGTATGGTGGAAAAGATCAGAGAAACCTATCTACCAGATGACTATGAAGTACAATTACACAAGAAAAAACAAAACCTAAGGCAAAAGGATCTTGATGTGATTTCTTATATAGAAGAGTTTCATAAGCTATGTCTTAGGTCACATATCATGGAAGAATAAATCTTGAAGGTGGCTAGGTATCTAAATGAGTTAAAATGGAATATAGAAGAGGAGATAAGTATCTTGAGTCCAAGGATAGTTCATCAATGTTTTCAACTTTCTCTTAAGGTGGAGGAGAAGCTTAAAAAGAAGCATGAAACAAGGAAATAAGGTAGAGGCAGAGGAAGAAATGGAAGAGATCATAGAGGTGGTTTTGGAGGAAGAGATTTAGAGTAGAGAAATCAAGGTGAGACCAAGCTCACAAAACAACAAGATGAAGCAACCAATGACTGAGGTGGTTATAATAAGGGTAAATGATCAATCAACAACTATAGAGGAAGACCTAGTGGCCAAGGAAGTGGATCTTACTTCTCTTTAATGAAGTGTTACAATTGCCATTAGTTTGGGCATCTTGCATATACATGTCTTGAGAAGATTTATTCAACACAAGGTGATGAGAAAAGAGTAAGTTATGTCCAAGAGGAGACCTCAAGTAGAAAGATAGCTGAGGTGGCATTGGATTAAGAGGTGAGAGACAACCTCATGATTAGGAGGACACTCATCAAGGAACTAGTTAGAGAAGAGACAAGCCAAAGGAGGTCACTATTTTGAATCAAGTGCAAGATTCTAGGTAAGGTTTGCAAGGTTATTTCTAATTTAGGATCCACTGATAACATAATTTATAATATGGTAGTTATTAAGTTAAATTTACAAATAATTCCACATGCTAACCCCTATAGGGTCACCTAGCTAGATAAAGATCAACATGTCTTAGTTAATGAGAAATCTTGGGTGGACTTCACCATGGGGAGATATAAGGATAAGGTGTTGTGCAATGTCCTACACATGGATGCTTTCCACATTTTGTTGGGAAGACCATAGAATTTTGATAGGAAAGCCATTCAGTAAATTCTAGAAGAAGGGGAAGTGAAACCAATAGGAACTACTATGCTTTTGGTAGGAGAAAAATAATTCTTGAATACATTAGAGGAAGGTGAAGGAGTGGGATTTTTTTTTGTGTTGAAACCTAAAGTTGAGAGGTAGAAATGAAGCAAGAAACTCCCATACAAATACAAGAGCTCCTAGACTAATACAAGGAGATAGTTAGTGATGGACAACCTGCTACCTTACTTCCTAAGAGAGCCATTAGCCATCAAATAAACTTCAGTTCAGGAGCCTAACTCCCAAAAAAAGTTTCCTATAAGATGAACCCACAGCACACAAAATGAAGAGATTGCAAAGTAAATACAAGAACTTCTTGATCATGGTTTGATTAGGAAAAGTGTGAGTCCTTGTGTAGTTCCCAAAGTCTTAGCCCCAAAGAAACAAGGTACATGGAGGCTATGTATAGACTCTAGATCCATAAACAAGATCACTATAAGCTATAGGTTTCCTATACCCAGAATAGAAGACCTAATGGATTTATTAGGTGGAGCAAGGTATTTCACAAAGATTGACCTTAAAAGTGGTTTCCACCAAATTAGAATCAAGGAGGGGGATGAATGGAAGAAAATTCTTAAAACCACTAAAGGGTTGTATGAGTGGATGGTAATTTATTTTGTCTTGACAAATTATCCCTCTACTTTAATGAGACTTATGAATGAGGTGTTTTAAGACATTATAGGTAAATTTTTGGTAGTTTACCTTGATGAAATTTTATTTTTTAGCAAGCCTAAAGATGAACACCCTAAGCATTTGCAAATTATTTTATAGAGGTTTCATGATGAAAAGCTAACAATCAATCTAGATAAATGTGAGTTGATGAAATGGGAGATGATCTATTTGGCTTTTGTTATGTCAAAGGTAAATTTGAGAAAGGATCCGAGAAAGGTTGAGGCAATAATTAGCTGGCTAATCCCTAAATCTGCCATTGAGGTAAGAAGTTTCCATGGTTTGGCACAATTCTATAGGAAGTTAATTAGGTAGATTAGTGAAATATGTGCACCAATCTTAGACACCATAAAAGGAGGCATGAAAGATAATTTTTAGTGGAATGAGAAATAAAATAAGGGTTTTGAGACCTCAAAGAAGAATATAGCCACACAACCAATCTTGGTATTACCTAGTTTTGAGAAACTATTCACTGTTGAATGTGATGCCAGTAACATTTCCATACGTACAGTCCTTAGTCAAGAAGATAGACTAGTTTCATTTCATTGTTAAAATCTTAGCGATGTAAAGAAGAAGTATTCTTCTTATGGTTTGGAACAATATGCCTTAGTTCAATCTCTAAGGAAATGGAGGCACTATCTCCTCCCAAAAGAATTAGTGGTGTACACTTACAACTAGGCCTTAAGTTTCCTAAATTCTCAAGATAAACTTAACCATAAAAATATGAAATGGATTGAGTATATTCAATCTTACACATTTACCATCAATCATAAGAAAGAATATGACAAAAAGGAGTAAAATCATTTAAGTAGAAGGCTTCTGACAGTCCAATAGATACAGTTAAGGAGCATTGGTCAAGATAGTTTCAAAGAACTTTATCCAGATGATGAGGACTTATCAGCTTTATATAAGGTATGTAAAGAGTCTCAAAATCAATTTCACAGTGAGTACTCTAAGTTTATTCTTCAAGAAGGTCTATTGTTTAGGGGATAGAAACTTTGTGTGCCTAGAGGTTCATTAAGAGAGAATCTAATCCAAGAAAAACATAATGGATCACTTAGTGGACATTTTGGTGTTTATAATAAAACCTTAGAACTGGTTCAGAGATACTATTATTGGCCTAAAATGAATAAGGACATCAAGAATTATGTGGAGTCTTGTATTTTTTTTTAGAAGGCTAAAGGTACATCATCTAATGTAGGCTTCTACCAACCTCTTCCAATACCTAACAAACCTTGGGAATGCCTTAGTATGGAATTTTTGGTTGGTCTACGTAAGACAAAACAAGCTTTCAATATCATATATGTGATTATGGATAGATTCAACAAAATGGCCCATTTTGTGCCATGTAAAACCACTCATGATGCACGCCAAATTGCCAAATTTTTTTCAAGGAAGTTGTAAGGATTCATGGATTTCCTATGAGCATTGTAGAAAATAGGGACTCTAAATTGATGAGTCATTTTTGGAAGACTTTTTGGAAAAAGAATGGAGCCAACCTTTCTTTTGGATCTTCTTACCATCCCTAAACATATGGAAAGCCCAAGGTTATTAATAGGATCTTGGGAAATCTTCTAAGATGTCTTTCCAAGGAGTATGGTCAAACATGGTACAAGTTATCTCAGAGGCTAAATATGCTTATAATGACACCATAAACAGGACCATAGGTAAAAATTCCCTTTGAATTGGTCTATGGTATTCACCCAAGAGGTATTTTTGAACTCAGAGATCTGGGAGTCATGGCCAATAAAAGTGGTTATGTAGAGGATTTCTCTCAGTCCATGAAGGAGATCCATGAATTTTTTAAACAACTTTTGATTGATAACACAATTAAAATAAAATAAAAGTTTGATGCGAGGAAGAGAGACTTATAGTTTCAAATAGGGGACCTTGTTATTGTTTGTTTAAATAGAGCTAGATTACAGAAGGGAGTACCCAATAAAATCCAAATTAAAAGCATCAAACCTTTTTAGAGTCTATAAAAATATGGAAATAATTCCTATAAGGTAGATTTGTTAGGAATGGGAACACTGAGAGGGGGGGGGGGGGGGGTGAATCAGTTTTCACTATATCTTAATCTTTTTACTTTACTCTTGAAAATTAATTTGATTATTTAAGTACCGAAATAAACATCAATATAAACAAGATAAAAAATCACAACACATAACACCAATATGGTTACAGGGAAACCCAAATAGGTAAAAACCTTGGTGGGAATTGATACCCACTAAGAACTACACTAGTGTCTTGTGATCCTTGTTAGAAGATCAGAAACCCTGTTAGGAGTTGTTCTTTACAATGTTTTTAGTATAGTGACCTGGTCAAGGGTCAGACCCTATTAGGAGTCTTTTAAAATAACCCTATTAGGGGTGGGGACACACTGTCCTAGAGCTCATTTCTCAAGAGGTGAAGTCTACAACCTTCTGATCTCAGATACACACTATATCTGTTGGATGAACTGGTGTTGTGACACTGCTTGTCTGACCAGTTTGTTTGATGTGCTGATGCTTCAACCTCTTGTGAAGCACTAAAACATACTGACTGATCTTCACATACTTCTACTCTACTCTAATTTCTCTATATTCTCATCTCTTGTCAATTACCAAGGTGCATGTCATATTTATACGCGCTTACAAAACAATTAACTAGGTCGGCCCTTTAACCAATTACATACAATGCTTCCAAGTGAATTGGCTCAAGAGTGTTTACAAAAAAAAATGTTTACATATCTACAACCTAATTAAAATAAGCACATATCCTTTACAAAACATTATTATAACTGTTAATCAAAATAGAAACAGTCAGCTCCATACTCTATTCTATTCTGTCATTCACTAGTTGTACCTCTTCAACCATTTGTATCTTCATCATGATGGAATATGGATGAAGTGACTGAGAGGGGGGGGGGGGTGAATCAGTCAACCATAAAACACTTTTTTTATTATTTCTTTCTAGATCCCTTAGGATATCTTAATGAATATTATCTGTTTAACACTCGGTAAATAGATTGCAGTAACTTGGTAGATGCAGAGAGTATTAGTAAAATTATCTTTTAGATATTCATCACCACTTGTATATGATTAAGATAATTATTAAGAACACAAGAGACACAGGATTTAATGTGGAAACCTAATATGGGAAAAACCACCAATGTATCTAGATACTGATTTTCACTTTTCTGAAGTGATACCCGGTAAGAAGCCAACCCAGTAAAAGGTTACAAAACACACTATTAGGTGTGACCTTGTTAGAGGATTTAATCACCCTGCTAGGAGTGTCCTAGTAAGAGGTCTTGAGAACAATTCAATGGAATTGTCACCTTATTAGAGGATTTACAATATGGTTGTTAAACCAACTCGGTTAAGAGATTTAGAATTCACTGTTACAATGATAAAAAGGTAACAATGAAAATGACCTGTATAATAATGCAACTGCCTTACTGATTACAGATCTCTATTCTGTATAAGTGAGATCCTTCCTGATCGAATATATCTCTGCTGCTCCTCAAGGATATCTGGTCATCCTTCACAATTTCGCACACACCTTTCCTGTCTTTCTTCTATATATCTTCTTCTATATCTCTTCTTTATTTTTCACATTTGACCTTTTATTTATATGATTTTAGATTTGTCAAATTGGCATTACTTAGTATAACAGTCAGCTGAATTAAGAAAACTTTATTTGCAAAGATCTTTCAAGGGCCGACAGTGCTCGGTGACCATAATGAAATTTTCTACAATCTTTTAGAGACCGAGAGAACTCTGTAAACACTGATAATCTTTTTTCTTTGATAACCGAGTGAACTCGGTAAATGCTAACTTTTCTTTGACAACCGAGTGAACTCGGTAAATGCTGATTTTTCTTTGATAACCGAGTGAACTCAGTAAACACTAATTTTAATGCCAGGCAGACCGACTGAGCTCGGTAGGTACTGATTATTATGGACTATGACATTGTGTGACATCAAAGACAATACGTAATTTGAGTAGCAATTTTCTTTAGACAATTGTTTCCAACAATCTCCCTCTTTGGCATTGATGGCAACACAATATGTCATAGCATAAGAAATTTTGAAAGGATTAGCTCGGTTCAGATTCAAATCTCCCTCTGTCAGCAAACTTCCTCTTCCTCCTGACTATTGAAAATTTCTTGAAGTAATAGCAAAGACATAGCAAAGACACTCCCTCTTTGACAACACATGCCAAAGACAATTCACATATTACCGGTGTAAACTAATGTACCTCAAGTACTGATTCATATGCAATGATTCCTTGAATATCCTGCATCAACTTGTTGATTTTCAATCATGTTCTGGTTGATGCATCACTAAAACTGTATTTAGTGAGCTTCGGATAGGGGAATGACCCCTAACTTACCTCTTAGATACACAAATGCATCCTTGGGTAATGGTTTGGTGAAAATGTCTGCAATCTGCTCTTTTGTATGAATATATTCTAATCTGATTTCCTTGTCCTGCACCAATTCTCTGACAAAGTGATATTTAATAGCAATGTGCTTGGTTTTGGAATGCATTACTAGATTCTTCGAAATGTTTATTGCACTTGTATTGTCACAAAATATAACAACTGGTTCTTTGATCTCAACCTTCATACCTTGTAATAACTGTTTAAATAGAACAATATTTGAACAATTTACTGCAGCAGCAACATATTCTGCTTCAGCTGTGGATTGAGATGTGCAATTTTTCTTTTTACTGGTCCAGGATACCAGTCTTTTTCCAAGAAAAAATGCTCCACCACTTGTACTTTTTCTGTCATCAATGTTCCCTACCCAATCAGCATCAGTAAACACTTTTAAGTCTAGATTGCCTCCAAATTTGTACCACAAACCATATTCTTCAGTTCCTCTTAAGTACCTTAAGATTCTTTTGATTGCCATCATATGATTTTCCTTAGGTTTTACTGAGAATCTTGCTACTATACCGACTGCTAAGGCAATATCAGGTCTTGTATGTACTACATACTGCAATTTTCCAATCATAGATCAGTATAAGGTCTGATCTACTTCTTTTGAATCATCATTTTTGGTAATTTTCAGTCCAGTACACATGGGTTTACCAACTAGTTTTGAATATTCCATACCAAACTTCTTAAGTATTTCCTTAATGTATTTAGATTGAGTAATGTATATACCATTCTTGCTTTGCTGAATTTGAAGACCAACAAAGAATTTTATTAAACCAAACATAGACATTTCAAATTCTTTGTTCATTTTCTCTGAAAATTCTTTGCACAGATCATCATTCCCTGTAAATATAGTATCATCTACAAATATTTCTGCCAATACAATTTTGTCATCCGGTCCTTCTTTAATATACAGATTGTTGTTATCATTGGCTCTTTTGAAATTAATCTGAATCAAATTAATTATGGAGTCTTTCATACCATGCTCTAGGAGCTTGTTTCAAACCATACAATGCTTTGTGTAACTTGCAGACCATGTCCTTTTTATCTGGATCAACAAAACCTTCAGGTTGCTCAATGTAGACTTCTTCATCAAGAATTCCATTGAGAAATGCAGATTTTATATCCATCTGATATACCTTAAATCCTTTATGTGCTGCATAAGCAAGTAGAGTTCTTACACCTTCTAATCTTGCAACAGGAGCAAAAGTTTCACCATAATCTATACCTTTTTCTTGAGAATAACCTTTACATACCAATCTAGCTTTGTTTCTAGATACTTGACCGTCTTCATTCAGCTTATTCCTGGATACCCATTTTGTTCCAATTACATTCTTATCTTTAGGTCTAGGTACAAGAGTCCATGTTTTGTTCTTTTGTATTTGTTCTAATTCTTCATTCATTGCTTCAATCCAACTTTCATTTTTCAATGCATCTTTGATATTTCTAGGTTCTAAATCAGTAAGCAGACATGTACCTTTTAGCTTACTTCTTGTCATAGTACCATCTGATTTGTTTCCAATAATTAGATCTGGTGTATGATGCCTTCTGACATATTTGGCTAGTATAGGTTCCTTGCTTTTTGAATGAGTCATGTTGTTGTCTTCTAGGATCTCTTCTTCAGGTTGCTCTGGCTCGGTAGATATTTGCTCAGTAACTTCAGGCTGAGACTCGGTTTGAATTTCTTCCTGTGACTCAGTTTGAACTTCTTCCTGTGACTCGGTTTGAACTTCTTCCTGTGACTCAGTTTGAACTTATTCCTATGACTCGGTTACTGTGCTAGGCTCGGTAGATATAGTTTCCTTATTGATAGTTGTGTCTGGCAATGTTTCAGGTTCAATGTAAATGAATCTCCTATAGTTTTCAGGTTCCCTTTTGCTTTCTTCTTCAGTCTTTTCTGCAAACTCATCAAATTTTACATGTATACTTTCTATGACTTTGTGAGTAGACAAGTTCAGACATTTGTATGCCTTGCTTTTGCTAGAATATCCTAGGAATATTCCTTCATCACTTTTCACATCAAATTTATTTCTTCTGGATTCTTTTAAGATATAACACTTGCTACCAAATACTTTCATGTAACTTACATTTGGTTTATAGCCATACCATAACTCATAAGGAGTTTTGAATGTGTCTTTCTTCAATTGTACTCGGTTCAAGGTATGAACTGCAGTGCTGATAGCTTCCTTCCAGTACTTTATGGTGATGTTCTTTTCTATCATTAAAGTCCTTGCACAATCCATAATAGATCTATTTCTTCTTTCAGCTATTCCATTCTGCTCAGGAGTTCTAGGAGCTGATGTCTATCTTTTGATTCCTCTTTCAATGCAAAAGTTGTTAAATTCATGGGAGATGAATTCACCACCTCTGTCTAATCTTAAGCATTTCAATCTTTTCCCTGTTTCCTTTTCCACTCTTCCCAAGTACCATTTGAACTTTTCAAATGCTTCTGACTTTTCTCTTAAATACATAACAGTCATCATTCTAGAATAATCATCAACGAAAAGAATAAAGAATTTATCTCCAGTATAGCTTTCTATTCCAATAGGTCCACATAAATCAGTATGCACAATTTCCAAAATCTCTTTAGACTGATAGTTCTTACTCTTAAAACTAGTCTTACTCATTTTGCCAATCTGACAATTCTTACATAGACCAGTATCAGGTTTCTTCAAAGTAGGAATGCCTCTTACCTTCTTGAATTTGCTTATTTTCATCATGTTATCAAAATTCACATGACATAACCTTTTGTGCCATAGCCAACTTTCTTCAATTTGAGCAATAAAACATGAATATTAACTGAGATCAAGATAAAATAAGTTACCTTTTGTTTGTTTGCCTGATCCAATGAGTTTTCCTTTTCCATCCAGCAGTCTTGCTTGACTATTCATGAATTCAACCTTGAAACCAATGTTGATTAGCTATGCTACACTTAGAATATTATATTTTAGTCCTTCAACCCAATAAGATTTTTCCTTTTCCATATATCATCTTTGCTTATATGAGAAATAAGTGCCATCTTATCTTCATCATCATCAGATTCATCTTTTATAGCAATAAAGACAATTTCTTCTTCACTATCATCAGAATCTTTAGCCATAAAACATGTTTTCTTACCTTTATCCTTGAATGATATGAAATTATTTTTGCCATAGTACTTGTGACCTCTCTTCTCTTCCTTGGCTTGCTTGTTTGGGCACCTAGCTACAATATGTCCAATTTCTTCACATGAAAAATAGATTAAAGGAGTTTTACCTTTATATTTACCTTTCCCTTTAGAGTACTTCTTTGCAAGTAGTGCTTCTACAATTTCAAGATCACTATCAGAACTTTCTTCTGATACTTCTTCACTTTCTGACTGAACTTCTTTTATTTTCTTGTTCTTCCTTAGTGAAACCTTGGCCTCAAATGCTGACTCAATATTTTTGGAAATTGGAACATAGTTGTTATAGTTGTCTAATTCAAAGGCTGTCAATCTTCCAACTAAAGCATCCAAAGTTATATTGTGGTTTGTTTCACATCTTCTTTCTTGAATAGCTGATACTCTTATTGCATAGATAGGGAGTAATGTTTTGAGTACCTTGCTTATAAAAGTTTCATCAGTGATTGTTCCTCCAGAAGCTCTAATTGCACTAACACTTGCTTTGATCCTTTCAACATATTTTGCAATGTTTTCATCTTCTTTCATATTCATCTTGTCAAACTGTCCTCTTAGGCTTTCTGCTTTGGCTCTTTTCACATTTGCATCACCACCATATATTTTCTTCAGTTTGATCCACATTTCATATGCAGTAGTGCATTCTTTAATTTCATCAAATTCTTCATAGCTGAGAGCTGATGCAATGTCTATCATCATGGTGTTATGACTCTTTTTCTCTGCAATGTCTTCAACAGTTAATGCGCCAGTAGGAACTGTGTATTCTTCATCAATGTATTTGCATCCTGAATCACCAATGGAAGCCAGATGAAGCCTCATGAGACCTTGCCATGCTGATAAGTTATCTCTATTGAGCTTTGGAATTTCTCTCTTGTAAGACATCCTGATCTTTAGCTTAGGTCCTTGAAACCCTTCCTGCAAGCACCAAAACCTCTGATACCAATTGATGGAATATGGATGAAGCGACTGAGGGGGTGGGGGGTGAATCAGTCAACCATAAAACACTTTTTCTATTATTTCTTTCTAGATCCCTTAGGATATCTTAATGAATATTATATGTTTAACACTCGGTAAATAGATTGCAGTAACTTGGTAGATGCGGAGAGTATTAGTAAAATTATCTTTTAGATATTCATCACCACTTTTATATGATTAAGATAACTATTAAGAACACAAGAGACACAGGATTTAACATGGAAACCCAATATGGGAAAAACCACCAATGTATCTAGATACTGATTTTCACTTTTCTGAAGTGATGCCCGGTTAGAAGCCAACCCGGTAAAAGGTTACAAAACACACTGTTAGGTGTGACCTTGTTAGAGGATTTAATCACCCTGCTAGGAGTGGCCTGGTAAGAGGTCTTGAGAACAATTCAATGGAATTGTCACCTTGTTAGAGGATTTACAATATGGTTGTTAAACCAACTCGGTTAAGAGATTTATAATTCACTGTTACAATGATAAAAAGGTAACAATGAAAATGACCTGTATAATAATGCAACTGCCTTGCTGATTACAGATCTCTGTTCTATATAAGTGAGATCCTTCCTGATCGAATATATCTCTATTGCTCATCAAGGATATCTGGTCATCCTTCACAATTTCGCACACACCTTTCCTGTCTTTCTTCTATATATCTTCTTCTATATCTCTTCTTTATTTTTCACATTTGACCTTTTATTTATATGATTTTAGATTTGTCAAATCGGCATTACTTAGTATAACAGTCGGCTAAATTAAGAAAACTTTATTTGCAAAGATCCTTCAAGGGCTGACAGTGCTCAGTGACCATAATGAAATTTTCTACAATCTTTTAGAGACCGAGAGAACTCGATAAACACTGATAATCCTTTTTCTTTGATAACCGAGTGAACTCAGTAAATGCTAACTTTTCTTTGACAACCGAGTGAACTCGGTAAATGCTGATTTTTCTTTGATAACCGAGTGAACTCGGTAAACACTAATTTTAATGCCAGGCAGACCGACTGATCTCGGTAGGTACTGATTATTGTGGACTATGACATTGTGTGACATCAAAGACAATACATAATTTGAGTAGCAATTTTCTTCAGACAATTGTTTCCAACACATCATACTATCTCATATGATCATGTGCTCTTATAATTAGCATGAATACACACTAACCATCTTAACTTCAAGGGTGTATACCATAACTTATTCATATTCATGAGCGTTGATGCTCTGATCTTCTGGTGCTCTGCTAACTGTTAGTCTTGTATACTTAGCCATATTCTAACCTTGTGATAAAGTGTGCTAACTCCAAAACTCTATATGACTTTGTTTCCATGATGACAACACTAAATATAGTCATATAATTTAGTATAGTCAACTTTCCAACAATCTCCCCCTTTGTCATTAATGGCAACAAAGGAATATGGAAAAGTTACTAACTATTCCCTTATACAAAATTTCTAATATATATTCTAACTTATATCACACCTATATTTTTTCTTTACATTATTTAAAAAGCTCCATATTCTTCTTTCTATATACTCTACTCCCCCTTTGACATTAATGACCAAGGTGCTCAAAAATTTATTCACAAGTACTTACAAAGTGAAGACATCCAGATATGCTAACTTTAGCTTAGCAATCTCATTTTGCCAAAATTTCTTCAGTGTGTCTATTGTCTAGAGATGGGCACACAAAGAATATGTTAACTTTTCCATCTTCTTCAGTTATATACATAGACCTTGATCATATGTCACCATAGTGGCATCGATCTCCTTGATGTTCTGATTCAAGACATCTAGTGAAGGTGCAAGACCATTTCTCAATTGTATTTGCCTTACCCTTATTTTGGACATTTCTTTTTCTATCCTTTCTATCTTGTCCACTTGTTCTTGGTATACATTGTTACACATGTTGATATCTATACTCAGATCTTCTACTAATTTCTTGACTTGTTCTATCATAGCCTTGTTAGAAATAGGGAATACTGAGAGGAGGGGTGAATCAGTATTCTAAAAACTTTATCTTTTGCCCAATTATGGATATAACAGATTATCTTTATACATGGATAACATAAGAAGCTAAACAATATGCATAGCAATGGAAATAAAGAACTCATAACACATGATATGTTCTTGAGGAAACCCTGGCCAAGGGAAAACCCTTGTGGGGATGGTACCCACAAAGATCCACTAATAAAAAGTATCTTGTTAAGGATTTTGACCCCGTTAGGAGTTTATTACAAGCATATAGTGTATCGGTCCTGATTAAGGGACTATAGGCCTTGTTAGAAGCCTCAACCCTATTAGGAGTTGTCAATACAAAATTTGATTACTAGATGAGCCCACTGCCCAAACAAGTAATGTACAATGTATACTTATTAAAAAAATGGATTAAGGTATATAACCTTATGCTACTTGCAGCAATTTCTTTTTGCCACTCTTACATTCACATCATATCATTACAATATTTCCATATCTCTTTCATATCTCTCTTCTTCTTGCAATTACATATTACATATATACAAGTTATTAAAGATAATAACTTTACATGGTCGGCTTCCATATATCTTTATCCAAGAGTTAACATCTAGGATGTCACCCCTTTATATTTTTAAGTCATTATTTTGATAAACAAAATAATCCCTTAACTCTTTACCAATTCTACCTTCATATTCTGTCCTGTCTGCTTAACACTGTCTTCTATAAAACTGTCATAACTAATTCTGTACATGCCGTACTAACTTGCGCTCTAAGATGGATCATCATTAGTCATCATAGAGTCTATGTTCAAGTGTGAAAGCACTAAACTTACTCCAGTCAATGTCGCAAACAAAAACTATATCCTGGTGCACTGGTGAAAACACTATCTTACACTTAGACAAATTTGCAATACGCTTGGCTATACTTGCTCTCAGACCTGTGCAATCTTCATGTGGATCATATGTTTCCATAATGACAACATCTATGTACTCACTTCAACCAAATTGCCAACAAGCCTCTGCCTCCTGAATTTTCTTATAAAGATCTGCTATCAGCTTATCTCAGTTCATGCATTCTGCTATGAGTTTCCTTCCTTTGGCTGAAAATTCTTCCAGTGAAGCTTGACCAACCTTCAAAGAGTTGAGGTCAAGTGAAAAGTTTGCAGATACCTCATCTAATGTCTTCTCAAGATACTTATTTTCTACTATCTTAGCCACTGATTCTTCTAGACACGAGAAGTTTTCCTTGAAGCTTGTTAGGATGTTGCTGACATCCTCCACTGAGTGTACCTTTTGTACCTTGGTTTTTGTTGGCAGTAGGTTATTCAAGATGTCTATTGACTCAATAAATAGGGGATTTCTCATTACTTGTTTTTCCTTGGCCTTCTCCATAGAACGGACACTGATCTTTATCAGCTCTTCTTCTCCCCAAGAGTCCAAGCTTGTAGTATCAGGAGTCAAACTTGACAACAATGACGTTGATGGCATGGGAGTGATAGGTGTGTTATCCATCACTTTTGTCTTAACCTTTGCAAGTGTTCCAACTGAGGGTTCATCTGATGTTTCTTTTTCTACCTCCTTTTCTCCTTCTTTCTCTTTTTCATTTTCTTTCTCCTTCTCTTCTTCATGACCTATTATGTCTTCTATCAATACTTCCTCTTGGTGCTTAGGTGAAATATCACTGCATAGAATTTTTTCTTCTTGTGTACTAACAAAAGATTCTTCAAAATTTTCCAAGTCTTTGTTAGTGGCTGCCGTTGATATCTCCACATTGTTAATCATAATTGTATCATCCTTTTGAGTTGCAGTCATGGTTGCAGATTTATTTCAATTATGGTCACCATTACCGAGGGCACTAAGTCTTGGGGACCTATCATAGGTACATTTATAACCTCAACTACATTCTCTTTCTCAATAGGTTCTTGGCTTATGGGCACAGATGGTGGTTTCATGCGTTGTTCTAAAAATACCTTCTCAAAGGCTTGTTCTATCTCCTTTGTTATCTGCTCATAATCTTTGTTCATTATGTGTAATTTCCTCATCTTAGTTCTGAGGAATGGTTTCACCAATCCTAATAGTAGTGTTTTATCATCAATTGAACATACTAGTAGATTTTCATCTAGTATTGTCTCCCTGATTCTGAAGTCTTCCTCTATTGCTTGTCTTTTCAAGGAATCCAAAATTTCCCATACTTTATCTAGAATCTTTGACCTCAATTCTAGAACTATCTTTTTGAACTTGATCATATGTTTGATTAGCATCTCATGGATCTCAAACTTGTCAATTTCATGATATTTTTCATAGAACTTGGCTATCTAATTTAGCCTTCCTTCCTCTACCACTCTAGTCCTTAACACTTGAAGACTCAGTAGGAATCCTACCTGAGGAGGTGGTTGTGATTTTTTGCCTCTGCATCTTGTGGCTCTAGTTGAAGGGTGACTTGTAATAGTTTGCTTCTTCCTCCTAGGAACCTTGGGAGATGCTTCAGTGGACTCCACATCAACTATATCTATGGGTGCAGGACTGATATCATCAATTTTATGAACTTTTATCTTCTTTTTCTTAGGGTCATTTGTTTTCTCTATCTTGGCTTCTACAAAGGATGTGCTCTCAATTTGCATAGTTATCTTAGCTTCTCTAGCCTTGTCCAGGTCATCTTGGGTCACACCATGGATCTTTAAAATCTCAGAGGTTATTTTAGTGACTTTTATCTTGGTTGTTGCACTATTTAGGACTGCATCTGCTTCCCTGGTCATTTCCTCATAAGCTCCCCATCTAGGTTCATTAGGGTCCTTGGGTGCTGATAGTAAAACTTGAGCATAGGCTTCCAATACTTGCTCCTCTACTTCATAGTCAAGTGGATGAATCCACTTAGTTCTAGGCTCAACAACCTCCATACAAGTACTATCAGTCTCCACCATAAAACAAATGTTGTCCTTATATTTTTCAACAATACTTTCAGGTATCCTATACCTCATTTGCATCTTTATCATGAATGTTTTCAATTCTAACTCCATGTAGTCTCTTAGAGTGCTCTCAACTGATTCCTTAAGGGATATTTGAGGGATTGTAGGTAAGCTTTTGTCTAGGTATAGGTCAGATACCTTCCCAACTATATAAAGGAACATGTATATTATCAAAGACCCAAACTTGAATAGTTTGGTCTTATCATGCTTTATTTCCCTTATGTTATCTATCAACTATGTGTGCAAGATTTCACACAAGTTGAATTCACCATTTTCCCTTACTATCCTTATGGCTACAAGAATAGTGGCTGTGAACACACCATTGACCCTGCTGGCATGCTGGAATCTATAACCAAGAATCATACACATCAATTTGATGTCATTCTCCTTAATTGACTCAATAGTCATCCCACACTTGTCACTTTGGGAGTTGTAGGTTTGTTCAACCAATTTCCTGACATCCTTCCCAATTGGAAGAATGGTGCCTGTCTTAGATAAACCCATTATCTCATGAATGAGGTCAGTTGTGATTCTGACTGGTACTTCACCTATCTAAAATAAGTCATCATGGATCCTACTCAACAAGATCTTAATCTAGTCGGACTCATAGAATTCATGTGCAGTAGCATACCCAATGATAGGGTGGTCTTCTAGGTATGTAAACTCATCTATGAATTTTTTATCAGCTTTCATCATTGTCTCAAGATGCGACCTAATTCTATCTAAGCCAATTGGCTCCTTTTGTAATATACATATGCGTGTATGTCTTCCACATGCATGACATCCATTAGGGTTCTTTAAAATGCACCTTCTAGGTCATCTAGGGTTGACTTAAAAGGGTTCCTCTTGAAAATGTATCTATTTCTCTCAAAAACATAAAAAACAACTGGTGTAGCAATAACTTACTTTGTTAACACTTTAAATTGGATTCCAAAGACTTTTGAATTCATGCATTAGACTAGGGCTTTGCAATTGATCAATCACACTTCTTCACTCATAAATCAAGCTCCAACACTTCACAATTCAACTACTAGGGCTCCTATGGTTTCCAATCATTCAAACTTGAATGCAATGAGTGATCTGTAAGTTTTCGTAGACTATAAAGTGAAATTTATGCCATTAATGCTTGTTGCGTAAACTACAAATTGACTGAGAATTTCCAACTTCTATCCTGCAATCGATCAGGCAATGCACTCTTGCACATAGCATCACATAATCTCAAAAATGTTAAATCCAAAGGCACATACTCAGAGGGTGAGTATACCAGCCACATAGGGGTCTAGAGCTAAATTAGCTCCCCCTATGACCTTGAGGGTCATTCATCTAGATGTAGAGGGTGCATCCACCATGGATGCATCCAATACATACTCATCACCCTTATCCTTCTTTTCCTCTGACCAAACCAAGCTCGCATCTTCTAAAGCTTTCACAAACTTGACTTCTCCTTCAGTATCCAATACTAATTCTTCTAGCTTTATAGGGCTTTCGTAACTTTGCATTCTTGATCTACAAAACTTTGAGATGTGTCCAGCCTTGTTATAAGAGTGACAAAAAATTGGAGGCCTTAAATTCCTTGGTGCATTGATATGGGTTACCATTTTACACTGTCTAGCTGAGTGACCATTATAATTACATATCTAACATGTAATAATTTGAGAACTTCTTACATTCGGTTGATTTTGATTTCTCTGATTATGCTGAGTCTTGTTCTTCTGACTTGTTCTACAATTCATAGCTCTATGACCAAATTTATTGCATGAATAAGAGTAGCCATTGAAAGGTCTTACCTCTTTACAATTCCTTTCTATATGTCCATGCTTGTTACATGCATAACAAATTCTATCTATTGTCTTGCGCTCATCCTTAGATGGTTCAATATTGTCTTTAGTCTGATTTTCAATCTCCTTAGCATCTGTGGTGTCTTTTGGTGCTTTCATCCTTTCTTGCATCTCATCAATTTGATTTTGTGCTTCATTGAATCCAATGTCGCTGGTATCTCCTTTAAGCTTCCGAGCATATAATTGAGATTCTATCAGATCCTTGCTTGTGTGTAATTTATCAATGTGATTATTTGCTTCAATAAATTCAAATTCTAACTTTTCTTTGATCTTTCTTAGCTCCAAGATTTCCATGTTTTCTTGCCTCAATTCTTCATTCATTTGAAGATTCTCTTTGATCTGTTCATCATAAACTTCTTGATTGTTAGTTATCTCATCATCCAATTCTTAAATCTAATCTTTCAGAGATGTGTTCTCTTCATTTAGCTTTTTGACCATTTTCCCTAAATCACTATTTGAACAATCTTTCAAATCTTTTCTTAGCTTCTTGATGAATACTTGTGTGCCACTGACTTTGAATTTTAGTTCTTCAACTTCTTTCTTAGTTCTGTCAAGGTCTTTAAGAGCTGCCATAAGATTCTTCTTCATATGTTTTACTTCTTTTGAACCCGTCGATCTCCTCAAGTGGTTAAACTTCTCTTTGGAGGACCAGAGCTCTAATACCAGTTGTTAGGAATGGGAACACTGAGAGGGGGGGTGAATCAATATTCACTATATCTGAATCTTTTTACTTTACTCTTGAAACTTAATTTGATTATTTAAGTACTGAAATAAACATCAATATAAACAAGATAAAAAATCACAACACATAACACCAATATGGTTATGGGGAAGCCCAAATAGGTAAAAACCACAGTGGGAATTGACACCCACTAAGAACTACACTAGTGTCTTGTGATCCTTGTTAGAAGATCAGTAACCCTGTTAGGAGTTGTTCTTTATAATGCTTTTAGTACAGTGACCTGGTCAAGGGTCAGACCCTATTAGCAATCTTTTAAAATAACCATGTTAGGGGTGGGGAAACACTATCTTAGAGCTCACTGCTCAAGTGGTGAAGGCTACAACCTTCTGATGTTAGATACACACTATATCTGTTGGATGAACTGGTGCTGTGACACTTCTTGTCTAATCAGTTCCTTTGATGTGTTGATGCTTCAACCTCTTGTGAAGCACTACAACATACTAAATTCTCTTCAAATACTTCTTCTCTTCTCTAATTTCTCTATATTCTCATCACTTGTCAATTACCAAGGCGCATGTCATATTTATATGCACTTACAAGACAATTAACTAGGTCGGTCGTTTAACCGATTATATACAACACTTCCAAGTGAATTGGCTCAAGCGTGTTTACAAAAAAAGATGTTTAAATGTATACAACCTAATTACAATAGGTGCATAGCCTTTACAAAATATTATTCTAACCACTAATCAAAATAGAAACAGTCGGCTCTATACTTTGTTTTGTTCTATTGTTCACTAGCTGTACCTCTTCTACTATTTGTATCTTCGTCATATTGTCTCATCTGATCATGCACTCTTAGAGTTAGCATGAATACACACTAACCATCTTAACGTCAAGGGTGCATACCATAACTTGGTCATACACATGTGCATTGATGCTTTGATCTTCTGGTGCTTTGCTAACTATCAGTCTTCTATACTTAGCCATATTCTGACCGTGTGATAAAGTGGGTTGACTCCAAAACTATTTATGACTTTGTTTCCATAATGACAACACTAAATATAGTCATATACTTCAGTATAGTCAAATTTCCAACAAGATCTACCTATATATGTAGGACTCTCTCTAGTATTCAACATTGTCAACTTAGTACCATACAAAGGACCAGTCCTAGTAGAAGGTCATGGACAGTCTAAAGTTATAGAAGATGCAAAATTTTTGAATTTAATAGTAAAGCTAAGACCACATGCAGAGAAGATCTTAAACTCTAGGGTACCTAAGAAGACAAGACATAAGGTGTATATGGAGTATCTCATCAACTGGTAGGGAATGGAAGAATCAGAGGTTACATGGGTACCTAAATAGAGTTTCACAAGTTAGGCATAAATCCTAACTTGATTCCTTTTGATGGGAATTAACCTTTTTGTTTAGGGGAGAATGGTGCAAGATCACCTAGGGGTTATCTTCTTAACCGTCAAATTCTGGTGTGTTTTATAGGGTGTGAATAAAGGCTACTTGAGTAGTTTAGTAGATTCTTAGCTATAAATGCAAAGTGGCCAAAATTAAATCCTCAAGTCCATCAGGTTGAATCAAACCGAGTCTGACAGTTCAAATAGAAAATAGAAATTAAACTAGTGGCATATAAATACCACTAATCTTATTGACATAGAAAAACCGCTAATCAGATTGGCATAGCTTACACTAGTGGTGAAGCACATTTTGAGTTTGACACATAGACAATGGTAATATCGGGTTGAGTCATGCCGACATTACTTATCGATGTGACTTGCACTAGTAGAGAAGGGCCATTTGAGCTATACTAATCTCTGATGAAACTATCAGAGTGGGCTTTGTTAGTGGACCACCAACTAGAAGTATGGCATTGGGTTATCTTAGACTGATCATTGGAAAGACTTGGCTTAGCAGTGAACCAGGAATTAGTTAGACTGATCCCCGATCACATCATAAGGATAGGTTACGCCATTTAGTTAGTTTTTCCTAGTGTATGTAAAATGGAAAATTAGTTGGTTTTTGTTTTTGTAATTAATCTGAGGCTGACATAAGACCTTGGGATTTTGGGTTGTAGGTTGGGAATTAGTTGGAATTAGTGAATCATCAGTTGAAATCAACTGGATTTTTTTTTTTTTTGAGTGTTTATTTTTGTAGTGTAATTTCTATCTGTAGTTAATAAAATCAGTAAGTGCACCAAGATGGTGAACAAAAAGGGGGGTATAAGTGGCCACCTTTTTTTTGAAATCAAGGAAACCTAAACTTCACAGAGAGATTTGAGGGTCATGCACTCAAAACTAGGAGTTTTGTAAAGAATAAGAATTATAGTACTTTGAATCTAGTTTCTAAACTACTAATGTTCTTAAGAAATGGATAAGATTAAGAAGGTCAAACCTCTCGTGCATGAAAAATTTTTCTTGATTTTTTCTGAAAAATATAACATAATCATTTCTGTGTGCTTCACAAAATATGTAGTTAGATTTAGGATTTTGCAAAACCCTTTGGTAGGATGATAGGTAAGAGTGAGATCTAGAAGTTGTGTATTTGTTTTATTGTTTGTTGAGTATTTTAATTTTTATAATTTTTTAAAGTGACTGCATCCAAAATATCTACTACTTGTTCATGCACTAGGCATAACTTGCATCAAAATAATCCAAATTGAAAGCCTTTCTAAAAAAGTGTATAGAATCTAGTTGGTGCAGGAGCACACCTAGACTAACCTCCATTGTTTAGGTATTTTGGCTTGTATCTAACTTTGGCCAAGTTAGAAAGGTTTGATTTTGTTTTAGACCTTAGAAGGTCATTTCTATTGTGGGCTAGGTGAGTTAGTCATTAGGACTAAGGTCACCAAAATAGCCATTGTTAGTAGTTTTAATTTCTTAGTCTTAGAGCTTAAAGTTTGAGTTAGAGTCTTCAATGTGTCTTAAACACATTAATGATGTTAGGAATATTCCTTGAGGCCATTTATGATGTTGGTTCCTCAAGATATAGAAGATAGAGGTCCTAAGAAGTAGGATGAAGGCATAAATCAAAGATGCCAAAAGTTAGAAGTTGTCATGACAACATTTGCAATAATGGCAAATGTTGCATGCAACTTGGTTACCTTGGATCCCCTAAAAGATAGGAAGTGGGTGATCAACCAAAAGGCCCTAAAAAAATGGAAATGGCATCTAATGCAAGGTAAGGCTCAAATCTCAAAGGAAGTGTGCATTGTAACAAGTTTGAGTAATGTAACTAGAGCTCTGGAATTCAATTTGTGAAGAACTCGAACTTAGTGTTGTGACAATGATATGTAATGGATTGAATGTCCTAAAATAGTGATTGTTTCATGTTCATAGGACTAATATAAGACTTTTTCATTTATGTAGAAAGTTTATTTGAGTAGGTTTACTGTGTTGAATACGTTGTTTTTAGTTTATAGTTTTCATTGGTCCTGTCCTAACTAGTATGTCATTTCATGGCTCCCCCATGAAATCTAACGATGGGAATTTCTTAAGCATAGGTGAATATTTTAGGGGAGCCAATAGGCTATATATATTTAGGATTAGGAGTCATGAGTAGATGGATAGCTATTTTTTCTACTAAGCCCTAGGCGAGAAGACAGTGCCCGGTTAGAGGTTTAGAATAAAAGAATTGAAGATTTCTTGCAGGGTATTGAAGTACTGTATGGCACAAGTATAGTTCTAGGTCTGACATGTTATAATAATGTTATGTTAGAAGATTGCTAAACCCACCAATCCATTTGTTCTAGGTTAGAACAAGAAACTAGTGAGGTCCTAGGAAATAGGTCTTTTAGCCCTATTAGGCCTAGATTGTATGAAGGCAGTGTACAGAGGCCATCAGGATCCAAAACCTTTAAAATATTTTGTAAAGTCCAAAAGGGTATCCTAATATGGGATTATATTTTTAGGTTGTTTGGAAATTTTTTACAAGAAGTGGCAAAAGGTCTCTAGTAAAGGGTACAAGGAAATAGGCCTAATTAGGCCTCCTAATGGTCAATTCTTGAACCCAATAAGGATGGGCTTGAAGATCCTTATAAATGGGTCAAAATGGAAAAGATATGAATGTCAATGAAGCATTAGACATCCCTACAATGAAATTCATGAGTGGAGAGAAGTTGGTACTGAGATCCTTCTAAGTGTAGGTGAAGAATTGAACTAACTAAAGGGTGTTAGTCTTTCAAGGTGAAGCACAAGGTATAGAACTCTTGGAGAAGAGTTGGAATAGGTCTTAGTTAATCATCTAAGCCTAATCAAAACCTAGAGGAGATTAGGTTCCTAGAAGAAGACAGGGAAGTTCTTCTTAAGCAAGGTGTGCAAGAAAACCTTGGAACACTCACATCATATTGGTATCAGAGCTTGAATTGATCAGGCTTGTGGTTGATGTTTCATCCAACTAAATCAATAGGAGAAAATACACCAGTTGGATCAGTGGAAGATAAAACCATGGTGACTAATTCTAAGTTAGCCAAGAAGGTAGAAGAACAAGAAGAGGATAATCGGTTGCTAAGAGAGAGATTAGGTCAAATGGAGCAGCTCTTGGGTGAAGTCCAAGACAAAGCTGGTAAGGTTAAAGATAAAATTGATCAAAAGGAAGAAGTAGAAGCAAGGGAAAAGGAATTGGAATTGGAGGAGGAAGCTCCAACACTTGACCTTGTTCTTCCCAAAGAACCCTTCTTGAAGGCACTAAAGGCCTTGAGTGGAAAAGCTTTGGAGGGTGTGCCACTATTTAGTGGACAAATGGATCCAAATTTAGTTGTGGATTGGATAGATAGCATTGAGAACCATTTTGACTATGATGGTATGTCTGAGGCCCAAAAATTTATGGTGGCTAAAGCAAGGTTGATAGGTTCATCTCTCACATGGTGGAAGTTTGTGCAAACTAAGAGAGAAAAGGATGGAAAGTGTCCTGTAGTTACATGGAAGGGCATGGTAACTAAAGTGAAGCATACCTACCTTCCTGATGACTATGAAGTGCAACTACATAGAAGGAGACACAATCTTAGACAAAAAGATTTAGATGTCCAAGGATACACTGAGGAGTTCCAAAAATTGTTCTTAAGGTTAAAGGTGGTTGAAGATAAAAGCATCAAGCTTGCAAGGTACTTGAATGGCCTCAAATGGTCTTTTCAAGAAGAAATGAGTCTAGTGAACTTCAAAATAATCTGCCAATGTTATCAAATGGCCTTGAAGATAGAAGAGAAGGGAAAGAGAAAACAAGAGCAAACCTCCAAAGGTAAAGGTAAAGGAAAGGATAGTAGAGGACAAAGAGGTGGCTATGGTGGAAGGAGTTTTGAATCAAGGACTCAAGGAGACATCAAATTTAGTGAGCAGCAAGAAGGAAGTTCTAGTAGAGGTGGTAGAGGAAGGATCTCTAGCTCTAGATTTAGAGGAAGAAGTAGTGGACAAGGAGGAAGAGGAAACTACTTTTCTAATATGAAATGCTACCATTGCAACCAAATGGGACACCCTTCCTATAGGTTTCCAAAGAAGGGTAGTTCTTCTCAAGGAGGTGATAAGAGAACTAATCCGGTTCATGATGAGGAAAATGTAGCAGAGAAACATGTTGAAGTACCATTAAATTAAGAGGAAGGTGAGAACCTCATGATGAGGAGAACACTAATCAAGGAGCTAGTGAAAGAAGAGCCAAGCCAAAGGAGGTCTTTGTTTAGGATAAAGTGCAAGATGATGGGGAAAGTATGTAGAGTCATCATTGACTCAGGGTCTACTGACAATATTGTGTCAGAGGAAGTAGTCAACAAGCTCAAGTTGACAAGGATACCCCACACTAATCCTTATAAGGTCACATGGATCAATAAAGGCCAACATGTGTTGGTAAATGAACAAGTATGGGTGGAGTTCTCAATTGGAAGGTCTAAGGATAAAGTTTTGTGTGATATGTTACCTATGGATGCATGTCACTTTCTCCTAGGTAGAACATGGCAATTTGACCGCTAAGCTATGCATGATGGAGGAAAGAATTCCTATACTTTTAAGAAGGACAATGTGACTTTTAAAATTCAATCACTATTGGAGGATGTAGAGGTGAAGACAGTAGGTCCTAATGTGATCATGTTTGGTGAAAAAGAGTTCTTAGAATCCATGGAAGAGAGTGAAGGAGTTGGCTTTGCATTGGTGCTAAGACCAAGAGAGATAGTTGAAGGCAAGGTGACTAAGAAGCAAGAGTTACCCAAGGAGTTACAAAACATGTTGCATACTTATGAAGGTATAGTGAGTGATGGAAAACCATCAACCTTATCCCCTAAAAGAGCCATAAGTCATAGGATAGATGTTAACCCAGGAGCTACCCTACCTAATAAGGTAGCTTACAAAATGACCCAACAACAAAATGAGGAAATTACTAGGAAAATACAAGAACTCCTAAACCAAGGTTTCATTAGAAAGAGTATTAGTCCATGTGTTGTACCCATTGTCCTTGTACCTAAGAAAGGAGGAACTTGGAGGTTTTGTATTGATTCAAGGGAAATTAATAGGATAACCATAAGGTATAGGTTCCCTATCCCTAGGATTGAAGACCTAATAGATTGTCTAGGTGGAGCTAAGTACTATAGTAAGATATACTTGAAGAGTGACTATCACCAAATAAGAATACATGAAGGAGATGAGTGGAAAACAACCTTCAAGGCCAATGAAGGTTTGTATGAATGGCTTGTCATTCCATTTGGATTATCCAATGCTCCCTCCACATTCATGAGGCTCATGAATGAAGTCCTCAAAGACTACATAGGCAAGTTTGTAGTAGTATATCTAGATGATATACTAATTTATAGAAAAACAAGAGGTGAACATATAGAACACCTTGAGATGGTTTTCAAGAAGCTACATGATGAGAAGTTGATGATCAACTTGGAGAAGTGTGAGTTCATCAAAACAGAGCTAGTGTACCTTGGATTTGTTCTATCACATGGAAATCTGAAAATGGATGTTAGTAAGATAGAAGCTATCATAAATTGGCCTACTCCAATGACAAAAATAGAGGCAAGAATTTTTCATGGCCTTTCTCAATACTATAGGAAATTCATAAGGAAATTTAGTGCAATTTGTGCTCCTATGTTGGACACCATTAAAGGAGGCATGAAGACTAAGTTTTTATGGAATGAGCATGCAAACAAAAGCTTTGAGTTGTTTAAGGAAAAGATAGCTACCCAACCTATTTTAGTCTTGCTAAGCTTTGAGAAGCTATTCACCATTGAATGTGATGCTAGCAATGTGGCTATTGGAGCTGTTCTAAGCCAAGAGGGTAGACCAGTGGCTTTTCATTCAGAAAAGTTAAGTGAATTCAAGAAGAAGTACTCTTCTTATGAACCTGAGATGTATGCATTGGTTCAAGCTTTAAGTAAATGGAGGCACTACTTGCTTCCTAAGGAGTTCATAGTGTATTTAGACTACCAAGCACTTAGTTTCCTAAGTTCACAAGAGAAGTTCAGTCACAACCACATGAAGTGGGTTGAATACCTACAAGCTTATGCCTTTAATATCAAGCACAAGAAAGGAGTACTCAACAAAGTGGCAAATGCCTTATCTAGAAGAGCTCTCACAATCCAAGAAATTTAGTTGAAGAGCATGGGGATAGATCACTTCAAGGATCTATATGCTGATGATGAAGATTTTGCTGACATTTATAAGGTATGTGCTAATTACAAGAATCATTTTCATAGTAGGTATGTTGAATATACTTTGAAAAGTGATCTCTTGTTTAAGGGGAATCAATTATGTGTTCCTAAAGGCTCTATTAGAGATAATTTGATACAAGAAAAGAATAATGGTGATTTTAGTGGTCACTTTGGGATCACTAAGACTCAAGAACTTGTTCAAAAGTTCTATTATTGGCCAAAGATGAATCTTGATGTTAGGAGGTATGTGGAAAGTTGTATAGTGTGTCAAAAGGCCAAGGGCACTTCTTCAAATGTAGGCCTATATCACCCACTACCTATTTTTACTAGGCCATGGGAATGCTTGAGTATGGATTTTGTAGTTGGGTTACCCAAGAAAAGACAAGGTATGGATAGTGTTTATGTAGTTGTGGATGGATTCAACAAGATGGCTCACTTTGTGCCATGTAAGACAATTAATGATGCTAGCTAAATAGCATCTCTTTTCTTCAGGGAGATAGTGAGAATTCATGGGTTACCTATGAGCATTGTGTCAGATAGAGACACCAAGTTTATGAGTCATTTTTGGAAGACTCTTTGGTAGAGATTGGACACTAATTTATCTTTTGGATTGGCCTACCATCCCCAAACTGATGGTCAGACCGTGGTTGTCAATAGAAGCCTTGGAAATTTACCAAAGTTCTTGACCAAGGAGTATGGTCAACAATGGGATCAGCTGATTGGGAAAGCTAAATAGGCCTACAATGACACTATAAATAGATCAACAAGGAAGAGTCCCTTTGAAATAGTCTATGGTTTACATCCTAGAAGATTCTATGAGCTAAGAGACTTTAAGGATGGAGTGAAGGGAAGTGGATATACTGATGAATTTGCATATGCAATGCAGGAGATCCATGATACAGTCCGGAAGACTTTGATAGAGAACACCATGAAACATAAGACCAAGGTGGATGAGAGTAGAAGAGAAGTATAGCTCAATGTGGGAGACTTGGTTATGGTGCATCTCAATAAGTCTAGACTTCAAAAGGGAGTCTCTCACAAGTTTTAGATGAGAAGGATAGGTCCCTATCCTATATTGGCTAAGTATGGTAACAATGCCTTTAGAGTGTAGCTACTAGAAGATAGTCGACTGGCCCCTGTCTTCAACATTGTAGACTTGGTTCCTTATAAGGGAACACCACCTGATTTAGATTGAATCCTTAATGAAGTGATTAGAGATGTGGAAGATCTCAACCTACCTACTACTATAGTTAAAGGAGCTAACAGTATACTTGATACTAGAGTCTATCAAAAGACTAGAACCAAGGAGTATAAAGAACATCTGATAAAGAAGCATGGTCAAACTGATGTTGATGTAGTATGGGTAAAGGAATCAGAATTTAAGAAGATGGGAATTGATCCAAGCTTACTCAATCCAAGGGTGGATTGAACCTTTTTGTTTTGGGGAGGATGGTGTAGGAGCACACCTAGGCTAACCTCCATTGTTTAGGTGCTTTGGCTTGTATCTGACTTTGGCTAAGTTAGAAAGGTTTGCATTTTTTTAAGACCTTAGAAGGTCATTTGTATTGTAGGCTAGGTGAGTTAGTCATTAGGACTAAGGTCACCAAAATAGCCATTGTTAGTAGTTTTAATTTCTTATTCTTAGAGCTTAAAGTTTGAGTTAGAGTCTTCAATGTGTCTTAAACACATGAATGATGTTAGGAAGATGCTTGGAGGCCATTTATGATCTTGGTTCCTCATGATATAGGAGATATAGGTCATAAGAAGTAGGATGAAGGCATAAAGAAAAGATGCCAAAAGTTGTTAGAAGTTGTCATGACAACATTTGTAATAATGGAAAATGTTGCATGCAACTCGGTTACCTTGGATCCCCTAAAAGATAGGAAGTGGGAGATTGACCAACAGGCCCTAAAAACATGGAAATGGCATCTAATGCAAGGTAAGGCTCTTATATCAAAGTAAGTGTACATTGTACCAAGTTTGAGTAATGTGAATAGAGTTCTGCAATTCAGTTTATGAAGAACCCAAGCTTAGTGTTGTGATAGTGATATGTAATGGATTGAATGTCCTAAACTAGTGATTGTTTCATGTTCATAGGACTAATATAAGACTTTTTCATTTATATAGAAAGTTGATTTGAGTAGGTTTATTGTGTTGAATAAATTGTTTTTAGTTTAGAGTTTTCATTGGTCCTGCCCTAACCAGTATGTCATTTCATGGCTCCCCCATGAAATCTAACGATGGGAATTTCCTAAGAATAGGTGAATATTTTAGGGGAGCCAATAGGCTATATATATTTAGGATTAGGAGTCATGAGTAGATGGATAGCTATTTTTTCTACTAAGCCCTAGGCGAGAAGACAGTGCCTGGTTAGAGGTTTAGAATAAAAGAATTGAAGATTTCTTGCAGAGTATTGAAGTATTGTATGGCACAAGTACAATTGTAGGCCTGACATGTTATAATCATGTTATGTTAGAAGATTATTGAACCCACCAATCCATTTGTTCTAGGTTAGAACAAGAAACTAGTGAGGTCCTAGGAAATAGGTCTTTTAGCCCTATTAGGCCTAGATTGTAGGAAGGCAATGTACGGAGGCCATCAGGCTCCAAAACCTTTAGAATATTTTGTAAAGTCCAAAAGGGTATCCTAATATGGGATTAGATTTTTAGGTTGTTTGGAAATTTTTTACAAGAAGTGGCAAAAGGTCTCTGGTAAAGGCTACAAGGTAATAGGCCTAATTAGGCCTCCTAATGGTCAATTCTTGAGCCCGATAAGGATAGGCTTAATGATCCTTCTAAATGGATCAAAATGGAAAAGATATGAATATCAATTTAGCATTAGACATCCTTGCAATGAAATTCATGAGTGGTGAGAAGTTGGCACTTAGATCCTTCTAAGTGTAGGCAAAGAATTGAACTAACTAAGGGTGTTAGTCTTTCAAGGTGAAGCACAAGGTATAGAACTCTTGGAGAAGATTTGGAATAGGTCTTAGTTAATCATCTAAGCCTAATCAGGACCTAGAGGAGATTAGGTTCCTACAAGAAGACAAGGAAGTTCTTCTTCTTAGGAAAGGTGTGCAAGAAAACCTTGGAACACTCACATCACTAGTGTAGACCAATATTATGTAATTTTTTTTGAATTTGGTCACGTAGATCAAAAGTTATTAAAAAAATGGTAGACATATGTCTGTGAGGACTGTGAAGACACTGGTAAAGAAAATTAAAGTTTACTATGCTAATGTTGTCCAAAAATAGAAAAATTTATATGGTTGGAAAGCTTAGAAGATGTGTGAGATGATGGTAGTAATTTTAGAGATACCCACTTGATCATTTGTAAAGATGATGACGATGAAGTACGAAGTTGAGAAATCATGTTGAGAGAAGAAAAAATGTGTAAATAGACAAAATTAGAGGGAAACTAGGCTTGCAAGCCTTAGTGTCATATTCCAAACCTGTTACCAAGCCATAACCTGTACGGGTTATGGTGTACAAAATAACCCGCTCTGGTTTTGAAAATAAAAAATCACAATTTCAAGTTCTACCATGTACGGGTTTTTAAGACATAAAACAACATTTTCAATTTCACATAACCCATATGGGTTATGAAGACATTAAAAAAATTGCTTGTAAATGTGTAATACAGTACACATTTGTATAGATTTACATATATGATATTTTGCTATGTATGTATATATGCATATCTATAGTTATATATACATATATTTATATAGATATAAGCATATATCTCTCTCTCTCTAGGACTAGGACTAGAAAGTTATGCCTTCTCCAAGTGGACCTATTTTTATATATAGTTTTTTTTTCATAATTTTTGATAGTTTAAATAGTTTATTTGTAATAAACATTATGAAGACTCTTCATTTCATTTCCAAGGGGTTCTAGTGACCCTTGGGATCCATCAGATTTGTATAAACTCCAATTTTTGTAATTGTTAGTATTTTACTTTTTATAATTTTTTGAAGTGACAGCATCCTAAAAATTTGGTACCTATTCGTGTGCTGGGCATAACTTGCATGAAAATAATCCAAATTGAAAAGTTTTTTTAAAAAGTGTATAGAATCTAGTGTAGAAAAATAATATGTAATTTGTTTTGAATTTGGTCAAGGAGATCAAAAGTTATTAAAAATGGTAGAGATATGTCTGTGAGGACTATGAAGACACCGGTAAAGAGAATTAAAGTTTACTATGCTAATGTTGTCCAAAAATAGAAAAATTTATATGGTCGAAAAGCTTAGAAGATGTATGAGATGATGTTAGTATATTTAGAGATACCCACTTGATCATTTGTAAAGCTGATGATGACGAAGTTGAGAAATCATGTTGAAAGAAGAAAAAATAGGTAAATAGAAAAAATTGGAGGGAAACTGGGATTGCAAGCCTTAGGGTCATATTCCAAACCTATTACCAAGCCATAACCTGTATGGGTTATAGTGTGCAAAATAACTTTCTCCAATGAAATAAACAGTTCGCAATTTAGAGCTAGACTAGAAAGTTCTGCCTTCTCCAAGTGGACCTATTTTTATATATAGTTTTTTTTCATAATTTTTTATAGTTTTAATAGTTTATTTGTAATAAACATTATGAAGACTCTTCATTTCATTTCCAATGGGTTCTAGTGACCCTTGGGATCCATCATATTTGTATAAAATCCAATTTTGAATTGAATGGATCACTTTTTGGCTTGCAATCTTATTGTTAGTCTTTTTTGTTTTTACATTGAATTTGACAATACTTGACGTATCACACTACGTATTGTACAGGTTATGAGAAATTTTGAATATAATGTTCCTCAAAACCTGTATGGGTTTTGGGGTTCATTTTTGTTCATCAAAACCCGTATAGGTTTTGAGGATCTTTTTTCTTTTTTAATTAGTTTTTTATAGGCTTTGTAAAACCAAGCCTAGCATGATTTTGAATTTTATGGAACCTGCATGGGTTACACAATTTTTTTTTTGGATGTGGCTACTATACTATCCAACATCTTGGTGCACTTACCCAAATTCCTTTTGTCAATTACTTATGTGTTTACTTTCTATTTATAGTTTTGTTTCTATTCATGTAGATACAGTTCTATTACTTGGTTTGATTCTTAGAAGAAACTAAAATGTAAATAATGGCTTCCATTTGAATTCTGCTAGTCAATAGTGTACATAGATCAAATGGAGCCTTTGTATGTTCTTTACCTTTTTTTAGTTTTATTGTAGGGATGTAGGCATATGAATTTTTCTTACCCTAGGTGAGCTTGGCTATAGTCTGGCTAGGGAAGAGTGATAAGACAAACTTGTAGGAGTTCTAGTTGTCAGTACTAAGGAAAATGAGTGCCAAACTAGTCCAAAAGAGTTGTTTGATGAGTTAACAGAAGGAGAGGAGCCCTTGACTCCTGCAAGGTAGTTAGGAGAGGGAAAAGTGGTAAGTAGATGAACTTATAGTTGTGAGTTCATGGGAGAAGAAAAAAATTGAACTGGTAGGGAAACTCTAGGAGTGTAGGAGGATAGAAAAGTGAACCTCCTGAGGTAACAGGGTTCTAAGAGAGAAGAATACCTTATAAGTCTAAGAATAGACTTAGTGAAGACCTAGGAATAGTTCTTAGAGGAGTCTCCCTATCAATAAGTGGAAGGGAAGTGAGAGGTTCCAAAGCATTGATATGGGTAAAATCATCTCCAGGAACAAGATATTCAAAGTATATAAGGTCTCCCTCAAAAGTACCTAGATCCATTTGATACCTTGAGTGGTTAACTTGATCAACAAAAGAGGCATGTAAGTTCAACTTGTTAGGACCTATGAGTGACTCATCTACCACTTCAATTTTCTTAGCATAAATATAGACCACATTTATTCCCACTTCTATTGAATCAATCGAGAGTGATTCACATTCATATTCATGTGAGTCAACATCTATTTCTCTTTGTAGAAATCATGTCATGTTCTTGCGAGTATGTTCCTTATTATGATCTTCAACATATGACTCTTCACTTTGGTCAGATGTGGAAGCTTCATTATCATGTTCTAGTGGGGTTCCTTCTTCATTCCAAATAATGGTAGTATTGGGAACAACATTGTCCTTATTTTGATCAAAAGTGTGAGTAGGTACAGTCTCTTCTTCATATTCACTATTATCAGGAGATGGATCAAAAAATGGTTGCACATTAGAAAATCCTAATCCAATCTTATCTTTAGATTGTATTCCATTTGTATGACTCTTAGGTTCAATAAGAGCATGTTTCTTATCACTCAAAGGACCATTACTTGGGTAACCCATCCTAGCTAGGAACTCATAGCCTTTTCCAAATCTTTTGGGAGAAACTCCAATAGTAAGCACAACTTCTTCAGGTTCTTTTCCTCTATAGACAGATTCTCTAACAACTTTTGCTTCTCTTTCATCTTCTAAAGGCACTGAGGACTAAAAAAAGGTACCATAACATGTCATAGTAGAAGATGAAGGATTCTTATCTTCTGAAGGTTTACCATAAGATCGATGGGAGACTAGAAGTGTAGCAATAGATTCTAGTTGATATTCTCCCATTCCAAGATTTAACATTTTCAACTTCTTCTCACAATCAAAAAGAGTAGTCTTAGTCTCATCGAAAACTCTATTGTGTGGTACTAAGGATTCAATAGTAAGTGCATTTATAGACATGGAATTATCCCCAGGAATGGAAATTTTAGTACCATTGAAAGGAAATTTTATGCACTGATGGTAAGTAGAGGGAACCACTTTCATATCATGGATCCAAGGTCTTCCCAACAATATGTTGTAAGAAAGAGGGATATCAAGAACTTGAAAGACTACAAATTTTTCAACTAGACCAACTCAAATAGATAACACAATCCATCCCTTAGAAGACCTTTCAACTTTTTCATAAGCTTTTATAGTAATCTTCTTCCTTGAATCAATGGTGAATTATGACAATCCCAACCACTTAATCATATTGAAAGAAAAGATATTTAACCCAACATCATTATCTATTAGCACATGTTTGATTTAGTTTTGATAGATTTGGATTTCATTCTAAGGTTGGGACTGCATGGAAGAACCAACACCTCTCAAGATAACCTTAGGTGCCTCATCAATATCTGAATCATAGTGCGGTCCATTAGATCTCACCATGTTAATAGTTTCATTCATTGTTTTAAGCATATTGATAACATTTTCATTATTCATAGTATAAGTATAATTGATCTTAGCTCCCTTATCTTTATTTGATGTTTCTCCTTTATCATACTTGGGGAGTGGTTCCTTAAAATCCTTACGATCATAATTCTTAACAAGATCATCTACTCCAACCTTTCCATCTTCAATGAGATCTTGAATGATATGTTTCAACTTTATGAAATTATCAGTTTTGTGTCCCTTGTTCTTATGATACTCACAATAATGATTGTTGTTCCACCACTTAGGCTTTACTTTTGGCTCATAAGGTTTAGCATATTTAGGTAATGTGATGATATTTTTGGCAAGTAATGTCTTAAGTATCATATCATATGAGTCTCCCAAAGGAGTAAAATCATGTTTAGGCTTAGGTGCCCATGAAGATTTAGCCTTGTTAGAATCATTAGACTTCATAACTTCTTGTTGTCAAGTTGTTAAAATAGCACTAGCCAAGTTGAAAAAGGGCTCTTTAGGCTTAGGCTCATAAACAACCTCATCATTGACCACATTCTTGTTCTTATTCCAAGTCTTACTCTTGTCTTTTTTATATCCATTACCATTTTTAGATTTATCTTTTCTCAATGTAATATCACCCTTTTTGACCAAAAAATCCTCTATCCAGAAATCACTTTCAATCATGTCATTAAAGGTGAAAAGACATGATTAATAAGATCATAATGAAACTTAGGTATAATATTATTAACAAAGATATCAATCTTCTCATTCTCTAGAAGTTGTCTTAGATACCTTTAGTGTAACTTTCTCCATCTTTGCAAGAATGTAACAAAGGGTTCACCTTGTTTCTTCTTGATGTTGCATAGGTCAAGCATTGTCACTAGATGTTGAATATTGTAAGAGTATTGTTGAATAAAACTTTGCACTAGCTCAATAAAGGACTTGAGTGGAGGTGTGATTTTTGTGAACAACTCCATAGCTTGGCCATTTAGACTTCTAGGAAAGATTCTCATAAGATAAGTATCATCATGCATAAAGTCCATACTCAAAGCATAAAATTGTCTAACTTGATCATGTGGATAGCCATTTCCATCATAGTTTTCATACTTAGAAATCTCAATATTTCTTGGGAAAGGCATCATGTATAGACTCTTGTCAAAAGTTAAAGCACATATGGATTCCATAGAAAATGATGACTTAGGCTTTTCCTTTTCTCTTTTCAACCCTAACATTTTATGTTTCAAATTTTGTATTTCATTGATGGAAACTTCCAAAGGTGAGGGTTCTCTTCTTCAAATCAATCCATCAACATCAAAGTCATGAGGGAGTTTCAATACTCTAGATGCCAAGTGCAAAAAGTATTTATCATCATTTTGTTGCAAGATCTTCAACATGAGTCTTTGATATTGGTCATCTTGTTGAAAGCTTAGGAGCTCTTCTTTAGTAATATCATGCTCTGTATTGTTTCCTTGTTGAGAGTTATGTCTAGAATGTGAAGATCTTGGAGGTAAATCATATCCATTATGTTGAGACCTTGGAGGAGATCTAGGAGGTGTATTATTCCTATTATTTCCATTATTCCCATAAATATTGGCATTGAATTGTTGAGCCAAATGAGTTTCTTGTTCCTCCATGTAAGATTTTCTCTCTAACTCAATTCATCTTAACCTCTCATTATGATAAAAAAAGGTCATTCAATTACTTTTTATGCTCTTCCCTAGACATGGTGAGAGAAACTATTTTTAGATTTTGATGAGGCAAGAGGTATCTCAAGGGTCAAACCAAAATTTAGTATTATATTCCTTGTCAAAGATAATTTGAGGTTCTTTGTCTTGATGATGTTGACACCTAGTAGGAAAGGGTAAAACAAAAAAGCTAATTGGAGGTTTCTTTCCTTAATCAATTTGGTATTGAGTTGTTACTGGCATGAATGAGAATGTAAAGAGCCAATTAAGATGACATGAGACAACTTGACATCCACCCTAGAGAAACAAAGTGTTCACTTGTCTAAAAGAAAAAGAGAGAGTAAAAAGAGATTAAGATGAGTTATCACAAAGAGCCCAAGTTACGAGTAAGATCCATGTGTAAAATAGTTGTGACTTGAGTTAGGAGATAAAGTCAAAGCCAAGATAAAGTTAACCAAGAGAGATAGACAAGTGAACAACTCTATGAATTAAGAATGTAACCAAGGAATCTAAGTGATCCTTTTCAACTAAAAATAGTCCCTAACCTGCTAGTTTTAGACTAAGAGAGTAGAAAAGTCAAGTGGAAACTCCCTAAATGAGCTAAGAAAAAGTTTAAGACCAAACCAACTTAGATTAGAATCTAGAAAATAGACCTCAGTAAGCCAGAAGAAAGTTATATAGGAATAATAGGTCATACAAAATACCCTAGTAAATCTAGAGGACACTTCAAAGTTAGACAATTTTCTGCAAATAGGACATATGATATACCCTTTTACTAGAGGATGATATTTCTCTGAAAGGTATGTGATATTATAGAATGTCATGCAATATTTATCACTACTATAGGAAATAATAAATCAGTAAACATAAAAGGACTGATTTTGACTCAAGATCCTTGTTTTGATTGACTATTTTGACTTATTTGGAAAGGTGATAGTGTGTAATCTCAGGTTTAGCAGCAAGTTTAAGGTTCAAATCCAAGTTTTCAAAGTAAATGTGACACATAGAGTAGTCTTCAAAAATTAAAGAAAGAGACAAAGAAACCTTGCATGATAAAAACACTTGTGAGGTCTCAAAGAAGAACCCTATGAATAGTACTCTTATGTGTATGTTCAAATGATTTCCATGGGTCTAGCACAAAATGAAGACATGTAAATAAAATAATACCTAAGTTAAAGAGGGAAGTGCTTCAACCTTTTCCCAAAACTTGATGTTCTTAGCCACATAATTAAGTGGTTGAATGGCCTTTCCCAGGACTATGAAAGTTATGGATCAATTGGAAAAGAATAATGCTCACATCACATGTCTTTCCATATTACCATATTCAAGCTTTGCATCCAAGGGAACACATGTGGTGAGTATCTTGAGGTGATCCGGGTAAGTCCACTCTGATAAATCCTTGCACAAAGGAAGTCACACGGCCAAAAGGTTAGTCTCTAACTCCTAAGGTGTTTGATAAGGATCTCCATTCATGATTACGCCTTATAGTTTCACAAGAGAAATTAAGGCCTATAGCCCTACAAGAACCCAAAATGTATAGTCTTGCAAGAAAGATGTAGACCTCCTAGCCCTACACAAGTTGAATGTACTCCCCTTGTAGTCTTCTAAACAATTTTGAGACCAAGAAGGCCCTACAAGTGCCTAGTCAAGTGTAGTCTTGCTTAGCAAGATTGAGGAAACTAGACCCTACACATAAAGAAGCATTAGAAGTATAAAATATCCAAGTATTCCCTCTCTTTAGATTGAAAGAAGATTTTGATTATAGTGGGATGGAGTAAGTTGGGTTCATTTGTTCCCCACTCGGGTCATTCCAAAAATATTTCTATCTTGGTAGGCCCTCTAAAAGTAAATGCAAGAAAAGAAATGGATAGCTAGTGGAGGTCTAGATTTCTAATTTTCCAAAAGGAAAAGAGCATACTCTCCTACTCCGTAGTGTCTCCCAAAAAAACCAAGCACATGTTCATTTACCAAAAGACAACTAATTAAGCTAGGTGCTTAGAAAATCAAATCTATGCAAGCACAATATTTATTTGTATCTCCAAGGGAACCTAGAAAACCACAAGTTAGTAGTCTTAGTAATGCAACATCTTTGACAAGAGATTCCTACAAAACCATAAGTTAGGGAACAAAAGTATGTAAATAAAGTCAATAGACCTACAAAACCACTTGTAAAGTGCTATTAGAAAACCAGAAAACCCAAAATGCAAGAAAGTGCAAGAAAACTAAGGTAAAAGACTCAGACTATGCAAGAAACTAGAACTGGGTGATACTTTCTTAGTTTGTTAGAAAATCATACGATCTTCCTATAGAATATAGATGATATTTTAAACCCAGATGATAGATTATAATGAAGCAGAATGATATTCCGGTAGAAGTCAGATGGTATACTATAAAGAACATGGATGATATTCTAGAAACTTGTAAATATTGCCTGGGAGTATTAAGAAATATCATCCTACTATACCCTAAAGTGTCATATGATTTTCATGGCCTGAAAAATAGAGTTACAAACCCGTGACAACAAAATGCAAGAAATGGAGCTAAATGCAAGAGTCTATCCCCATGGTGGGTGCCAAAATTGTGTAATGCAAAAGTGACACACTTTTATAAACCATTACACTTGAGAGAATCCATGAAGAATAAAATCTCAAGAAGCATCTTATAGATTCCTATCTATAGTGTGAAAGAATCTAAATAGTATGCATAGTGGCTCTCAAATAAACCTCAATAAGAAACCCTTGCAAGGTGCACCATAGAATGGAAGATTCAAAAGATAATGCAAATGAGAGATGATCTAAGATGAAATGTAAGAATTAAGTTATAATGGAAATGCAAGGACAAGAAAGAAAAGATAATCTAACATGATTACAATACCTCCTAGTTAAGCTATGTGATTTAAGATAAATGCAATAAGCAAATGCTAAGCTAAGGATGCAAGTAAGCTAGAATGCAAGATGAAAGTAAGTGCTCAAGAATGCTCTAAGAATGAAAGTAAAAAAAATGATAGAATAACAATAGCATAAGTCTAAGAGATGCAAGAGTGAGGAGAGAATCTCCTTTTTAAAGAGCAATCGATGGTGAGAGATTAAGAGCCAAAATCCAAGGGTGGAGAAAAATCCCTATTTTGATTTGACTTTGGTGCACAAGATTCTCAAGTGGAAAAATCAATAGACATGGTTAAGAGGCAAAAAGATGAGTGAAAGATATTAAAAGGAAAAAGGAGATTACACTCACCTAGAAAATTGTGCTTTCAAAATGTAGAAAAAATGGTCTTCTTCTTTTCTTTTTAAATTAGGAAATTCCTTTTCCATGTGCACACATAGGATGAAGAGGATTTTATTTAATTATAAGGGGACATGTTCTTTTAATCAAATAAATCTTAGGATAAAGTGGTCAAACTTTAGGATATCATCGAATAATATGATAAAATAATGATTTGATCAAGAGATAAGAGATTAAATCAATAAGCAGAATTGATTAAGCACAAGATACAGTCTAGTATTTAAAATTTTAATGTTATAGTGAGGTTCCAAAATTACTAGACCATTTTTGGGTCATTACAAGTAGTAGAAAAAGGTGTGAAAGTAGGCACCTTATATCTTTGTATAGGTCATACCGTTCCTTATACTTTAATTGGTATAAAGAAAATTCAATGTTCAGGAATAGTTGTTGCAGTTGAGTAGGTAGAATTTGAAACAATAGCTGTGAATTTTGAAACAACACTATGGCACAACAGACTTGGGTACATGAGTGAAAAAGATATAAAATTACTTCATTCAAAGCAAGTTTTACTGAGTCTAAAATGTGTCAATATGGATTTTTGTGAGAGTTGTGTATGAAAAACAAAAGAGAGCTAGTTTTCTAAACAATGGGAAGGAAAAGAAAGATGAGAAATTAGAGCTTCTTCATATAGATGTTTGTAGACCAACTCAGGTATCTTCCCTCAGTGGCTCTCTATATTATGTTATGTTCATTGATGATGCAACTAGAAAAGTATGGATTTGTTTACTTAGGTAGAAAATGATGTATTCAAAACTTTTTAAAATGGAAAAGCTTGGTTGAGAATGAGATCAGTAAAAGACTAAAATGTCTCAGATCTGAGAATGGTGGTGACTATTGCAAAAAAGAGTTTGAAGATTATTGTTCCTCTAATGGTAATCATAGGCAAAAAAATGGTTCCAAGGACTCCACAAGAAAATGGAGTGGTTGAATGCATGAATAGGACAATAATGGAGGCTGCAAGGAGTATGAGGTTTCATGTTGGGCTGCTCTTAAACATGTGGGTAGAGGCTGTAAATACTTCTATTTATTTAATCAATAGAGGTCTCTATAATCCTTTGGGTTTTGGTATTCCAAAGGAAGCATGGACAAGTAAGATGGTGAGTTATTCTTTTCATAGAATGTTCAGTTGTGATGCATTTGCACATATATATTCTGGAAATAGAACCAAGTTGGAAGATAAGTCAAAGAAATGTATATTTGTTGGATATTGCATTGATGAATTTTTCTATAGACTTTGGGATGTTTAAACTCATAAAATTGTAAGGAGGGATGTCATATTCAATGAGAAAGTATTGTACAAAGATCAGATGTAACATCATGAGAAGAAAGAAAATGATTATGTAGTGCTAGATAATACTCCAAAAGATAATGTTACATTGGTTCCTCATGCTCTGCAACAACAAAAACAACAACATCAAATACCACAAACTCAAGTGAATGTTATGGGGTCAAAAAAGCTCAGTAGACCTCTTGAAAGGTTCTCTCCCTCTTTATATTCAATTTTATTAACAGATTTTGGTGAACCAGAAGGATATGATAAAGTTGTACAGGTGGATATAAAGGTCTAGTGGGAGCTTTCCATGGAAGAATAAATGGAGTCCTTGCTAAAAAATTAGACTTGGGAATTATGTAATTTAGCTTTAGGTAAAAATACATTACCAAATAAATGGGTTTATAGGTTGAAAGAGGAGGATGGAGGTAAGAAAATATTTAAACCTAGGTTAGTTGTAAAGGGATTTGAATAGAAAAAGGGAATTGATTTTGATGAGATCTTTTCTCCAATTGTAAAAATGACTTCTATACACACTGTTTTAAGTATTGTGGCTATTGAATATTTTTTTATCCCAAATGATGAGATTGCTACACTGATAAGATTATTATTCAACTGATACTGTGAAGCTGAGAATGAACAAGGTCAACTGAGAAATGAAAGGTATGTAGAAGGATTGGATCAGTTGTTATGTTGTCATTGATGTCAAGCCTATTGACTTACTGATTTCAAGTTTCCATATCAATCTAAAATATGTGACATTGTGAAAATAAATGATTGGTAAATATAGAAGATGAAATAAAGAAGTAATGATAAGTATATGAGCTTAATTGGGCTATTGTTGAATCGGTCTATGACAAGGTAATATTAATTTGATTATTTTACATGATTTAATAAAGTGTTAAAATGATTAAAAAGTTATTTATGTTTGTTAGTAACAAAATATTGAAGTTGTTGTAGACACCTAAAAGCCTTTACCAAAATAAAAATATTTTATTTTGTAAAACCCCTGATGACATCATCATTTGTTAATTAATAATTTATTTAATTAATTTATTTTTTTTTATGCCATTAATTCCTCCTATTTTAGTTGGACACATTTCATTAAAGTATCCCTCCCCAAACCACTTAAATCAAATTTGAGTAATTTTCCCCCAGTTATTGAATCATTATTTAATAAATGATGTCACATTCGTTAAATAAATTTTATATTTATTTAATCCCTCAAAACCCTAGAATCTTCTAGACTTTCCAGGACTTTTCTAAACCCTTCCTAGACCAACTTAGGAGGTGATTCCTACATTTCTTAGCCTAAACTAGTCTTCTTTGACTTCTCGTCAAACCCCCTCATTAATGAGCTTTACACACTCATTAACGGCCTCTTACACCCTCTTTAAGGCTCTTACAAGCTCATAAATGAGGACCGTGACTCTTCTCTCCACTTGGTTTCCTATGCACACTTCCCTAGTGTTGCTCACACATGTGTGAGCAACCTTAACCCTTATCTATCTAACCTTACCCCTAGCTATACCCCAAACTCTACCCAAACCTTGACTATGACCCTAACCCCACTACCTAACCCAAGCCCTTCATAAAATCCTATAAATACCCTCACTTCTTAAATCAATTTACCAATTCACATAACCATTTCATAGTAGTGTTATAATGCTATATTAACCCTAGATCTTAAGCATTTAGTATATTTTGCTAGTTTAACTCATTTTCAAGCTTTCTTAACACACATCATAGCTTAGATAACATGGATTAACATAGTTTCTTTCATGTTTATTCTTTTCATCTCGTCATATAATGTTTCATTTGGATTAAAATCAATCTTAGATTAATCATTTGTAGCTAAGTTTGCATGTCATCTTCATTAAGATCCTTAAGGCCTTAGGGGAAAATCATGTGAACTATAGCTGATATTGTTCCACTATGGGGTTCTTATGGTCCCCAATCCATCCTATTCTCCCTAATCTACATTAAGGATATGTTCCAAGTGTGTTGAGAGCACACCCACATCCCTCAAATCAAGAACAAATCAAATGGTGACAAGGTGCTCCCAGTTTGGTTCTATCTGAATGTCTTTATGCATAATTTTATCTATATGATTACGAATATGTTGTTAGACTTTAATTAAGTAATGTTTGAATGTCTACACCTATTCTGAATGGGTTAGGTTCGCTCTGCCCACATTTTGGCACACCTCATGGGACCCACTTCACCGGTTATTTACTAACATTCTAATGTGGTTTGGAGTGTTTTTCTGATTTTTCAAGCTTGTAGGTTGAGGGATCATTTAGAACTATTCTTCTTCTTCTTCTTCTACTCCTTCTACTTCTTCTTGTGGGATCTTGGCTTATTTTTCAGAAAAATCCATAATGAGGCACTTTCACAAAAACCTTTGTAACTTTTGCATACGAGCTCCATTTTTTATGATTCAAGAAGAACCAGAAAGATGGTTTAGAGGTCTATGCAAATCTGTAGACAAATTTACCAGATACTCTACCAAAAATCAAGAAGAGTTAGCTAGATCATGAATTAGTGATAAAAAAATATAATTAACACACTTAATCCTAAGGTCTTAAAATGAACATTGTATGAACTAATAACACCTCATTATTTCAATTTGGGCTTAAAATTAACAAAGGATAAAACTAAACAAGACAAACCTTACACACTTTGTTTGGTACTTAAAATTAACAACAACCAAATCTTGAATGCCTAAGGGATAACAGAAAATCAATGCAATAAAACATTTCATTTTAGTGCTTGAAATCAATCAAACAAATCTTGAATGACTCTAAAGGATGAACCAAATGAAAATCAATTATTTCATTTAATTTTTAAATCACATTCAATCTTGAGTGAACAAAAGGAAATGAAAGAAAACTTCATTCTTTTAGTCCTAGAAAGCAAAAAATATTGAATGCTAAAAGGAAAAAACTCTTGCAAATTTTTTTAAGAGGAGTTTTTGTTTTCAAGGAATGAAATATGCATCCTAAATCATATGTGTTTGAAGGTCATAGAATAAAAGAACACTTAATCAAATTGGAAAATGAACTCTTCATGATGTGTTTTTAGGAGTTTTTCATATTTCTGTGAATCCCATTTAAATCTAAGTGATGTAAAAAAGGTTGAACTTGGATGAGTTCACTTGTTTTACTTCTAGAGAAGTCTATCCAAAGAGAAAATCACTTCCTCTTTGGAGAATGACTTCAAATTGGTACTTCCCCAACTGGTATAGAAATAAAGCATTGAGAAAATGTGTGCTTCATCTCCTCAAGCTCAAGTGATGCATGTTGATGGTAGCTCAAGGTAGGTGAATATCCCTACTATTTTGGAATGTTAAAATAGGATCTTAAGTGAGTTATGTGCATACAAACTGATTGGGAGGATGCCACAGACCTAGTTAGACACTTGTTAAATCAGAGGCTTCCCAATCTACTCCTAAAGGTATCATAATCTTTGTGCAATGATTGATCCCTATGGTTTCCCAGATCACCTTAAGACACTCACCATATGTATCCCTTTTAGGGGTATCAAGCTGTGGGAAAAGATTTTGATAGTAGCCTTCCCTTAGGTAGTTCTTCTTGATGTGTTTTTGAAGTTACAAACTCAGTGCAAACATCTATCAAAACATACACATCTTTCAAAATCATCATCAGATTTAGTGGTAAATCATTTGCTTGTATCCCACAAAGTTGTTGTGTCCTATGTTGAGATTGTTTTCAAAGTGTCTTTGTTAATTTTATTCTTTTCCATTGGAGACATCAAAATTGAGCCAAAACTTAATCAAAATATTTCAAACATCCTCACAAGAAAGGTCCTTCAAAATCAAATACCCAAGAACCTTGATTCAATCCAATTGTCAAAAGCTATGTCCAGTTTGACCAAACACAAGAAAGATAAGCTTCCCAATTCATGAGTCTATCAAGAGAAGAAGATTGTAGAAAGAGACCTAAAAGATCACCAACCCATCCTAGAGGCAATCCAAGTAGAAGAGAAGTATCAATAGAAACTAGATAACATGGGCTATAATGTTAGAGTGAAACATTTTGTATACCTATTCCAAGTTAATCATCTCTATATCAACCTAGAGAGTGAAGACTAGTTCGGCCCCATCATATATCCACCATTCCTTCATAATCTCAATATCTTATCTCAACATCCATTAAATTCTAGATCATCCTGTGTGCACAGATGTGTGATCACACTTCTATGAGTCCTTGTATGCGAGAGTGCTCAACAGTGAGTTCTCACAAAATGACCCATAGCTCTCTATCTGAGAAGAGCATGGTTTGAATGTGGCCCTCAGATCAGCCTATTTTACCCATGCAAATACAACTCAGAATGAGAGATTCGAGTTGATCTAAATGAAACTATTCTAAACGATTTGCCATGCAAACTAAGCTAAACTAATTTATTGAAAATGAAATTAAGCTATATGTAATGGATTTAAACTAAAATGATTTGCAATTAATCTAAAATGTAAATTAATCTAAAATGTGAATGTGCAAGTTGAAATGCTAAATGATTACAAGCTATGAAATTCTGCAGCATAAGTTCGATATCAAAATTTGGGACGATTGAATGAGCATGAGAGGTCTCCTTTTATAGGAAAAGTTGGATTCGAATGTGAAAGTAGAAGCAATGTGGGATAAATGAAAAAGAGGAAACAATCATCATTTTTAGAAGGTTTGTAATAAAATGGAATTACATTTTATTTTCTTTTATTTTTATTCAATTTGTTTCCTTTTTCATCACAGGAGATCTTTTGAGAGAATATTTCATTTATTTAATTTTAAAGAATAATATCTCTTTTAATTAAATAAGGTAATATTATATAATTTAGAAATGAATATTAATTCAATAAAATAAAACCATTTAATTAAAAGAGGATTTTAATTAAATAACATTATTTCATTCAAAGAATATTAATTTTAATTAAATAATATTATTTTATTTATTAAAAAGGGATATATTTCTTTTAATTAAAAATTGATGGGATATTCAAACTTTAGGGAAAATTGAAATATTTATGATTTGATCAATAAATTTGATTTGAATGTATGACAAATATTGATTCAGGAATTGATATCGATAGATTAAATAAATGGGGCCCAAAGTCTAGGCGACCATTTTATGGTGCATACATTTGCCCCTCTTTGACTAATGTGTGATCGATTTGGGAACACATGTAGTCAAAGAAGAATTGAAATGTGAGATCGATCTGGGATCACAAAACAACTTAGATGTGTGTTCGACGGATGGGAACACATCAGGACAAACATAAACTAAAGGTCTTTGAACATGAGGTCGATTTGGGATCATATCCAAAGTGAGAGATAAGAATCTCAATCAATGTTGCCCCAAGAGGAGCAATTGATAATTTGATAAAACTGAATCAAGGTTTGAAATTTGATAGGTACTGCCCCCTCGTGATCGAAATCGAAATGAGATAGAGGAGAAACAGTAAATTGATAAATTTGATCAAATCAAATGAAAGATAAGGTTCACAGCAAGAAAGATTATGCCCCAAGATTGAATTAGAAGAAAAGAAGTGGGGTGAATAGTGAATGGAAGATAGAAGTTTAGAAGAAATGGAAAGAAATGGAGAGAAGAAATAGAATCAATCAACTGTTTAAGATAGAGAATTTCGATTGAGATCATGAAAGAAAGTAAGGAAATGAAGATCAGATCGTGACCACAGTTGACGGAAAAATCCACAAGAAAGATGAGGAAAACTCTCTCAAACTCATAATGCAGCCTAAAAGTGCAAATGCTAACATGAAGCCTAAATAATGCAAGCTACATGAAAATGCAAAGATGTACTTGCATGGGTAACATAGGTATTTTGTTTTCATCATTCATTAGAGAATGTAAGAAAGCTTATTTTCATCACTGGGCCGTTATTATCGGACATCGGACAATCACACAACCATCACTAGTCACAAATGCAACTATGAAGATATGAATGTGATTTATATCGGTTTGGAATGTGGAAAGATTCTAACATGAGCATCAAAGACATAAAGGTCAAGATGACTACAATGTTAGCTTACCCAATTTAATTTAGCAAAACCATGCTCGCATCAAGGCATAAATGCCAGGAAAACCATGAGGACAGTTGTGCAAGAAACAGTCAAGGATGATGTCTCAAATATCCTAAGTGTGTCAAGGAGACAACAAAAAACACTCAAGAGGTTCAAGACAAACACCCACAAGCAGAAAGCAAATAAAAACATGCCCCATGCCCCAAGTCCTCTAGCTATGCATCACGGAGAGACCTGTTTAGGCAAGGACACTCAACGAAAATCAATAACAGTCAGCACACAAAGAAAAGATCATGACATATCTCAGGCTGAAGTGTTTTAAAAAGTTTAAGTGTGTAAACTGATACTGAGTTTCGAGGGTAAAGGTCGAATGCTTGCTAATGGGTAAGATCACATGACCGAATTGGATAAGACCAAACTGATAAGTGTTGAGAAACACTCGATGTCGGGGGTTTTATGTTGAAAAGCACAGTTGGGTTGGTGTTGAAAAACACCATTTGTGAGGTGTCCTAAAGACAGGCATATCCAAGAGACCAAAGCTAACACAATGATGCCCCCCCTAGACACAGACAAAGACTAATTCCAAACCAAGGCAACAAGGACAAGGCATGATGGAGAATGGCTAAGTGTCGAGAGCGCATGCTAAGAAATAGGGGTGCAGAGGCCTCAAGTAGCGCCTATTTCTAGGTTTTCACCACTTGGAAGTTTTTTTTTGTTTTTTTTTTTTTTTTTTTTTTTTTTCAGGACTTTTTATATTTTTTTTGTACTTTTGCTACCAAGGCGCCTGTTTCCAGGTTTTCACCGAGGCACATTTTCTATTTTTTTTTTGTATTTTTTGAATTTTTTATTTTTTTGTATTTTTTTCAGGATCATATATCAATTTTTTGGATTTTTTCAGGACCATAATTATATACAAAGGATGCCCCCAGACAGAACGGGCATCAAGGATAGAACTTCTTCAGGTGCTGAACATTGATAGGCGTAGGGAGCTGCTCCCCCTCTTCAGTAGATAGTAGATATGCACCTGAACCAAAAGCTGCTGTGATAATATAGGGTCCAAGCCAGTTAGGTTCGAATTTGCCCTTTTGTTCTCTGTGTTGTTGGTTCTTAGGATTCTCTCACAGGACAAGATCTCCTACTTGGAATTCTCTAGGGCGAACCTTTTTGTTGAATGCTTTGGACATCCGCTTTTGGTAGACCCTCATATGGTCAAATGAAGCTTTACGCTTTTCATCCAGAAGTTCTAATTCCTGTAATCTCATGGCGTGATAATCTTCATTTGTAATCAGACCTTTGAGAGAGACTCTCAGTGATGGAATCTCAACCTCTAAAGGTAACACTGCTTCAGCGCCATATGTGAGGGCAAAAGGAGTAGCCCCCGTTGGAGTACGAATACTCGTTCTATAGGCCCACAAGGCCGGATTTATCTGTAGGTGCCAGTCTCTACCATTCTTGTGAACTGTTCTGTGTAGAATCTTGAGAATGGTTTTATTTGAAGCCTCTGCCTGACCATTTCCTTGCGGGAAGTAAATGGAGGACCAATGTTGTTTTATCCTGAATCTTCGGCAGAGTTGTGTAAGGTCCTTGTTATTGAACTGACCTCCATTGTCAGTGATGATTTCAGATGGAACTCCATATCGATAGATGATATGGTTTAAGATGAATAGAGATACTGTCTTGCCTGAGGCAACAGAAAGTGGGACAGCCTCTACCCATTTTGTGAAATAGTCAGTAGCAGTGATAATGAATTTGTGCCCACCTGATGAGTTGGGATGAATCTGCCCAACAAGGTCAAAGGCCCATCACTGAAATGGCCAGTGAGAGATAGAAGGAATTAACTCCCTACCTGGAGCATGTATCAGGTGTCCATGTTTCTGACATTTTTCACAAGATTTGGCAAATTTTATCGCGTCCATCTGCATTGTAGGCCAATAGTATCCCGCCCTAAGCAACCTTCTAGCCATGGAAAGACCATTAGAATGTCCCCCACATATGCCCTCGTGGATGTCAACTAGCGCTTGATCCGATTCCTCCTTTTCTAAACACCTAAAAAGTGTCCCATCTAGACCCCTCCTATACAAATCACCAGAGATGAGGGAATGGCGAGAGGCATTACGGATGAGGTTTCTTCTTTCAGACCGGTTGAAAGTGTCAGGGATGATGCCATCATGGAGATAGGAGTAAATGGCACCATAGCGGGAGGATTCATGGTTGATTATGGTACATATGACATGGCTTTCGGGTGAGTCAAATATGGGATAACGTAGCTCTTCCACTAGGAACTCATATCTGAACTCATGTTCTGTTAACTGCAGAAGTGAAGCAAGGGTGGCCATAGCATCGGCTGCTTTATTCTCAGCTCTGGGGATTTGTTGAAAAGTGACAAAGGTAAAATACCGTCTTAATGAATCAACCATTTTTTTATAAGGTATCAACTTGTTATCTTTTGTTTGGTATTGCTCATTAACCTGATTAATGATTAGCTGAGAATCCCCATAGATATGTAGCTCTTTGATATTCCACTCTATAGCCATTTTGAGTCCATTTGTTAAAGCCTCATATTCAACTATGTTGTTTGTGCATGGAAATAGTAACTTGTAGGATTTGGGAATAGTATACCCATGAGGAGAGACAAACAACACGCCAGCTCCAGAACCATTGTGCATGTAGGAACCATCAAAGAATAGCTTCCAGGATCTCTCAGTCATGTACATGAGATGTTCGTCTGGGAAGTTGACTTGAACCGGCATATTATCTTCAATTGGAAAGTTAGCCAGTTGATCTGCAATAGCCTGGCCTTTGATTGCCTTGCGTTCGATATACTCTATGTCAAATTCAAAAAGAATCATCATCCATTTAGCAAGTCTACCCATGAGAGCAGCTTTACTGAGCAAGTATTTGAGGGGATCAATTTTTGCTATAAGATGAATGGTATGCGCAAGCATATAGTGTCGCAGCTTTTGAGAGGCAAACACTACTGCAAGGCAAGCTTTTTCAATACTTGTGTAATTGATCTCATAAGCCACTAGAGTGCGGCTAATATAGTATATGGCCCTTTCTTTCCCTTGTTCATCTAATTGAGCCAACAATGCCCCCAATGAAGATTCAGTAGCTGAGACATACAAAATAAGGGGTTTTCCTAGAATGGGAGGCATTAAGATAGGAGGATGTGCCAAATATTCCTTAATCTGATCCATGCTTTTCTGGCAATCTTCATTCCAGACACATTGAACCCCTTTATGCAGATTTTTGTTAAAGGGTTGTGCCCTATCAGCTAATTGTGAAATAAACCTCCTTATGGATTGAAGGTGTCCTTGAAGACTCCTCATTTGACTGACATTTTTAGGAGGTGGCATGTTTATAATGGCCTGAACCTTTTCAGGGTCCACTTCTATCCCTTTAGCTGAAATGATGAACCCCAATAGTTTGCCAGAAGTAACACCAAATGCACACTTTTTTGGATTTAACCTCAGTTGAAATTGTTCCATACGATCCAGAATTGCTTCTAAATCAGCCAGGTGTGTTCCTCTTTTCTTGGACTTAATGAGGGTGTCATCCACATAATCTTCCATATTTTTATGCATCATGTCATGGAAGATGGTTGTCATAGCTCTTTGATAAGTAGCTCCTGCATTTTTTAATCCAAAGGGCATGACGTTCCAACAGTAAGTACCCCACGCACATGTGAATGCAGTCTTTTCTTGATCCTCAGGAGCAATCTTGATCTGATTATACCCAGAAAAACCATCCATCAAGGAGTAGATCTCATAGCCCGCCGTCATGTCCACTATCATGTCTATGTTAGGAAGTGGAAAATCGTCCTTTGGGCATGCTCTATTAAGATCTCTAAAATCTGTGCAGATTCGGATGGATTTATCATGTTTGGAAATAGGTACAATGTTGGAAATCTAGTCAGCATAGTCTACTGCTCTAATGAATCCTGCACCAAGGAGCTTTTCTAATTCAGCTTTTACTAAAAGAGCTATATGAGGGTGCATTTTTCGTAACTTTTGTTTGACTGGTTTCACACCCGGAGCTATGGAAAAATGATGCATAATGAGATTAGTGTCCAACCCTGGCATGTCCGAATATGTCCATGCAAAATTAATTTGCTTCTTTTGGAGGAACTCAGTGTAGGCTTTCTTTTCTTGAGGTGATAAAGATTTAGCCAAGTGTACAAGTTTTGGAGCCTCTTCTGTGGCCAAATTAACAGCATCTGTAGGCTCCACCAATACTGATGATCTGTCATGAAAATAACTTGGGAGACTATCAAGTACCTCATTCGTAGGTGCCTCAGAGAGGTTTTCACCTTTGGATATGTCTTTTATTTTTACTTTTTTTGGTTCTGACACCGCCACATAGTGGTTTTCGCCATCAGAACTCTTATTCTTTTTTTCTTTTCTTTTTATCTTGTGACTAAGGTACTTGATGTCTGATTCTGTCATGCTGGTAGCTGGTTCACTGGTGGAAGAGACTATAGGTTCAACAGCATTTAGGTAGCAAGTGATCTCATAGTCATTGGAAAATGTCAAGAGTTGAGGCTCTTGATGACGTTGAGACCAATCAATAAGGTTGGGATTAATGAGGGGTAGATTGATGTCTGGTTCAATATTAAGGATATAGGGGATGTCATCTCTGGTGACCGCAGAATCGGAGTCTGTCAAGTATCCCTCTAAGGTGTCTAAATCAAGATTCATCCCATCAAGTGAAGAATCATCTACTAATGCGACATGTGGGTTTGAATCTTCTAATCTAACACATGACTCATTAGCTACGTTGGGTTGAGTACTATAAGCATGAACAACATCCATATCCAAATCAACTGTTGCATCTGAGAGTGAATCCCATTCATACTCATTTGAGTCTGTGTCTGAATCCTTGCTAGGATGTTTACACCAGCTGGGTTTCCTAAGCCTCGAGGTAGAAGCCTCGACATCTTCGAGAGTCACACCTTCTCGGATGAAATTTTCAGCATGTCCTTCAGTAGTGATTTGGTGTGTACTGGTAGTCATATTTTCTGAATCTCCCCAAAGGAGATTTGTTGAAGGAACCCAATCATCTGTCATGTCTTGTTGATTGGTCAAGTCTGGTACATATTCTGTGTCAGCTTTTCTATCCCGCTTATCAGGAATGGGGATAGCGTGCTTGTTTTTCTTCATAAAGCCTAGGCCAACCGGTTTCTTAGACTTGCGTCCAAAAAGATCATGATTAAGTGGTTCGTCTCTAGCATCTAATCTGTGGTTAAGAGGGCCATATCCTAGATAACCCATCTTTTTGACAAGAGTATATCCTCTCCCATAAGGCTTAGGAGAGGGGGAGAAATTTTCATTGTGTTGGTATTTCTCCTCTTTGTACATCCAATCTCGAATAGCTACTTCCTCTTTTTCATCTTGTATTGGTACTAAGGATTCAACAAATGTGTCAAATAGTGTCATCGCTGAAGAAGACAGTTTCATTTCCTGTGAAGGTTTTCCATATGACCGAGGGGAAATTGGCATCTTTGCAAAAGAGTCAAGTTGATACCCCCCCATGCCAAGGTCTACTGATTTAAATTTGTTTTGACAGTCTGTTAAAGTTTCTTGATAATCCTCTGCATCTCGATTAAGAGGGACATGAACATTAGCTGAGATTGAATTAATTGATAAAGTGTTATCCCCTGGTATGCAAATTTCAACTCCATTGTAGGGGAACTTAACACATTGGTGGTAGGTAGACGGCACTGCCTGCATGTCATGAATCCATGGTCTACCTAGTAAAATATTGTATGCAAGGGGTCCGGTATCAACAATTTGGAACAAGATGTCTTTTTCAACTGGGCCAATCCTGACAGGAAGGACAGCTAACCCCTTGGAACTTCGTTCTGCCTCATCATAGGCCTTTATAGTGATCTTCTTTTGACTGTCGATCACCTCCTCTGAATAGCCCAAGGTTTTTAACAAACTTAATGTACAAATATTTAGCCCAGCACCCCCATCTATCAACACGCGCCTGACACGAGTTTTATGAATCATTACTTCAATGTGAAGGGCGAGATTGTGTGGGTGGCTTAGGGATTTGTCATCATCTTCTGAGAAAGAGAGGTAATGTGGGCTGGAAATGTGGTTAACCATGCCTTGAAATTGGTCTGTATCTATGTTGTTAGGGACATTTGCTATGCGCAAAGCATCCTCAAGGATCTGCTTATGTCTAGGGGACAACTCTAGAAGCTCCAGTATTGATATTTGCGCTGGAGTTTTTTGTAGCTGATCTACAAGATTATAGTTTGGTTTGGGAGCAATGGTGGACTTAGTGACATTCTTGGATGCCACTTGCTTGGGTTTATTGGATGGACCTGAATTAGGACCTCTAAGAATGATAGGACCTTGACTCCTAGTAACAGCATTCAGGGCTTGGGAAGATGACCTAGAATGAGGACCTCTCAGCACCACAACAGGTTCTTTGTCAAAGATAGGGGGAGAGTCATAACCATGTGGGTCCTTACTCCTCATCATGTTAACACTTGGCTCCACAACTTCAAGCATGTTTATCACATTTTCTGCCGCTGTATACGTGTAGTTGATAGCAGCCTTGCCATCCTTTTGTTTAGAGGTTTCCCCCTTGTCATACTTAGGCAATGGTTCTTTAAATGCTTTGTGATCAGCATTGGTATTTAGTCCATCCACCTTAAGTTTTCCACTCTCAATGAGGTCTTGGATAATGTGCTTGAGTTTCCAACAATTTTCAATGGTATGCCCAATGCCATTATGAAATATGCAGAAAGCCTTCTCATCCCACCAATGTGGCTTAATGTCAGGGATGTAATGTTTTGCTGGATCTTGTGGATGCACAAGATTATTGGCAATGAGCATTTTGAAAACATCCTCGTAAGAATCACCAAGCTTGGCAAATTGACGTTTTTCCTTTTTAGGCTTCTCTTGATACCGTGGCTTGCTCTCTTGTTGAGGAGGTGCATTGAGCTTCATAGCTTGAACTGCACTGGACAAGTGAAGAACGGCTTGATCTTTAGGTTGGGGAGCATCTACAACTCCGTCATTGACAACTTGTTTGTTTTTGTTCCAGTAGGTGTTCTTCCCTTTATCCTTATTGTTGTGCTGACCATTGTTGCCATTGTTGCTATGTTTGGTCAAAATGCCTTGTTCTTTGAGAACATCTTCAATTCGACATGCAGTTTCAATCATGGTATCGAAGGAATTGAAGACTATCTTTTTGATCTCATATCTCATTTCAGGCACCAAGTTATTAACAAGGATGTCAATCTTTTCATCCTCATGGATGGTCCTAGGATACTGAGAGCACTTTCTCCTCCACCTTTGCAAGAAGGTAACAAAGGGTTCTCCCTGATTTTGTTTCAAGTTGCATAGGTCCAACATAGTAACTGATCTTGATAGATTGTACGAGAAGTGTTGGACAAATCTATGAACAAGTTCTCTAAAAGTCTTGACAGGGGGAGTGATGTTGGTGAACCATTCCATTGCTTGTCCTTTAAGACTTCTAGGGAACAACCTCATCAAATAGGAATCATCCTGATGGAATTCAAAGCTCATGGTATAGAATTGACGCACATGGTCATGTGGGTCACCACTGCCGTCATATTTATCATATTGTGGGAATTCCACCCTCTTTGGAAAATCTTTGATACTCACACTTTTGTCAAATGGATTAGGACAAATAGAGTCTAGTGAGAATGAGCTCTTAGGTTGCATCATTTTTTCCATCATGTGCTTCATTTGACGGATTTCTTCCTCTTGAGAGGGACTTTGTTTTTGTATCTTGTTGTCTACATCAAAGTCATAAGGGACTCTGGCACCCTTGTTGATTAGACTTTCCAAGAACTTATCTTTGTTTTGTTCCAAATACCTATCTACATACTGTTGGAAAATAGGCTCTTGTTGCATTCGCATAAAGTCTTGAGTATCAAGGTCATAATGTGAGCTACCACCTCCATGTTGGGAACCATGATGTGCATGTTGGGAGTGTGGTCTTGAGTTTCTAGGAGGGGTTTGCCTCCTATAGTGAGCATACTGAGAGGCCCTTCTTCCTCTAGGACTAGGAGATCTAGAAGGGGTTCGTGACCTCCTTCGACTTCGTGGTGTTTTGGAAGGGGTGGAGGGAGAATTATTTCCACTGTTAGCACCCCTGTTGTTGAATTGAGTGTTTAATTGTTGGGCTAACAGCCTATCTTGCTCCTCTTGGAATGCTTTTCTCTCTATGTCCAACAAGGCTCGTTGTTCCTCTTTGAGAAGCCTAAGTTTTTCTTCTTTTGCAGCTCGTTCATTTTGTGCAACTTGTTTTTCCTTCTCAATTCTTTTTAGCCTCTCACTTGTATGCCTTGAGGCTGTTCGGAGTGGAGAGTTTGGTCTTGAATGTTTGTACAAATCATTGGTATACGTTGCATTGACATGAGCATCACCAGGTTCATTGTCTTGGTCTTCATGTTGTGACCATTGGTCTGGGTGAGCTCGTCTCTCATGCCTGTCAGCTCATTGATGTGCATCTAGGTACCTAGTGCTGATGGGGGGTGAACTAGGTTGAGCATCATGAGAGGAATTACCAAACAACATCTTGTCTCTGTGTCTTTCATAGATATCATCAAGGGTTTGATCCATAGCTTCCCTCTCCCGTCGAGTCATGGTATAACTCATATCCATACCTGAGTGTGAAGGTGCTGAGGGGGTACTCAAATCACTAAAATGGCTCTTTGGGTCAAACCAGGTGTCAGACTTACTCCTAGGTGACTGGTCAAATATTGGTTCCTTTTCCTTTCTCTTTTGACGAGTTTGAACTGGGGGTAGTTGGTTGAAGACTATCTGGGGTCGCTTTCCTTGGCTCACTTGATATCTTGTTGTTACTGACATGAAAGGGAGAGTTCAGGAAAATAGACAATTCTAAGAAACGTCAATACCAAACTAGGATAGTGAAAGTTTTCTCTTGTCCGAGAGAGATGGTGAAAAGAAGTATTTGTAAATAGGTGCAAACCAACACTGCCACAGAGGTGCTCAATTCCTTTTGGGTGAATACCCTAGCACGTATGGATCAGGAGGATGACTTTGCACAAAGTGTATTTGAGTTTGATTGTATGAAAATGAGTGGACAAAGAGACTACTAACACTCTCCAAGTGTGTTAGCAAAAGAGTCTAAAAATTTATCTATTTGACAGAAACGATTCCTAACTTGCCAATCTCAAGCAAAATTGCTTATGAGATCAAGGATTACTATCTCAAAAAGGTCAAAGACACAAGGACCCTAAATACAGGACAAGTCAATCTTCTGGCTCAAGGTTGATGTAATGATGGTTTACTCGGAATCGATAAGCAAACTGTTTAATTCTTGCGTTATGGGCAATGTTCTCAAGTCTGGTTTGCTGTTTCTCTTCGGCTTGGGTTGCTTGGATGATGGATTGATAGCTCTTGAGGTTTCTTTTGGCAACTTTTTGCTCTTGGTAAACTTTTGATTTGGGTAACTTTGCTTTGGGATGCTTGAGCTGATTGGGCATCACTTGGAAAAGGCTTTGCACCTTAGTAGTCTAAAATTAGAAAACTTGAGTGAAAACAGGCTTCTAGGGCAAGGTAAGTCACTGATTTTATGACCAAATACGTTAAAAAGGCTTATGAAACACCTGAAACTGGGCATGCAACAAAATGATCTCAGGCGATAATATTCAGGCAAGCCGTGCGATGCTTGTTCTGGTGAAGGCAGGTGACACTATTACCAGATTATGTCCGTGGGTTGCAAATTTTGGTGTTTTTGAGTTGTTTTAAGCACATGTGAAGCAAGCAGTAGTCATTAACAGACCTATCAAGGACAAAGAAACTTGATAGTATTAGGGGAGTCTTGTTTGAAGATGTTTTGGACAATGTTTAAGACTAAAAAAAAAATAAGCACATAGTTATCCCTACCAAAGAAAATGGTGAGAAGTCAAAATCTTTGCCCCATTGCTTATGTGCATACGTGCACCTCACACAGCCGTGTCACCCCCTAGAGGGCACCCGTGTTTTTGGTGTTTCCAAGGACTCAACAGTGTACGTTCAAAGGTTACCCTTGTAGCAGGGGCCAGTGTCGCAACCGCCTCCAAACGTCCAGGTGTATGCCTATGATGGGAATCTGTGTATGATAAACATACGGAGAGATTCTTCCCCCTCCTTGTGCAAAGATTATGACTCCTTTCGGAGATGAACTGGGTAGGCCACTAACTAAGAGGTTTTTACTTGGCTTCCGTTCACAATAACCTTCAGTGCCTCTGATACAGAGCTGGGGCCTCGCAGCCACACCAACACCTGAAAGTCACACACCCCCGCAAGCAGGGCTCGGAGCGGCGCCGCTCAGTGCAACAAACAGAGCCTTTCCATGATGATAGTCAAAGTCATGAAAAGGAAGTTACTATGGTTTTGGAGTCTTTAGACTCAACAAAACTTGCTTTATTATAGTGAGGTGGAATCACCGGCAATAGGTGTGTACTCACTTGGGTCGTTCCTGGAGGTTCAATTTCCGGCAGGCCCTCTAAAGGTGACTCAGGACTTGGCTCAGATTCGGGTTTCTGATTTTCTGATTCTCCTAAAGGGAGAAGAGCATACTTCTCTAGCCCATTTCTTTACCCAGACACACAAGACAAACTTAATCACCGAGTTAGTTTCACTCCACCAAATCCACACGCTTTTGGGTTTCTGGTTCTCTCTCAAGGAGAGAAGAGCATAATCCCCTGGCGAATAGAAATGCTAAAGATTCGCTAACTTTCTCCGCTTCCCTACGGATTCATCATATTAGTAAGATCATTAGAATTCTAGGTTCATTCATGGTCATCACCTCCATGTAATGAAGAGCCAAAATTCCTACTCACTATCGAAATCCACAAGAAATTTTAACGGAGCCCTAATTAAACTATGTGAATAAAGCAGGAAAGCAAACACAATGTTTTAATGATCTTCGGCAAACGTCCTGCATTCACACCATTAGTATGTTTTTTTTATGTCTTTGTCAAATCGTCCTGCAGAAAACTGTTATGCTGCAGAAAACAAAATTATTTTATGCAACAGAAAACAGAAAACTTGTTAGGAAAATGAAACTGTAAAACAGAAAGCAGGAAATTTTAGTTCACTGCCCCAGAATCTCGTGCGAGGAAGTACCTTGAGCGTGCGAGAAAACACAGGGTCCGCGCGAGAAAACAACAGTCCCGCGCGAGGAAACGCCAGTATCGCGCGAGAAAACACAGAACCAGGGGTGAAATTTTGTACAGTCTCGTGCGAAGAAACGCTACAGGAGCAGAATCTCGCGCGGATATCTCTGCACTCTCGCGTGAAAATCTGTACACAGACAGTACGGACTCGCAGAAAAAAAAGATTTTGTTGTTTAGAGAACCTGTAAAAATTTTCCTGAAAACCTGTAAAAAAATTTAAAAAGGCCAAAAAAAGAAACAAAAAATAACGTCCTGTAGAGTATACCAGGACCCTTGAAACCCTTAGCCTCAGAGCAAGATAATTAATGAAAATGAAAGGAAACCCGTTTTCAGGGCCCCACGGTGGGCGCCAAAAATGTGTGCACAGATGTGTGATCACACTTCTATGAGTCCTTGTATGCGAGAGTGCTCAACAGTGAGTTCTCACAAAATGACCCATAGCTCTCTATCTGAGAAGAGCATGGTTTGAATGTGGCCCTCAGATCAGCCTATTTTACCCATGCAAATACAACTCAGAATGAGAGATTCGAGTTGATCTAAATGAAACTATTCTAAACGATTTGCCATGCAAACTAAGCTAAACTAATTTATTGAAAATGAAATTAAGCTATATGTAATGGATTTAAACTAAAATGATTTGCAATTAATCTAAAATGTAAATTAATCTAAAATGTGAATGTGCAAGTTGAAATGCTAAATGATTACAAGCTATGAAATTCTGCAGCATAAGTTCGATATCAAAATTTGGGACGATTGAATGAGCATGAGAGGTCTCCTTTTATAGGAAAAGTTGGATTCGAATGTGAAAGTAGAAGCAATGTGGGATAAATGAAAAAGAGGAAACAATCATCATTTTTAGAAGGTTTGTAATAAAATGGAATTACATTTTATTTTCTTTTATTTTTATTCAATTTGTTTCCTTTTTCATCACAGGAGATCTTTTGAGAGAATATTTCATTTATTTAATTTTAAAGAATAATATCTCTTTTAATTAAATAAGGTAATATTATATAATTTAGAAATGAATATTAATTCAATAAAATAAAACCATTTAATTAAAAGAGGATTTTAATTAAATAACATTATTTCATTCAAAGAATATTAATTTTAATTAAATAATATTATTTTATTTATTAAAAAGGGATATATTTCTTTTAATTAAAAATTGATGGGATATTCAAACTTTAGGGAAAATTGAAATATTTATGATTTGATCAATAAATTTGATTTGAATGTATGACAAATATTGATTCAGGAATTGATATCGATAGATTAAATAAATGGGGCCCAAAGTCTAGGCGACCATTTTATGGTGCATACACATCCTTAGGATCATTTTTTGACATCTTCCTAGTTGCATCATAAGTCATCCCTTTTTTTATCTGCATCTAGGTCATCCTCTTAGAAATAGCATCATTCAGTCATCCTTTCATCATCTTTCCATCAACAATTCACAAATCAAGATCCTTGTCATTATCCTTCATCCTGATCCAAATCCCAGAGTCCAACATCCAAGTAAGAAATCCACCATTCTTGAGCCAAATCCAGTAAACCCAATCCCCAATACTTAGTGTCTTATCCTTTGAGTTTCTTCAAATCCTTATCCTAAATTAGAAATCTCCACCCTTTGACAAAGAATTGTCTAGGGAATCCATACTTGTCCTTGTAAGCCTCATCATCTCAAGCAAGAGATTGGCATGCATTGATAAGAATCTTGTCAGCCAAGATCATTAGTCTATCCTAGGTTGAAAATCCAATCCTATTTGATCCTACATCAGGAAGCAAGAAACTCATTTGACCAAAACTAAGTAATCATCCACCATCTTCCACCAATCATCCATCATCTCCTCAATCCAAATCCAACATCCCACCATCTTTCATCATCTCTCCATCCTTAAGTTGATCCAAGTTTGTGCATCACATCTTAGAAATCCACCATCTTTAGAGATTCTTTATATCTTCATCCATCATCCTTAGAGTTCTTGCATCCACCTAGCATTTGAATTTTCATCCTTAGATCTGCATTCCATGGCTACTAAGATGCAATCCAAGAGGAGAAGGAATATGGTTCCCAACATGGCCACTAGTTCATCTAATCCTAACAATCCTACCAGTGTGATGGTGACCTACAATCTAGAAATCCCACAAATTGACAATATATGGGACAAGCCCAATGGACCCCCGACTTTATTTTCCATGGAAACATTCATGAGCCATCTAGGACATGCACAAATAGTAAGTGCACTTATTTATCAGAATCGATAAACCATATTGGCTAACTTTGCACATGAAGGTACTCCCATTACACCACACCTCCAACCTTGCATCCCCATAAACACCATCCAAATCCCAGTAGAAGCCTATGATGAACTACAACTAATTTAGATCCTAATTGAAGAATCTATGATTTAAGATCACCAAGCTGATTGATTAGATATGTAATTTGATTAAATCAGTATTATGTTTTCATTGATGTCAACTAGTTTGACAACACTTATCTTGTAAGTTACTATATCAAAACATCTATAGAAAAGGAGTGAGAGAGATGAAGAACAAAATATCTACATGAGGAATATGGATATGATAGATGAGGCTAAGGAATACATTGAGTAACTTGTTGATGAGTCTATGACCTTATGATATTGACTTGATTATGTTTCATTCATCTATGATGAGGTAAAGAGCTGAAAGACACAAAGAAGTGTTGTCAGTTGATGAAGCATTTCAGTATACATCAATGGAGTGTAGTGTATACCAAGCATTATGTAAATTGATCTTGTGTTCATCAATGCATTTCTTTGTTAACTGAGAAGAACAGAATGAACTAAATGATTAGTTTAGCCGATAAGATTGATGAGCTGGAAAGTGTATGATTCTGAGGTAACAGATAATGGTTGTTACATAGATCGACAGCTAACAAAATGTAGGAAAGATCTAAAGGATGAGAATCAAATATGTTATTGACACAAGTGCCGATGTATGTTTAAGAGGCAAAGTCAATGAAGATGATTAAGCGGCAAAATTTGATGGAGCAGAAGAAAATGGTTTACATGTCTATATAAGAGACTAGAGATTTCACATTGAGTGTGATGTTGGAAGAAAAGGAAGCTCCAGAATCATCACATGAACAATTTTTCATGCATTTTGATCATATTGGTTAAGGAGAACCCTACTATAGAGAATTACTGAGTGACAGAGAGTGATTACTGATAGACAGTTAGTTGATACATTGTTGAATCACAAATCTCACATTGATCAGAAAGATTTTAATGAGCTGAACATTGATTTGTATATTTTCAATTGAAGTTGTATTAAGACAGATCACCTACTGTTACATATTTAACCATTGTACATAGTCAAATCTCTTAACTGAGTTTACTAAGAAAGTCTTATTATGTATCATTCATAGAATGAACATTGTTATCCTGTCAACCCTAGAGTGACTGCTAGTTAGATGATAACGGTTGGTCTTAAATCCTCTGACAAGGTCACAACTAACAGTGTGTTTATAACCTTTAACAGGGTTGGGTCTTCACCAACCTCACTTTAGAAGAGTGAATATTTTTGGGTTGCCGGTCCCAGGTGGTTTTTCCCTTCACAGGGTTTCCACGTTAAATCTCTTATGTTATGTGTTGATTGTGATGTTTGTTTTGATGTCATATTTACATGTTGCATATTTGATTTGATCGGTAACAACTATATGTTATTAGACTAATAATCAGTAAAATCATAGATAGTAAAAGTATTTTATGTTACTGAGCAACATAAATTGAAGTATTTGTTTTTGGATTATACATTTTGTATTGGGACAGTGATTAACTGATTCACCCCCCTCTTAGTTATTCTAAAAATTGGTATCAGAGCATTGGTTTCTTTGAATAGATTTTTTAGGACTTCAGTACAAAGATCTCAAAATGTATAAGAGGGAAGTGCCAAGACTAAACAAAGAGAAATTTGTAGTATGGCAAAGCCGGATGAAGTTGCACATATCTGGAATTGGGAATGCTGCACTAGAATTAATGGAGAATGGCTATATAGAACTGACACCTGGTCCCCTGACACTTGATCAACTAAAAGATAGGCATGAACACAATGTTAATATGATGGAAATTGCTCCTACCTATACTGATGCTGAATTTGAAGATATCAAAAGTTGCACTACTACAAAAGCCATGTGGGATAAACTTTCTCAAGTTTATAGTTGAGATGTGAATGTCAAAAGAGCTAGAGCAGAAAGCTTAAGGGGCAGATTTGATGATATGAAGATGAAAGAAGGTGAGAATATTGTGCAATACACAAATAGACTGAAAGAGGTAGTACATGCTATTAGAGCATCTGATGGAGTCATTAGTGAAGAAACAGTTGTAAGAAAAGTACTCAGAACCTTATTGTTGGTTTACGCAATTAAAATATCTGCTATTCATGAGACAAGGTTTCCATCTAGTAATGTACTTACACTTGACAATCTGATTGGTAAACTTACAACCTTTGAGTTAAATAACTTTGATAACAGTGTTGTTCCATCTGTTGAGCCTTCTTTCATGTCTTCTCTGAAGATTAGTAAGTCTAGCAAGAATAATAAGAATGATGATAGTGATACCAATATCGATGATGATCTTGATGAACTTGAAGCTCTTATGGCCAGAAGATTACCCAAACGTAAAGGAAGGTATAGAGGTAAGCTACCTTTGGCATGCTTTAAATGTAAAGAGATTGGCCACATCACTACAAGATGTCCACATAAGAAAGATGATGATAGAACCAAAGGCTAATTTGAAGGAAGCTATGGGAGAAGATTCAACGGAGGCTATCGACACAACAGAGATAACCAAGATAGTAATGACAAAGAGAAAAATGTATGTTTCATAGCCAAAGATAATGAATCTAAATCTGATGATGATGATGATGTAGAAGCTGTATTTTTTGCTATGAAAGATGACTCAGAGGAAGAAGAAGAAAAACATGAAGAAACAACACTGATCTCTAAAGTTAACAAAAAATAATACATGGATCATAGATAGTGGCTATACACATCACATGGAGGATCAGTTAAGATGGGTAATGACACACCCTATATAGTAAGAGGTAAAGGATCCTTGATGATAAATGATATAATAAAATGTGATAATTCTTATTGGGTAGATGGACTAAACTATAACTTGTTAAGTGTGGCACAGCTAAATAATTCAGGTCATCGAGTTGCTTTTGAGAGCAAGAAAGTGAAAATCTTTTATGATGGAGGAAGACTAGTTGGAACTGGAGCACAATCAAGAGGTAATCTATTTTATATTGATACTGATGAGTCTTCTTGCTTGATGATGAAAACTAAAGATGTTTGGTTGTGGCATAAAAGGTTATGCCATGTGAATTTTGATAACATGATTAAGATCAGTAAAAGGAAAAGAGTTAGAGGCTTGCCTAACTTGTCAAAACCTAATCATGTTATGTGTCATGAATGTCAGAAAGGGAAAATAACTAAATCTAGTTTCAAAAGTAAGGATTACTCAACAAAGAAGATACTTGAGTTGGTTCATACTGACCTATGTGGTCCTATGAGAACTCAGAGTTATTATGGTGATAAATACTTTATTCTTTTTGTTGATGACTGTTATGTTGTAAAAAGAAAAATTTGAAGCATTTAAGATGTTTAAGTGGTATAAAGCTAAGGTAGAAAAAGAGACTGGTAAGGAATTGAAATGCCTAAGATCTAATAGAGGAGGTGAATTTATCTCTGATGAATTTAGTGATTTCTGTAATGAGCATGGTATTAAAAGATAGGTCTCTGCACCGAGGACACCTCAATAGAATGGGATTGCTAAAAGAAGGAACAGGTCAATAGTTGACTGTGCTAGGACACTGATGCTACAAAAGAATGTTTCTCAGACATACTGGAGGGAAGTTGTCAGTACAGTTGTTTATGTACTTAACCGAGTTCAACTGAAGAAGGACACCAATAAGACACCCTATGAGTTGTGGTTTGGACACAAACCTACTGTAAGTTATTTCAAAAATTTTGGAACTAAATTCTTTATTCTATAGGATGAGAGAATGGTAAATTTGACTCAAAAGGTGATGAAGGGATATTTCTAGGATATTCCACTAAAAGAAAAGCATATAAGTGTCTGAATAAAACTACTAATAAAATGATTGAAAGCACTAATGTCCGAGTTGATGAGTTTGATGAAAATAATGCAGAGGAAAGTATAAAGGAACTGGAAGACTATGGTAGATTCACTTACATTGAACAACCAGAGTATCTACCAAAGCCATAGCCTGTGATAACTGGTCAGCAGGAAAATAATACCGAACACAGGAAAGAGAAACTGATGAGCAAGATGGCCCTACCAAGAAAGCTAATGAACCTGCACAAGATGAACAAGAAAGAAGAAATAGGATACTAGTGATTTTGTCAAAAGACATCATCCTGAAACACAAATTATTGGAGACAAACAAGCTGGCATGAAAATAAGGAGCTAAGCAAGACAAGGTACATGTCTAGTTTGTGATTATGAACTGAAAAATGTAAAAGTTTCATTAGAAAATGATGAATGGGTTAATGCAATGAAAGACGAAATAGAACAGATAGATAAGATCAAAACCTAGACCTTAGTACCCTGACCTAAAGATAAAAATGTTATCGGTACTAAGTGGATATTCATGAACAAGCAGAATGAGAATGGAGAAGTAAGAAGAAATAAAGCTAGATTGGTATGTAAAGGATATGCACAGGATGAAGGAATTGATTATGGTGAAACATTTTCACCTTTTGCTAGATTGGAAGGAGTCAAAATGCTACTTGCATATGCTACACACAAGAAATTCAAGGTTTATCAAATGGATGTCAAGTCAGCGTTTCTGAATGGAATACTTGAAGAAGAAGTCTACATAGAACAACCTGAAGGGTTCGTTGATCCAGAAAAGAAAGACATGGTATTTAGATTACATAAATCTTTATATGGTTTGAAGAAAGCACCAAGAGCTTGGTATGAGAGGTTGCATACTTATTTGTTAAGTATAGGATTTGTAAGAAAAAGTGAGAGCAACAATTTGTATATGAAAGGAGATACTAATGATACAGTTCTTATTGCTAAAATTTTTGTGGATGACATTATATTTGGAGGTCAAGATTAAATCTGTAAAGCCTTTGCTGATGAAATGAGGAATGAATTTGAGATGTCTATGTTTGGAGAGATTAAGTTCTTTCTAGGACTATAAGTGATTCAACAGAGTGATGGGATATTCATCTCACAATCAAAATATATCAAGGAAGTATTGAAAACATTTGGCATGGAAGATGCTAAACCTGTGGGAACACTGATGGCTACTAGATGTAAACTGACTAAAGAAGATGAAACTACAGAGGTGAACTAGATACTATATCGATCAATGATTGGTAAGTTAATGTATGTAGTTCATAGTAGACCAGACATAGCACATGCTGTGAGAATAGTTGCTATATTTTTTGCTAATCCTAGAGAATCACACATGATTGCTACTAAAAGAATCTTAAGATACCTAAAGAAAATAGAGGACTATGGACTCTGGTATCCTAAGTAAGGCAAGTTTGAACTCAGAGTCTATACCGACGCTGATTGGGTTGGAAATGTGGATGACAGAAAAAGCACCACCGGAGGAGCATTTTTCTTTGGTGAAAGACTTGTTACATGGACAAGTAAGAAATAGGCTTGCATTTCTCAGTCTATAGCCAAAGCAGAGTATGTTTCTACTACTACAAAATGTTCAAATATTGCATATATTAAGTAATTTTTGGAAGGTATGAATGAGATAATCACTAAGCTGGTGATTATATACTATGATAACACCAGTGCAATAAACATTTCAAAGAATCCAATGATGCATTCTAAGACAAAGAAATGATCACAACCTCAATTAGCTTCATCCTTTCCTTCGTACACCAACTATTTATCTCTACCACCCACTACATCTCAAATAGTACCGCCACCGCAACAACAAAGTTCATCTCACCTTGCCAGCTACCTTGTGCAACCACCTCCTATCATGAGCTTCCCAACATCCATTCCACCCCTAAGAAATGCAAGAATGAATCCTTCCTACATCAACCAAGTGCAAATCCAAGTGCATCAAGGACCATCCTATCAGTAAGCTGCACCATTCCATCAGCCTCCTCCACCACAACAACACTTCCCAGCACAACAACAACAACATCCTATTGTTCCACAATAACAACAAGCATCATCCTACCCATCAAAAATACAATATCCCATCATCCCATAGCAAGAATAGTCCACTTCATATCCTCCACAACAATATGCTCCCATACCTCAGCAATTATATCCTCCCCAGCAACCATGACACCAACATCCATTCCAAACCACCTATCCTATTAGGTAATATCCATATCCCACTCTGCAATATCCACCTCAAAATCATCCCTTTTCACCAACACCATTAGATCCTTTTCTAATGGGAGTACCCGCTCCAATGCTAAGTGGGAAGAGATGAAGAATGCTCTTAAAGAGCTAAAAGATGGAACAGAGAGAAAGACCTTCAAATTTGAGGAGGTTTGTTCCTATCCCTTTGAAAAATTGATCATAGCTATCCCTTTCACTAAACATTTTGAGACACCCAAATTTGATAAATATCAAGGGAAAAGAGATCTAGTAAGCCATGTCAAAGAGTTCTATATGGAATGCCAAGAAGTGGAATATAGTGATAATTACCTTATGCGCCTATTCCCCAAAATCTTGGGAGGAACCGCTATTGAGTGGTTCTACAAAATACCCTTCCAAACAATCTCAACCTTTGTCGAGCTCTTTGAAAAGTTCATCACCCAGTATGTCCACAATGTTGAGAATGAGTTGTCTTTGTTGGACCTTTGCAACTCAAAACATAAATGAGGAGAAATCCTAGCTGACTATTTGCAATGATGGAAGAACCTCACTACCAGGTTATCATACAAGCCACCTGAGAAGAATCTAACCAAGATCTTTATCGATAACTTGCATCCCAAACTATCCCACTTCATGACCTAATGAACTGCATCCAAACTTACCAAGATATCAAAAGAAAGGGGATAGACATTGAAAAAGGTCTCCTAGATGAAAGCACAATCTAGCATTACAAAGATGATTCCCACAACAAGCTTAGTAATGACAAGCATGGTTACTAGAATCAAGATAAGAATATTGTTACCGACAAAGCCACTAACACCAAGTATGTCCAAATTGTTGTGGTCAGGCCTACACCAACTCTTGCATACCAACAACAACAAGAACCTAACAATCAAAAACCTCTACAACTGTATCAAGTGCTAATCAATCCGCAACCCATGCAAAATTCTCAAAACCAACATCTAAATCCAACCTATTAGACTAATGCCATATCAAAAACTCCCAATCAGAATAGGCCTCAAGCTCAGACTCACCAAAAGAGAATCTTCATGCCTCTTGGTGAACCTTTGGACGTAATATTTCATCGAATGGCCAAGGCCAATCTAATCACTTACCCACCAACTCAACAATTTGATGATGCCACTCTCAAACCTAATTGGTACAAATATCATGATTTCTATGATTATCATCATGTCAAAGGAAACAATACCCTAAGGTGCATGAAGCCAAAGCATTACATCCAAGATCTTATTGATAGGAAAGAGATCCAGGTGGACACACCAGCCCAAGCTTCACCTAATGCCAATTTGTAGATTTATCAGAATGTGTTTTCACAACAAAATGTTGGGAAGAACCAGGATAATGCCAATCCTCCACCCTAGAACCAAGGAAAAGGAAAGCAAGGAGACCATGCTGACCATAAAGACTATACTACTGCTCATATCAACTACAAAAAATTCATTCGATGTATAACCCAAGTTGGGCCCACAGTCAATGTCATCCATGTCAAAGGAGAAGATAGTTAGTGTATTATTACTACTCGTAGAGGCTAGATATCTGTCATTGGTGCCAATCCAATGCCAACACACAATGCACAATACAACCTTATAGAACATCTTGGGAATACACCTGCCCAAATATCCATCCTTGACCTTCTTTGCACTTCACCCATCCATCAAGATATCCTCAACCGAGCCCTCCAAGAAGGACATGTCCCAACAGACATAAATACCATCGAGATTGAGAATCTTGTGGGACATTTATTAGTGTCTTGTTGTCTCTCCTTCAAACCATCAGATATACCAACTATTGAGCCAGACCGCAATCTCCCCCTCTGCATCGCCATCATGATCTGAGACTTTTCCATAAAAAGGGTCATGATAGATAAAGGCTCGACTCTAAACTTGTGCACTTTGAAGTTCATTCAGCAAATAGGGTTCACAGAGCCTAACATATCACATGAGGTCATCACCATCAAGGAATATGATAACTTGGAGTGTACCTCTAATGGTACCATTATTTCTCCTATCAAGCTAGCCCTTGCAACTCAAGACACCATTTGCCACATTGTTGATCTTGATTTACCATTTAACATCCTCCTCGACTGACCATGAATCCATTACATCAAAGTCGTACCATCTACATATCATCAGTGCATCAAATTCCCTCTTCAAGGCACTAAGGTCACCATTCATGTAGACCCCCAACCCTTTGTATATTGTCATGCATTGGAAGAATCATCCCCTCATTACACCCATTATCCTGGAACTGAAATTGGCACTTCTATTGCCAGCTCTTCCCAATCCCATAGCGATCAAGAAACAATCCTCACCTCCACTCTCTCTTCTATCAAGATCAACAACTAGGGATGTGGTGAGTACAAATTAACTGATGCATTTGTAGTAGGGTTCATACCTCTTGATCCACATACACAAGGGTGCTTGAGTCACCAAAGAAAGCCTACTCAAGCCGAGCATGAGATCAAGAAATTGGGACCAATGAATTTTTTTTCCCATGGACATATAGATAGACTTGAGATGGACCTTGACATCAATTGATGGTTGTACAGAGATCCCCCACCACCTGACACTAAAATTCTTGGCTACTTCAAAGACAAATATCCACAATCACACAAGTACACCAAAGAACAATGGAAATACCAAGGCAGTGGTCTAGGACCACAAGAAGGCAGAAGAAAAGATCCAATCGAAGCCTCAAAGAATCCAAAGAATCAAGGTCTTGGCTTTAATACCCCTCACCTACGTACACAAGAACCCAATACTATGACTGGGGGTACTAAGTTGACCCATGTTCCCTTCTTGAATATCCATGACAACCTCATAGAGATCAAAGACATCCCTGAAGAGGAAGAAAATAAATCATATGATGACATCTTCAATGATGATACCCTCTTGGATGCTTCTATCCTCCATCAACTCACCATTAACATCATAAAACTTCCCCTCATCCACCCCAAACTCATAGACTGGGATCAACCAAGCATTACACATAACGATGAGTTCCAAAGAACACAAGCTCTCCTAAGGTTCATGGGAACATTAGGCCAACAAGAAGATCAACATCAAGAATTAGTTCATGTCTATGAGCTAGACCCTAAAGGATATTTCGGGGAAGAGGTATACTCTAGCCACAAAATTGAAAAAGAAATAGAAAAGAACGATTCCTTATGTGAAAACCCCTTTGGGTCACATTTTGATTCTAAGAAAGAGAAACTAAATGATGTATCTTGTAGTGAAAACCTCTTTTAGGTACAAGAAGATGGAGACTTGCCTCTTCCTCCCATCCAGGATTATAAACCCAAGAAGTCACCTATCATCATTGAGGAAACCAAGCTAGTTAACTTGGACATAGAAGAATGCCCAAGAATCACCTACATTGCAGCATCTTTAAATGAGGGTGAAGAAATGTCTCTCACTAAAATTCTCCACAAAGCCATCACCAACTTTTTATGGTCATATGCACATATCCCTGGGCTTGATCCAAATCTTGTTGTGCACAATATTGTAGTGGATCCCAATGTCAAGCCGATAAAGTAGAAGCCACACAAGATGCAACCTAAGGTAGCCCTATTAGTAAAAATAGAATTGGAAAATCTCCTCGATGTGAAGATCATCAGAGCTATAGATTATTCAGATTGGATCTCCAAATGGTTCCTTTCACTAAGCCTTCCAAAGAAATAAGAATATGTACTCACTTTAGGGAACTCAATAAAGCATATCCTAAGGATGATTTCCCGCTACCTAACATAGACATGATAGTAGATCTTATAGCGGGCCATGAGATGTTGTCACTCATGGATGGCTTCTTGGGATAAAATCATATCCGAATAGAAAAATAAGATTAGCACAAAACAACATTCGCCACACCATGGGGTACCTTCTGCTACAACATAATGTCATTCAGGATAAAAAAAATGTAGGAGCCACTTATCAATGATCAATGACATCCATCTTTCATGACATGATAGACAAGATCATAGAAGACTATTTGGATGATATTCTTACAAAATCTAAGACATGATGCAAACACCTAGACATCCTTGAAAGTGTGTTCGATCGTCTCCAGCATTATGGCTTAAAGTTCAATCCAAAGAAGTGTGTCTTTGGTGTAACATATGGAAATTGTCTAGGCTTCATAGTATCACGATGCGACATAGAGATTGATCCCCAAAAGGTCAAAGCCATTATAGAAATGCCTCCTCCTAGAACACTCAAGTAGCTCAAGAGCATATAAAGAAAGCTTCCATCAGTGTGTCAATTTATATCACATCTCACAGACAAATTGCAACCTATTACGCATCTGCTCCATAAGGACACAAGCTTCAAATGGGATCCTATCTGTCAGAGAAGTTTTGAAAGCATAAAAGAGTATCTAGCCAACTCTCCCATCCTTGTACCACTAGTTTCAATACTCCCTCTCATACTCTACATCTCAGTGACCACTATAGCACTGGGGGCACTCTTAGCACAACATGATGATGACAACAAAGAGAGAACCATTTATTATATCATTCAAACTCTAGTTGGCTATGAGCTCAATTATTCACCAATGGAGAAAGCATGCCATGCAGTGGTCTTCGCCACTCAAAAGCTTAGACATTACATGCTCAGCCATACAATCAAGATCATCTCAAAGGTGGACCCACTCAAGTATCTACTATCTAGGACAACACTCATAGGCTGTATGGAAAAATGGGTCATGCTACTCAGGGAGTTTAGCATCCAATACATAGATCAGAAAGAAATCAAAGGGAAAGTAATTGTCAATCAACTAGCAGAAGCACCTCTGGTGGCTACATATCCACTAATGATGAAATTTCCTGATGAGAATCTATGTATGATCAAAGAACAACCCATATGGAAACTATAAGTTGATGGCTCCTATACATCACATGGATCAGGAGCATGAATCCTATTTTTCACACCTCAAGGTGACTATATTCCAAAATCATTCAAGTTAGGATTCCCATGTACTAATAACATTGCAAAATATGAGGCACTCATCCCAGGCCTCAAAACTACCATCCAATGGAATATAACAGAACTTCAAGTGTTTGGAGATTCATAGCTAATTATGAAGTAGGTCCTAGATGAATTTCAGACAAAGGATGACAAGCTTCTACCCTACAAAGAACTGGTTGACAGACTAAAAGAGCATTTCTTGAATCTACAGTTCACATAGATACAAAATCTTTAGAACAAAGCGGCTAACACAATGGTGACCATCAGATCCTTATTGGAAATCTCTCACAATGCATCACAGTATGAATTCTTAGTCAAGCAGCTATACATGCCTACTTATGAGAACACCAATTCAGAAATGGTGTGTGTCTTGGTTGGTCCTTAGTCCCTATAGTACCATGACATCCATGCATATCTAAAAAATAGTATCATATCTCCCCATCTCACCAAGACCCAATGCCAAAACCTAATTCAAAGAGCTTCCTATTACACTCTTGTATCCAACACCCTTTATCATTGAGGATATTATAACATCCTCTCTAGGTGTTTAGATTCAAATGAAGCCATCCTGGCTTTACAAGAGGTCCACACTACAATTTTTGGTGCTCACATGAGTGGCCTAGTTCTAGCAGAGCATTTCCTTTGAGTCAGGTACTATTGTCCTACAATGGAACATGACACTTGTGAATTTTTTAGGAAATGTCTACCATGTTAGCAACATGCAAATCTGATTCATGCACCAGCACAAGACTTGCAACCCATTGTGCCACCTTGGCCATTTTCATGTTGGGGCTTCAACCTCATTAGGTTAATCACTCCCCTTTCCTTAGATGGACATAAGTATATCATAATAGCCATAGAGTACTTCACAAAGTGGGTTGAAGCAATTTGACTCACCCTCACTACTGGCATCCAAATATCCAAGTTCATCTTATACTAGATCTTTTTCCACTTCAGCATACCATCTGCCATCTTCACAGACCATGACACACCTTTTGAAAACCAACATGTAGATGATTTGTGTGCCAGAATCCACATCCACCATCATTTCTCTAGTCCATACTTCCCCCAAGGAAATGACCAAGCTGAGGAAACCAATAAAACTATCTTGAAAATCCTCAAGAAGGTTGTCAATGATTATATTCATGAATGGCACCTCCAAATAAATTGCCCTTTGGGCCTACCGTACTTCTTATCGCACTCCCAAAAGCACCACCCTCTATTCCCTTGTATATGGTGTCAAGGTTGTTCTACCCATTGAGGTTGAGCTCCCATCATTGTGTGTCTCCATGAAGAACTATATCACTGATGAAGACTACCATGTGGCATGTCTCACATAGCTGGACTTGTTAGATGAAAAGATATAGCAAGCATATGATCACCTGGTTGCATACCAGAATTGACTCAAAAGGAATTATAACAAGAAGACCCATCCAAAACATTTCCAAGTGGGTGACATGGTCCTAAAGGAAAATCAAAAAGTGCAAGTACACCAAGAGAAAAAGGGAAAGTTTGAACCTACTTGGTTGGGCCCCTATGTTGTCACAACATGCTTTGGCTCTAGAGCCTATCAGTTATCAACACCAAAATGTGAGTGCTTGAATGATTCTATCAACATCATACATCTGAAGAGGTTCTATGCCTGAACCAGATCCTCCATATTCAGAAAATCCATAAAAATTCAAAAATCCAAAAAAATACAAAAACATCAAAACAAGAAGCATAGAAAAATAATCATCTAATGGTGAAAACTTGGCAACTCAAGCACCCTAGACAAGTATGTTTGTGAAAACCTAGAAATAGGTACCATATATAGTGGACTGCATCATTATCTATCAAACTCCCATCCCCCCATCCCAAATCCTAGTCCTCTTTATCCAATCCCCATCCCCATCACCAACCCTTCAAACCAAAGTGTTCTATCCTCAAGCCTATCCAATACAATAATAAGATCCTCTCCCCAATCCTGAGCTTCCTATATATATCTTGTATAGTACAATCCTTCCTATATATATCCTGTATAGTGAGATCTTCTTGTTCAAAATCCCTGAGCTTCTATACATATCCATTGTAAATCTTTCACTACAATATTTGGGGTCAAATTTTGATGCCAATTTCAATAGCACTACCATTTGTGTGTGTTTTTTGTGTTTTTTTTTGCAAGTACTCCTAAGGGTGTCATAATAGTGATAGTGACATCATAATTTTGACACCCGCGTGATTATAAACAAAAAAAAAGAAAGGCTCATTTGTAATTTTTTTGATTGAGCTACGAAGAGGGAAGAGGGCACTAGAATTTTTCTTGCATGCGCGAAGAGGGCACTATGCACGAAGAGGGCACTAGAAGTTTTCTTGCGTGCGTGAAGAGGGTACTAGACTTTTGCTTGCATGCACAAACTTGGCCCTAACTCTACATAGATTCAAGGTAGGAATTCAAGTTTTTCTCCTCATCTTCTATGCATTCTTTGATGGTTATGTGTATTTTTTGTATATTCAAATGGCATTGTATTTCACTGGTTTTATGCCATGTCTTTTTTATTACTTGGTTTTATGGCATTTTATTTCACTGGTTTGAAGCTAGGGCATCCATTTATTACATATTTACTCACTGCTTGGGGCCCATGAGTTTTGATATGGGCATACATGATGTAAATTTGGTCACTATTTTTCCTTCTCCGTGTACAACCTGTGAGTTGTAGACTAGGGCATCATGTATTTATTTATCCCATTAAGGAAACAATTTATCACAGCTACATACTCTGTATCACAATCCACTAATTTGATCATTCATAGAACATTCATCATAGGTAGCACATTCAACAGTGGATTATGTTGAATGTGCTACCTATGATGAATGTTCTATGAATGAATGTGTTACCTATGATCTAGCATTAAAGATCAAGATAATTAAAAATTAATTTTTCTAGTTCAGTTATATATATTATAAATGATTACAACAATAATCAGTTTTGTTTCTTCCTTTTCCATATAAAGTTGATAATTTTAGAATTTCATATGAATCTAGTGATGATCGAAAGGCCTTGCACTCCTAAAATTTTGAGTTATAAGGTTATTGTCCTTTTCTATAATTCTTTCCAAGAAGTCACCTAGGGAACTCATAAATATACTTTCAGAGTTGCTATAAAGCATTAACTAATTGGAGATGAAAAATAACATATTCGTTCCATGCATATGTGGTAAAAATTCAGGAGATACTAAAGAAGACTTGCTATTTTTCAGACAAATCTTCATTGTCCCCCACAAAAAACTAAGTAAAAACTACTCGACCCTTAATTTGTTTAACAATGCACCATATTACATAAAGTAGGTTCTATCACACATGTCACATACTCTCTTTAAACTCACAATACATTGCATGTGTAGTAAAAAACACATGAGATTCTAAAGAAGGCCTCACTCTTAATCATCCAAATCATCCTTGTACCACACAAAAAACTATGTGATAACTATGTCTACTCCAACCTTAATTGTTTAAGAATTCATCATATCAGATAAAGTATGTTCTATTACACATAGCATAGACTCTCTTCAAAATCATCAATCATTGCAGAAAAATAACTAATATAACTGATCTAATGACCTCCTTCATGCTAGTAGTCTACAGAATTAGACCTTTATTTTAAATGCATTTAACACAAAAAAAAATTACAAAAATGAACCAATGGCATGTTTACAACAAAGAAATAGAATGATAATAATATGCTAAAAATTCTATTCTATTTAATACATGCCAAAGGACCAGTCCCACCAAGATGCCAATGGCATTCATCATTTTCAAGTAAAAACTTAGAAAAGGTACAGTTTATCTTGATTCTTTATTAAATAGCATTTGAGAGTGAAATCTCAAATAGTTTAGAGTAGTCTACTTTGTGTTTTTTTAATTTTTATTGCTTGTGTTGTACATGAAGTTTCAATTAATCCATGGAAAGGTGAACCAATTTCAATTGATCCATGGAAAGGTAAACAAGTGTTTCAATTGATCCATCAAGAGGCGAACAAGCATTTTGACTGATTTATGAAAAGATGAACAAGCTCACAATAGGTGAAATCTTAAAAAATTATGACTGTTTCTTGAAAAAGTTTGTCATTCATGTGTTGTTATTTTAAACCCTTTTTCACTAGAGAAGGAAAATCATCATCTCAAAGTTACAGTTATAGAGTTTCCCCTTTGTTTGATTCACTTTCAGTACCATTTACTCACTCAAGTTCCCAAAAAGGAAGCAGATCACATATAGCTTATAACCTTCACCACACTCATTATGGAAGAGAGCATCTGACACAATTGTATGCAAAAAATAAAATAGATTTTAACTTTCACTTGAGGAAAAGAACACATTAATTTGCAAATGCAAGACATAAAGCAAAAATTGATAATTATGCTTATAAGATTCTAGAATGTTATTATATAAGCAAACAGAACAAAGAAATTATCCACAAAAATTTAAAAATGTGTAATGGTTCAAAAGATATAATAGGTCACCTTGAACATTGAAATACATAGTGCAGGAGTAAAAAATCCCATATGAGCTCAATATCCAATCAATATAACTTAAATTGCACATGAAATAGTACTACACTCTGATAATAGTAATGCAGCTTGTTAACATCTTTTACATGGAAGCAATTCAAGTTATTTTCTCTCTAATGTTAAATAGACATAGAAAATAACTATAAAGCTATAGAAAATAGGGTTGCCTTCTCAGGTGGCACACTATAAAACACATATACTTCCCCTTGGTATGAAAGAGTGATTTGATTAGTGGCCTACGACCAGATATGTACAATCACCTGAGAATCTCCAAGATTACCTCCTACCAAAGGAATATTAGCCTCCATACCAGCATTGTCACCACCACCTTCATCTGTCTCTTCTCACATACCATTGTCATCACTATGGTGAGGCAAGTGTGCATCCTCATGCATATAATGCATATGAAGGTGCCTTGAATCTGTGCCTAGAACCTAGGCCTCAGGTTGTCCATGTACAGGACCTTCCATTTGGCCTTGAATGTACATATCATGCATATGCACATGGTGACCACCTACGTGTCCCTAAGGAGAACCATGCATATGAGGTTGCATGTGAGTATAATAGCCATGATGATTGTGAATTCTCTATGTTTCAACATCTAGATGGTCTGTATCAAATATCTTCCTCACATAACTTCAATTAAGTCTCTATCAAACCCCTTCACATAGAACTAATGAATTTTGTAGCTGAAATCAAATAACACTAGAAAAGCTCCTTTAGATCTCTTAGATAGGAACTAGATGACCTAATTCACCCTGCATATCAATTTAAGTACTAAAACACGAGGAGTTGGCCCCTTCAACAAATTAAATTTAAGTACTCTCATATAAAAATCTACCACTTTCTCCTCAAAATAGGAAGGTGTCAACAATTTCTCAGGTCCTAAACCTAGCACAGATAGAATATACTGAGTCAATTATTTTTCATTGGAAGTTGCATAATTTTCTATTAATAAAAAATAATAAGACATAAGGATGCAGTCAATAGTTTTTTTGATAAATCATTTACTGCTAAAGGATGATAGTATTTTAAATTCTAATAACTAAATAGAAAAAAGTTACAACAAAATATTATTTACAATAAAACAGTGACCCTTAGGCATGGGTAGGACAATTCCATCCATCTCTCTGAGAGCCTTGTCACCTATCTATGCAATCAGAATATCTGCTATTCATGAAATGAGGTTTGCACCTAATAGCACTCTTACTCTTGATAGTCTGACTAGAAATTTAACAACTTTTGAGCTGAATAGTTTTGACAATAGTGTTGTACCAAGTGTTGAGTCTAGTTTTATGTCTTCTCTAAAGATTGGTAAATCTAGTAGTAAGCATAATATAAGGAATGAAAGTGATAGTAATACTGATGATGAGCTTGATGAAATTGAAGCACTCATGGCCCGGAGACTACAGAAAGGTAAAGGTAGATATAAGGGAAAGTTACCTTTAACTTGTTTTAATTGTAAAGAAGCTGGCCATATTATTGCAAGATGTCCTAATAGGAAAGAGGATGACAAAGACAGAGACCTATGTAGTGATGGGAAGTATGGAAGAAGAAACAACAGAGGCTACCGACACTATAATAGAGATAACTGAGATCACAAAGATAAGGGCAAAAAGGCATGTTACCTTGCAGAAGAAGATGACTTTGACACTGACATTGAAGATGATATTGAGGTGGTTTTTGTTGCAATAAAAGATGATTAAGAAGAGGATGAAGGGTATGTAGAAACAACACTTATCTCTAAATTTAGTAAGAATGATACTTGGATCATTGATAGTGGTTGTACACATCACATGACTGGTGATGAAGATAAGTTTGATCATCTTGAGAATTATAATGGAGGATCAGTGAAAATGGGAAATGACACACCTTGCATGGTTAAAGGAAAAGGATTTATTCTATTCAATAATAAAATTAGATGTGATAATGCATACTGGGTAAAAGGACTTAATTACAATTTTTTGAGTGTAACACAGCTAAATAACTCAGGTCACTGAGTTGCATTTGAGAGAAAGAAGGTGAAATCTATGATAAAAATAGAAAGCTTGTTGGAATAGGTGGACAATCAAAAGGTAATTTATTTTATCTTGAAAATGCTGAGACTTCTTGTTTGGTGGTGAAAAATGGAAATGCATGGTTATGGCATAAGAGGTTATGTCATGTAAATTTTGATAACATGATTAAGATTAGTAGAAAGAGAAAAGTTAGAGGATTTCCTAGTCTAACCAAACCTGAACATGTTATGTGCCACCAATGTCAGAAAGGGAAGATGACAAAATCTAGTTTTAAAAGTAAGGACTACTCATCTAAAGGAATTTTGGAGTTGGTTCACACTGACTTATGTGGTCCCATGAGAACTCAAAGCTACTATGGTGATAGATAATTTTTTTTGTTGATGATATAATCTTTGGAGGATAAGATCTAATGTTCAAATCTTTTGATGATGACATGAGAAAGGAATTTTAGATGTCTATGTTTGGAGAGATTAAATTCTTTCTAGGTTTGCAGGTTATACAATAGAAAGATGGGATTTTCATCACTCAATCAAAATACATTAAATAAGTATTGAAAACTTTTGGCATGGAAGATGCTAAACCAGTGGGAACACTGATGGTAACTGGCTGTAAATTGACAAAATTTGATGAATCTGGAGAAGTAAATCAAACTCTACATCGATCTATGATTGGTAAACCGATGTATGTTGTACATAGTAGGCCTGATATTGCACATGTAGTAGGGTTTATGGCTAGATTTTCTACCAATCCTAAAGATTCACATGTGGTTGCAGTAAAAAGAATCTTGAGATACTTGAAGAAAATAGAAGACTATGGATTATGGTATACATTTTAAGGAAAATTTGAGCTTAGAGTTTACACTGATTTAGATTGGACTAGAAACATAGATGACTGGAAGAGCACAACCGGTGGAGCATTCTTTTTAGTGGAAAGGCTTGTAACTTGGATTAGCAAGAAACAAGCATGCATTTCTCAGTCCACTGTTGAAGCAAAGTATATTTTTTCTTCTAAAAATTATTCAAATATAGCTTGGATTAGATAAGTGTTGGAAGGAATGAATGAGGTAATCACTTACCTAGTGATTATATATTGTGACAACACTAGTGCTATAAATGTTTCAAAGAATCCCGTGATGCATTCTAAAACAAAGCACATATACATTAAGTACCACTACTTGAGAGAACAAGTTCAAGAGAAGTAGGTCAAACTAGAATTTGTAACATCTAAGGAACAACTTTTTGATATCTTTACTAAACCATTACCAGAGGACACATTTGAATATTTGAGGACTAGTCTTGGGGTCCGTCAGCTGTCTACCGATCACTAAGGTGATCTGGAGGTTGCATCAACATATACTTATCAGAAGATCATTCATGTTGATGCACATAGCTCACACTTTGGATTTTGTCTAAGGTTGTGAAAGATTGTAGAAGATGGAAAAAAAAAATTTATATGTACACTGAAGGTACATGATATGAACCGAACAACAAAGAATTACTTGGTTGTTGCAAAGTTGTTTGTATATTTTCTTTGGCATTGTTGTCAAAGGGAAAGAGAATGAATATGGAAAATTAGTTATTAAGAACACAAAGAAAGGGAGAGACATATTTTTTGCTAAGAAAAAAGGGAATCTGAGAACTGAAAAAGATCAAATCCATAGGGAGAGTCTGCACTTGTAATGTTGTTATGTTTTGTAGTGATTAAACATGTTAAATTTGAGCTTACCAAGCTATAGCATTTTTCTTACATAGTTGTAGAATACATGTTTGGTATATTCATGGCATATTTTCATATTGATTGTGTTTCCATCAATGCCAAAGGGAGAGATTGATGAACTACAACTGATTAAATATTTGAACAAACTGAAGGAACAATGATTAGAGATCACCAAGTGCTGAAATGATATGTAAGATGATTAAATCAATCAATATGGTGTCATTGATGTCAACTAGTCTTGATAGTACTTATCATGTTAGTTACAAACATTTGAACATCTATTGAAGGAAGAAAAGATCAAGAACTGAGATATCTACATGAGGAAAAGATGGATATGACAGATAAGGATAATGAAAACATTGGGTAACTTATTGATGAGTCTATGGCTTTATATTGTTGACTTGAGCATGTTACATTAATCTATTATGAAGAAGAGATTTGAATTTGATCGAGTACATATGGTCAGTAATTGAAGATTTATGTATACACTGAGCTAATGGAGTGTATACTGACTGACAATATTAACCGAGCTAGTTCAACTAGTTATCGCCGACGCATTTGTATATCAACCAAGTATGGATGAAAACATTAAATGCTAAGAACAGACAACTGAAATTGATGAGTTGGATATTGGTATGATTTCAAGATTAAGGATGAAGTTTTTTATGAGATCCACAGCTAAAAAAATTCAAAGAAGATCTAAAGGATGAGATTGAAATGTGATATGGACACATCTACCGATGAAGGTTTAAGAGGAAAAATGGATGAAGAAGATTAAGCGAAAAAATCTAATGGCTGATATGAAAACAATTTTCTTGTCTATATAAGAGATATAAGTTTTATTATTGAAACATGTTGGAAGAAGAAGACTATAGATAATTCACATGAAGAATGTATTCATGCATGCTTGATCATACTCGTTAGTGAAAGAACAGAGACTGCAGAGTTTACTGAGCGTCAAAGAACCATTTACCGAGTGAAAGTAAGCTAAAGAATATTGAAGAAGTGAATTGATTAATGATCAAAGGATTTTTATGGGCTAGGCATAGATCTGAATATCTGCAATTGAGTTGTATTTGAATCAGATCATTATTGTATCAGTTTAACCATTGATTCATAAAATCTCTTAACCAAGTGGACTTAATCGTCTTATATTCTTCCCTATGTCATTCAGAGAATGTACATTGTTATCTTGTTGACCCCATAGAGAATGTTGGTCAAAAGTTAATTGTTAGTGATAAATCCTCTAACTAGGTCACACCTAACAGTGTTAGGAATGAATGCAAAGTATTTTGGTAGTCATTATGTAGCAGTTGTTGTTGCATTCATGACTTGGATTGTCATTGATGTCAACACAGTGATATTCTGGATATCAGCAGGGAAGCAAGTACAATTTTGTTTTGCACACATGTTGTATTGTAGATTAGATTTTGCACAATTGATGGTATGTTCTTTGGTGTGTTATTAACCTATGGTTAATAGCGCAAAAAGAAATTCATTCATTTATGAGAGTTATGAGCATTTTGGTGAAAGCAGTGTTTAGACAGTGTTTCTGTGAAGTGATTTCAAAAATCAGAGGATATCTCTTAGATGGGATGGAATCTAATTTTGTGTAGTTAAAGGGATGTTGGAGACTCATTAATGATTATGTGGTTCATAGCGCAAACTTTGAAGATATGTTTGGAGAAATTTACAGTATCTGGAAGCCGACAGTTTTATGTGAAATTTTGTGTGTAGCGTGTAAAATTTATTATTTTGTAATTGAGGACTGACTCATTTGTAATTATTGGAGTTTGGTATATAAGAAGGAATTTTTTCCTTGTTGCAATATGTACTATGAAGGTTGAGATGTGAATATATGCATGAAGTGAAGAAAAGAGCTAATTCAGTGATGAAGGAAGACTTGTGAGCACAGAGATATGGAATTGTGATCTTGTGTAGCAGAGAGTGTGGTTTTGGCACAGTCTGAAGGAGGTAATATATTTCATATTATTCTATTGAATAATTCTAAGATCTTTTGGACATTGGGTTCAAAGATCTTGCCTTGAAGCTGTTTGGGCAGTGGGTCCTTCTGTCTTCCATAAACTCTTAACCAGGTTAGAATCTTTTAACAGGGATTCAAAATCTCCTAACAGGGATTTATATGTACAGAATGTATTTCATAAGACTCCTAATAGGGTCCATCCTCTAACAAGGAACTTTCATATTAGTGCATCATTTTGTGGGCATCATTCCCACCGGGGTTTACTCTTTTCAAGAGGCTCCCTAGTCAACATATCTTGTGTTATTATGCAATTGTGTATGGTTATCTTTCTATGGTTGATTAGTACATTAATTATATTGTTTAAACAAGTTGAATGGTTAAATTATTAGATAACTGATTCACCCCCCCCCTCTCAGTTATCTTGGGGATCTTTACTTTCTAACAAACATTGTGTATTGTAACCTTTAACAGGGTTGTCTCTTCATCGAGCTCACTTCAGAAGAGTGAATTATTTTGGGTTACCGGTCCCAGGTGGTTTTTCCCTGAACATGGTTTCCACCTTAAATTAGTGTGTTATGTGTTATTTTTAATGATTGTTTTTCTTTCATACTTTACATATTGCATAGTTGATTTAGTCAGTAATCACAGTTGCTTAATTACTAGTAATCAGTAAAGTGAACAGACATATTGATATTTTGTGTTACCGAGCTACATAATTTGGTTGAATTTTTTTTTGGAGTACGTCTTTGTATTTGGGACTACAAGATAACTGATCTAAATAATTCACCCCCCTCTCAGTTATTCTAAATTTTTTCCCACCCACCATAAATACAAGATGAGATGAAAATAACAAAGAAGTGAAGCAACAAATATTTTTTCTTTAACTAGGCTAGTTTTTATTTTTTATTTTTAGAAGCCTCACAAATTGTGCCCATTCCTAACCTTGAGGTCCCATGTGTTGGTGTTCAAAATGATGCTTATGCTCTTAGGCTGCCAATATACCCTCAGATAGATTTTAGGAATGGTTAGCTCCAAAATGTATAGGGATCTTAGGGTAAGTAGACCAACTGTAGGGACAAGACTGCCCTCTTCTACTTTAGGCTCTACAAAACCAAGGTGGGTGCACCTAACCCAGTGAAAATTATACTTCACACACCAAAGACTGGGTCTAAACAATAGATTTAATAGTAAGAAAGTGCTAAATGCTAACCTCACATTCATTGACTCTCCATTACTATAGGGTAGAACATTACAACCAAAGACTTAAAGTTTAGGGATGGTTCCTAATTTATATGTTTGAATCATAATAACCTCAATCAATATATGTTAATAGAGAAATACTCATCTAGGCCAGTGCCTCATCCATTGGGCAAGATCTCTTAGACAAACTATACACACACACTAGAGTATATCTGAGATTCAAAGCCATAAACACATTTACAATTTCCTTACTGCTTATAGAAAATCCTTGCATAGACAAGAGATAAATCTATGTCCCATCTAGAGCATTATTTCATCTAATCATGGATTAGAACTCAAGAAAGAGGACACATACATAAATTAATATGCAATGAACTAGAAAGTTCAAAATCTATTTGCGTTGACACAAAGGAGAGAGAAGAATAATGTATCTGCATTAAGTATGAAGAATCCTCAAGTGTATACAATTAGTCCAAGAAAACCATGCTTGCAAATTACAGCTTAGACCTGCAACTTTCTTTCTATTATCAACAAAAATTAAAACAAATCATTACCATTCAGACTGAGAAGACTCACAACCAAAAGATTTGAATACCTAACTCCCAATAATCTCGAATGATCATAAAAAATTCCCTTTATACCAGGGTAACAATACAAGCATAATGATCATTCCCAATTCAAAAATTCAAAACCACCTAACACCACTGAGGAGTTAACACAGATAGGACAGGGACCAAGCCACAACCAGTAAGCTCAAATAGTCCAATTTTCAACAACTATCTAGCCCTGTACCAGTCCCAAGTACAAAATCATCACAAAAGCCAAAGAAATCTAGCCAAAATGACCCTGCAACACATCTTGAGTACTACCTCATTTACTTTCCCATGGCAAGACATTCCTCTGCAACTACTCATGGTAGCCTAAACCATACTGCAATAGTTGACAACCATTTTCACCCACTCTAGCCACTCAAAAATTGAATTCTGGTACTTTCTATCATTGCAAACCATCTGCAGAAATTTGAATTTGAAATCAAATGGTCACTTTATGGCTTCGGCGGCAAATCAATGATCACAATTTGAAATCAGGTTAACTTTAAGTCCTAGCCGTTAGATCTTATGTCTTCACGGGCTTCCTTCTTAACAGTTATCTTTAGTCGCGCAACTGCACAGTCATGAACTTAACCGGCACAAATATCCCAGGGTTAACTTTTGGCAAACTAGTGACAAAGCTTTCTACCAATTCATAGAGTATTTCATCCCACCGCTAAACAATTTAGCAACTTCGTGACCCTCCTTCGTTGAATCACCAGACAATTTAGAGAACCACCATTTTACCATGTGAATGAGTGAACCCGTTGACTTTATCAACACTGCTAAAAACTTTATCCACTCCGCTAAACCCCTGAGGAAAATTTACTGGGCCCGCACTAAGAAGATCGACGGCTATCTTAAGTTTTCAAAGGCTTCTGAGATTCTTTCAAAACTTAAGACAACTGTCAAATGAAGAATCTTACCCCATTCTAACAAACCTTTGACAGGATATGAAATCAATGGTTGGCACATCTTCGCATGTGTCACAGAAAACCTTTCAAAACATACATCAACTGTCGATGCTCTAACATTGTCAGAACCCACTGAACCTCCAAAAAACTTGGCCCTACTGACATAATCCAACTCACTACCATGTAGATGAATGAAAAGCAAACAACTCAGCACACCGTGGCACATAGAAACCATCTGGCAATCGGACCCACCTTAATATTTCCACCTAAGAATAAAGTAACATCGACGACTGGCATAAGATCTCATAGCTCTAACGCATTCTATGAGAACTTACGCCCATCATTGATCTTCTGACAATGTCAGTACCCTTTGGCAAGCCCGAACTCAGGTCCCACTGACATCATATCCAGTCATTCACCCATGGATCAATTAGAAAGCACTGAATTAGCTTATCTGGCAGTTAGGACCCACCAAGAACTTTATACCGCCTGGAAGATTAGACGGTTGGTGCAAGATCTGAAAGGCTTCAAAGATTCTATGCTCTTATACACCAACCATCAATTAGGAGTTATCTGATTTGAGATATCGGGCCCGCCATGCCTTATAGGATATTTTTATGAATGATAGACCGCCACGTGAGCCTACCTGGCAGTGGACCCACCTGCATTGAGAGGGTTATGTCATGGAAATGAATCAACAACCATCTTAAGTTCACAAGCCTCTGACACATCTCATGAGAAGATACGCCCACCATCAGATGGAGATGGTGTCAGAGAGCTTGGGCCCATGAAAAATTTAAGGCCAAAACATAGGAAATATTAAGCAATCGGACTTAGGAGAAAATAAATCACCGAGCGCTGGGAACTTAGGAAAGATTAAACTCGATGACCTAGGAAGTATTAAAAGGGACCCCACCGACATATGAAAAACCTAACCGTAAACATGGTAAAGTGGTCTTTTAATAAGCACATGCAAATGGAAGGTTTTTAAGTGGCCCAAAAAGTAACATAAAAATAGAAAAGAAATAGGGCGCACTTAGGGCTTTTCTTAGGTAACAGCTAGATTTTTGAATTTTAACAAGGGTTTTATGCAAGAGACCTAGAAAATACTACAGAGACCAGAATAAAAAGGGGTAGAACCATGAAAATTTTTACAAAGTACTAAGAGTGGCTCATATTAGGGGATGCATGCCTCCTGCAGGCATGGCAAGGATTTAGAATCACTGGGAGAGCAGACCAACTCAAAATTCTGACCTAGAAACAAAACACAGACAAACTAAAAATAGGGGAAAACCTAAACTACTATTCATGGAAAAGATACTTCAGGAGAAGTAAAACTTTAGAAATTGTCCATGAACAGGCAATTCCAAAGTACCACCAGTTAAGTCCTTCAAGACATAAGAATCTGTCCCCCATTTGTTTTCAATAAGATAAGGGCGCAACCAAATTGGATCAAATTTTCCATGCTTCCCCTTATCTTCCAACCTTGCATTCCACATCAGGACCAGGTCATCAATCTCAAAACTCCTTTGAGTAGTCCTTCTATCAAATAAGTTCTTACATTGTCTCTACAATGCCTCATTTCTTTCATGTGCATCCCTCCTTACCTCTTCCAATTGGATCAGTTCATCCATTCTCACTCTCATCTCATCATTCAAATCTTCATCATATGCTTGAATAAACCTATACATCTGTAATAAGTTATTTTGAGGCAATCTAGCACTTATTTCATAAACTAGGTCAAATGGGGCACAACCTATGGCTTTCTTTACAGTTACTCTGTCAGCCCATAATGCCCACCATAACTTTGAGTCCCAAGCTTTCTTATTCTTGTCCAACACCCTCTTGAGAATCTTAATCAGACTTTTATTACTGGACTCAGCTTGGCCATTTTCGTGTGGATGGTATGGGGAAGAAAATGAAATGTGTATCCCATATTGCTAACAAAAATCACTAAACTCCTGTGATCTAAAACACATTGCATTATCAACCACAATTGTCTTTGGGCAACCAAATCTAGTGAGGATATTCTGCATCACAAAATCAGTCACAACCCTACTAGTGGCCTTTCTAGTAGGGATAGCTTCAACCCACTTGGTAAAATAGTCTGTTGCCACTAATATGTAGGAATGTCCACTACTAGACTTGTTTGGAATTTCACCAATGAAATCCATACCCCACTTCTGGAAAGGAGCTTGAACTGCAACAAGTCTAAGTGGAAAATTTCCATTGAATTTCAACTTCCCAGCAAATCTCTGACATGCATCACATTTTCTTACAAACGGATGGGTGTCCTTAAAAACTGTAGGCCACCAAAATCTAGACCTAAGGATCTTTTGGGCTGTGGTCTTTGCCATGTAATGTCCTCCACACACACCGTGGTGCATTTCCTTTAATAGAGCCTTAGACCACTCATGGTCTATGCATTTTACCAATACTCCATTGCTTCTCCACCATAACTTACCATGTATAATAGCATACCTTTCAGATTGCAACTTGACAATTCTTTTTTTATTTTCATCCATCTCAAGGGGAAGGACTAATTTCTACAAGTAACCAATGACATCTTTGTACCAATCACAATAATCCACATCACAAATGTATGGCTTTTGTTTCTCTTCTAACACATTCACATGATTTGCAACTAAATTGCTTTGTGCCATCAATTTTGCAATACCTAAGCCTCTTACCAATTTTGTAATTTGGATATCAATATTAAATTCTTGGATCCTATTGATCCATCTAAATCTTCTCCCTGAAACTTCTTGCTGCACCAAAATATCCTTAACTGTAGCACTAGGAACATAAGCAACCACCCTAGCTCCCATAAGGTAACATCTGAAAGCCTTGACTACTTTGACTAAGGCATAAGCCTATTTCTCAATAATATCATATTTTAATTTTGCTGCTTGTAAGGATTTACTAAAAAATGATATGGGTTGTTCATATCCATCTGAATTCTTTTGTAATAAAACTATTGCAATAGTATGACAAGAAGCAAAAGAAAAAATCTACATGGGCTTACCATAATCAAGTGTTCTCAACACAGGAGCATCCTTGATGGCCTTTTTGATACTTATGAAAGATTCATCTGCTTCTTCATTCCATTCAATCTTTGCCTCTTTTTTCAACATCCTAGAGATAGGGATACTAATTTCTACAAAATTTGTAATGAATCTCCTTAGAAAATTCACCTGCCCAAAGAAAGACTGTATTCCTTTAACATTTCTAGGTGGTGAAAGCTTATCTATAGCCATAACCCTTTCAGGGTCAATTCTCACTCCATCCTTGGACACAATATGTCCTAATAGCTTGCCTTCCACAACACCAAAAGAACACTTCTTTGGATTCAAAGAGATCCCATACTCCAAGGACCTAATAAAAATTTTCTCAAGATGTTCACAATGTTGACTTGCCTTATCTGAATATGCGGTGAGATCACCCTGATACACCACTAGAAATTTGTTTATAAAGTTTGCAAAGGCTACATCCATAGCTCTCTGAAAAGTAGCTCCTACATTTGTCAGACCAAAAGGCATTCTAACATAAACATATGTTCCCCAAGGGGTAGTGAATGCAATCTTAAATTGTTCTGATTCCTTGACCATGACCTAATTATATCTAGAGAAACCATCCATCATGGACATTAACTCTGATCTAGTAACCTTTTGCAGCATATTCTCCATATTAGGCAAGCCATAATTATCCTTCAAAGAATTGACATTCAAATTCCTAAAATCAACACATAACCTAATGTCACCATTCTTCTTCCTGACCGGAACCAAATTTGACACCCAAGTAGAATGTCTGACAAGCCTAATAATGCCTGCATCCATCATCTTTTTAAGTTCATCTTGCATTTTTGGTGCCAAAGTAAGGTTCACAGGCCTTAATTTATGCCTAAAAGGTTTAGTACCTTCCTTCAATGGTATTTCATGCTAGAATAAATCTTCTCTATAAGCTTTCAAATCATCATAAGACCATGCAAATAGATGTCTAAATCTTCTGAGAAGATCAATCAAATTTCTCCTAGTTCTTGGGGATAAACACTTACCTATGTAAACATTTTTGGGCATTTGACTTGTTCCTAAGTTTACTTCCTCCAAATCATTGACCTTATCAACAAATTTAGAAAGACAAGTCCTTACCTTATTATCAAATGCCCTCTCAAGAGCAACCAATCCCTTTGGGATTCTATTTGACCTTAATTGCAACACTTCCCTCCCAAGGACATTTTTTTTTCCATCTCTGATGTCAACATAAGTGCTGAAATCCATCTCCTAACCATTGAAATGTGATTCACACTACAAAAATCTTAATATATCTTGATCATCAGAAAATACTTGCCAATTCTCAATATTATCTGGGATAGAAGGCCTGGACTTACACTCAATTTTAGATATCCCTGCAAAGGTAATATCTTCTAGCCTCAAAGCTATGTTTGCTAACAAGTCAGCCATCTTGTTTTGGCTTCTATCCACCTAGTCAATTCCAAAGGCACTGAAACCTTCAATTTCATCCCAAACAACATTTCTATATTGTTTCAGCCTTTGATTCTTTGATGCATACTTTGATCTAATCTGAGAAACTATTAACTCAGAGTCACCAATCACCCTAAGATGTTTGATCCCATGTTTTGATGCTTGTCTCAAACCAATCAGTAGGGCCTCATATTCAGCAGCATTATTTGTGCAAGGGAACAAGAGAGTGAATGAAAACTTGAAAGTATTACCACTTGGGGATATCAATAGCACTCCTGCTCTAGCACCTTCTTTTGAACTTGCTCCATCAAAATATAGGGTCCATAATACATTACCTTCTGCCATGTTACTTTTATCATCAGCTAGGAAGACAGGCTTGACCTTCTCTTGTATCTCTCTCTCCTAAATTTGGAAAGAACCAATGTCAGTGTCCACAAAACAATTCATATTGTCCTCTTCATCCTCCTCAATCATATGTGGAGTTCTAGCTTCCCTTGAAACTTTCACACTTTCACCTTCAATGCTAAAAGTGGAAAAGGACAGGTCACATTGAATACTTCCTCCCATGGAGGCACTCCACTTTCTAGATAACAACATTCCATATTGAGGGGGAATGTCGACTACAAGAACACTCATAGTTAATTGTTTGTCAGGAAATGTGGCTAATTTATAAGGAAAAGCCTTAATGGTACCAATAATTGGCACTTCTCTTTAGTCCATAGTTTGGCATCTCCCATGAGGTGTATCAACCTTTAGTCCCAGTGACTTCATGATCTTTGTGGGCATGACAGTGTTTGATGCCCCAGAATCAATCATGCAATTCTTCAATAATTTTCCATTTATCCTAAGGGACCAGAAGAAAGGATCAACTATCCCTGATGCAGTATTTACAATGTTTGCATCCAAATACCTCTGAGGAATCTCAAAGATAATTTCTTCATTTTTATTGTCAGGTGTGTCATCTAAAGTAGCCACATGATTGTCACCTCTATTAATTTCTTGGACCTTTATGGGAGAGGAACCATTTACCCAATCCAAGGCCTTGACCTTGTGCTCTTCTATTCTCATCATTTCTAACAATGGAACCTTGACAGTTATTTGTGAAAGAAATTTAGTCATATCAATGGGAACATAAGAATGGTTGCCCATATCTTCTTTAATCTCAGAGATATCTTTATCCTCTTTTTGGACAATCAAGTCAGAGTTACTCTTTTGTACAAATTCATCTTCCTTTTGAGGTATGGGGACAGCTACTTCTAATGTCTTTACTTTACCCTTAGGTACTGTAGTAGGCCCATTCTTCTTTTTTATTTTAACCTGACTGACAACACCAGCACCCTTTTCCTTTTCCTCATGTTTTTGTGTGTTCCTTTCATAATTCTTGATAAACATGCTACCTGGTTTACCACTTGTGCCTCCAACTGTCCTGTTCCTCAAATTGTAATTGCTTCTAGCTTGAGTGACCATGTCTGTAGTGATTTGAGAAATTTCCTCATCAGAGGGTCTCCTTAAGGAAACATGTTCCTCACACTTCACTGCACCACATCCAACATCATCAAATTCTTCCTCCTCAGCATCAGTAAAGTCAACCTCATCCCATGCATGTGAAGAAGTCATTCCACAACCACTTTTATCATATTGTTCATCTTGTTCTTGGTTATCAGGTAAATTCAAAGCAATAACACAATGCTCTAGACTATGAGGAGATTGACAAATAGTACACCATGGGATATCATCATTCATGTTAACTGAATTTCTTTGCAAAGGATCAGGAATCCTATCATCAGGCCTATCCCTTTTAACTAGAAAAATGGGCATGCCATCCTTCCATTGAGTATTATATGGGTAATTTTGCATTCTTGGTTGTCTGCTAAAATTATTTGGAACTGACCTCTCCATAGCCACAACCCTATTGTTTCCTTTCTCACCAGGCTTTAGTCCTTCTAAAGTCTTCAAAAAAAAAATTAGATTGTCATCCTCCTTGGGTTTAGAGTACGTAGACCTTCCCATTTCTTTCTTATTTTGCATTTGAGGCCTACAATCATCTCTTCTTCCTATTTTTCCTTATATTCTTCTATTACTTTCTATGTTGATGGCCAACTTGTACGCTTCCCCAAGATTTCTAGGGTTCTTATCCCTTAAGAGGTAACCCATCTTTGCATCAAAAGCATTAAGTATATCACAAGACACACCCTATCATCTAATCTGATAACTTGTAGTAGCCTATGCATAGCCTTTTGGAATCTTATATTAAATTCAAGGACCTCCTCATTCTGATTTTTCTTTATGTTATTGAATTCATTCAAGATAAAACCCTCATTTGTTTTATCTCCATAATGCTCTTTGAAAAAATTCTTGAATTCATTCCAAGATCCTATACTAGCATGGGAAATCCTCTAAACCAATCCCTAGCATCCTCGGTCAGAGATTGTACAAATAACTTCATTACAACATCATCAGGCTCAACATTATAGTCATCTATTACATCCATAAAAATTTTTAGATGTTCTTCACATGTAATGACATTGCTTCCAGTAAACTTAGGGAGTTTCTTTCTAATTTCATCAGGAATAACATTAGGATATCCAGGAATACCAAGAAAGATAAGTTGTTTGTACCTTTCATGAATAGGAACTCCATGTGGTGGATCCATTCCTTGAGATGTAGATGTCCTTGTGTTTGAACCATCAAGAATCTTAGTAGCACCTGGAATTCCATTTTTTTGAGCTGCAAGGTTACCATGATTTCCACCTTACCCCAAGAAAGAAGCAGCAACATTTGAAGGTCCTGAGGTATGTTTGAGAAAATCAATCTTCTTCCTCATTTCTACAGTAGTAGCCTCCAACTCTACCTTCTCTAGTTCTTTAGCCCACATTTCTTTCTCTTTTCTAGCCTTCTTAAGGTCTACATCTAATCTCAACCCCTGATCTAATGGGTTTTCCACACGAATATATTCACTAATCTGCACTCCAACAACTTTTTGTTTGCCCTTATCTCTAGGCCTATTTATCTCATGTGTTTTATACACAATAGGTTGTTCTTCTTCTCTTTTAGGCTCTAGGACAAAGTTAATTGCCTCCAAATCTAACAACTACCTCTTTAGCTGATCAACCCTTATCATGGCTTGTCTTACTTTTTCTTCTTTATCTTTTTCTCTTTGTTGCCTGATGGCAAGTTGTTCTTGGACCCTTCTTTCCAATTCATAGACCTCTTCAAAGATCTCTTCTGATTCTGGGAGAGTAGTCTCAGACTCATCATCTCCCACTTGAATTTCATCCTCATACTAGTTCAATCCCAAATCAACAGCCTCTTCATATTCTGAATTATTTTCTTCTTGACCAGGCTTGATTTGAGTCCCTTGTCTTGTATCTTTCTTATTTCTCTGAGTATGAGAGACATTTCTTCTCTTCTTTCCTCCCCTTGTCTGACTAGGCCTAGAAGTGCTTGGAATACCTTCTTCCATTATATCTTCAGGATGTTCATTCCTCCAGGACCTAGTACCTCTATAACTCAATTGATAAAATAAATCCACTAACTAGCACTGTTGCAGAGATGTTTGAGTTGCCACCCAAGTATATTGGGAATATTACAATACAACTTCCTCACTTTACAAAATACCCAAATGAGCTAGATAAGACAAGGGACAAGAATAACCTTGTTTCTTCCAATGATGACCCACTGGTTACAATAAACTTGTGTAACATTTCCCTAGCAGAGTCACCATCTTGTTGGTGTTCAAAATGACACTTATGCTCTTAGGCTACCAATATACCCTCAGATAGATTTTAGGAATGGTTAGCTACAAAATGTATAGGGATCTTAGGGTAACTGGACCAACTATAGGGACAAGACTGCCCTCTTCTGCTTTAGGCTCTGCAAAACCAAGGTGGGTGCACCTAACCCAGTGAAAATTATACTTCACACACCAAAGACTAGGTCTAAACAACAGATTTAATAGTAAGAAAGTGCTAAATGCTAACCTCACATTCATTGACTCTCCATTACTATAGGGTAGAACATTACAACCAAAGACTTAAAGTTTAGGGATGGTTCCTAATTTATATGTTTGAATCATAATAACCTCAATCAATATATGTTAATAGAGAAATACTCATCTAGGCCAGTGCCTCATCCATTGGGCAAGATCTCTTAGACAAACTATACACACACACTAGAGTATATCTCAAATTCAAAGCCATAAACACATTTACAATTTCCTTACTGCTTATAGAAAATCCTTACATAGACAAGAGATAAATCTATGTCCCATCTAGAGCATTATTTCATGTAATCCTAGATTAGAACTCAAGAAAGAGGACACATACATAAATTAATATGCAATGAACTAGAAAGTTCAAAATCTATCTACATTGAGACAAAGGAGAGAGAAGAACCATGTATCTGCATTAAGTATGAAGAATCCTCAAGTGTATACAATTAGTCTAAGAAAACCATGCTTGAAAATTATAGCTTAGACCTGAAACTTTCTTTCTATTATCAACAAAAATTAAAACAAATCATTACCATTCAGACTGAGAAGAGGACTCACAACCAAAAGATTTGAATACCTAACTCCCAATAATCTCGAATGATCATAAAAAATTCCCTTTATACCAGGGTAACAATACAAGCATAATGATCATTCCCAATTCAAAAATTCAAAACCACCTAACACCACTGAGGAGTTAACAGAGACACGACAAGGACCAAGCCACAGCCAGTAAGCTCAAATAGTCTAATTTTCAATAGCTATCTAGCCCTATACCAGTCCCAAGTACAAAATCATCACAAAACCCCAAGAAATCTAGCCAAAATGACCCCTACAACACATCTTGAGTACTACCTCATTTAATTTCCCATGGCAAGACATTCCTCTGCAACTACTCATGGCAGCTTGGACCATACTACAACAGTTGACAACCATTTTCACCCACTCTAGCCACTCAAAAATTGAATTCTGGTACTTTCTATCATTGCAAACCCTCTGTAGAAATTTGAATTTGAAATCAAACGATCACTTTATGGTTTTGGCGGCAAATTGATGATCACAATTTGAAATTAGGTTAACTTTAAGTCGTGGCCATTAGATCTTATGTCTTCGTGGGCTTCTTGCTTAACAGTTATCTTTAGTCGCGCAACTGTGTGGTCATGAACTTAATCAGCACAAATATCCTAGGGTTAACTTTTGGCAAATCGACGACAAAGCTTTCCACCAATTCGTAGAGTATTTCATCCCATGGCTAAACAATTTAGCGACTTCGTGACCCTCCTTCATTGAATCACCAGACAATTTAGAGAACCACCATTTTACCATGCAAATGAGTGAACCCCTTGACTTTATTGGCACTGCTAAAAACTTTATCCGCTCTGCTAAACCCCTGAGGAAAATTTACTGGGCCTGCACTAAGAAGATCGATGGCTATCTTAAGTTTGCAAAAGCTTTTGAGATTCTTTCAGAACTTAAGACAGCCGTTAGATGAAGAATCTTACCCCATTCTGACAAACCTCTAATAGGATATGAAATCAATGGTTGGCACATCTTTGCATGTGTCAGAGAAAACCTTTCAGAACATACACCGACCGTTGATGCTCTGACATTGTCAGAACCCACTGAACCTCCAAAAAACTTGGCCCTACTAACATAATCCAAGTCACCACCATGCAGATGAATGAAAAGAAAACAACTCAACACACCATGGCACATAGAAACCATTTGGCAATCGGACCCACCTTAATATTGCAACTTAAGAATAAAGTAACATCGATGGCTGGCGTAAGATCTCATAGCTCTGACGCATTCTATGAGAACTTACACCCATCGTTGATCTTCTGACAATGTTAGGACCCTCTAGCAAGCCCGAACTTAGGTCTCACTGACATCATATCTAGTCATTCACTTGTGGACCACTCAAAAAGCACCGAATCAACTTATCTGGTAGTTAGGACCCACCGAGAACTTTATACCACCTGGAAGATCAGACGGCTGGTGCAAGATCTGAAAGGCTCCAAAGATTCTATGTGCTTATACGCCAACCGTCAATTAGGAGTCATCTGATTTGTGATACCGAGCCCACTGTGCCTTATAGGATATTTCGGTGAATGATAGAACACCACATGAGCCTACCTGGTAGTGGACCTGCCTGAATTGAGAGGGTTACGTCATGGAAATGAATCAACGGTCGTCTTAAGTTTGCAAGCCTCTAACACATCTCATGAGAAGATACACCCATCGTTAGATGGAGATGGTGTTAGAGAGCTTGGGCCCATGAAAAATTTAAGGTGGAAACATAGGAAATATTAAGCAGTCAGACTTAGGAGAAAATAAATCACCAGGCGCTGGGAACTTAGGAAAGATTAAACTCGATGACCTAGGAAGTATTAAAAGGGATCCCGTTGATATATGAAAAACCTAATCGCAAACATGGTAAAGTGGTCTTTTAATAAGCACATGCAAATGTAAGGTTTTTAAGTGGCCCAAAAAGTAACATAAAAATAGAAAAGAAATATAGCGCACTTAGGGCTTTTCTTAGGTAACGGCTAGATTTTTGAATTTTAACAAGGGTTTTATGCCAGAGACCTAGAAAATATTGTAGAGAATAGAATAAAAAGGGGTAGAACCATGAAAATTTTTACAAAATACTAACACCATGGTGCTTCCATGTTCCCTCCAGCTAGTAAAGTTTTTCTTAATATTTTAGGAGTCAAGATACCTTACTTGTGGTCATTCATTGTCAAAACTACATGGTTAATATAAATGCATTTTTCCAAAACAAATTCTACATGGTTATTATTGTTAGGTTAATGACTAATGTGAAGGTAATGGAGGGGCCCAATGGGGGGTGTTAAAGGAAGGAACAAAACACTTCATTAGTGAGGACAATAAATGAAATCTTACATTAAAAAGAATGCTTTAAAAAAGAGATAATTAATTTGAGCCACTTTAGTAAGAATGTCATATTCAATTATATATCATCATTTTCAATTGTCATCATTTTCCATTGAAAAAAAATTGTGGAAGGCAAGAATGTTAGTCTAATCTTCATGAACATGAAACCAATTCCAAAATCTACGACAATCCCAAAGTGAAGTCCTTTTCTATTACTTATAGAACATAATTTTGTTTTCTCAATGGCATCTAATTTTTTTTGTCACAATTATGTAGAAGTTCAATAGAAACATGAAGTCTATGAGAACCCCAATCTAATAAACATATTCATAAAGTAATTTTAACTATCTAATACAAGAACCCGGACCTAGAAATGAAATCTCTTTAACACAGTTTGATAATAGCCATTCTTAAAATCAGTTGATTTGATGACAAGAAAAATAGTTAAGAGTTTCCATTTGCTTCTAACAAAATAGAGAAGGGCACTAATGAAAAGTCACACTAATGAATTAATATGAATGATATGTATAACCTATCACTCTCTTATTAGAATGGAGTAGTAGATAACAAAGTTATCTATAAGACACTTGACTAAATGATTTTTTCAATTTATTTAATTTCTATGGCACTCCTTGGGGCTTACCGACATCAACTAATAAATTAGAACAATTGAATTCCCAGAAGAAAATGTTTCATAAAGAGGCATTAAGTAGAGAATTTATTTTGGAAACTTGATTGAAGAAGTAATATATTAGAACATTATATTTCTATAAGGATTTTTTAGGAATGGGAACACTGAGAGGGGGGGTGAATCAATGTTCTATATAAAAATACTTTTTCTTTACTCTTGAATCTTAACTTAGTTTCTTATGAATTGAAATTAATATCAATGCAAGTAAGATAAAAAACCACAACACATAACACCAAATATGATTACTGGGAAACCCAAATAGGTAAAACCCCCAGTGGGAATTGACACCCACTAAGAACTGCACTAGTATTTTATGATCCCTTTTAGAAGATCTTGCAACCCTATTAGGAGTTGTTCTTTACAATGCTTTTAGTACAGTGACCTAGTCAAGGGTCAGACCCTATTAGGGGTGGGGACACACTTTGCTAGATCTCACTACTCAAGTGGTGAAGGCTACAACCTTCTTGATCTCAGATACACACTATATCTACAAGGTGAACTATTGGTGCGACACTGCTTGTTTGATCAGTTCCTTTTGTGCGCTTATTCTTTAGCCTCTTGTAAAGCACTACAACATACTAACTAGTCTTTGTATACCTCTTCTTTTCTCTTACCGATTTCTATATCTCATGCCATACTTAATTACAAGGGCGCATGTCTTATTTATATGCACATACAAAACTCTTCATCAAGTCGGCCTATAACTAATTACATACAATGCTTCCAATTGAATTGGCTCAAGTGTGTTTAAATATAATCATATTAACATGTCTATGACCTAAATACAATAGGCACATAGCCTTTACAAAACAATATTACAATTGCTAATCAAAATACAAATAGTCGGCCTTGTACTCTGTTTTGTTCTGCCACTTACTGACTTCGACTCTTCAACTGGTTGTATCTTCATCATACTGACTCATCTGATCATGCACTCTTAGACTTAGCATGATTACATATCAACAAGATTATCTTCAAGGGAACATGACATAACTTTGTCATGCGCACATGCGCTGATGCTCTATTCACCTGGTGCTCTGTTAACTGTCTAGTCTTTCGTACTTAACCAAATTCTAATCTTGTGATTAAGTGCGCTAACTCCAAAACATCATATGACTTTGTTTCCATACTAAAAACACTATATTTAGTCATATATATCAGTATAGTCAACTTTCCAACAATCTCCCCCTTTGTCATTAATGGCAACAAAGGAATATGGCCAACTTACTAACTGTATCTTTATACAAAATTTCTAATACATACTCTTACTTATATCTCCCCTTTCACTATGCACTATACTCCCCTTTACATCATATACAAAACTCCATATTATATCTTCTATATTCTATACTCCCCCTTTGACGTTAATGACAAAGGTGCTAAGAAAAAAATTATCCACAAGTACTTACATAGTTAATACAGCCAAGTAGGCTATCTGAAGATTTGCAATCTCATTCTGCAGAAACTTCTTCAATGTGTCTATTGTCTGGAGATGGGCACACAAAGCATATGTCAACTTCTCCATCTTCTCCAAATCTAAACTAGGACATTGATCATATGTCACCATAGTGGCATCAATCTCCTTGATGTTCTTATTTAACACATCTAGTGAGGGTGCAAGATCATTTCTTAGTTGTGTTTGCCTTGCCCTTATCTTGGACATTTCTTTCTCTTCCTATTCTATTTTGTCCACTTGTCCTTGATACACATTGTTACACATATTTACATCAGGGGAAGGATATTCTACTAATTTCCTCACTACTTCTATCATAGCTTATGCTTCCTGTATTTTCTTGTAGAGATCTATAGTCAGCTTGTCTTGGTTCATGCAATTTGCTATGATTTTTCTTCCTTTTGCTGAAATTTCTTCTAATGAAGCTTGACCAACCTTCAGTCAGCTCAAAATTTTTCTACCTTAGCTACTAATTCTTCTAAGCCAAAAAAAATTTCTTTGAGGCATGTCAGGACGGTACTGACATCATCCACAGAATGCACTTTTGTTACCTTCTTCTTTGCTGGCAGTAGACTGTTCAAGATATTTACTTAACAAATAAATGATTTCTCATCACTTGTTTCTCCTTGGCCTTCTCCATAGCAAGAACATTGATCTTGATTAGGTATTCTTCTCCCCAAGAGTCCAAGCTTGTAGTGTCAGGAGTCAAACTTGACAACAATGATGCTAATGGTTTAGGAGTGATAGGTGTGATGTCCATCACTTCTATCTTTATCCTTATTGGCATTGCAATAGATTCTTTATCTATTGGTTCTTTTTCTTTCTCTTCTTCTTCTTCTTTATCTTCTTCTTCTTCTTTCTCCTCTTTACCTATTAGATCCTCAATTAGAACTTCTTCTTGCTGCTTAGGTGAATTATCACTGCATAGTTTTTCTACCTATTGTGTACTCACGAAGGCTTCCTCAAATTTATCCAAGCCTTTGTCAGTGGTTGCCATTGATATCTCCACATTGTCAATCATTATTGTGTCATCTTCTTGTGTTCCAAGCATGGGCACATACTTTACTTCATCTTTAGACACTGTCACTAAGGATATTGATTCTTGCAGACCTGTTACTGGTGCATTTGTGATCTCTAACTCCTTGGCTTGCTTAGAGGGCACTTGAGTTGTGGGTGTAGTAGGTGGATACATATGTATATTTAAGAAAACTTTCTCAAATGCTTTCTCAGTCTCTTTTGGTACCAACTCATAGTCTTTATCCATTATTTGTAAAGTTCTCAGTTTTGTTCTTAGGTGCAGCTTCACCAAATCTAACAATAGTGTTTTCTCTTCTAATGAGCATACATGGAGACTTTCATCTAAAATATTTTCCCTTATTATAAGGTCTTCGTCAATAGCCTATCTCTTCTAATGAGATACATCCCTTCTACTACCTTAGTTGCTGATTCTTCTAAGCTAGAAAAGTTTTCTTTGAAGCTTGTCAGGATGGTACTCACATCATCCATAGAATGTACCTTTGTCACCTTCTTCTCTTCTAGTAGTAGACTATTTAGGATATTGACTAATTCAACAAATGGAGGGTTTCCCATCACTTATTTCTCCTTAGCCTTCTCCATTGCAAGGACACTGATCTTGATCAGGTCTTCTTCTCCCCATGAATCTAAGCTTGTAGTATCAGTGGTCAAACTTGACAACAATGATGCTGATGGTTTTGGGGTAAGGAGTGAACTTTGATTGATATCCATTACCTTAATTTTTACAATCACATGTTCATCTTTCTTTTCTATATCCTCTTTCTTCTTTTCTTCTTCCTTTTCCTCTTCATTTTCTTTCTCTTTTTCTTCTTCTTTCTCCTCTTCTTCCTCTTGTCCTGTCAAGTCCTCAATTTGAATTTCCTCTTGTTTCTTTGGTGAATTATTACCACAAAGAGTTTTTTCCTCCTTAGTGCTTATGAATGCTTCTTCAAACTTATCCAAGTCCTTATCTGTGTCCGCCATTGATATTTCCATGTTATCAATTATTATTGTGTCTTTCTTGTCTTCAGGCATGGGCACATATGCCATTACCTCTGTGGGTGTTGTCACTGTGGGTGTCAAGTCCTGTGGACCTGTCATGGGTGCATATGTGACCTCAGCTGCTTTAGCTTTCTCAAAAGGTGCTTGAGTGATGGGCACATATGTAGGTTGGATGCGTTGTTCAAGGAACACTTTTTCAAAGGCTTTTTCTATTTCCTTGGTAATCAACTCATCATCCTTATTCATAATGTGAAGGGTTCTCATCTTAGTTCTGAGGTGTGGCTTCACCAAACCTAGCAGCAGTGTTTTCTCATCAATTGAACATACTGGGAGGTTATCATCCAGTGTCTTTCCTCTTGTTCTGTAATCTTCCTCTATTGCTTGTCTTTTCAAGGTATCCAAAATTTACCAAACTTTATCTGGAATCACTATCTTCAGTTTTAGCACAGTCTTCTTAAATTTGGTCATATGTTTGATCAACATCTCATGGATCTCAGACTTGTCAATCTCATGATATCTATCATAATACTTAGATATCTGGTCAATTCCACCTTCATCAACCACTCTAGTTCTCAACACTTGTAAACTTGGTAGGAATCCTACCTCAAGAGGTGGTTGCACATTTTTGCCTCTGCTTCTTGTGGTTCTTGCTGATGGATGGCTTGTAGATGTTTTCTTCTTCCTCTTAGGCATCTTAGATGCCTCAGTGGACTCCAAGTCAATTATGTCTGTGGGCACAAAATTGATATCATCTGTCTTACTCTCCTTTTCCTTTGGATCATCAATTTTTTCAATCTTTACTTTCTTCATCTTAGGCTCATCAGTCTTTTCTATCTTGGCTTCCACAGTGGATGCGCTCTCAATTTGCATATATATCTTTTCTTCTCTAGCTTTATCCGGGTCTTCTTGGGTCACACCATGGATCTTCAAAATCTCAGAAGTGATTTTGGTGGCTTTCCTCTTAGTTGCAACACTATTTAGGACTACATCAACCTGTTTGGTCTTTTCCTCATATGTTCCTCATCTTGTCTCATTGGGGTCTTTGGGTGCCGATAGTAAGACTTGTACATAGGCTTCCAAAACTTTCTTCTCCACTTCATAGCCAAGTGGATGAATCAACTTAGTTCTAGGCTCAACAACCTCCATACAAGTAATGTCTATTTCCACCATAAAACAAATACTATCCTTGTATTTCTCAACAATGCTTTCAGGTATCCTATACCTCATCTGCATTCTTATCCTGAATTTTTTTAACTCTAACTCTATATAATCCTTTAGTGTACTCTGAGTTGATTCCTTAAGAGATAGTTGTGGCATTGTAGGTAAAATTTTGTCTAGGTATAAGTTTGATACTTTCCCAACTATATGAAAGTACATATAGATTATCAAAGACCCAAACCTGAATATCTTGGTCTTGTCATGCTTGATTTCCCTGATGTTGTCCATCAATTATATGCGCAAGATCTCACACAAGTTGAATTCTCCATTTTCTCTCACCAATCTGATGGCTACAAGAATAGTGGCTGCAGACACACTATTGAACCTATTGGCATGTTGGAACCTGTATCCAAGTATCATGGACATCAATTTGATGTCTTTCTCCTCAATTAGCTTAATTGTCATGTCATGCTTATCACTACGAGATTTGTAGGCTTGTTCAACCAATTTTCTAACATCCTTTCTAGTGGGAAGGATGGTGCTAGTCTTTGGTAATCTAGTCATTTCATGGATTAGGTCTGAGGTGATGTGAACTAGAACTTCACCTATCTAGAATAGGTCATCATGAATTCTGCACAATAGAATCTTGATCCATTTAGATTCATAAAACTCATAAGCTGTAGCATACTCTATAATAGGGTTTCCTTCCTACTACACGAACTCATCAGTGAATGTCTTGTCTAGTTTCATCATGGTTTCCATCTGTGCCCTGACTCTGTCCAGTCCTAATGGTTCCTTTTGTAGTAGATGTATGTGTGTATATCTTCTACATGCATAACACCCATTAGGGTTCTATAAAAGGATTCTTCTAGGTCATCTAAGGTGGACTTGAAGGCATGCCTCTTAAACACATATCTTTTTATTTCAGAAACATCAAATACAACTAGTGTGGCCATGACTTACTTGAATTATCACTTCATAGAGGTTTCCAAGGGTTTCTGAATTGTTGCATCTGAACTAGGTCTTCCAACGATCAATCTTTCTTCTTCGCTAATAAATTCAACTGCAACACTTCTTAACTCAACTGCTTGATCTTTTGTGCTCTCCAAATGCTCAACTTAGAATGCAATGTGTGAATAATAAATCTTTGATGGATATAAAGAAACTTTTCCACCATTAATTCTTGCTGTGTAAACATAGAATGCAATAGGAAATTTCATTCTTTGTCTCCGCTATCAATTAGGCAGTGCGCTTTCGCATACTACATCATATAGTCTCCAAATAGTTGTAGTCCAAGGTGCATACTCTGAGGGTGATTATACCAGCCACACAAGGGCCTAGAGCTTATCTAGCTCCCCCTATGACCATGAAGGTCATTTAACCATAAATAGGAGGTGCATCCATTGCAGATGCATCCTCAACTATTTCATCAACATTGTCCTTCTTTTATTCCTTGCAAATCAAGCTCGCATCTTCTGAAGCTTGCACAAATTTAACTTCTCTTGCTTCTTCCAAAATTGATCCTTATAACTTTTTAGGGCTTTCTTGTCTTTGCACTCTTGTTCTACAGAACCTAGAGATATGTCCAGCCTTGTTACATGAGTGACAAATGACTGGAGGCATGATATTCCTTGGTGCATTCATTTGAGTTCCCATATTGTTCTATCTGGCTATGTGACCAACATAATTGCATATCTGACATGTAATGTCCTAAGAGTTTCTTTCATTCTATTGTGGATGACTTCTCTGATTTTTCTAATTTTGATTTGATCTACAATTCATAGCTCTATGACCAAACTTATTACATGAATAATAGTAACCATTGAATGGTCTTACCTCTTTAAAATTTATTACTATGTGCCCATGTTTTTTACAAGCATAACAAGTCTTGTTTACTAGCTTACACTCATCCTTGGGTGGTTCAGCTTCTACTTCTATAAGATTTCTTGTCTTCTTAGCTTCTGAAGATTCTTTTGATGCTTTCTTTCTTGCTCGCATGTCATTGATCTGATTTTGTGCTTCATTGAATCCAATACCGCCGGTGTCTCCTTTAACCTTCTATGCATACAACTGTGATCTATTAGATCCTTTCTTATGTGAAATTTTTCAATATGATTCTTTGCTTCAGTCAATTTAGATTCCACTTGCTTCTTGATGTTTTCTAATTCTAAGATTTTCATGTTATCCTGCCTTAGTTCTTCATCCAACTACTTGTTTTCTTTGATCTATTCTTCATAGGCTTCTTGATTATTAAGTAACTTTTCATGCAATTCTTCAATCTAATCTTTCAGAGATGTGTTTTCCTCATTTAACTTGTTAACCATTTTACCCAAATCACTAGCGAAACAGTCTTTCAAATCTTTTCTCAGTTTTTTAATGACTGCATGAGAATCACTAACCTTTTCTTTCAGTTCTTCAATTTATTTTTCGTATCTGTCAAGGTCTTCAAGAGTTGCTTCAAGATTTTTTTCAGATGTTTCATTTCTCCCTTATTCATCATCTCCTCAAGTGGTTAAACTCATCTTTAGAGGACCAAAGCTCTGATACCAATTGTTAGGAATGGGAACACTGAGAAGGGCGGGGGGGGTGAATCAGTGTTCTATATAAAAATATTTTTTCTTTACTCTTGAATCTTAACTTAGTTTCTTATGTACTAAAATGAATATCAATGCAAGTAAGATAAAAAACCACAACACATAACACAAAATATGATTACAGGGAAACCCAAATAGGTAAAAACCTCGGTGGGAATGGACACCCACTAAGAACTGCACTAGTGTTTTATGATCCCTATTAGAAAATCTTGCAACACTATTAGGAGTTGTTCTTTACAATGATTTTAGTACAGTGACCTGGTCAAGGGTCAGACCCTATTAGGTGTCTTTTACAATTAACCCTATTAGGGGTGGGGATACACTATCCTAGAGCTCACTGCTCAAGTAGTGAAAGCTACAACCTTCTGGATCTCAGATACACACTATATCTGCAAGGTGAACTGTTGTTGTGACAGTTCTTGTCTAATTAGTTCCTTTTGTGTGCTTATGCTTTAGCCTCTTGTAAAGCACTACAACATACTAACTTCTCTTCACATACCTCTTCTCTTCTCTTACCAATTTCTATATCTCATGCCTTACTTAATTACAAGGTTGCATGTCTTATTTATATGCGCATACAAAACTCTTCATCAAGTCAGCCTATAACTAATTACATACAATGCTTCTAATTTAATTGGCTCAGGTGTGTTTACATATAATCATATTAACATGTTTATGACCTAAATGCAATAGGTGCATAGCCTTTACAAAACAATATTACAAGCGCTAATCAAAATACAATCAGTCGGCCCTATACTTTGTTTTGTTCTGCCACTTACTGATTGTGACTCTTCAACTGGTTGTATCTTCATCATATTGACTCATCTGATCATGTGCTCTTAGACTTAGCATGACTACATATCAACAAGCTTATCTTCAAGGGTGCATGACATAACTCTTTCATACGCATGTGTGTTGATTCTTTGTTCACCTGGTGCTCTGCTAACTGTCCAATCTTTCATACTTAACCAAATTCTAACCTTGTGATTAAGTGCGCTGACTCCAAAACATCATATGAATTTGTTGCCATAATGAGAACATTATATTTAGTCATATATATCAGTATAGTCAACTTACCAATAGATTTGTATTCCTAAAGGATTTTTTCAATTTATTTAATTTCTATGACACTTGACTGGGAATATATTTTGATACAAGCATATTTACTGTTTGGTTTTATTTTAGTGCATGAAGTGAAACCATGCATTGTACCTTTTGTTTACGCAGTTACCTTTTTCTATTCAAATCTATAATTTTTTGGAAGAACATGAAATGAATCCATGTCTAACAAGGGCTTTTTTTGTGAGAATGAGTATCCTTTGTTGAAGTTGGACTACCTATATTTCCCTAAAATTGTGTCAAATTTGAGTTGTGAAAGTTTTAATATCCATAGTTAAAGTATTGTGTCAAATTTCAATCTATAGTTTTATTGTGTCAAAATAAAATTTGCTATAGTATTTCTCTTCATATTAATCAATGTAACATTTGCTAAGTTTAGCTCACATCAAAGATATCCATACCAACTTATTAATCTAGAGGAAGTTGCATTGCTTCACACCAATCCATTTGATTCTTTTCAGTATTAGTGATTTTATTTGAAATAAATGATATAGATTTTTGCCAATAGAATGTTGTTCAAACATTATAAATGCTAACAATAGATTGGATTCTATTTTGCAGTGAAATATGAGTCATGTGAGTGTAGACTATGCACTATGTCATTAATAGTCAAATCTGCTTACTGTATCTTTGCACACAACATTACTTGCCATTAGGAATGTGTTATTTGGCCTTGCAATCTTGTATAAACCAGGTTTCTTTTAGTCCAAAAGAAGATTTTAAGTGGAAGAATTGGTATCAATTTTTGGTCCTATCTGGGTAACTATTGAGATTAATAAATCAAAATTAGATTTATGCCATTGACATTCAATTGAAAGACTGGTATTGTTATGCCTTCTTTATAGTTTTTTAAATAAAATCTTTCTTTATAGTTGCTTTAAAAAAAACTTTTATGTGATTTGAGTATAAGGTTTTGGTTTTCCTACAATCCAAAAGCACAATATACATGAGGAGAATTTATCTATGCATGACAAAGTAAAACAAAAGAAGCCCATAAAGAATAATCCACATAGTTTATATCACTAGCTAGATTTTTTAATAAAAATATAAAAATGCAGCCATGATATATCACAATTATCTTCAATTTAAGAGATACTGAAAGAAATATTTCTCGTCAAACTATTTTTTATATTTAAAACAAAATATTTTTCTTGTACAATTTAAATTTAAATTAAAGTATCAATTTTTATACTTTTAGTGATGTCTCAAATACATCTATGTTACTTCTTCTACATATGATACTGAAAGAAATATTTCTCGTCAAACTATTTTTTATATTTAAAACAAAATATTTTTCTTGTACAATTTAAATTTAAATTAAAGTATCAATTTTTATACTTTTAGTGATGTCTCAAATACATCTATGTTACTTCTTCTACATATGTTTTTCTACAAGTTGGCTTTTCCTAAAATGGAAAACACTAATCTTGGTGCCCCTACACCATTCTCCCCTCCATTCAAAGAAATCTTGCCCCAAGAGTTGGCTTTCTTGTGTCCACTATGTGTTCCTATGAAAGTAAGATGTTGAGGGATGGGATAATCCCCTAGAGTGACCTGCCTTGTTCTTCCACACCTTGTATTCATACACAAGAAATTAGATAAAAACTTATTGGTATTTGACTGTCTTTTCTCATGACAATACCACTGTTGCTTAACTGTCTGCATTTTTGATCTCATTGCTTAGATATTTTTGATCTAACCCCTATCTCTCTTTTCTTTCCAGGTTCTGGATCACACAGGAGCATACTGGATTCATACCAGGGTAAAAAATTCATCACTTCAGGCAATGTTTGGTACCCTTATTATTTATGTTCATCCTCTTATGTATGCCTATACTCTTACATATTCTTCTGAAAGTTGGCTATGCTCACAGCCTCTGTGAGCCCAGATGATTTTATCTTTCAGTTCCTTTCATTGTATAGTATATACAAGTTATTTGGCATATATATACATGAAAAATATATACATGAGAAATATTCTAACAAGAACCTTTAGTAAGGATTGAACATAACTGATTATAAACAAAAATAAAAATAAAAATAAAGGCTCATTTCTAATTTTCCCGATTGAGCTGTGTGTGCGAAGAGGGCACTGGACTTTTGCATGTGTGAACTCGGCCCTAACTCTACACTGATTCGAGGTAGACATTCAAGTTTCACTCCTCATCTTCTTTGCATTCTTTGATGTTTATGTGTATTTTATGTAGATTCAAATGGTATTATATTTCATTGGTTTTGTGCCATGTCTTTTTTATGACCCATGAGCTTTGAAGCTAGGGCATCCATTTATTACTTGTTTTCTCACTACTTGGGGCCCATGAGTTTTGATATGGGCATACATGATGTAAATTTTGTCACTATTTTTCCTTCTCCATGTACAACTTGTGAGTTATAAACTAGGGCATCATGTTGGATGTGTTTACTCACATGTTGTGTACCTCTTTGTTTTGATGCTTTTCTCCTCTAATTTGATGATGTTGTATGCCCCTTCCATTGCTTACTCATTGCTGACTCATGACTGCTCATGACTTCCTTGTTTTGATGGGCATGGTGTGTGACTGTTGTGGGTGCATCATTTGGAAATGATATCATAGTAACACCAGATGAAACAACAACATCTAGTGTTGCAATTGCACTGTTTGAATGATGCAATCACAATAGTGACTCACTAGGTGTTCATAGAGACATAAATGCAATGATGCCCTAGCTCTGAAACCTCACAAGTCATCAAGCATTCCAAATGCAAAGATGTTGATGGGCATGGTGGGTTACTATTGTGGATGCATCATTTTGAAATGATGTCATAGAAACACCAGATGGAATAACAACATCTAGTGTTGTTGTTGCACTATTTGGATGATGCAGTCACAACAGTGATTCACTAGGTGTTCATAAAGACATAAATGCAACCACTTCTTCTTTCAGTGTTGATCTCCTTTATATGCTTCCATGCTTTCTATATTTTCTATTCTGATAACCTTGATGGGTTTAATGTAGGGCTTCATTTGGATTCCAGTACCTATACATTGCACATGTTCATGAGTGCACATGTTTCCAAGTGCATTTTCTTGAGTGCACATGTTTTGTAGCATAGTTCCTTTTAGAAGTTTATGGCTTGACTATTCACATGCATAATTGTAGATGAGGATCAGTAATATGGTGACAGGCATTGCTTAGATCCTTTGGATCTAACCCCATCTTTTCCTTCCTTGCAGTTTCTGGATCATCCAAGAGCATACTAGATTGAACCTCGGGTCAGCACTTCATTACTTCAAGCAATGTCTGGTACCTTCATTATTTATGTTCATCTACTTATATGTATGTTCTCATTCATTCATATTTTTCTAAAAATTGGCTATACTCGTATTCTTCTTGTGTTTGAGTCTTCCAACTATCATCAATTTAATGCTGTAAATATTGACATAGAATTTGATATCAACTTGGCATATATCCATTCCAAATGATATAAATCCATTTGAATAAACATACATGCCAACCATTTGACAAAATTTCCAAATGAAATCTAGATCAATACATTGATTTTATAGTGAATTCATGATTTATAATTCAATTGTAGTAGCTCAATGTGTTTGAACTCAAGAATATCCCTTACTTGGTTTCCTACAAAGGATTCGAAAAAATCGGTCAGAAAATTAAAATTTTGGTCGAAGTAAGTTTATACATGAAGGATGAAACACATAGGAAGCTATGAGAAGCTATACCTAAAGTTAAATTTACAAAGTAACATATCATTTATAAAACCTACCATAACATGTCATTTTTTGTTTGACATTTTTTCATCACAACTAAAGAGTTCTCACCACGAGAAAATAGAGTGACCATTTTCTATCAAAACCATATGTACAGATATAAACATTAAGTACAACATGTCCAATTTTTTTTGTAGATATACACATTAAGGATCATGTCAGATAATACAAGGGAATTCAATCAAAATAGGGAGACAATCGCTAGATTGTTGTCTAACTTTCAAAGAGAAGGTGATGACAAATTTTATTGTCCATGCAAGAGTTGTAATGACTTAAAGACAAGAAGAATAAATAAATAAATAAAAACGAGACACTGTAGGGAAAATGGTCACATTGAAGGGGGGTTTGATTATCATCCAGTGGTAAGTTGTTTGTTATATTGTTTTCACAATTATTATACATATAAACCATGGAAGGAGGTTTGATTATCACATTGAAGGGGGGTTTGATTATCATCATTTTTATATAGGTCGATCTACCTAGTGTGAATATAGAGGAACACAGAGGTGTGAGTATTGAAGTTGAAGATCGTGATCACATGGAAGATGATGATCATGTGCCAGAAACACATTTGAAGATGATGGTATGAATGCATTAATCATTGACACATTTGGTATTGGTGTTGTTGGTGCTGCTGATGATGATGATGATTATAATTATGATGAGGATGACAATGACATCATCCATGATATACCTCAACTTGAGAAGGTGAACATGACCCTTTAGGAAGGCTCCCAATCTACTCTTCTCTCTTTTGTATTATTATTAGTGTATTTGAAGGTTATGAATGGTTTATCCAACATAGCAATGTCACGTATGCTAAGGTTTGTCATATACATCATTATAGTCTATAAAAGGTGAAACATGTACCATTAAGATTGTTTATAGTAATGACTTATATTTTTTGTTGTAGATTTATAGGTGAGTTTCTATTACCACAATCAAATGTTCTCCCTCGATCGTATCGAGAATTATGTGCCACTATGAAATATATTGGAATAGAGTATCAAGCAATAGATGCTTGTCCCAAAGATCATATTATTTATCATAAAGAGCATGAAAATGCAATAGAATGCCCTGAATGTCATATGAGAAGATATCAAGATGATCGAATGACAAAAAAGGTGCCTCACAAGGTTTTTTGTTACATCCCCATTATTCCACATCTGAAATGATTATTCAGGTGCAATAGCTTGGCACAATTTATGGATTACCATGCATGCAGTAGGATTCAAGATGACATTATTCAAATGCCTGTGGATGGTTCATCATTTATGGACATAGAGGAAAAGTGGCCACACTTTAAAGAAGAACCTCAAAATCTCAGGCTTTCTTTGGTAGCAGACGGTGTCAATCTATATGGAGAGATGAGATCTATTTACTCGGTGTGGCCTGTATTTTTTATCAACAATAACCTTCCTCCATGGATGTCAATAAAGAGGGAGCACATTATGTTGGCAATGATGGTTCCAAGTATTTTATTATTTTATAGTTATCTATATGTAATTATAAGTCTTGGAGTGAAATGGCCACAATAATTATCTGATGTGTTTGTTAATTCAACTAGGTAAGTACATGACCTGTGTCAACTAAGAAGCAACCCAATTGCATATTTGAGGTGCGTGAGGGAAATCACATATTTGTATGTGTGATAAAATAAATATGTGGAGGTGAGGAGCTACTTATCGATTACAATTTGAATCACATAGATACAAAAAAACCCATGACTATCATGGATGAGGTGGTACGCATTTTGATAATTGTCTATTATTCAACGTAACTTAGAATAAGAACACATATGTTTTAACATGTCTGAATGGTTTTTTTTGAAATACAGGGCTATATTATGGATCAACAAGCACACAATATGCATGATGATGATGGTTCTCATGGGACTTCTTCTTCCCGACAGGTAAAACTCATTGTTGTTGTACAAATGCACATACAAGAAAAAAGTTAATGCATATTTTTTGTTATGTTTTATTCCAATCTAATATTTTGGATTTCTTTTAAATAAAGTACTAATAATATTGTTCTCACAAATGAGTGTTGATCAAAAAAGGGAAAGGAACAAGTAGTCCATGAGGAGCTGCAAGATGAGCAGGATCCATTCAATGTTGATTTTTTATCAGATGTTGATCATGTCCTTGCATTGCATAAGGTCCTTTGTGCAATATCTAAAGAGTTAGCTTGAATGGAAGATATTCAACCTCACACTCCTCAAATAAAGATGAGAGAGGATGTTTTGATTCACCATGTTTGGAATTATACAATAAGTATTAATGTAGTTTTTAATTATAACAAAAGTTTAATAATGAATTTTATAATATACTCTTTTAGTTATATCATTAACTAAAATATATGTGTGTTCTTTTTACAAAGGGTGCTAAAAAAATTAAAGGGTGATGCCTTAGATGCAGATACTTTAGGTGGTTCAAGTACATTGCATGTTCTATCCTCCAGCTTGTCCATGGTTGTCCATATTTTTTTATGCTCTAACAATCTTATTTTTTTAGCACCTACTATTGATCCTATGTTGAGTACATCGCCTGCTATGAGGATCGGAACCACCAAGGTATTGCCTCCTGCAATGTCGGCAAAACATATCATGGCCACATATGCGATGGAAATGCCTATTATTGGTAAGTAGATTCCTCTTTTTCTCTCTCATTTATCATGTGTTTATTTCACTTGAACTATTATTTCTTATGGGGCATTTTGTAATATTGGATTCATTTTATGTAGGAGGTGATGAGGAAATTCCTGGATGTACTCATGTTAGATGTACAGGAACAATAGAGAATTGTGATCAATTGCTCGTGAGAAATCAAGATGGACTTCCCTTGAGAGTAGCCTAGCTTCCAAGTACTTTAAAGATTGATCCTTTCTTTGACTATACAATATAATACTCATAATGTAATGCACTAACACCCTATGTAGTCCCTTGCAATAACTAATTATAATAATCTCATTATTATCTTGCAAGGAATAATCTATTTTATGAAAAACTTAATGATGAATGTTTGGGCATTTTCGGGCCAACCATAGGCACATGGTATCATATTTTGATTTCATTGCAAGAGTAGATTTCATTTCATCCCTTTCTTCAAGTATATTAAAAGGTAGCTTCACTTCATTTATGAATCTAACAAAAAAAAATCTTAAAAGGTGGTAATTACAAGATAAAGGGTTAAAGGATAAATTCATTGACTCTATGACAGCATTTTTTGGACCCAACGTCTTTCAAAGACTTAAACTCCTTGACAAAGTGTGCCAAGTTTTGAAGTATATTAGAGACAACTACAGGTCCCAAATAGAATGCAACCCTTATTACGATGGACCTCCCTATATTCCTATTAATGAGTGGGAGAATCTTAAAAAGGATGCACTTGAGAGAAGCGCAAGACATAGTAGAAAAATACTATCACCCGAGGAAAGAAGGTACGTGATAATATTAATAATGAAATTATGTACTATTTACTCTTTGTAGTTATGTGATCTAACATATTTCAAACATCACATAGGTTTCCTGACACATCAAAGGCAACAGAAGCAAGAAAACAAAAGCACAGGCAACACAAGCTTGGCTCGAGTGGATATTCAAAACTTTCTTCATGAGTTGTAAGTATTAGTAAATGAAAAATTGTATGCAAATATTTATAAATTGAAATCAATTTAGTTTTGATGAAATTCACTACAATAAAAATTCATGATACCAAGCAAAAATGTAGGCCTTGGAGTTCAAAAAATAGATTACATAAGAGGACAAGAAAATAGGCTACAAACAAGGCTATATAGTCACGGCTAAACAATTTTGAGCAATGAGTGCCCAAGGTTCTTTTGATGGATCTGTCGATCAGGTAAATAAGCCAATTGATTTTTATTTCAAGTTGAATACTTTACCAATTACTGTATTTGATGTTAAGTTCCAACATAAAGTGAATATATTTGTTTTAAGTAAGGAAACAATGATTATATATTTGTTTAAAAATTTAAAGTGAATATATTTATATGTATCAAACTGAATGATTAACATTTCTCAATATTTTTCTTATTTTTATATGTATATATTGTCGATAAATGCACTAATTATTTACATTGGAATGCAGCTTGTCGATCTTGATACTGCACCATCTGAGCATGACAAAGGTGTCGATTCGAATGTGAATTGTAGTACTCAAGGTATACATTTTCTATTTGAATTTTGATTATTGAATATTTAATACAAGTAAACATGTTAAATTGAATTTGGTGTAGTAATAAAAATTTACTTATAATGTGTTGGAATTAATAAAAACATTTTGTATTACAGTTGCAGGGGATGTAGAGGTTTTTCCCGATGAGCGTGTTGAGGTTCAATTCATCAAGCAAGATGATGTGGTTGGACAAGGTAAAGAGCATCATGTTTATGTTTTTTAAAGTACTAAAATGCTTGTAACAATAATGATAATATTTTTTTATATTTACCCCAATTATGATAATATATTTTTAATTGAAGCCTTTTATTTGTTATTACAGAGGACCCACCTTTGGAAAGGATAGGGAGATCATGTGCACGGCCAAGAAGAAATGATGACATCGACATGGATATGCCTCTGCAACAATATAGAGAAGCGAAAAAAAAGAAAAAGTCAAAAAAGAAATGATTCACATTTATGCAACTTATTTGATAATGGCTGATGTTTATGTCTCAATGTGTTAATGAATGTTATGATGTGTTAATGAATTCTAATTAATAAGTCTTATGAATTCTAATGAATGCATGTTAATGAATGATCAATTGTTGTAATGGAAATTGTTATAATATGTACCATATGTTTCCATACATGTTTAGAGAATATGGACATGGACAAGGGATGTTGATTGGTACTTGTGTGATTAGAGAATACTTTGCATGATTGCATTCCCCAAATCATTACTGGAAAAATTTTGAACATATCTAAATGGAATACTTTGTGCCTAACATACTTAAATAGAATACACCAAGAAGTACCAAATGATGAATGCTCAATTATTGTAATGGCAAAGCATCAAAAATGTCCATTTCTAGAACTTGATTTTCTAGTCTTAATGATTTTTCTATAGTCCTAATGTTTTTTCTTATTTCTTTCCATTAGAGCCACTTCATATGCATAGGTGATGAATATGCAGATTTGCCTAAGCAATACTGGGAGATGGCCCAGCAACACATGTACTATTGTGAAAATCATCACAAGTCCATTTTCTCTTGGGTCGTTCCCAATGGTTTTTGGTCAAATCTACATGTTTTTCACCTCTTCATATTCCAAATGATGAATTCTCAATTGTTGTAATGGAAAAGCATTAGAATCATCCATTTCTAGAACTTGATTTTCTAGTCTTAATGATTTTTCTATAGTCCTAATAATTTTTCTCTAGTCTTAATGATTTTTCTTTCATCCTACTGTTTGTTTCTCTTGATAAATTAGGCCTTAATTTGAATTTTTGTTCACTGTTTTATTTCAACTTGATATTTCATTCATTTTTCATATACACAGAGACTACACATGCTGATAAAAAAATGAGCTATTTGATTGTTCAATGTTCATGATTACAAATGGTCAATATTTCTGATGGTACTCCTTGGTGTATTCCATTTAAAAATAATCATGTTTCTATATTTATGATAAATGTCCCTTTGTGTTGAGAAAATTAGAGTTGACAAAATGGTTGTTCAGTGTTTGTATTTGTACGTTGCAAACAAATCATCATTCTTCCACCAACATTCTAGAAAATTAGTTTTGCAAAATTGGCCATGTTGATGATAATTATAAAGAAGATTTGAAAATGTTGCACCAATCTGAATTGGATCAATCATCATTTTCAAATCTTCTTCATCAATCACCATCAACCATTTGGTGATTCACTTGGTTCAGACTTATACAGTAAGTATTAATGTAGTTTTTAATTATAACAAAAGTTCAATAATGGTTTTAGATGTTAACTGTGAAAATATCTTGGTTTCAGGCAATGCAAAAGGAGGCACCTAGTTGAATATGCAATCTCAATTCATATGCATAAGATATTAGGTGGAGCTGAAAGATGCAAATGGTTTGCATTTTTTATAGAGGTCTTTAATTAGGTATTTTAAGTTATAGACCATCGTAAACATTGTAATTTTGACCTATTAAAAAAATGTAAATGTGTTGAGTCTTCTCTGCTCCACCTATTATCCATGCATATTATGGTTGTGTTGCATATGCATTCTCTATTCAGAGTGGGAAAATCTTATTTTGGATGCAAGGGAGAGAAGAAAAACACATAAAGAACATGCACATAAACACGATAGCTGAGAAACATAAATGTAGATATCACAATAGCTGAAAAACATAAATGTAGATATCATGGTCACAATTGTTTGGAGACACAACATAATTGAATGGTATACCCAGACAATGCAACACAACCACTACTCCTTTGGTTTCAAGTTGACACTATGGGATCCAAAAACCATAGATAAGGAATAAATTTAGAGAGCAGAGGAGGGGCATAATGACCAAAATAATATAGGGTCCCTATATTATTTTGGTCGTTATGGCCCGCCTCCTCCACTCTCTAAATTTATTCCTTATCTATGGTTTTTGGATCTTGCAATGTCAACTTGGAACTGGAGGAGTAGTGGTTGCGTTGCATAGTCTGGGTATACCACTCAATTATGTTGTGTCTCCAAATAATTGTGACCATGATGCCTACATTTATGTTTCTTAATTGATGTGTCCTAGGACCCCTTATTGTTGGCATTAAGCAGAATTGCCACTAGTGACAACACTTATTTGCATTCTGGATACAAACCGAGCAGACAGTGCAAACCGAGCAGACAGTGCAAACCGAGCAGACAGTGCAAACCGAGAAGACAGTGCAAACCGAGCAGACAGTGCAAATCGAGCAGACAGTGCAAACCGAGCAGACAGTGCAAACCGAGCAGACAGTGCAAACCGAGCAGACAGTGCAAACCGAGCAGATAGTGCAAACCGAGCAGACAGTGCAAACCGAGTAGACAATGCAAACCGAGCAAGTTAGTACAAACCGATCAGGACAATGTAAACCGAGTAACATCTTGTCTACCGAGTCACCAGTACTTACCGAGTTCAATACCTACCGAGTGATCAGTATGAACCGTGCCTTCACTTCTACCGAGTGCATGACGATGCCGAGTAATGCAGTGGACGCCGAGTATCAGAAAGTCACCGAGTCAGTTTGAAGGAACCGAGTAACTATTTGGGCCGACTTAGTGGCACTTATGTTTATTTGTCAAGCCGACTGTGTAATTGTAATTGTAATTAATTGTTTGAGACTTGTATATAAACAATGTTGTAAAAAGATGAAAAACAATAAAGTAGAATATATGTGAAAGAAAAAGAAAGGCAGAGATAAGCGAATTGCAGAAGGCTTCAGAAGTATAAGGTTCAGCAAAGACAAATTCATCACAGAAGGTGATCAGTACATCAGAGAATCTCAATCAGCAATCCAGTTGCAAAGCAGAGATCTACTGTTTCATTCTAACAGGTGAATCAGTACTAAATCCTTTAACCGGGTAGACTTAACAGTCTTTGTATAAATCTCTTTACCGAGTGCATACTTCACTGTATGTTTGTAAATCCTTTAACAGGGTGGATTTAGCAATCCTTATTGCTCCTAACAGGGCAGATCATCAGAAGTGATCAAATTGTAAGCCTTAACCGGCCAACTTTATTCTGCAGTATTAAAGCTTTGTGGGTTTCATCCCCACCCCAGTTTTACTTTCTTTTGGAAGGTTTCTGGGTAACCAAATCTTTGTGTCATTATTGTGAATGCTTTTCAAGTTTCATGCTTTCTGTATGCAAAGGTTAAAAAGTAAAATACATGTTAAAATTAGAAGAAAATTTGAAGTTACTGATTCACCCCTCCCCTCTTAGTAACTTGGTTAATTCCTAAATATTTCCAACAATTGGTATCAGAGCTGCATTGGTTCTCAAGACAAAGCTTAACTAGCTTGAGCAAAGATCCAGGACAATGGAGGTATTCAAATTAAACAAGGTGATTGAAAATGAAAAGCTAGATCTGGAAATGGCCATAGCTAAACTCAAAGAAGCAAAAGAACATCTTTCCCAATCCCTAAGAAGAAGGAAGGAACTTGCAAATCAGATGAATGATCAGAATTACATTGAAGAAAAGATTGAAGATCTTCTTCCCTCAAATAACTCAGATGAAGCAAACAATGCTATCAAAGAACTCCTAGAAAAGAATGGGTCCCTGCAGGAAGAAGTGAGAAAATTGAAAAGAGAACAAGAACTACACTCTACAAGATTCTGTGAGATCTTGGAACAAAGAAACAAGTTAAAAGATGAATTAGATGGAAGAAACATTGAAGTCCAAAATAAAACCCTTCAGCTAGAAAATCTAATTCATCAGATCTCTCATACAAATGAAGAAATTCTAAATCTAAGTTCAGAAGTAGAAAACACAAGAGAAGAACTAAGATCTGAAAAGGAAACCAATCTAAGATTGATGGATGACCTAAACGCTGAAAAAAAAATCAATGAAGGAATGCTGAAAAGTCAAGAAGACTTGAATCAGCTGTATGAACGAAATCTTCATAGGCAAAAAGGAAAAGCAGGACTTGGATACAAAGAAGAAGGCGAATCCTCTAAACAAGGTACTCAAAGAAATCAAAAACCTACTTGTAATCATTGTGGTAAAATAGGACATACTTCAAACAAATGTTGGAACAATGAAAAAGCAGAATTCAATGGAAAATGTTATAGCTGCAATCAACCTGGTCACAAAGCAAATGAATGCAGGGAAAAACCTAGATTCAGAGGTAATTGTCACAAGTGCAACAAACAAGGTCACAAGGCATCCGAGTGCAGATCCAAGACATTTAATCCAGCAGAACAAATTGTGAGAGCAATGTTTGGATGGGACTACAACACCTAGTGTAGATGTCATTACTGTGGAGAATATGGACACATTGGCATGAATTGCATAAAACATCATCTAAGGAAAAGAGATACTACCGTAAGATGTTTCAAATGCACTAAACTCGGTCACATAGCCAGAAACTGCATGAATGCTAGTGAAATTGAAGAAGGAAAGAAGAATGAAGCAACTAAGGTTAGGAAACAGGTAAGACAAAAATGGATTCCTAAAGCTACCGAGAAATCCAGTCCAAGTAATGGAGTGGATGGCTCTATCGACTCAAATTAAATTTCCAAGGAGACACTGGAACTGTACTCTCATAGATCAATCTCAAGCAGTTCCAGAACCAAAATTAAAAGAAAAGTCTAAATCAGCATGCAAGATGCAGTGAGATCACAGGGAGGTCGGTATAGTCTTCACCGAGCAAGGTCGGTATAGTCTTCACCGAGCAAGGTCGGTACCTGTCTTTACCGAGCGAGGTCGGAGCATTATGAATTCTCAAAGTTCACCGAGTTGCGAAGTCTTTTCCGAGCAATTAATTCTTGGTGGGTGACAGTCTGTCAAAATTCCTACTCTAATTTGAAATGAGCATTAATGACAGAGTTGTAAACAAAAAGCAAATAATCGAACTCATTCTTCACCGCGAATCTTTAAGCACTTTGAGAGAAGAAAACTTCAAGGGCAACCCGGCGATTTAATACTCTTGCGAAAGGAATTTTCTGTGAGCTACCATGGCATCATCCAGCACTTCAGCGAAGAAAGGATCTGATATGTTAGTTCAAGGGGAGTGGAAAGCACCAGATTTTAAGATCGTGCCCGCTATTGCAGCAGCCCTAGATCCGAACGGAGCTCAATCTCAGATTCCTCCTAAGGTACTGCTTATCAATGATATCCGTAATCATTTTAACTGTTCAATTCAAGAAATGGGAAACCTAGAACTAGACATTGTGCGTGAGGAACTATGTGTGGATGGTATTTTGAAGCTCGAGCACAAACATCTGGAAGATAAGGGTTTAGTTCACATTGCACATCTTCCTCAAAACTTTCAAGATAAATGGGTTAGGTACATTCTCAGCCGAGTACACGATGGCAAGATTTGGCTTGAGCAACCTATTGAGATCACAAAGAAAATGATTCATCAAGTCACCGGTCTTCCCATGTTGAACAAAGCGAAAACTACCAAAACCCTAGGTCGGACAGAACTAGAGAAGAAAACCCTAGCCGAGTGGGATGGTAGAGGCATGAAGGTTAGCAGCATTACTGATGCCGAACTGAAGTTTGGTACACATATCATTGCCCACAAGATTTACAGTTCTAGTCGACAGAACAGTGTCTCCTGTGAAGCTGTTGACCTAGCATACAAAGTGGTCAAAAACAACTTGACATTTGACCTAGTAGACTTATTGTTGAAACAGTTCAACAAGAACATGGAAAGCATCAAAACTTCCAAAAACAATCCATGTAAGTTTGGATCCTTGTTAGTCTGTTTATTCTTCTATGTTCAGAAATTCTTCCCTTCTAAAGGAAAAGTTGTATGGAGAAAAGATGTGCCAGTACTCTATGAAATAAATGAATACATTGCAGAAATGGGTGAAAACTTTGAAAGCATCATGGATAACTATTTTGAGTCTTTCAAAGAGAAAATGAATGACAGATTCCGGATTCCACAGAAGTTGGTGGAAGATTACAAAGATGACATCTGTTTTATGGTAGATTGTGATAATGTGTATATTCAAGTAGTTAAAACCAAGAACTGTATATGTAAAACCTCTTCCTTATGAGGTAAACATTGATGAAACCAAGAACATCATTGAAGCACTTCTAAATCAGCCTGTCAATCCCAAAGCCCCATATTTTGGAACATATGATGAAGCTAAGGTGAGAATTGAACTAAGCATAAAGCTTCCACAGGCGGTAAACAAAGGAAAGAAAAGGATAGCTAAAATGCAAATGATAACCGAGGACAAAGAAGAAATAGATGAAAAAGAAGGAGAAAAGGATGAGAAAACAGAGGAACCAGAACCTGCAAAGAAGAAAGGAAAAGTTTTCATCACTAAGGCATCTGTGCCTCCCACTACTGTGTTTACAAGGAGAAATACAAAAGGCAAGGCAGACAAGGCAGAAAAGGCAGATAAAGACATAGTATTCAAAAGGCCTCCTCTAAGCCTTCAAGAAAAGCTCAAACTCTTCAGAGATGGATCAGGATCTGGAGTAAGTAACATAAAATCCTTGAAATATGAAACCAGATCGGAAGCAAAACAGAAGGAAATAGAAGATGCTGTTATTGAGAAGATGGGACAGTGGAAATACTCTCCTTAAGAAATTACCCCACAGATTCCAGCAGTTCTATTGAATCCAATAAGAATGAGATGGAGCAATGCAAGGCAAACTGTGATAGACATATATGATCAAAACCTGAGACAGTTGATGCCGAGCTTGAACAATGATGAAGTAAAGAAGGCACTAAAAGAAAATGAAAACAAGATGACATTGAAGTTCAATACTTGTTTGATTTTGATCAACAATATTGAATCGGTTGTGAAGGCTAAAAAAGCCACATGGAAGAACATATACCACCTTCACCAACCGAGCATTGAAACTGTAATAATAAAGGATATTGAAGATGACAGCGATGAGCAAGAAGAAGACACCGAGGTAGATGATACTGTAAGGATAGCAGCAGAAGTCATTGCATCCCTTCCTACCTCTCCAGTGAAAGTCTCTACATCCAGCCCAGAGACACCTTCAAGCATGGTTGTGACAACTTCTACATTTGTCCAATCATCCCTAGCAACATCAGAGGCAGCTACCATTTCTTCTACCGAGCTGCAGTCTCCTGTACCAGTAAGTTTTCCAGCTTTTGAATCTTCAAGTGTAAATATTTTAAGTTCTCCAGTAGAAAGTATACCAGTGTCAATAGCCAGCCCTACTTTATCTACTGTCACTACTACAAGAGCATTAAGTACAGATAAGCCTAAGGCTCTACCGAGTATAAAATTTTTGGGTAAAAATATAGTTGAGGATATAGACCTAGATGAAGAGATAGAGATTCCTACATTAGATTTTGCAAATCTCTCAGCAGACCAGATGCAGAATATAGGTGAGATCCTCCAAAGGAAAGCAAAACAAAAGAAGCTTAAAGAGGAGAGAGACAAAGAGTATCAAATCATCAAAGATGCTAAGGACATTTTGTCTGATGCATTAGGCATTAAAGTAGACTCCTCCCAGCATGTTTTGTTACAATTGGCAGAAGCAGTTGAGAAATACAATGAGGACTCATCTGGGACAGAAAAGTTAGTTGAAAGAGCCAAGAAGAGATTCAACAATAAAGTGCTTGAGCACATTGCTCAGCACATAGCTATTAACCAAGTAGAATTGTCTTCAGTTTTGTCTAACATAGAGTCTATTTATTCGAATGCTACCTCTCTTTTGGCCAGACTATGCAATTTTGCCGAGTTCACAAAGGATGTTAAAGATAAAATGAATAAAATGGATGAGGATATGAAGATTAGCATACAGAAGCTGCAACTTGAACCAAGTTCAAGCTCTGCTCATCACATGAAAATTTCACACCTATCTAATATGCAGTTTGATCTATTGAAAGAAGACTCAAGGATCCGGTCCACACTACTAGACATCCAACACATGATCCTTCCCATCATGAATACAATGTATAAGCACATTGAACATTCCAGAACATTGATTCATGACAATCAGTTCTCTATAGTAGATCACATGATTGAACTCTCTGCAGAAGTCCAAATTGCTATACAAACATGTAAAATCTTGCAAGAAAGTTGGGACAGAACCCTGGCACTAATAATGAAGGTACATTCTGATTTCTTATCAAATTTTGGATTCTCTCTGTAAATAACTTGTATATGCACCTTTGGCATTATCGTCAAAAAGGGGGAGATATGTATAGAAGGAGAGATATGTATACAGTTACAGATTTGTATAAGAAACAGTTAGCACATTGAAAGGGGGAGACAATGTATAAAGCCCTATAAAGACAAAATTTTGAAAAATCAAAATAAAACTCAGTATGATTCGTGTATATAAATTTTGGCCAATAAGTGTTTTTGTCACTAATGCCAAAGGGGGAGATTGTTGGCATTAAGCAGAATTGCCACTAGTGACAACACTTATTTGCATTCTGGATACAAACCGAGCAGACAATGCAAACCGAGCAGACAGTGCAAACCGAGCAGACAGTGCAAACCGAGCAGACAGTGCAAACCGAGCAGACAGTGCAAACCGAGCAGACAGTGCAAACCGAGCAGACAATGCAAACCGAGCAAGTTAGTACAAACCGATCAGGAAAATGTAAACCGAGTAACATCTTGTCTACCGAGTCACCAGTACTTACCAAGTTCAATACCTACCGAGTGATCAGTATGAACCGTGCCTTCACTTCTACCGAGTGCATGATGATGCCGAGTAATGCAGTGGACGCCGAGTATCAGAAAGTCACCGAGTCAGTTTGAAGGAACCGAGTAACTATTTGGGCCGACTTAGTGGCACTTATGTTTATTTGTCAAGCCGACTGTGTAATTGTAATTGTAATTAATTGTTTGAGACTTGTATATAAACAATGTTGTAAAAAGATGAAAAACAATAAAGTAGAATATATGTGAAAGAAAAAGAAAGGTAGAGATAAGCGAATTGCAAAAGGCTTCAGAAGTATAAGGTTCAGCAAAGACAAATTCATCACAGAAGGTGATCAGTACATCAGAGAATCTCAATCAGCAATCCAGTTGCAAAGCAGAGATCTACTGTTTCATTCTAACAGGTGAATCAGTACTAAATCCTTTAACCGGGTAGACTTAACAGTCTTTGTATAAATCTCTTTACCGAGTGCATACTTCACTGTATGTTTGTAAATCCTTTAACAGGGTGGATTTAGCAATCCTTATTGCTCCTAACAGGGCAGATCATCAGAAGTGATCAAATTGTAAGCCTTAACCGGCCAACTTTATTCTGCAGTATTAAAGCTTTGTGGGTTTCATCCCCACCCCAGTTTTACTTTCTTTTGGAAGGTTTCTGGGTAACCAAATCTTTGTGTCATTATTGTGAATGCTTTTCAAGTTTCATGCTTTCTGTATGCAAAGGTTAAAAAGTAAAATACATGTTAAAATTAGAAGAAAATTTGAAGTTACTGATTCACCCCTCCCCTCTCAGTAACTTGGTTAATTCCTGAATATTTCCAACACTTATGACCCTTTACAATCCCTAAGAATACATCTTAGAGGTCTTAAAATATCGTAAAAGGTCATAAGAGGCTCCTAGGTGGGGCCATATGAGCTTCCACCTTCACGTGGTTGGTCTTGTTAAGAAGACAATGTTAAACTATTCTCGAAACAAAGAGAAGCTCAATAATTTAAGGTCTCACTCCACGTATGACAAATATATATATATATATATATATATATATATATATATATATATATATATATATATATATATATATATATATATATATATATATATATATATATATATATATATATATATATATATATATATATATATATATATATATATTTATTTATTTATTTATTTATTTATTTATTTAAAATAGAGTTAACCATCACAATTATGATGGTAACCAGAGAATAACCAATGGAAAAACACTACAAACGATGGCTATCTGTTGGAAATATCTGACAAATAGACATCGCATGTACAACATATCTGTCACAAATGCAGCATTTCCGTCAGAATTATGACAAAAAGAAATAGACCCGATGACATGTTCACCATATTGGCAGGCCCTCTTCAAATGCATATTATGACAACCATAACCATCATAATTATGACTCATATCCTTGCCATTGGTGATTTCGATTGCAAAACTGCAATGACGAGTGGTGTCTCCTGATCGACAGGATATTTTCAGAATTTTGACGGCTTACCGTCAGAAAAAGGACTCAAATGTACTAGTGTATTCCCATCTATTATGCATATCATCACAATTTTTTGTACATATCCTTGTCCGTCCTGCAACAACATTTGATCAAATAACTTGTCCCTTCCAGCCTTGTACTTCTATAATATATTTTGTTGACTATCCTTGATCACAATGATTATTCTTTAATTCGTCACTTTCCAGTGAACAAAACACATTCTCCTCATCAATCAGAAGGTCCTTGAGGATGTATCCTTCCTCATATCTGACATAATCTTCCACCAATCAACCCAGGTCTGTGTCAATGTATCCTTCCACACGTTCAGACCAAATATTCCCACCATCAATCACATCAATATCTCTCCTTGGCAAGGGATGTCTTTTGGAGTTATCATTTTGGTCTTGGATTTTTTTCTTTAGATCTTGTTTATCTTTTATGGCTTCTCATTATTCTTCTCCTCAAAGTCACCATGATCCTTCATATCATGGTGCGCTACAAATGAGGCCAATCTATGGCAAGGTCTTTTGATCTTTTTCTTCTGCCTATGAGTCAGTCGGACATGACCCTTGCATGATTCCCATGTGATCCTCTGGATGACATGGTGTACTTGGGAAATGTCATTTTTTTGTGGTTTCACTAGCATCATTTCTACCATGCTTCCTCTTGGCTTCATGTCTCATGTTGGGGCAACCTTGGGTGTCTTTTTTCGTGCCATTCCTATGCAATGCTGGTAACAAGGCCTTGTGTTCCTAGTAACCTTGGTAGGTCTCTAATGTTTCTATATCAAACTAGGTTGTACTCTCCACATTTACACTTGGAGCAACCCAAATCCCCCATCCTACATCATATGGATTAATCTTGCATCTTTCATATAGCTGCATCCTGCATCCTGCATTTTGCCTCATATTGCATTCATCCTTCTTTGCTCATGGAAGTTTAGTTGTTTATTCTTCTTTCCTCCTTCATCCTTTTCCCTTCTTTCCTTCCTTTATGTGTTCTTTTCGAGAAAATTCCACAACATTTCCTCTTTGCATTATTTTCTTGAGGGGGCACACCCCTTATCCTCTATTCTAGCCTGGGGCATCTAATTTTCTTGTCTTTGATGCCACGCCACTTGCGACATCGCATCAAAGAGGGGGAAAATGTAGACACCTAAAAAGCCTTTACCAAAAAAAAAATATTTTATTTTGTAAACCCCTGATGACATCATCATTTGTTAATTAATTAATTTATTTATTTATTTTTATGCCATTAATTCCTCCTATTTTAATTAGACATGTTTAATTAAAGAATCCCTCCCCAAACCACTTAAATTAAATTTGAGTAATTTTCCCCCATTTATTGAATTATTATTTAATAAATGATGTCACATTCCTTAAATAAATTTTATATTTATTTAATCCCTCAAAACCCTAGAATCTTCTAGACTTTCCTAGAATTTCCTAAACCAACTTAGGAGGTGATTCCTACTTTTCTTAGCCTAAACCAGTCTTCTTTGACTTTTGGTCAAACCCCCTCATTAATGAGCCTTACACACTCATTAATGGCCTCTTACATCCTCTTTAAGGCTCTTACAAGCTCATAAATGAGGACCATGACTCTTCTTTCCACTTGGTTCCCTATGCACACTTCCCTAGTGTTTCTCACGCATGTGTGAGAAATCTTAACCCTTATCCATCTAACCTTACCCCTAACTATACCCCAAACTCTACTCCAAACCCTGACTCTGACCCTAACTCCACTACCTAACCCAAGCCCTTCCTCAAATCCTATAAATACCCTCACTTCTTAGAGAAATTTACCAATTCACATAACCATTTCATAGTAGTTTTATAATGTTAGTTTACTCCTAGATCTTAAGCTTGTAGTATATTTTGCTAGTTTAACTTATTCAAGATTTCTTAACATACATAATAGCTTAGATAACATGGATTAACATAGTTTCTTTCATGTGTATTCTTTTCATCTCATCATATAATGTTTTATTTGGATTAAAATCAATCTTAGATTAATCATTTGTAGCTAAGTTTGCATTTCATCTTCATTAGGATCCTTAAGGCCTTAGGGGAAAATTAGGTGAACTATACCTGATATTGTGCCACTATGGGGTTCTTATGGTCCCTAATCCATCCTATCCTCCCTAATCTAGATTAGGGCTATGCTCCAAGTGTTTTGAGAGCACACCCACATCCCTAAAATCAAGAACAAATCAAAGGGTGACAGGGTGCTCCCATTTTGGTTCTATCTGAATGTCTTTGCAAATAGTTTTCTCTATATGCTTAGGAATATGTTGTTATACTTTGAGACAATGTGTTCTACCAAGCTGGAAACAGTTGCTGGTAAGAAAAGATATTGGTCAGTCATAGTTAACCGAGTGAATGTTGACTAAGTAAAAGACTTAACCGAGTAGATGAAGTTGGTTGGTTAATCAAGGAATCAAGTTAAGGATGACATCGTGTGAAGATCTAGATTGATCTAGAAGATTCTAAGGAAGGAAAAAATTTAGTTAATGAAATCAATGGATAAAAAATGTTAGGTAGAGATAAATGGTGAAGATTTAATGATTGGTTTGAGATCCAAGAAAAGTTCAAGTTCCAAGGTGAACATACAGCTGGTAAGAATCATAAAACATTTTACCGAGATACAAATTTGATCGAATAGATGAGATTAAGTGGTGATAGAATTGAGTGAAAAACATTATCTATATAAAGGATAATCATGATGATTATGTTACTGATGTTGATACTATTTTTTTTGTTGAACTATTGATATCCAAAGAAGATAGCCAAATTGAAAAGAAGGGTACACTAAGAAGAATAGAGTTGAAGGAATGTGTGAATGAAGTGAAGAAAAGTGATGAGATAAAGTGTGTGTATTTATTAGTCAAAAAGGAAGATTTTGAAGAGGATAAATGAGAAGAAATGAGATATGAACATGCAAAGGTATTTGCATATTTTATCAAATCATTTCACTGTTACTTTCTAACCATTGTAGCAGAAAATATCTTAACTGAATGGATTTAATAGTTAGAATTTCTAAATCCTTTATAAGGTGGCATTCTAACGAATTTTATAAAGTCCTCTAATAAGGCCACTCATTATAGGGTGACATATCTAGTAGATATTTGGTGAAAATCTCCTAATAGGGTCACATCTAGAAAATGTGTTTGTAATCTTTATCATGATTGGCTTTTAACCGAGTTCACTTTAGAAGAGTGAATTATCTTATGGGTGACAATTCCCGCAGTGGTTTTTACCCAAATTGAGTTTCCACATTAAATACTGGTGTTAATGTGGGATTGAATGTTTTGCATGTTATTTACTGATTTTCTGATGAATACTGCTATGGTTGATTAAATGTTTAAATCTGATTGCATAGATTATCTACTGAGAAGATTTTAAGGTTGAAAAATGTTAAGGGACCTAAGATAACTGATTCTATAACTGATTCACCCCTCCCCTCCCCCACTCTCAGTTATCCAACAATTGGTATCAGATCATTTGGTGCTTAGAAGTAAAAGTTTAGAATACTTAAGCTAAAGATTTGAAGATGTATAGGAGAGAAGTACCTAATTTGAAAAATGAGAGTTTCTCTACATGAAAAAGTAGGATGAGGTTATACATATCTAGTATTGGAGATTCTACAATCAATCATTTGAATAATGATTACACTCCACCACCTCCTGGACCTATGAAACTTGATCAGATGAGAGAAAAGTAGGAACACAACTTGGTAATGATTGAAGTTGGTTCTTCCCTAGCTAATGTTGAGTTCACTGATAAATGAGTGTAAAACAACAAAAGAGACATGGGAAAAACTTGCACTTGTTTATGGAGGTGATTTGCATGTACAGAAAGAAAAGTTTGATAGTCTCAGAGGAAAATTTGATGATATGAAAATGAAAGAAGAAGAAAAAATTGCACAATATAGATTCAAAATTAAGGAAGTGGTAAGTGTTATCAAAGGTTCTGGTGGAACATTGAATGGAAAAGAAGTGGTAAGAAAAATTCTTAGAAATATTTCGCTTAAATATTCTATTCAAGTCTCTTCTATTCAAGAACTGAGATCCATACCTAGTAATATTGTTACTCTTGATGCTTTGATCAGTAAGCTATCTGCATTTGAGCTTAGTAATTTTGATAATAGTTTATTGAAGATAGAAATAACTTTTAAATCATCTTTAAGAATTGGTAGTTGAAGAAGAGAAAGAGAGAATCGCTATAGTTTAGGTGGAGGTTATTATGATAGTATCCTAACTAAAGAAAAATAACAAGAAGAATTAGAAGCATTGTTGGCAAAGAGGCTACCAAGAGGAAAATAAAAGTATAAAGTTAAACTATGTCTAAAATGTTTTAACTACAATAAGATTAGTCATATTACATCTAGGTGTCCTGGCAATGATAGGAATGATAAGAAGGACAAGAAGGAGAACCAATACTAAAATTTTAGATATTTCAAGGACAAAGGAAATAAAACATGCTACCTAGCTGAGGAAGGAATAAACAATGATGAATTTGATGACATAAAAGAATGTGAGGAAGTGGTTTATGTTGCAATGAAGGATGACTCAGAAGAAAGGTATGAAGATGAAAAGTTCCTTATTTCTCAAGTAAGTAAAATTGACCAATGGATTATTGACATTGTTCACATCACATGATTGGTGACATTGATAAGTTTGAGAACTTAGAAGAATATGATAGAGGATTTGTTATATTTGGAAATGATACTCCATGTTTTTTTAAAGGAAAAGGGTCCATCATGTTGAAAGAAAATATTAAATGTGATAATGCCTATTGGGATCAATGACTAAAATACAACTTATTGAGTGTTGCACAATTGAATAACACAAGTCATTGACTGGAGTTTCAGAACATAAAAGTAAAGATCTATGATGTTGTTGGAGATTTGATTGGAACTAGTGAACAATCCAAAGGTAACTTATTCTATCTAAAATTTAATGCAAATGTGTGCCTATTTGAAAGAAATGAAGATGCTTGGTTATGGCATAAAAGACTGTGTCATTTAAATTTTGATAACTTAATCAAGGTTAGTAAGAAAAATGAAGTCATACGTCTACTGAGATTAAGAAAGCCTGATAGAGTTATGTGTAAGGAATGTCAGATCGGTAAGATGACTAAATCAAGTTTTTCAAGAAAGTATTAATCATATAATGGTATATTTAAATTAGTTCACATTGATCTTTGTGTCCCTATGAGAGTACAAAGTTATTATGGTGATCAATATTTCATTATGGTTGTTGATGAATACTCAAGGATGTTGTATGTAATATTATTAAAAGAAAAGTCTGATGCATTTCAAATGTTTAAATGGTATAAGGAAAGAGTTGAGAAGGAAACATGTAAAAAATTGAAGTGTTTAAGATCAGATAGAGGAGGTGAATTTATCTCTGATGAATTTACTATCTTCTACAATGAGAATAGAATTAAAAGACAAGTCTCTGCACCGAGAATTATAGAACAAAATGGTATAGCTGAAAGAAGGAACAAATAAATAGTTAATTTTTCTAGAACATTGTTGATTGAGAATGAGGTTTTACAAAAATTCTGGAGAGAAGCCATTAGACTACTGTTTACACCCCCAACTGAGTACAATTGAAGAAAGGTAAAAATAAAACTCCTTATAAACTCTGGTATGGGCATGCACCTACTGTTAGCTACTTTAATTTTTTTGGAAGTAGGTGTTACATTATGAAAGATACTAGGAATGGAAAGTTTGATTCAAAAGGAGATGAAGGTATATTCCTAGGATAATCCATAAAGAGAAAAGCTTATAAATGTCTGAATAAGGCTACTAACAAAATTGTGGAAAGTGCAAATGTAAGGATTGATGATTTTGTAGAAAAAAATGAAGATAGAAAGAAGAAACTAAAAGATTATCAAAGATTTGTATATGTACAAGAAGGATTTTTTGGTACTGTACCTGAGCTACAAGAAGAAACTGAGGAACCAGTTGAGCCCCCACCGAGATATGAAAATGCTGAAGAATAGAGAACCAAGCTAGTGCTAGCAAAGTATGTGAGAAAGAATCATTCACCAACTCAAATTATTGGAGACAAAATATAGGAGTCATGACAATAAGTAAGTTGAGAGACAATATATGTCCAATTTCTAAATTTGAGCCTAGACTAGTCAATGATGCGCTTGAAAATAAAGATTGGATCAATGCAATGAAATAATATATTGATCAGATTGAAAATAACAATACATGGTCATTAGTACCAAGACCTAATGATAATAATGTTATTGGTACAAAGTGGATTTTTAGGAATAAAATAAATGAAAGTGGAGATGTGATCTGAAATAAAGCTAGACTTGTATGCAAAGGATACACTCAAGAAGAAGGTATTTAATATGGTGAGACATTTTCTCATGTTGCTAGACTAGAAGGTGTGAGAAGTTTACTTGCATATGCTTCTCAAAAGGTTTCAAAGTTTATCAAATGGATGTAAAGTCTACATTTTTTAATGGAATACTAGACGAGGAAGTGCACATTGACCAACCAGAAGGATTTTTTGACAAAAGTAAGAAATACATGGTATGTAAACTTCACAAGGTATTGTATGGTTTGAAACAAGCACCCTGAGCATGGTATGAAAGAATCCACTCATATGTAATGAGAATAGGTTTCATTAGAACTAGTGACAATAGTAATGTGTACTTGAAAAGTGAATCCAAAGACAAGGTATTGATTGCTGAAATTTTTGTTGATGATATCATATTTGGAAGAAATGAAATAATGTGTAGAACATTTTCTAATGAAATGAGAAAGGAATTTGAAATGTCAAGGATTGGAGAGATCAAAATTTTCATTGATTTGCAAATTCAACAGATCAAGGATGACATATACATAACTCATTCAAAATACATCAAAGAGATCCTAAATTTTTTTGGGATTGAAGATTCAAAACTGGTTGGTGTTGGCAAGTTGTCTATACTAAACTATATGACTAGATATAGTGTTTTCATTATGGCAACAAATTCATATAGTAGTTTGGAGTCAACACACTTAGTGTAAAGATCAAAATTCAGTTAAGTGTTGAAGACTAGACAGTTTATAGAGTTCTAGCAACTTAGAGCATCAGCGCATGTGTGTACGAATGAATTATGGTATGTTCCCTAGAATTTAAGTTTGTTAGACTATACTTATGCTTAGTCTATGAGCGCATAAGTAGATATGAAAAGATGTGAAAGTTACAATCAATTGAAGTTGCACAGCCAGTGTATGCTAGCAGAGAACAGAGCATGGAGCCAACAGTTAGCATTTTGGTTTGCGATTATAATTTAATGTTGTAAAGGCCATGTGCCTATTGTATTTAGGTTTCCAACATGTTTATATGTGTAATTGTAAGCATGCTTAAGCCAATTCATTTCGAAGTGTTGTTTGTAATTAGTTATAGGGCTGACTTATTTATGTATTTTGTATGAGCGCATAAATATAAGGTGCACCCATTGTATTTGGTATGGAAGTTGTAATAGAGTTGTGATAAGTAGAGCAGAGGTATGCAAAGTTAGCATAAGATGTATTAGAGCTTTTCTAGAGGTCAAAGCATCAGTGCACCTAAGGAACTGATCTGACAAGAAGTGTCATAGAGAATAGTTCACCTACAGATATATTGTGTATCTAAATTAGAAGGTTGTAGCCTTCACCATTTGAACAGTGAGCTCTAGGACAGTGAGTCCACTCCCCTAACAGGGATCATTGTAAAAGACTCCTAATAGGGTCTAACCCTTAACAAGGTCTATTGTACTTAAAGCATTGTAAAGCTACTCCTAACAGGGTAAAGGATCTTCTAACAAGGGTTTTCTCGTAACCATATTGGTGTCATGATTTGATTTCATGTTTCATATTTATGTGAATATTTAAATACAGTACTTAAGCATTTAAGTTCAACATAAAGATTAAATTAAAAATTTGAATTATAGTGAACAATGATTCACCCCCCCCCCCCCCCTCTTAGTGTTCTCATTCCTAAAAATTGGTATCAGAGCTCTAGTCCTCAGAAAACAATTTTAACCACTTGAGGAGATCATGGACAAAGCAGATATGAAACATTTGAAGAAAAATATTGAAGCCGCTCTTGAAGATCTAGACAATTCAAAAAGAGAAATTGAAGAACTAAAAGAAAAAGTTAGTGATGCTCAATTAGTTATCAAAAGACTAACAAAGGATTTGAAAGGATGCTCTAATAGTGAACTTGAAGAAAAATTCAATAAGTTGAGTGAAGAAAATGCATCTTTATTAAGTCAACTTGAAGAGTTTGATGACAAACTAATGAACAATCAAGATGTCTACAATGAACAAGTCAAGGAAAACCTTCAACTCAATGAAGAATCCTAGTTGTATGCAAGAAGAATAAAAGGAGACACTAGCTACATTGGATACAATGAAGCACAAAATCAGATTGACAATATGCAAGCAAGAAAGGATTCACAAAAGAACTCTACTGATGATGAGAAGACTGAAGATCAAACCAAAGACAATGGTGGTCCTCCTAAAAATGAGCGCAAGCAAGTAGAATGCACTTGTTTTGCATGTAAAAAGCATGGACACATTGCAAGAAACTATACAGTGGTAAGACCTTTTAATGGCTACTGTTATTCATGCAATAGATTTTGTCATAGAGCTATGAATTGCAAGACTAGTAAGAAGAATAGGACTCAACAAGATCAAAGAAATCGGAATCAGACAAATGTTAGAAGTTCTCAAAATATTACATGTCAGATATGTAACTATAATGGTCACTTAGCTGAAACATGCAGAATGGTGACTCATGTTAATGTGTCAAGGAATAATAGACCTCCAATCATTTTTCACTCTTGTAACAAGGTGGGACATATCTCAAGGTTCTGTAGATCAAGGACACAAGGTTAGGAAAGCCCTAAAAACACCAAAGAATGAGTTTTGGATCCTGAAGTAGAAGTCAAGTTTATGAAAGCCTTAGAGGATGTGAGCTTGATTTGGTTAGAAGGAAAGAAGGACAAAGCTAATGAGAATGTATTGGATGCATCCCTAGTGGATGCACCCTCTACATCTGCACGAATGGCCCTCAGGGTCATAGGGGGAGATAATTTAGCTCTAGACCCCTATGTGGCTGGTATACTCATCCTTAGAGTATGCACCTTTGGACTTAAGCTTTTGGAGTGTATAGGAGCCTTTGTACAAGAGCAAACATGTTGATTGTTAGCGGAGCTCAAGTTTGACATTTTGAAGTGATAGCCTGGTTTACACAACATGCATTAATGGTAGATTTTTCACTTTAAAGTACACATAAGTCATTTGATTGCTCATTGCATTCAAATTCAGAGTGATAGGAGAGCAGAAAGAGCCTTGGAAGTTGTTGTGAAGTCTTGGAGATTGAATCTATTAGAGATTTGTTGCAGTTATCAGTGCATTTGATCAGTTGCAGTAACCCTAGCTTGTTGCACTGATTTAGAAGCCGTCAGATCATCTCTAAGTTCAGTTGGAAAGTGATTAACAAGTAAGTCATGGTCACTCCCATAGTTTTTGATGTTGCTAAAAAGAAGAGATATAAAAGAAAGAAGAAAATACTGATGTTGATATTGCAAAAGTAAAACAAGAAGTGATGGATAGCACTCCCATCGCTCCCTCCTCAGTATTGTTGTCAAGTTTGACACTTGACACAAGCAGTTTAGACTCCTGGAAAGAAGAAGACCTAATTAAGTTCAGCATCCTAGCTATGGAGAAGGAAAAGGAGAAACAAGTTATGAGGAATCCTCTCCTGATAGAATCAATGAATATTTTGAATAGTTTTCTACTAGAGGATAAGAAAGTGTTAAAAGTACATTAGGTTGATGATGTGAGTTCATTCCTCTCACAGTTCAAAAGAAATTTTTCTAGCCTAGAAGAATCTACGTCCATAGTAGCAAAAGAGAAGTACTTAAAGAAGAGACTAAATGAGTTGATGAGAAACTTTGCACTAGACTTGAATTCTCTTAAGTCTAGTCAAGAATCCTTAAAAGAATTTGTTGATGAAGGAAGAAGGATCATTGCAGCATGCATGGATCAAGACAAGCTAACCACTAATCATTTCAAAAAGATAAAAGAGACAGAAGCTTTGATTGAATAGGTGAAGAATTCAGTGACAAACACATCCACTGATGTGAACATGTGTAACAATGTCTACCAAGGATAGATAGACAAGATTGAGAAGGAAGTAAAAGAGATAACAAGGATAAGGTCCAGACAGACTCGGTTGAGGAATGGTCTTGCACCCTCCTTAGACATCCTCAATAATAATATAAAAGAGATTGATGCCACCATGGTAACTTATGATCATGGTCCCATCAGTGACTTGGAGAAGATGGAGAAGCTTCAATATGCATTATCGCCCATCTCCAGATAGTTAACTCTCTGATAACCTTTTGGAAGAAGGAGATCCAGAACCTCAAGATTGCATATCCGAATGTTTTCCCTCAGTGAGTATGTATAGATATAGTTTTTTGATGCACCTTTGTCATTAATGTCAAAGGGGGAGTTTTGTATAGAATATGGAGTATATATATGTATAGGGAGATATAAGATTATGTATAAAAATGTATAGAATACAAAAATTTTGTGTAAAGGAACAGTTAGCAACTTGGCCATATTCCTTTGTTTCCATTAATGAAAAATGGGGAGATTATTGGAAATTTTTCTATACTGAAGTATATGACTATATATAGTGTTGTCATTATGGAAACAAAGTCATAGCAGTTTGGAGTCAGTGCACTTAGTGTAAAGATTAGAATTCGGTTAAGTGTTGAAGACTGGACAGTATACAGAGTTCCAATAGCTCAGAGCATTAGTGCACATGTGTACAGATGAATTATGGTATGCACCCTAGAAGTTAAGTTTGTTAGACTATACTTATGCTTAGTCTATGAGTGCATAAGCGTTGGAGATTTGCCAACAGGCCAGTACTGACTATATGTTTGTCATTGATGACAAAATATTGAAAGTACCATGCATGGAAGTCTTATGTAGTAAGATTTCAATATATGTAGCATGGACATGATATCAACATGATATCATGGGTGCAGAGGTTAACTGTTAGCACAGACAGTTATATTGCAGTTGGTGTCAGCAGTGTTCCTAATAGAGTAACAGACAGTGTTTTGTGTATGGTTGTCTGTACAATTGTCCTATGGGCATGCACCCTTGGATATCTATTGAAGATATGTTAGTGATGTTTTAGTTATGGATGCATAGTATGATGATGAACGCAAGTGAAGTTATGCAGTCGCTATTCGCAAGTAGTAGTTTCCTATGTTTGTTCAGAAGAGCCAAGAGAGATTTTATTGGTTCTTGAGTTGTGCCTATCTTGAGGGTATGTGCCCTTGGATTTAAGCTTGGAGAAGTGTCATTGATGTTTAGTTAATATTTCATGAGTTAATTTGGCTTATAGAGAAAGTTCCAGTTGTTTTGGTAGAGCCGACAGTGTGTAGTGTGCATCTACAATTATTCTATTAGACAGGTCCGAGAATGAGTTGTGTGCATAATAGAGCTGACAAAATATTTGTTAGAGTTTATTATGGTTTCTCTAATATGATTTCAAGGTGGTTCTAACATGCTGAATTGATTATATCATTTGGAGGAAAGATATTTATAGGCAGCCATTTGTGATTGTTGAAGTGTGGTTCATGGTTGATTAAGAAGAGCAGAGCAGAGTGTGCGAAGTGTTGAACCATCAGAAGAAGGTCTATCTGACCAAGTAAAATACTTGTGCTATTCATTGGAACTGATCTAAATAGAAAGTCAAAGCATAGTTCACCAAGATCCAGATATAGTGTGTATCTGTTATTCAGAAGGTTGTAGCCTTCACCCATTTGAGTAGTGAGCTCTCGGATAGTGTGTCCTCTCCCCTAACAAGGACAATTGTAAAAGACTCCTAATAGGGTCTGGTCCTTAACCAGGTCTACTATACTTAATATATTGTAAAGATACTCCTAACAGGGTAAAGGATCTTCTAGCAAGGATCATTATACACTAGTACAAAATATTAGTTGGTATCAAGTCCCACCGGGGTTTTTACCTATTTGGGTTTCCCCGTAACCAAATTATTGGTGTTGTGTTCAAGTGTTCTTTCATTGTGTTTATGCTTTATGTTTAAGTATACTTAATTGGATAAAGAATTGAAACTTTTAGATAACTGATTCACCCGCCCCCCCCCCTCAGTTATCTCTTGGGACTATTCCTAACAATAAGTAGATATGCAAAGATGTGAAAGTTATAGTCAGTTGAAGTTGCACAGCCAGTGTACGCCAGCAAAGAATAGAGCATGGAGCTGATAGTTAGCATTTTGGTTTTTTATTATAATTTAATGTTGTAAAGGCCATGCACCTATTGTATTTAGGTTGCCGACATGTTTATATGTGTAATTGTAAGAACACTTAAGCCAATTCATTTGGAAGCATTGTTTGTAATTAGTTATAGGGCTGACTTATTTATGTATTTTGTATGAGCACATAAATATAAGGTGTGCCCATTGTATTTAGCATGGAAATTGTAATAGAGTTGTGATAAGCAGAGTAGAGGTATGCGAAGTCAGCATAAGATGTATTAGAGTTTTGCTAGAGTTCAAAGCATTAGCGCACCAAAGGAACTAATCTGACAAGCAGTGTCACAGAGAACAGTTCACTTGTAGATATAGTATGTATCTGAATCAGAAGGTTGTAGCCTTCATCATCTTAGTAGTGAGCTCTAGGACAGTGATTCCACTCCCCTAAAAGAGTCCTAACCGGTTTCCCCGTAACCATATTGGTGTCATGTGTTGATTTCATGTTTCATATTTATGTGAATGTTTAAATACAATACTTAAGCATTTAAGTTCAGCATAAAGATTAAAGTAAAAAGTTGAATTACAGTGAACACTAATTCACCCCCCCCCTCTCAGTGTTCCCATTCCTAAGAGTTGGTATAGTGATGATTACCGGATGTAAATTGTCAAAGGAAGATGACTCTACCGAGGTAAATGAAACTCTGTATAGATCCATGATCGATAAAATATAGTATGTTATTCATAGTAGGCTAGATATTTCTCATGATGTTAGATTTGTGGCTATATTTTCTTCTAATTCTAAAGAAATGCATATGACTATTGTGAAGAGAATCTTTAGATATCTAAAAGGAACCGAGGACTATAGTTTATGGTACAAAAAAGATGGAGATCTTGAATTGAAAGTGTATATTGATGTTGATTGGGTAGGAAATGTTGATGATAGGAAAATCACAAGTTGAGGAGATTTATTTTTAGGAGAAAGATTAGTGACATGGATAAGCAAAAAGAAAAGTTGCATTTCATAGTCAACTGTTGAGGCAGAATATGTTGTTGTTGCAGTAAATTGTTATAATATTGTGTGGATAAAACAACTACTTGAAGGGATACAAGAGGAGACAGATGGTCTTGTGACAATCTATTGTGATAATAATAGTTCTATAAAAATTTCAAAGAGTCTGATGATGCACTCAAAGACAAAGCACATATCTATCAAGTATCACTATTTGAGAGAACAAGTACAGGAAAAATAAGTAAAGCTAGAATATGTGAAATCTACAGAGCAACTTGATGACATATTCACAAAGCCATTTCCTAAGGATAACTTTGAGTACCTAAGAGGTAAACTAAGGGTCATTGCCCTCTCAAATGTTCATTAGAAAAAGGTGCAAGTTGCATCAATTCATGTTTTGTCAGATTATCTATTTGTGAGTTGATGTAGATGTTCACTCTTTAGGAACAATCTAAAGTTGTGAGAAAGATATTAGGAAATAGAATTAATTGGTACAAGAAAGATACAAGGTAAAACTAAAATAATTAAAGTTTTTTAGGTACCTTTGATATTGTTGTCAAAGGAGGAGAGATAGAATGAATGGGAGAGATAGAATGATCGATAAGACAATGAATTGGGAGAAGAACTATTGAAGAGTGTCAAGTTACCCAAAGGGGGAGAGATATGAAAAAGGAGGATATTGTAAAGAATGAAAATTACTTGTATTTGATGGCATATTTCAGATATGAGATGAGATATATAAATTGTGTTTCCATCAATGCCAAAGGGGGAGATTGTTACCCCAACTGATGAGATTTCTACACCGATAAGATTTATGTTCAATTAAAACTGTGATGTTGAGAATGAACAAGGTCAACTAAGAAATGAAAGGCATGTAGAAGGATTGGATCAGTTTTTATGTTTCATTGATGTCAGGCCTATTGACTTGCTGATTTCAAGTTTCCATATCAATCTAAAATATGTGATATTAAGAAAAGAAATGATTGGCAAAGATAGAAGATGAAATAAAGAAGTAATGATAAGTATGTGACTGTAATTGGGAAATTGTTGAATCAGTTTTAGAAAAAGGTAATATTGATTTGATTTGTTTACATGATTTAATAAAGTGTTAAAATGATGCACAAGTCAGTTATGTTTGTCGATAATAAAAAATTGAAGTTGCAAAGTGAAAAGACAAGGAAACAGTGTGTTCCACAAAGCTAGAAACAGTTGTTGGTAAGTAAAGATATTGGTTAGTCATAGTTAACTAAGTGAATGTTAATTGAGTAAAAATACTTAACCAAGTAGATGAAGTTGGTCAGTTAATCAAAGAATCAAGTTAAGGACAACATTGTGTGAAGATCTAGATTGATCTAGAAGATTATAAGGAAGGAACAAAGTCAGTTAATGAAATCAGTAGATCAAAAATGTTAGGTACAGATAAATGGTGAAGATTTAATGATTGGTTTGAGATCTAATAAAAGTTCAAGTTCCAAGGTGAAGATATAGCTGGAAAGAATGATAAATTTTTTTACCAAGCTACAAATTTGATCGAATGGATGAGATTAAGTGGTGATAGGATTAAGCAAACAAAATTATCTATATAAAGGATGATCAAGATGATTATGTTTTTTTTATGTTGTTGAACTATTGATATCCAAAGTAGATAGCTTAATTGAAAAGAAGGGTACATAGAGCAGAATAGAGTTGAAGGAATGTGTGAATGAAGTGAAGAAAAGTGATGAGATAAAGTGTATGTATTAATCAACTAGAAAGGAATAGTTTAAAGAGGACAAATGAGCAAAAAGGAGATATGAACAGACAAAGGTAGTTGCATATTTTATTAGATCATTTCATTGTTACTTTCTAACCATTATAGAAGAAAATATCTTAACCAAGTGGATTTAACAGTCTAAATTTCTAAATCCTTTGTAAGGTGGCATTCTAACGAATGTTCTAAATTCCTCTAATAAGGCCACTCATTATAGGGTGATAGATCTAGTTGATCTTTGGTGAAAATCCCCTAATAGGGTCACATCTAGAAAATGTGTTTGTAATCTTTAACAGTTGGCTTTTAACTGAGCTCACTTTAGAAGAGTGAATTATTTTGTGGGTGAAAAATTCACGTAGTGGTTTTACCCAAATTGGGTTTCCATGTTAAATATTGGTGTTAATGTGTGATTGAATGTTTTGCATGCTATTTAATGATTTTTTCATGAATACTTCTATGGTCGGTTAAATGTTTAAATCTGTTTGCATAGAATATCTACTAAGAATATTTTAAGGTTGAAATTGTTAAGGGACCTAAGATAAATAATTCTATAGCTGATTCACCCCCCTCTCAGTCATCCACCAAGATTTGCATTTGGAATAGCTTGATGTTAAAACAAATTTTCTCCATGGTGATTTGGAATAATAAATATATATGCAACAACCACAATGTTTTGAGGTCAAAGGTAAGGAGAATTTAGTGTGCAGATTGAAGAAATTTTTATATAGATTGTAGAAAGCACCTTGACAATGATATATTTAATTTGATAGTTTTATGGTTGAGCATGGCTACAATCAGTGTAATTAAAACCATTGTGTTTATTTTAAGAGGTTGGATGATTATGCTACATTATCTTATGTTTATTTATTGATGATATGCTTGTAGCAGGTTCTAAGATGGATCCATTAAGGAGTTGAAACAAAAGTTAGTACATTATTTTTCTCTAAAGGATTTGGAGGTAGCAAAACAAATCCTTGGTATGAAAAATGTTAGCATGAATGTTGATGGTATTCCTATGGGGGAGTATCATAGTAATGATAGAGGTGTGCTACATTGGTTATGTGTTGCATTCATGAAAAAGTTTTTCATTGATGGAAACATATGTTATTGACTAGATTGTTCAGGAGCCTATAGAAGAGGTTGTAGATAATTGTACAGACACCATAAAGTGAATCAACATGTGAGAAATTACAAAGAGAATTTTAATGATGTCTTGGATCACCATCTATGATCGCAAATACTTATGTGTTAATCTGACAGAGTTATGACTGAATTATTGATGACTAGTTTTTAGGAGACCGTAACTGTGTTCTCACAGAGTTGATTGCAGAACTTGGTGGATAGCACTCATGGTTTTTTGAGTTATGATGTGCAAACATAGGTATGTGTTGGACACTAGCTTGAAAGCTTATTGTGATCATATGGCATCATGATCGTACATGTGACGTCAGATATGGCATGTGCATTTGGAAGATGACTTGGAACACATTTCAAGTAATTTGATATGCAGGCTTAATCAATAGATCTAAATGATTAATTGATGTAACTACTCTATTATAACATTGTAGGACATTCCCTGTGCATCTTTGCATGGGTCCATTTGTATTTTGTAAATAGGATTTATCCTATGAAGGCCGACTTGGATATAATTATTGTAACTTGTATTTAAGGATTGAAATCCTTGGAAAATAAGTGTGGCATTGCATATGTAAGATGCAAAAAGGAATGCAAGCTTGAGTTTGCATTGGATATTGTTTGAAGAATAGTAGTTTTGTATTTTGGCACAAGGTGGAGCTTGCTTGGCAGTGATTGCAGGATAGAAGCAGTGTCAAAATAGAATTATCTCATACTTGAAGTTGAAAGGTTTGGAGAATGTGAGGGTGGCTTTAACTCTCAAATATATTGATCAGGTTGATGTATTGTACACCCTTAACAGGGTTTGATTTCCTTTAATAGGACTCAAATCCTAATAGGGTTGATTCCTTAATTGGTATCACATTGTAAAAGACTCCTAATAGGGTTTGTCCTTTAACCAGGACCTGCCTATTGTAATACTCGACTCCTAACAGGGTCAAAACTCTTAACAGGGTTATTATATCTATAGTGTAGATATTTGTGGGTACCATCCCCACCAGGGTTTTTCCCTTAACAGGGTTTTCCTCGAGAACAAATATTGGTGTTCATGTGTATGTGTATTATTGTTGCATTCACCTTTTCAGTTCAGTGTTTTGTTATAAGCAATAAGTTTGAAGTTAAAGTTTAAGTATTATGTATTGGCATCAACTGATTCACCCCCACCCCCCTCAGCTGATTGGGAAATTATTATTCTAAAAATTTGTATTAGAGCTTTTGGTCCTCAGTCAAGAAGCCTAACATCTTGAGGTAAATATCAGGATGGCCTTATTCATAAAAGAGAGTCCTAAGTTTGATGAAAATTTTTTTGACACATGGAAGGAAAAGATGAAGAATCATCTGATGTGTATGGGGTTTTAATATTGTCTCATTACATGGAAATATGTACCTATCATAGGAGAGGAAGATCTTGAAATACTTGCTACTACTGAAGAAGAAAGGAAAATTTTTGTATGCAATATTGTTGCAAAGGAAGGCTTAGTTAATGCACTATCTGATGGTGAATTCACAGAAGTTAGAGATCTAACAAAAGCAAGTGAGATCTAGAAAATACTAATTGCACTCTATGAAAGAGATGAATACACTAAGAGAGAAAATTTTCAAAATTAGAGAATAAAGATGGAGACAATAAAAATGAAGGATTATAAAACAATAAGAATGTATGTTTAGAGGGTATCTGAATGTGTGATTGGAATCAGAAATAATGGAGGCACTATTGGCAAAATGGTCAGCACTCCCCTCGAGATTCGTGACATGGCTTAACTGCCTCCTGTGTCTTCTATAAGTCTAGTGGTTGTATTGAGCATTAACAGGCTGATCTTTTGGTGCAATGACAACCACTACTTGTAACAAGTGGTATCAGAGCTTGGTCACAGGTTCAAATTTCCTCGGGTAACACTGAGGGGGAGATTGTTGGCAAAATGGTCAATGCTCCCCTCGAGATTTGTGACATGGCTTAACCGCCTCCTGTGTCTTCTATAAGTCTAGTGGTTGTATCAGGCATTAACAGGTTGATCTTTTGGTGCAACGACAACCACTACTTGTAATAGGCACTTATATAGAAGATGAAGTCATAGCTAAAATTTTGAGATCCATTACTCCTTCCTATAAACCCAAAGTTCTTGCTTTGGATGAGACTTTACCACAATACAAAGACTTTACCAGAGAAATGCTAGTGGCTAAACTTACTACCTTTGAGACCGCAGAGATAAAGGAAACACAACCTAAGGTAGAGATATAATTTAAAGAAACTACACATAGAACTAGATATGTTGAAGCTGGAGCTAGTAAAGAAAGAAATCACAATGAAGATCTTGGAGAATATGTTGAAGAATGGGAAGAGATTCAAAGAATATAAAATCAGGTGGATGAGAAGATCATGGCCCTAATCGCCAGAAGAGAAATGAAAGGAAAATGTAAGTTTATAGGGAAATTACCTTTGAACTATTTTAATTGCAATAAGATTGTTCATTTTTCATCTAGATGTCCAACTATAGTACCTAAGCATAAGCCTAAATATGGTAAATACAATAATGATAAGGAATGCTACTATGCTAGTGATGGATCTAAATATTTAGATGATGAATTCAATGATGTATTGGGTTTTGTTTCTATCAAAGAAGAGGATTCTATCTATGAAGAAAAAGCCTTAGTTTCTAATGTTGATAGGAAAACTATTGGATAATTGATAGTGGATGTTAACATCATATGACTGGTGATAAAGATAGATTCATTCAGCTAAATAATTTTGATGGTGGCATTGTAAGATTTGGTGACAATACCCCTAGAATGATTGTTGGTAAAGGATCAATTACTTTGGATGGAAAAACTAATATTGATGATGTACTATTTGTGGATGGCTTAAAATATAACTTGTTAAGTGTTGGAAAGCTTGTGGATAAGGGCTATCATATAGAATTCAAGGATGGCCATTGCTCTATTAGAGAATCTAATGGAGAATAGATGGCATCTGGTACTAAGTCCAGAGGTAACATCTTTTAGCTAAAATCTACTGAGGTCAGTTGTTTTATTGCAAAAACTGATTATAGTTGGTTGTGGTATAGAAGGTTTTTTCATATCAACTTTGACAACATGGTAAAAGCATCTAATAATAATGCTATAAGAGATCTACCTAAGATTGTGAAATCAGCCAACACTACATGCAGAGAGTTTGTCTTGGGAAAGCAGAAAAGAAGCAACTTTACAAGAAAAGGATACCAAACAAATGGAAAGTTGGAAATGATTCATATAGATCTATGTGGACCTACTTAGACTAGGTCATACTTTGGAGATATATACTTTATTATATTCACTAATGACTACTCTAGAGTGATGTGGGTAGGATTTCTTAGAGAAAAATCAGAATCATTTAAAACTTTCAAGTTCTATAAGGAAAAAGTTGAGAATGAGATAGGTTTAAAGATAAAATGTTTAAGATCAAATAGAGGTGGAGAATTCACTTCACATGAATTCAATAACTTTTGTGAAGAACATGGTATTGTGAGGTATACTTAAGTACCTAGGACACCACAACAAAATGGTGTTGCTGAAAGAATAAATAGAATAGTTCTTGATGTTGCAAGAACAATGTTGTTAGAAGGAAAGGTCTCACATATGCATTGGAGAGAATCAGCCAATACAGTTGTATATACAATGAATAGAGTAAAAATTAGAGAAGGTACATGCAAGACACCATTTGAGGTATGGTATGGTAAGACACCTACTGTTAGTTACTTCTGAATGTTTGGATGTAAATGCTACATTAAGAGAGATGAATGTATAGGAAAATTTGATGCTAGAAGTGATGAAGGATTATTCATTGAATACTCTGCTAAAAGTAAAGCCTATAGATGTTACAATCTAAGAACTAGGAAGCTGATTGAAAGTGATAATGTAAGAGTAGATAAAAATTTTCAAGTTAGAGAAAGATATTGTGGCCCTAACCCCTATGAGATTTCTTTTGAAAAAATGAGTACAAGTCAGAACAATATGTAGACAATAGAAAGTGAGAATGAAGCATCACAAGATGTTTTTGAAATTGAAAATGGCATAAGTGTGGAATTAAGGGAACAAAACACACCCAAATATGTTCTAATAAATAATCCTGAGGATCAGATCATTGGTGACAACAACAAAGGAACTAGAACAAGATTGAAAAATAGAGAAGAGAGGTCACAATCTACAAATGACATCTGCTTGATTTCTCAAGTAGAACCATAGTCCATAGAAGATGCATGTAGAGATGGACCATGGATCATTTCCATGAAGGAAGAAATGGATCAGATTCAGAAAAAAAACACTTGGGAATTGGTTCCAAGGCCTAAATACAAAAATGTGATTGGCACCAAGTGGGTATATAGGAACAAGATGAATGAAGAAGACACTATTGTTAGAAACAAAGAAACATTAGTATGTAAAGGATATTCACAGTAAGAAGGAATTTATTTTGAAGAAACATTCACACCTGTTGCTAGAATTGAGGCAATTAGATTATTCCTTTCTTTTTCTGCCCATAAAAATTTCAAAGTATATCAGATGGATGTGAAATTAGCTTTTCTTAATGGAGACTTGGAAGAGAAAGTATACATTGAGCAACCTGATGGATTTCCTTTTTCAAGGAATGAAGATCTAGTTTGTAGATTGAAGAAGGCTATGTATGGATTGAAAGAAGAACAAAGGGATTGGTATACAAGATTGGATAAGTATCTGATTCAATTGGGATTCAAGAAGGGAAATGCTAACAACAATTTTTACCTAAGAATCACTAAAGAAGGTACCTTGATTGTTGAAGTTTTTGTTGATGATATTATATTTGGAGGACATGATGATATGAGAAACAAGTTTGCAGAAGAAATAAAAGTGAATTTTAAATGTCTATGATTGGGGAGATGAAATTCTTACTTTGAAAATTAGTCAAAGTAAAGAAGGTATATTCATATCTCAGACCAAATATCTCAAAGAACTATTGAAATTTTTTGGCATGGATGACAATAAACCTGTCAGAACTCCTATGGTAACTACAACAAAGTTGTCTTTGGAAGATGAAGCAAAGAATGTACCTCAGAAAAGGTATAGATCAATGATTGGAGGTCTTCAGTAGCTGACACATACTAGTCCTGATATAGCCAATGTTTTTGGAATTACTGCAAGATTTCAAGAAGATCCTAAAGAATCTCACCTTATGGCAGTAAAAAGGATATTCATATATCTTAAGGGCACAATTGAGTTTTGTCTATGGCATGATAGATCACAAGACTTTACATTTCATGCCTTCATTGATGCTGATTGGGCAGGGAATGTAGATGACATAAAGAGTACTAGTGGAGGAGTATTTTTCCTTGGTAAAAGATTGGTTTCTTGGCCTAGCAAGAAGCATGATTGCATTGCTCAGTCTACTACATAATCAAAATATGTTGCAACAACAATCAACTGTACATAGATCATATGGATGAAGAAAATGTTGAAGGACATTAGAGTATGTATAGAAGATTTAATCATTATCTATTGTGACAATACTAGCATGGTAAATATGTCAAAGAACCCTGTTATGCATTCAAAGACAAAACATATAGCAATAAAGTATCATTTCTTGAGAGATAAAGTAGCAGAGAAGGAAGTAAAGTTAGAATATGTGAGTACAAAGGAGAAAATAGTAGACAGTTTCATAAAATCTATGTCTAAGGACACATTTGAGTATCTAAGAGGTATGCTAGGGGTCATGCCCCAGCCTAACCTTGATTAATTAATGCTAGAATTGCATTAGTCCAGTAATATCAGAGCTCTATTTCATTCTCTGGACTATATGCTTGATGCTTCTCCTATGGGGGAGTATATGTATTAAGTTGAGTTATTGAGAACTCTTGGAGACACATTTTCCATTAATGTTAATGGGGGAGAGAATGACACATGAAAAATAGTATGAACGGATCATCGTTTGGAGGATTTGATGATTGATGAATAGGATTTGAAAAGATGATGATGCAGATATAGTGCAGACATGTTTTGGTATTTATGGAACTTAGATGTTTTTCATCTATGTTTCCTTCGATGCCAAAGGGGGAGATTGTTATCATCAATTATGATGGTATTCATGTGGGGGATTATCATAGTAATGATAGAGGTATGCTACATTGGCTATGTGTTTCATTCATGACAAAGTTTATCATTGATGGCAACATATGCTATTGATTGGATTATTTAGAAGCCTATAGAAGAGGTTGTAGAGAATTGTACAAACACAATAAAGAGAATCAACACATGCACACTTACAAAGATACTTTTAATGATGTCTTGGATCACCATCCGTGATTGAAAATACTTATGAGTTGATATGGAAGAGTTATGACTAAATTACTGATGACTGGTTTTCAGGAGACAGTAATTGTGTTCTCACAAAGTTGATTTCAGAACGTTGTGGATAGCACTCATGGTTGTTTGAGTTGTGATGTGAGAACATAGGTTCATGTTGGACACTATATTGAGATCTTATTGTGATCATATGGCATCATGATTGTATAGGTGATGCCAGATATGATGTGTGCATTGGCGAAGACCTATTTGGAATCCGACTTGGAACATGTTTCAAGTAATTTGATTTGTGAGCTTAATCAACATATCTAAATGATTAATTGATGTAACTAATATGTTGTAACATTGTAGTAGGTTCCTTGTGCATCTTCTTATGGGTTCATTTGTATTTTGTAAATAGGATTTATCCTATGAAGGCTGACTTGGATATATTTGTTGTAACTTGTATTTAAGGATTGAAATCCTTGGAAAATAAGTGTGGCACTGCATATGTAAGATGTAGAAGGGAATGAGATGTTGATACTACATTAGATAGTGTTTTAAGAACAATAGTTTTGCATTTTGGCACAAGGTGGAGCTTTCTTGGCAGTGATTGAAGGATGGAAGCAGTTTCATAATAGAATTATCTTAGACTTAAAGTTGAAAGGTTTGGAGAACCTGAGGGTGGCTTTAACTCTCAAATCTCTTGATCAATTTGATGTATTATGCACCCCTAATAGGGTTTTATTTCCTTGAATAGGGCAAGACTCTTCATAGGGTCGATTCCTCAATTGGGATCACATTTTAAAAGACTCCTAACAGGGTCTGTCCTTTAACTAGGTCCTACCTATTGTAATACTTAGATCCTAAAAGGGTCAGAACTCTTAACAGGGTTATTATAACTATAGTGCAGATATTTTTGGGTACCATCCCCACTGGGGTTTTTTCCTTAATAGGTTTTTCCTCAAAAACAAATATTGGTGTTCATGTGTATGTGTTTTATTGTTGCATTCACTTTTTCAGTTTAGTGTTTCGTTATAAGAAATAAGTTTGAAGTTAAAGTTTAATTATTTTGTATTGGCATCAAATGATTCACCCCTCCCCCCAACTTTCATTTGATTGGGACATTGCTATTCTAACAATTTATAGAGATAGGAAGAAAAAAAAATTGACTCTATCTCAGGCTAATTATGTTGATAAGGTTTTGCAAAGATTTCATATGGAGAGTGCAAAAGATGTCAGCATACCTTTTCCTAGTCATTTGAAATTGACTAATGAGATGTGTCCAAAGACATAAGAGGAGGAAGACAAAATTTCCAAGGTATCATATGCTTCAGTTATAGGTAGTTTGATGTATGCCATGGTGTGCACTAGACAAGATATTGCACATGATGTAGGAGTTGTTAGTAGGTATATGAGTCATCCTGGAGTTGGGCATTGGAATACAGTAAAATAGATTCTCATATATTTGAGAGGTACATCCAATAATTTTTTTATTTTTTAGGGGGTCTAATACTGATTTACAAGGCTATGTTGACTCATATTTGGCAGGGGATTAGAGACGAGGTGAAGTACCACATGTTATATATTTACTATTGGTGAGACAATTGTGAGTTGGATTTATTAACTACAAAAGGTGGTTACTTTATCCACTATAGAGGTAGAGTATGTTGTTGCTAAAAATGAAGCTAAGGATATGATATGGCTGTGACTTTTCATGGAAGAGTTGGGAAAATCATAGACTGACAATTATCTATTTACAGATAGCTAGAGTGCCATCCATCTTACAAAGAATTATGCCTTGCATTCAAATAACAAACATATATAGTTGAGGTATCACTTCATTCAGTCAGTATTGGATCATGGACAATTAAAGATGGAAAAGATACATATAGATGAAAATATAGCAAATATGTTTACAAAGGTAGTGATAAGGGAGAAGTTGAAATCCTCTTCAGCTTCGGTTGGTCTTCACGACTAAAAATAATAAAAAAAATAACAGAGTCTAGGGTTGGTCAATCCACTGGGAGCTTTAGGGGTAGCAATGTTACTACATGAGCTGTCTCCAAGTGGGAGGTTTCTTAGTGTGGATCTTGATCAGTCCCCAAGTGGGATATTTTTGGTTTATGGTGATTGATCAAAAAAGTACTGTACACTTTTCATTTATCATGGGGTTTGGGGAAAGGACCCAAAAAAATTGGGGGGTTAACTCGTCAAGAGTTTTTGAGTTGATATGTCAAGCATTTCCCTAGGTTGACTCGTTAAGATTTCCCTAGGTTGACTCATCAAGTATTTTTAGGGTTAACTTGTTAACTGACATAAGTATTGTTATAATGGCTTAGGGTTAGGGTTTTCTCAATATATGAGAATTTTATAGCTTCTTGCAGTGGTATTGAGTTGCAAGGGATTGCAGATTGTAATAGGCTAAAATTATTGGATAATAAGATTGGACTCTTTGTTTGGTGGACGTAGCCCAAGATTGGGTGAATCACGTTAAATATTTTTATCTTCTTATGCCACATATGTTTACTTTATTCCTTTTCATTATTGGTTATATTTGTATGTAACTATGAAATTTATGTTTGCTAATCCTAACATGTGGCTCATGCAAAAGTAACGTTTACAGGTAGTTGTTGAAAAAGACCTTGAGCATCCTAAGAGGGAAAAGGATGATGCAAGGGATGGAATGAGCCTACTTAAATTCTTGAGGAATGGACCCTAAATTTCCTATAAAAGTGTAGGTAAAATTGCAAAGGGGTATACAATTTTTTACTTTATACACCCCCAAATCAATTATAGATTCAACTATTATTTTGGCATGTAAACCAACCTTTATAAAACACTAAAAAGGGCTTGATAAATAAGTGGTCGTGTAATTTAAAAGATTATTGTATTGTAATTTTCTCTTAGCTAGATATTAAAACAAAGTGGGTGACTATTTATCCATGGATGTAGCCCACATCGGGTTAACCATGTTAAATCTATGTATTATTATGAATAGTTGTTTTTTTCCACTTTTTTATGCATTATATTAAATATTTTTTATTTCTCAAGTTTTCCTAAACCCTAACAATATGTACATAGGGAAAACCATTCCCTAGTAGATAACCCCATCCTCTAAAATCATTGAGCCAATTTATACCAACAAAGAAACCTAATATATATAGATTTATATCCTTAACATGGAGAGCACAATCTTTCTCTTTAAAGAGATTCCAATAACATAAGGTCCCTACATTTTAGAGACCTCTCATACAACCTTAAACCAAGCATAAAATATATAAATAATATCCAACAAGGAAACCATTAATAGCTTTTAAAAAATATGAGATATAATTATGGGAAGTATGGTAGCCAAATCAATGGCCCAAATTCTAGTGAAAAGATTAAATTATGAACCTTAAAATAAGAATATAATATCCCCTTACATTTCATATAACTAGGCACCAAACTTGAATGACCATTTTTTTCATTTTCTCTTTACCCATATGCTTTATGACATGCATCATAGACTATCATAATTTGATCAAGGTTATAAGTCTACTTTGTAACCTCCCTCTTACATTCTCTTACACATATCATAAATCTCTTATACATTTACAATTTTATAGTTTTTCTTACACATATATCATATCAAGGAAATTACATTGTATAATTAAAAAACCATAAGTTAGATGCCTTATTTCTCATGGGAGAATAGCTGATAAATATTTTTGAATACCAGGACATGCAAGGTATGGCATGCCTGATTTCAACATTCTTCCACTTGTTATATACCTTGTAAGAACAAATGAGAATCACCAATAAATTTTTGAATTAATCACAAAGGTATGAAAATATTGTACCAAATAAATCTTCTACGCCCATGAGCTTTAATGAAACATCTATTATATCCACCAATTGACCACCATATTAACCATAACTATATAGTCCTTCATCATACCCAAGAATGAAATATAAGAAATTGATTTGAAGATGACACAATCAGTATCACATAGATGCACCATGAAAGATACCTCAATCTACTATGTATTCACAAATTCAAAAGTCTAATATCCTCCAAATAAGGTCAAGTATGTATCACACACTCCACTAGCTAGAATAATAACTACTACTAGTTATTCAAATGTAACAAAGATTAACAATAGTAGACCTTTTCTTGCAACATATCCAACCCAATCCATTGCCACAAGTTCCCTTGTATTTTGCATCCTATGTATAATCTACAGTAACACAAGTTGGTTATAGGTTAGATGTAGGTGACCTATGAAACCTTTATGGATTAGTTACAAGTAACCCAAAAACATATCTGAAGTATTTATATCACGTTCCAATCATAATTGAGTCTACTAAGGACACATGTATGTTGTAGGACTCCCATGAAAAAGGTAATGTGTAGTTTAACGATAATTTTATCATCCAAGAGTAAACCAATAGTATTCAAATAAAAATGCGGATAATGTCATCAAAATAAGTATTGGAAACACACATAATTATCTACACAACTACTTGTTTCTCGTCCCTACCCTTCCTAGGTCTCTTAATTTATCATATGAATTCAACATCTAGGAAGAATCAATAAACCATGAAGAGAAAATACTATAAATTATACTAGATATCACATCTTTCTACAAACACCAGTAAGTTCTCAAGATGTGAGAAGACCCACATCTCCTCGAATAGGAATTTAAGCCTTTCTGACATCCAACTATTGAATTCCTAGGTCAAACTAATAGCAATCGATCAATAAATCAACAAGGATGTAAATGTATCACATGAAGGAAGATCAATTAATGAAACCATTCTCATATTTAAGGAATATGTCCAACATAATTCCTTGCACTCCTCAAATCTATATCCTCAAAATAAACTGATGTACAATTAGAAGGTAAAGGAAAATGAAACCATGACATGTACTCTTTAAATAATCCATCTAAAACTAACAATTGTAGGTCAAGACTCATTATCACGAAGAGACAAAGCACGGAAAATAGAATACATATGAGAAAACTAGGTGAGCAATACCTATAAAATTATTCTTTATCAAAAGCATCAAGAGTGGGGGATGAGATTGCTTCATCCATGAAAAGTCTCCTTATTAGGTTCATGTCAAACTCATGTCCAATTATAGATAAAGGCATCTTGATCTTTCTACAAAAGCATTACTGAAGAGTCATGTTCAACATTCAATCTCCAAAATATAGATATCTCTAACCTCATCCAAGTCTGTGGTATGTATGACCACCCAATAGACCATTTCATGATTGAAATTCAACTACATCACTATGATCTCTATAAGCTTACAAGGCAAAATGACCATTGTACTCAATACTAAAAGACTACAACAAATGATTATTAAAGCTCCCTTTATATGATCGCCATAAAATCTAATAACTCACCATAATATTGTGAGTTGCCTCTCCCTAATAGAAGTTGCATTTTTGCTATCAATAGCTTTAATTAACATTTAACTAAATATTTTTTTAAATATTTTTTAAAATTAAAAAATATGAATTCAACTTAGACTAATATCTTGTTATATTTTTAAAATTTTAAACCCATATTTTATATTATAATTTGATATCTTAATTTTTTTTAAAATTTAATCTATTATAAATTATATTTCATTAAATATATAAGTGCAATCTAACAAGAAGAAAAAATGAAATTTATTTTCAATTAAAACTATATTAAATAGTCACTTGGATCTCTTTTTTATTAACAGTTTAGATCTATCTTTTATTAACTAAAAAGAAATAGTTGATTTGAAATGACACACAACTACTTGTGCATCCCCTAGTCTTACAATATTGTGAAGTAGGGAAGGCAAGCTTACCTTAAGAAAATATTTTAATACTTAATTATGTGTCTCTACCTAACCTTCTGAATTATAACATAAATCACATTTTTTTTAAAGTCAAGTCAAGTCAAGGATGTTTTATTGTCTAAGTTCATTAGGTTTAAAACTCACCACCGAATTTTAATAAAGATGCTTAATATAGTGGGGACCCTCCAAAAAGAAATTTGTATTCAAATTGTCATAGAAAACGTGTTTTCCCTCTCCTAAAGATTCTCAACACGTACTAAATGCGGGGTTTGAACGTTTTTTCCCCTTTACTTTGTATTACATTTAGGTGACCTTTTTCCCATGGACGGTGTTAAAGTGTCCCTCTTTTTATTTTTCTTCTTTCTTTGGCATTTTCTCTTTCCATTTTTTCATTGTCTTTCCTATCATGGATGGGGATAAATTATTTTTTAAGGTTAGGTATTGTTCTGTCATGTCTAGAAATTTCCCTCATTTATAAAGTTGATTTATTTCATTTATTCATTAGCCTTATATTATATCTACTTTTCCTACGATTTAGGAACATGATATGTTATCTTTGATTAACTTTTTTCATGTATTGGTCTATGATGATATAAGATCACTATAAATGAGATGAATTTATGTTCTATTTATACATTTAAGAATGGTATTGATTGTGAGAGGGTTTCTTTTCAATTATCTATTTATGATTATATGATTTTTTATAATCATTCTTTTGTGTTTCATGTTAGTTTTATGGGTACTTTAGATAGTATTTTATCTAGAAGTAAACCCTTTAGGTTCTCATTTAGATTTTACTATGGTTTTATCATCTTTTCAATTATTGCATGATGTCATTATTTCTCTTAGTGAAGAGTTATTATGCGATGATTTTTAGAGTTCTATTGATGTACATTCTTACATGTTACTCATTTTTGCTTTATTAATTATGAATATTTTGATGATGCACATCCTTACACACACACACACACACACAGAGCTATAACATTTATCTATGAACTTGACACATTATTTTTATGCTCACATTTCTTGTCACAAAATGTACATGAGTTATCTTTAAATTCTTGCCTATCATCTTCACCTACAACTCATATGGCTTATATGTCTCCATGTCCTTTGTTCATTATAAACTATCTCTTGCTAAGAGTATACCCACTTTCCATACCCCAACTTTTTCACATCTACCTATCACACAATTGAAGATACATATTAGAGGATGACTAAAATCATAGTATTCCATCTCAGTAGTCATTTTTATCATCTTGTATATCTAATCTTTCTCCTATACTTGATATTAACTTCAAGACACTTATGTGATTTCATAAACCAAATCCATGATACACAAGTGACAATATCTCTTTGTGATTTAGTGTGTGCTTTGCCTATAATAATATGATACAAAAATTATAAGAATTAAGTTTAAAATAAATTTGATATTATTGCATTATTAGTAACCTCTTTGATAAAAAAATTCATTTAATGACAAATCTACCACCTAGGCCAATTATTAATGAGTAATTTCCTTTGCATATTGTAGTGAGACATGGCACTTTGAACATATTATGTCTAAGTTGTAAAGCTAGATTTACTATTAGGGGATTTGACAATGTAGTAGATTATCTTTAGGTACTATTATTTCCTATCACAACCAATCCACTTATCTTCAATACATTGTTCCATGTGATTTTTGTACAATTTTCTTAAAATACAATTAAAAATGTGATATTTTCATTGTCCATGATGGTGAGACATAACACTTCTAAATATAACAACATAATTATTTCTAACATCAATATTTTAGATCACACTCCATAATCCTTCATCAAGCTAAGGAAGAACATAATGTTAAATTATAGACCAAACTCCTTAAAAGGAACAAACAAAAAAGAGAAAGTGATACTTGCAAAATTGACCAAAATACTTAAAAAATTTAACCATAATTAATTAATCAATAAAAATGAATTGTCGATACCACTATTTTGCAACATTAAAAATATGTTACAATAACATTAATAATGATTGCTAAGGTGCTATGAATCAATTTTCTCAATATGGTTCAGTCGGAAAGAATTCAAGGGGTAAAAGTTGTTTTCACCCTTTCCCCCTCAGTGTTACAACAATTTGTGGATGATACAATCATGTTTGGGAGATATTTATCATGGAGGGGAGGGATGGAATTTTTTTCTCAATAATTATACTAAGGTTTCAGGCTAGCATGTTAATTATGAAAAAATAACCATTTAATTTTTCAATACTAAGGAGGACCTGTAGAATAAAGTTAAGAATATCTTGGTTTGTCAGAGTGTTTCTCTTCTTGGAACCTATATGGGTTTTCCATCTATTAGTAAAGATTTCACCTTGGCCTATTGGAAAACCATCTTAGAACATATGTGTTGGAGATTTGCCAGTAGGCCAGTACTGACTGTATGTTTGTCATTGATGACAACATATGGAAAGTAGCATGTGTGGAAGTCTTATGCAATAAGATTTTAGTATATGTAGCATAGACATGATATCAGCATGATATCATGCGCGCAGAGGTTAACTATTAGTACAAACATTTATATAGCAACTGCTGTTAGTAGTGTTCCTGAAAGAGTAATAGACAATGTTCTGTGTATGGTTAACCATACAGTTATCATGGAGCCTTGCACGCTTGGATATATGTTGAAGACATGTTAGTGATGTTTTAGTTATGGACACATAGTCTGTTGATGAGTAGAAGTGAAGTTATGCAGTCGCTATTCGCCAGTAGCAGTTTCCTGTGTTCATTCAGAAGAGCTGACAGAGATTTTATTTGGTTCTTGAGTTGCACCTATCTTTAGGGTATGAATCCTTGGAGTTAAGCTTGGAGAAGTGTTATTGATGTTCGGTTAAGAGCACATAAGTTAATTCAACTTATAAAGAAAGTTCCAGTTGTTTTGGTAGAGCTGACAATGTGTAGTGTGCATCTACAATTATCTTATTTGATAGGTCCTGGATTGTGTTGCGTGCATAGTAGAGCCAACACAATGTTTATTGGAGATTGTTATGGTTTCTCTATTATGATTTCAAGGTGGTTCTAAGAGGCTAACTTGATTATATCATTTAGAGGAAAGATATTTATAGGCAGTCATTTGTGATTGCTGAAGTGTGGTTCATGGTTGATTAAGCAGAGCAAATCAGAGTGTGTGAAGTGTTGAGCCATCAGAAGAAGGTCTATGTGACCAAGTAAAGTACTTGTTCTATACATTGGAACTGATCCAGATAGCAGGTCAAAGCTCAGCTCACCAAGATCCAGATATAGTGTGTATATGTTAATCAAAAGGTTGTAGCCTTCGCCCATTTGAGCAGTGAGCTCTCAAATAGTGCGTCCTCTCCCCTAACAGGGACAATTGTAAAAGACTCCTAATAGGGTCCAACCCTTGACCAGGTCTACTATACTAAATATATTATAAAGAAACTCCTAACAGGGTTAAGGATCTTCTAACAAGGATCATAATACTCTAGTGAATAATATTAGTGGGTGTCAATTCCCTCCAAGATTTTTACCTATTTGGGTTTCCCTGTAACCAAAATATTGGTGTTGTGTTCATATGTTCTTTCATTGTGTTTAATCTTTATGTTTAAGTATACTTAATTGGATAAAGAATTGAATCTTGTAGATAACAGATTCACCCCCCCCCCCCACTCTCAGTTATTTCTTGGGACTATTCCTAATAATTGGTATCAGAGCCAAGTGCCTTGGAGAGAAAGTTTAACAACTTGAGGTTGATTAGATGGTGTACTTCAGGAAAGAAAGTCCTAAGTTCGATGGAGAAAATTATCTTGATTGGAAGAACAAGATGGTGACTCATTTGCAGTGCATTGCTTTTGAAGTTTTTAATGTAACTATCAAAGCAACTAAGATTCCTACCTTAGAAGACCTTGCAAAAGATGATGCTACTGACACACAAAAGGAATTGTTTCATCAGAATGCTATTGCTAAAGAAGCCCTTATCAGCGCCCTATCTGATGGTGAATTTTCTGAAGTAAAAAAGGTAGATACAACCCACAAAATATGGAAGCACCTAAAAGACATATTTGAAGGAGACAAACAAGAAAAGGATGCACGTAGAAAGACATGGAAAAAAAGATACAATGCATTAGAGATGCTGCCTAAAGAAAACATCAGAGCTTATAATCAAAGGATAAATGAAGCAATTTCTGGAATCAGAAACAATGGTGGAGAGATTTCAAAGGAGGACATTATGGACAAGTTGATGACTACTCTTACTCTTGAATATGAAAACAAGACCAACATCCTTGATGAGACCATGTAGCTTACATTTAATTTCAAGAGAGAGACCTTGATCAGCAAAATCTCAGCTTTTGAGATTTCAAGATTGAAGACACAACCAAAGAGTGAAATAGCTTTCAAAGCACCAGTTCATGGTAAGAAATCTACAAACACTTCTGGTAATTTTGATGATGATGATGAAGAGAAAACTTTAGATGCTTTCATTGCTATGATTGCTAAAAGAGAAAAGAAAGGAAAAGGAAAATATGAAGGTCAATTACCATTTAAGTGCTTTTCATGTAATAAGATTGGTCACTTTGCATCTAAGTGTCCCACTAGAGCTAGAAAGTTCAAAAAAATTACAAACCTAAATATTCTAAGGAATGCTACTATGTTGGAGATGGAGTATCAGATGAAGAATTTGGTGAAGAAGAAATTGAATGCATTTCTATTAAAGACAAAATGAATAATAAGACAAGTCATGAAGATAAGAAAGAGAATCAAGAGCTTGCATTGATTTCACAAGAAGACATAAGGACAAACTAGATTATAGAAAGTGGTTGTTCACATGATAGGACAGGTGATAAAGGTAGGTTTGTTCATTTGGACAAATAAAATGGTGGTATGGTCAGATTTGGAGACAACACTCCTAAACCTATAGTTGGTAGAGGAGCCATCACTTTGGAGGGAAAGAACAGTACTGATGATGTTCTTTATGTTGATGGTTTGAAATATAACCTTCTCAGTGTTGGACAATTACTTGGAAAAGGCTATCAGTTGGAGTTCAAAGATGACAAATGCATCATTAACAATAAGGATGGTGTTATGATTGCATCAGGCTCAAAGATAAAAGGTAATGTTTTTCAACTCAATTCAGAAGTAAGTTGTTTTGTTGCTAAAGTTGATGACAGTTGGCTGTGGCATAAAAGACTATGTCATATCAATTTTGATAGCATAGTAAAGATAAGCAATGTTAAGGCAGTGAGAGATCTACCTAGCATAGAAAAGCTAGTTGATACTATATATAGGGAATGTGTGATGGGGAAGCATGTGAGAAATTCATTCGGGAGCAAGTAGAATTCAACAGAGAAAAAGTTGGATATGATTCAAATAGACCTATGTGGTCCAACTCAAACAAGATCATACTATGGTGAAAGGTATTTCATTTTGTTTTTTGATGATTATACTAGGATGATGTGGGTTGCATTCTTAAAAGACAAGTCAGAAGCTTTTGAGAAGTTCAAAATATTCAAAGCCAAGGTTGAGAATGAATTTGGACTAAAGATAAAATGTTTGAGATCAGATAGAGGAGGATAATTCACCTTTGACAGATTCTATGAGTACTGCAAAGAACATGGCATAAAGAGATAGTTAAGTGCACCTAGAACCCCTCAGCAAAATGTAATTGTAGAGAGAAGGAATATGATCATTCTTGATACAGCACGCACCATTATTATAGAAGGGGAAGTTGCACACACCTATTGGACAGATGTACTCAATACAACAGTCTATACCATCAATAGAATTCAATTGAGGCCTGGTGTTGACAAAACACCATATGAGCTATGATTTGGTAATGTTCCCATAGTAAAATACTTCAGAATCTTTGGAAGCAAGTGCTGCATCAAGAGGGATAAAGTAGTAGGCAAGTTTGATGCAAGAAATGATGAAGGTATCTTTCTTGGTTACTCTACTAAAAGTAAAGCTTATAGATGTTTCAATTTAAGATTGAAAAAGATCATAGAAAGTGCTCATGTAAAGATTGATGAAAATTTTATGATTCAAGAAAGATATCATGATTACTCACCCATGATTGAAGAAGAGCCTAGACTCTCCACTAGTGAGACAGTTATTGAGGAAATGTTTGACAGTATTGATGTGTTATTCAATGACCCTAAGACAAGTGAAGAAAATACTCCTAAGGTTGATGAGTCAGCATCACCTAAAGTTCCAAAGTTTAAATCAAGAAATAATTCCAAGGCAGACATCATTGGAGATCAGAGCGGCAAAGTCTTAACAAGATCACAAGAAAAGAACTCAACTAGCAGTGAAGCGGTATGTTTACTATCTTAGATTGAACCTTTAAGTGTTGAAGATGCTTGTAATGATTCAGATTGGAATGATGCTATGAAAGAAGAACTTGATTAGATTATTAAGAATGAAACTTGGGAACTGGTCCCAAGACCTAGTGATAAGAATGTGATTGGAACAAAGTGGATATTCGAAAATAAGATGAATGAAGATGGTACAGTAGTAAGAAATAAAGAAAGATTAGTATGTAAGGGATATGTGCAAAGAGAAGGCATTGATTATTCAGACACATTTGCACCTATGAGAAGATTAGAAGCTATTAAGTTGTTTCTAGCCTATGCTATAGTCAAAAACTTCAAAGTTTATTAGATGGATGTCAAGTTAGCATTCCTAAATGGAGACTTGAAAGGAGAAGTATACATTGAACTGCCAGAAGGATTCACCTTATCAGATAGACCTGATATGGTATGTAGACTGAAGAAGGCCCTCTATGGACTTAAGCAAGCCCCTAGAGCATGGTATGAGAGACTAGATGGATACTTAACAAAGATTGGATTCAAGAAAGGAGCAGCAGATTGTAATCTATTCATTAGAGAGACATCTAAAGGTTTACTACTTGTAGCTATATTTGCTGATGACATTATCTTTAGAGGTAATGATAAACTTAGTGCTGAATTTGCCAAAGAAATGTAGAATGATTTTGAGATGAGTATGATTGGTCCTATCAAATACTTTTTGGGACTAAATGTGCAGCAGACAGAAAAAAGAATTTTCATTAATCAATCAAAGTATGTGAAAGAGATATTGAAGAAATTCAAGATGGATGATTGCAAGCCAATAGGAACCCCTATGATCACTAGATGCAAGCTTACAAAAGAAGATGACTCACCAGTAGTAGATATAACATTTTATAAGTCTATGATTGGTAAACTTATATATCTTACTTAGACTAGACCTAATATTTCCAATACAGTTGGCATAGTTGGAAGATTTTCAACAGAGCCTAAACAAAGTCACCTCATGGCAATAAAAAGAATATTCAGATACTTGCAGGGCACTATAGATTATGGTCTATGGTATACTAATTCAGAAAATGTTGAGCTTCATGTATACACTGATGCAGATTGGGCAGGATGTGTTGATGATAGAAAGAGTACATCAAGTGGACTAGTGTTTCTTGGTGATAGACTTGTCACTTAGACAAGCAAGAAAAAAAATTGTATTTCTCAATCAATAGTAGAAGCGGAGTATGTTGCAGTAGCCTTGAATTGTTCTACAATTGTTTGGATCAAGTAGATGATAAAGGATTTTGGAATTTAGATTGATTATCCTTTTGTTATTCACTGTGATAACACTAGCACTATCAATATGTCAAACAATCCTATGATTCATGCAAAGACAAAGCACATAGAGATCAAGTATCACTTCCTAAGAGAGAAAGTGGAAGAGAAAGAAGTCAAGTTGGAATATGTGAGTACTAAAGATCAGTTGGCAGATATATTCACAAAGCCCTTACCTAAGGATACTTTTGAGTATCTTAGGGAGAAGTTGGGAGTCATTCCCTTCCCTGATTCTTCTTAGATGAAAGAAGGAAAGGCATCAGTCCTCAGGGACTAATGGAAGGTTGACTAGTCTACTTCAGGAGTAGTACTAGTGCTTAAAATGAATGGCACCCTTTTCCATTGATGTCAAAGGGGGAGTAATATACAGAGTCATGAAAAATAGAAGTAAAAAGGAAGAGTAATATACTAAGGGGGAGCAGTATTCAGTTTTGATAGTAGTACAATTGAGGAAATGGAGAATATTAGAAAATATTGCAGCAGATGGAGGATTCATCTTTGGGGGAGTTTTGAAGAGGAAATGGAGAATTTTATAAAAGAAATGTTCATTTGGGTTGGTGGTGGTTTTTCATTTCACATGTTGTCATCAATGCCAAAGGGGGAGATTGTTGAAGATTTGCCAATAGGCCAGTACTGACTGTATTTTTGTCATTGATGACAACATATAGAAAGTAGCATGCATGGAAGTCTTATGTAGTAAGCTTTTAGTATATGTAGCATGGACATGATATTAGCATGATATCATGGGCGCAGAGGTTAACTGTTAATATAGACAATTATATAGCAACTGGTGTCAGCAGTGTTCCTGATAGAGTAACAGACAGTGTTATGTGTATGGTTGTCCGTACAGTTATCATGGAGCCTTGTGTGCTTGGATATATGTTGAAGACATGTTAGTGATGTTTTAGTTATGGATGCATAGTCTGTTGATGAGTAGAAGTGAAGTTATGCAGTCGCTATTTGCCAACAGTAGTTTCCCATGTTTATTCAGAAGAGCCGACAGAGATTTTATTTGGTTCTTGAGTTGTGCCTATCTTTAGGGTATGCGCCCTTGGATTTAAGCTTGGAGAAGTGTTATTGATTTTTGGTTAAGAGTGCATAAGTTAATTCAACTTACAGAGAAAGTTCTAGTTGTTTTGGTAGAGCTGATAGTGTGTAGCGTGCGTCTACAATTATCTTATTGGACAGGTCCCATATTGTGTTGTGTACATAGTAGAGCTGACAAAATGCTTATTGGAGATTGTTATGGTTTCTCTATTATGATTTCAAGGTGTTTCTAAGAGGCTGACTTGATTATATCATTTAGAGGAAAGATATTTATAGGCAGTCATTTGTGATTACTGAAGTGTGGTTCATGGTTGATTAAGTAGAGCAGAGCAGAGTGTGCGAAGTGTTGAGCCATCAGAAGAAGGTCTATGTGACCAAGTAAAGTACTTTTTCTATAAATTGGAACTGATCCAAATAGCAGGTCAAAGCACAGTTCACCAAGATCCAGATATAGTGTGTATTTGTTAATCAGAAGGTTGTAGCCTTCACCCATTTGAGCAGTGAGCTCTCAGATAGTGTGTCCTCTCCCCTAATAGGGACAATTGTAAAAGACTCCTAACAAGGTCTGACCCTTGACCAGGTCTACTGTACTAAATATATTGTAAAGCAACTCCTAACAGGGTTAATGATCTTCTAACAAGGATCATAATACTCTAGTGAAGAATATTAGTGGGTGTCAATTCCCACCGGGGTTTTTACCTATTTGGGTTTCCCTGTAACCAAAATATTGGTGTTATGTTCATATGTTCTTTCATTGTGTTTATGCTTTATGTTTAAGTATACTTAATTGGATAAAGAATTGAATCTTGTCGATAATTGATTCACCCCCCCCCCCCCCCCCCCCCCATCTTAGTTATCTCTTGGGACTATTCCTAATAGTATGTGGAAGAAATTGGTTGGTTGGAAAGGTGAGCTCCTTAATAGTTTAGGTAAGTTTTAGTTGCTAAAGGCCTCTCTTTGAGGCATCCTGGTTTACTTCCTTTCCATATTTAAAATATTAGGAATTATGGTAGATAAATTAGAAAGACTCCAATGATCCTTTCTATGGATAGGACTAAAGAAAAGAAAAGGTTATCTTTGGTTAACTGGGACAAGATTCGTAATCCTAAACATCTTGGAGGGTTGGGTATTAGAAAAGTAATCATCTTTAACAAAGCATTGATTGCAAAGATGGGATGGATGATGAAATTGGAAAAGACTAACTTGTGTAAAATCATGAAGGCTAAATACCTTAACTTTGAAAACTTCTATAAATTTCTTAGTACCCTTGGTATCCCCATGGGTTCTAAGATTTGTAATAATATTTTGAAATGTAGGAATACTATTCAATCTGGACTAAAGTGGTAGGTGGGAGTTGGTAGGAGTATTAGGTTATGGGAAGATGTATAGGTAGGGGAAGGAAGGTTGGATTCTTATTTGAGCCTAAGGGGTCATAAGAAGGCTTCTATACGAATCTTTGGCCAAAAAGTGATTGTTTACATTTCCCTACATAGGAGGTGGATGGATCTTACCCAATGCTACATGGAACAACTGTACTTGTTTTAGAAAGATAGGGAGCTAATGGGGATTATTAGTAAGGCTAGAATACCTCTTTTTCCTAGGGAAGATGAATTTATCTTTCTTCTTTCTTTCCATTTTTTAATGCTTTCATTGTCTTTCCATATCATGGATGAGGATAAATTATTTTTTAAGGTTAGGTATTGTTCTGTCATTTCTAGAAATTTCCCTCATTTATAAAGTTGATTTATTTAATTTATTCATTAGCCTTATATTATCTCTACTTTTCCTATGATTTAGGAACATGATATGTTATCTTTGATTAACTTTTTTCATGTATTGGTCTATGATGATATAAGATCAACATAAATGAGATGAATTATGTTCTATTTATACATTTAAGAATGGTATTGATTGTGAGAGGGTTTCTTTTCAATTATCTATTTATGATTATATGATTTTTTATAATCATTCTTTTGTGTTTCATGTTAGTTTTCTGGGTACTTTAGATAGTATTTTATCTAGAAGTGAATTCCTTAGGTTCTCATTTAGATTTTATTATGGTTTTACCATCTCTTCAATTACTACATGATGGCATTATTGCTCTTAGTGAAGAGTTATTATGTGATGATTTTTAGAGTTCTATTGATGTCCTTTTTTACATGTTACTCATTTTTGCTTTATTAATATGAATATTTTTTCCTTTTTACATGTTACTTATTTTTAATTATGGGGAGAGAGGGAGAGAGGGAGAGATTATCCTTCATTTGAGTGTTATAAAATTGTAATGGTTGAATCATTTTGTTTGTTTTCTCATTTATCTATGAACTTGACACAATCTTTTAATGCTCACCTTTCTTGTCACAAAATGTGCTTGATGAAACTATGGATTTATGAGAGTTTTTACATGATTTATCTTTAAATTCTTGCCTATCATCTTCACCTACAACTCATATGGCTTATATGTTTCCATTTCCTTTGTTCATTCTAAACTATCTCTTGGTAAGAGTATACCCACTTTTCATACCCCAACTTTTTCACATCTAGCTATGACATAATTGAAGATACATATTAGAGGATGACTAAAATCATAATATTCCATCTCAGTAGTCATTTTTGTCATCTTTTATATCTAATATTTCACCTATACTTGATATCAACTCCAAGGCACTTAAGGAATATGATTTCATCAGCCAAATCCATACTACACAAGTGACAATATCTCTTTGTGATTTAGTGTGTGCTTTGCCTATAATAATATGATACAAAAATTATAAGAATTAAGTTTAAAATAAATTTGATATTATTGCATTATTAGTAACTTCTTTGATAAAAAAAAGTTCATTTGATGACAAATCTCCCACCTAGGCTAATTATTAATGAGTAATTTTCTTTGCATATTACATAATTAGACATGGTACACTGAACATCAAATGTTCTTTTGTTGATCCAACACTTCTAGTTAAAATATTTACATAATGGATTGTTTGAAAAAGTTCAATGCAGATTTGTCTAAGTTGTAAAGCTAGATTTACTATTAGGGGATTTGACAATGTAGTAGATTATCTTTAGGTACTATTATTTTCTATCACAACCAATCCACTTATCTTCAATACCTTGTTTCATGTGATTTTTATACAATTGTCTTAAAATACAATTAAAAATGTGATATTTTCATAGTCCATGATGGTGAGACATAACACTTCTAAATATAAAAATATAATTATTTCTAACATCAATATTTTAGATCACACTCCATAATCCTTCATCAAGCTAAGGAAGAACATAATGTTAAATTATAGACCAAACTCCTTAAAAGGAACAAACAAAAAAGAGAAAGTGATACTTGCAAAATTGACCAAAATACTTAAAAAAATTAACTATAATTAATTAATCAATAAAAATGAATTGTTGATACTACTATTTTGCAACATTAAAAATATGTTATAATAACATTAATAATGATTGCTAAGGTGATATGAATCAATTTTATCAATATGGTTCAGTCAGAAAGAATTCAAGGGGTAAAAGTTGTTTTCACCCTTTCCCCCTCTATGTTACAACAATTTATGGATGATACGATCCTGTTTGGGAGATATTTATCATGGAGGGGAGGGATGGAATGTTTTTATCAATAATTATGCTAAGGTTTCAGGCTAGCATGTTAATTATGAAAAAAAAAACCATTTAATTTTTCAATACTAAGGAGGACCTATAAAATACAGTTAAGAATATCTTGGGTTGTCAGAGTGTTGCTCTTCCTGGAACCTATATGGGTTTTCTCTTGGGTTCCCTAGCGGGGCATTACACTTGGTATCAGAGCACCGACTTCTACACTGGGAACTCTGGGAAGTTGTGTGCCCATTAGATGTCTAAACTGTTAAAACTTGAAACCAAACATAGACATATAACTCTTTTGTGTTTGATAACCATTAGACTACATCTAAACATTTATGTTTTTGCTTCTCTTAAAATGTCTTTGAGATATCACTTGCCTAGTTATTTTCATAGGTGATTGATTGTTTATTGTGTATGGTTACCTTCTCTAATGCATCTAGGGTGAAGTATCTTTGGATGTCATGAAGTGATTAATCCCTTGAGTGTGGCTACCCTTAGTCACCTTGTTATGTGAATGTTTTATGTTTGATGATTTATTTTTGGTTGATTGATGAATTGTTCATGTTGTGTATGGGCTAGCATTGAAAATTTTGAACTTTCTTATGATTGGATTAGTCACCTAACTCTTTTTTTGTTATCTATTTTGTGATGCTAGTCACACTTAATTTATTGTTGAAATGGAGATCACCTATGATTTAATGTTTGACTTATGATTCCCCCACTTGGGTTTTACCTTTTCAAGTTTTGTGGTGACTACTCCAAATGTTTGTTATTGCTAGCCTTGTTCTGTGATTAGTGTTGTTTCTCTAATGTTCATCATATACCCCTGATAGTATGTATAAGGGAGGACATCGCAGAGATGGTATTATGGCTGCTATGTGAAATTAGAATCATTGTGTGATTGCTTAAGTGTTTCTTTAACTAGATAGATTTTCGTGACCCTTTCAACCCATTATTTAATGAAGATGTGAATACGTGTTCTTTATGCAATTGATCTTATATGTTTTCTATGATGATGAATGAATAAAGGTTTAGATTTATTTTTCAATTTGTTAATAAATGATTAATCAATGTGATTTTTAGTTTGTTCTTAAACTAGATATTATATTGTTCTTAATGATGGCATATCATGTTCCTATCTTATAGTTCAATTTCAGATCTCTATGATGTGACTGTTGTTTTCTTTGTTCCTGATGTGTCTTCTTTTACTTATTATGTTATCGGGCACTAGATGACCTAGGGGGAAAAATAGAGGTCGAGTGTGTGTTAGTGGTGCATGTTTTCTGCATTACGTTTGATGTGTGTGTGTGTATTCTGATCATCACTTGATTTAACCATTTGGGCTCATGTTGTATTGAGTTTTGGTTCATATTCTATAAAGGATAATATGGTATTGATTGTTTATGTCTGATCCATGAGATCATGTGTATATTCTTTTGTGAACACTTTGAGAGTGTTTTGTGATATCATGATTATGTGAGAACCAGTATGTTCCTGTTATTTTGTGGAAAAGTCCCGAGGGACATTGTTATCTTTTTGTTATCTATGTGAGATTTGTGAGCCTAGGAGAGGTTAAGTAGGTGCATCTTAGGGGAGTGGCTTACATAGGGGTTCAGGGCTCAAAAGGGGCCAGTACCAGGGTAACCTATCGTAAGCTGATTTAATAAGTGATAACCTAATAATAAAAGTTGGGGTATAACATTAAAATACAAGATTGATATTTTGGTTCCGCATGGATTATGTTGAGGGTCCGGGGTCTAGAGTGGCCAGTCTAGGGTAACTCAACCTGATAGATGCTTGAGGGTCTGGGGTCTAGAGAGACCAGTCTGGGGTAACTTAAGTAGTCATCCATGTGATGACACTCTCATAGTATGTAGCCTAAATCTCCTCCATAGTTATTCTTCATGTTTTGGATGCCTCTGGATTAATGAGTCTTACCTTGCACTATTTCTGTATACCTTGAATAGAGTGCTTTCAGGATCCTTTCCTTAGCTTGATTTTTTTGATATTTGTTATCCAAGTGGGATCTGTTGTTATCTCCTTAGCATGGTGGGAGTGGACCATTTAGGTTCATGAGGTTGGGTGGTAGTGATCCTTTTACCATTTGAGATTCCAACGTTCATGTACCAGTGCTGGATGATCCCTATGGTAGTTGTTCCTTCTTGTTCTTCTTTGATGGAGTTGTACTCTTCTTCTTCTTCTTCTTTGTAATCATGTATTAGAGTATCACATGTGATACCTAATTTGGACTTTGTATTTTTATTTGTTAGAGTGATTACCACATACCATGTGAAATGTGCAGTGGATGTGTGTTTAGTTATATTCCATGGATGTTCATGAGGATTTTATTTATTGTTATGTGATGTAATTGTATTATTTATGTTATGGTATCTTTTGTTGATGTTAGTTAGATGTGTTTTGTTCTTAAGTAATTCTATGTCATGGGACCCTCAATATTTGTAATATGTTTTGGATGTTGTGTTAATGTCTATAAATGGTAATTGCTTCCGCACTAATGTTTATCATGTATGTTAAATTTTTTAAAAAATTATTCATCAAAATTAGTAGCATGTTTTAGGTTATTTTCTCTTGGGTTCCCTGGTGGGGCATTACACTATTGGAAAACCATCTTAGAACGTATGTAGAAGAAATTGGCTAGTTGGAAAGGTAAGCTCCTTAATAGTGTGGGTAAGCTTCAGTTGCTAAAGGTGTCTCTTTGAGGCATCTCAATTTACTTCATTTCCATATTTAAAATCTTAGGAATTATGGCAGAGAAATTAGAAATAATCCAATGATCCTTTCTATGGACATGAACTAAAGAAAAGAAAAGGTTAGCTCTAGTTAACTAGGACAAGATTTGTAAGCCTAAACATCTTGGAGGGTTGGGTATTAGAAAAATAATCATCCTTTACAAATCATTGATTGTCAAGATGGGATGGATGATGAATTTGGAAAAGACTAACTTGTATAAACCCATGAAGGCCAAATACCTTAAATTTGAAAACTTCTATAAAGTTCTTAGTACCCCTGGTATCCCCATGAGTTCTAAGATTTGTAATAATATTTTAAAATGTACGAACACTATTCAATCTGGACTAAAGTGGTAGGTGGGAATTGGTTGGAGTATTAGGTTATGGGAAGATGTATAGGTAGGGGAAGGAAGGTTGGATTCTTATTTGAGCCTAAGGGGTCATAAGAATGCTGCTATATGAATCTTTGGCCACAAAGTGATTGATTACATCTCCCTATATATGAGGTGGAGGGATCTTACCCAATGCTACATGGAACAACCGTACTTGCTTTAGAAAGATAGGGAACTAATGGGGATTATCAATAAGGTTAGAATACCTCTTTTTCCTAGGGAAGATGAATTTATTTGGAGGAAAGACAAGAAGGGATATTTTATAGTGAAGTCATCTTACAATCTACTACCCAAGGAGGATTCTTCCTCATACTGGAGGAAGGTTTGGAACCCCTCTTTGATATCTAAAGTTAACTTTTTTTGGTGGAGAAATTTGTATAATATAATTTTAACTCAAGACAATCTCATTAAAAGGAGATTCCAACTCCCTAATAGATGCATTCTTTGTAAGTAGGAAGAGAAGTCTATTCCCCATCTTTTTATACACTACTAGTTGTCTAGAGATTTATGGTAGTTGGTGTTGTCTAAGATGGTGTTGTCTAAGATTAGTCTATTTTCAATAGTGGGTTTGACCAATTTATTGTTGATTAGGAAGGGCCTACATGCAACCTATTAGTTAGATAATTATGGAGACAAATCCATCCTCATGTTTACTGAAGTCTTTGAAAGGAAATGAATAACAAGATTTTTTGGGAGACTGAAAGCCCTACAAAAGTTGTGTTTAGATCTCTCTTTTACATGTGAGATAATAATTTGTCCATCACTAAGTGTAGGTGCTCTGAGTTTCTGTGTACTCCCTTTGATGAGAGAATGGATGGAAATTGGAATTTTCCTAATGCCTATGCTAAAGTTGATAATTTAAAAAGGCTTATTATAAAGAATGCCACATGAAAACCTCCAAATGATGGGTGACACAAGTTAATCTTTGATGGTGTTGGTAGAGATGGTTTAGTGGTTGGGGGGTTATCCGTGCTTTATCTGGTGCCCTATTTGTAGTTGTCGACACTAAAAAATGGCCTATTGTTCTAAACAAAATGACATTATTAATATTCCTCCTAAATTATTAATTAATCTTTATTATTTGATCAACATATGTCATTCTACTATTTTCTAAATTCAAAATCATCATTTCCCTTAAATTTCATAAATAAATGATTTTAATTAATTACCTTAATTATTAATTGTCCAATCAATATTTCATCACTTATTCATCTATACAATAATTAAATAATTGAACATTATTTAATTATTCGATATCTTATTATAATGAATTAAATAAAGTATATTATTTAATTAATATTCCCTATTTCTAATTATTGCATTTATGTAATAATTAAATCAAATTCCTCTCACAATTAAATAGATTTTATTTATTTAATTAAACTAATTGTTCCTCTCATAAATGAAAAATATTAGTTATTTATTTATAATTCCCACATGGTCAAGTTAATATATTCTTTTATTTATTTAATCATGATCATTCTTCCAAAGTTAACTCATACTAACTTTCAGTTCACTCTTTAATTACAATCTTGACTATTCAATCAACATTATTAATTCTTGAAAATGGAGCACTTGGGTGGGAAAACTAGCAATGGTGGATTTGCATCTTCTAGGGTGATCTCATCTCTACAAAACCCAGCTCTGAATTTCACTAGCATTGTTGGTACAAAGTCAACGAATGATTTGGATGGAAAATATCCTAATGGGGACCCAAAAGATGGTGCCTTCCCCATTGAACCAGGTGGTAAGGGGAGTACTTCATCTTCTGACCCTATGTCAAGTTTCAAGGCTTTAGATTCCAAAGGCCCTAGGAAATAGTGCTCTTCATTGTTTGGGGTCACACCTATTGGAAAGTCAGTTTTCCCTAAACTTAGAAACTTGTCTAATCCACAAAAAGGTGAATTCTCTATTTTTGTTCCATATATTATGATAGATCATTCCTTATATGTGATGGGGGGAAGTTTGTTGGGCCTAAGACAAATATTGAGATTGTTAGATCCTTCATGAAAAGGAAATAGAAGCTAAAAGGGTAGGTAGATATTGCTACCATGCCCAAGGGTTTCTTATCTTTTGAATTTTCCAACCAGGAGTATATGGAATATATTTTGTGTGGTGGCCCTTGGATGTTTGGAAAAATGGGTCTTGCTCTTAAAAAATAGGGCCCAAAGCTGGATTTCAATTATAATTTTATTGGTATCTTCTCCAGTTTGGGTTAGGTTTCCAAGCCTTCCCTTTGGAGTATTGGAATAAAGATTTTTTGAAAGGCCTTGCCTTGTCTTTTGGAGATCCTGTGACCACTTCTAGATCAAGAATAGTCTATGCCAGGGTCTGTGTCAATGTTCACTAGCTCTTTGACCTACCTTCCTTTATTGAGATTGTCTCAAAACTTTAGAAGTGGAGGTAGGAGGTGGAGTTTGAATCTCTTCCTTTTTCTTGTTTTGTTTGCAGAAACATGAGACTTTGGGCATAGAGTTGTCCTGAGAAAGTTAAGAAGGTGATCAATAAGAAGGAACCTAGAAAGGTGTGGAAAGAAAAGAACCTGGAACAAAAATATTAAAATGGTAAAAATCTAGAGGAGGTAGGAACAGATGATAATATAGAGAACCAAAATGAAGATAAACCAAAGATGAAAACTGGGAAGGAAGAATCCCCTTCCAAAGAGGGTTCTCTGCATACTGTTATGGGAAGTGACCAGAAGCAAGAGGTTACCATGGCCAAATACGCTAAGGAAAATGAGAAATTCTAGAAGGAAAGTGAGGACATGATAAACAAAGGTTGTCTAAAAAACCCTATCAGGTAGGAGATGGAAAAAGGTGTTGACAATGATAAATCTTAGGGATTGAATCTAGCAGAAGGGGAAAAAAATGAAAGTATTAGGTTGCCAACTGATGTATTTGATGTGCCTTCAAGGGTTGAAGAATCCAACCAGTTAGACCAAGAAAATGAAAAGGGGACATATTTTGAATATGCACAAATATGTAATATTTTGAGTGGGGACTCTCTTTTAGAACCCTTAGATTTTGATGACCAAAAATTTGTGAAATATTCTTTTTTGGAGGACATAAACTCTAAAACTAAGGGGAATGAAGATCCAAAGTATACATAAGGAAGTGAAGGAGAAATTGAGGGATCCGTTCAAATGAATGATGGGAGAAGAGGCAGAAAAATCAGAGATGACATTTCTTCCTCTTCAACCCAAAGTGGGGTTGCAAATATAGGGAGAATGAAAGATGATGTGGGAACCCTGAAGAAAAACATTGTAAGGAGATCTTCCAAACATATAAGGGATCAAGAAAGAAAATAGAACATTGAGGATGGAAAACAGTTGACCATCCAGAATTGCACCCCTATTAAGAAATGAAGATTGTATCATGGAACATAAGGGTCTGAATATTCCCCACAAATAAGATATTTTTAAAAATATGGTTAGGGACCAAAAATTGGATGTTGTGCTTATTCAAGAAACCAAGATGTCTAAGGAAAAGGTTGAGAAAATTAGGATGTTTAAGAATTGTGGTATTGTTGGTAGTAGCTCTGAAGGTGCTTTGGGAGAGATTGTGATTTTTTTGAATTAGGACTTTATTCAAGGGGAAGTTTTTTCTGTTTGAGGATAAATTTGTTTGTATGAAACTTCATCATGCTAGAGATGACTTTACTTGGATTATTTCTAATATTTATGCTCCAAATACGAGAACTGGTAGAGCTAAATTCTGGAACAATGTTGATGCTAGTATAAATATGTTTCCAGTTATCAATTGGCTGGTTATGGGTGACTTTAACACCCCTCTTTGGGATAGTGAGAAGTCAGGAGGAATGTAGAGTCGGCTGGATGGTAGGCTGGACCTTATGGATATTATCAACCAACATGCTTTGATGGATGTAGACCTCTAAGGAGTTAAATTCACCTAGTCAAACATAAGGGTGGGGGAAGAGTTGATTCAAATCTAACTAGATAGGGCTCTTATATCCAATGAATGGTTAATTAGATATTTATGCTCTCTTACCTCCTTTTCCAAAATTAGGTTTGATTATTTTTCAATCATTTTTATGGCTGAGCCCATCTCAGGCAAGAGGAACTATCCTTTCAGATTTGAGAATATGTGGTTGTCTCATCCTCAATTTGAGGAGTGTTTCAAAGATGGTGGAATATTAAGGTTGATGGGACTACCATGTTTAGAGTGGCCAAAAATATTAGGTACATTAAAGATCATGTGAAATGATGGAATAAGGAAGTGTTCAGGGATATCTTTTCCACTAAGTCTAGTATAGAGATTGAGCTAAAAAAGATTCAAGACAAGATCCAAGAGGAGGGATATTATCAATCTATCCTAGATAAGGAGAATGAGATTCTTGTGAAATACCATGATATTATCTCCAAGGAAGAAACCTTTTGGAAGAAAAGATCATGGTCCCTTTAGATTAAGGAAGGTGATAAGAATTCTAAATTCTTCCATTTGACTACTCTCAAGCATAGAGTTGTGAACCACAAATCTTATCTTAATAATAAAAATGATAGCTTGAGAAAGGAGGAAGATATTAAAAATGAGATGGCTAGATTTTTTTCATCTCTCCTTACTGCTGAGGAGTCCCTTAATATAGAGAATCAGTAGGAGTTGTTATCCTCTATTTTGTTAATCATCAATGAGGACTAGAATAAATCTCTTAGTACTATACCATCTTCTAGGGAGGTAAAGGATGTGGTCTTCTCCTTTGAAGGTGATAAAGCTCTGGGCCCTAATGGTTTCCCTATGTTTTTTTTCCAAAGGTTTTGGTCTATTGTGGGAAAATATGTCTTTGATGTAGTCAAAGATTTTTTTGAGGCTAAAAGGATTCTTAAGGAAATCAACACCACCTTTCTTGTGTTGATTCCTAAGAAACCTGGAGCAGATTGAGTGGATGCTTTTAGAACCATTATCTTTTGTAATTCCTTCTATAAAATTGTCTCAAAGGTGCTAACAACTAGAATTTGGAACTTTCTTTCAACTATTATCTCCCTCCAAAAAATGGTTTTGTTCTAGGTAGGCAAATTTTGGACTCTATTATTACTTTTCATGAAAATATTCATTCTCTCTAGTGTTCTTCCAACTAGGGTTTTCTTATGAAAGTAGACCTCTCCAAATCCTATGATAGAGTTGATTGGGATTTCCTGCATGAAGTCCTTATAGGCTTTGGCTTTGGGAAGAAATTTTCTCAACTGATCTCCCAACTTATCTCTATTTCCTTGGCTACTGTTATGGTGAATCAGGTTTCTTCTCATTTATTCAAGCCATCTAGAGGGCTGAGGTAAGGAGACCCGATCTCTCCTATTCTCTTCACCATTATGGTACAATTCTTAGGAAGATTCTTCCAAAAAAATTAATATTTTAGGAGCCATTCAGGGCCTCAAGCCTTCATCCCATCCTCATACTTTTTCTCATGAATAGTTTGTGGGTGATACTATATTAATGGGAGTAGCTTCCATCAAAGAAGCTAGAAGCATGAAGTTATCTTTGAAAACTTATTACAATGCTACTGGTCAACTGATAAGCTAGAATAAAAGATCTTTGATTTTCATAAATACTCCTAAAGAAAGACAGCTAAAGATATCAAGGACTTTGGGGTGCTCAATATCTTCCCTTTCTGATTCCTACCTAGGGATGTCTTTAGTGTCAAAACCTCTAGATTCTTTTTGGGTCTCTCTTATTGAAAGACTTAATAACAAGATGGTTGGGTGGAAGGGAGACTTAATTAGTCAAGCCAAGAAGGTTTAATTTCTCAAAATTTTCCTCCATAATCTTTTGGTGTATGCTCTTAGCCTCTTTAAGATTCATGCTAAATATGCTGATATAATAGAGAAGATCTAGAAGAAATTTATTTGGACTAGAACTGAAGGGAAAAATAGAATATCTCTTGTGGTCTAGGAATTTGTGTGCAAACCTAAAAGATTGGGAGGCTTGGGAATCATGCCTATTCACCACTTAAACAAGGCCCTTATGGCCAAATAGATTTGGAGATTGTAAGAGGATGAGAGGGAGTGGAATAGAATCTAGAAACGGAAATACTTATTCAATGCTCTGACCATTGAAGAGTTCCTTCAATCCCCTAATGTTTTCAATGGATCTTTCATCTGAAATAGTATACATAATGTTAAACATGTGGTAACTAAAGGAATGAAATGGAAGTTGGGAGAAAGCACCAAATTTAGATTTTGGGAGGATTGTTGGTTGCTGGATAAACCAATTATTGATTTGTCGAAAATGAGGAATACAGTGCAGATTTGCAAAAATATTTATGGTTCCTTGGTGGCTGAATATTGGGCTAAGTAGGGTTAGATTAATTTAAAGACCATTGATCCCAGTCTATCTCACATCCAAGTCTCTCTTAACTCATGCTTCATCAATAGAAGGTTTGAGGATATGTTGATCCAGGCTCCTAACCCTACTTGAAAGTTTTTTGTATCCTCTTTTGTGGCAACCATGATTGAAGCTGATGGGTCATGTCCTTTTTGGGCCTCCTACTAGAATAAAGTCCTTATCCCTAAGATTAACATCTTTTTCTATATTTTGATTCAAATCAAAGTGTTGACTATTGATAACTCACGCAAGAGAGGTTTTTGTCTCCCTAACATATAATTTTTATTTGAGAATGATGCATAATTTATTATTCATCTTTTTATTTATTACAGGTATGCTCATGATATTTGGGGTAGGATTTTTCAGCGGTGGAATTTCTCCTAGGTTCTTTTGGGGACCTCAATGGACTTCCTTAATCAATGGAAATACACTTCTTCAAATAAGTCCACTAAGATGGTTTGGTCCCTTCTGGCTCCTCATGCTTTCTAGAATATATGGAAAGAACACAATAATTGGATCTTTAGAAATTCAGAAGCTTCTTCCAAGGTGGTTGATGAGAAGATAATAAGAGCTGTCAAAGAAAATTTTGTCATTGCTAGGAATGAATTCCATCTGGAGGATGGTTATTGTGATCCTAATTCTTTCCTTTCCCATTCTCTTGACTATAAAAGGAGTAAGGAGAATATGAGAGAGGTCTTGGTGTTTTTATCTCCCCATGATGGATGGGTTAAGGCTATCTTTGATGGTGTGGCCAAAGGGAACCCCTAGATAGCTTGTTGCAGTGGGGTGATTAGAGACACTTATGGACATTGTATTGGCTCTATTTCTTGTTCATTGGGAAACTTGAGTAGTCATTTAGTTGAGGCTATGGGAGCCCTTCAAATTCTTAAAATTTCCAAAAAAAATGAACTATCATAATGTATGGTTAGAAGGTGATTCAAGTAATATTATTAGTTATTTTAAGGGAGATTTTAAAGTGTCATATTCTATTGAACCCATCATTAAGGAAGTTGACACAATCATGAAAACTTTTAATAAGGTATTTCCCACACTTACCATGAGGTGAACACAGTGGTAGATCACATTATGAATATTGGGGTGAGGTGTAAGGAAATGATTACTTGGCATGGTGAGATAAGGCACGATACAAATGTTAATTACCTCATTCATTATGATAAAACTCACAACATTATGGGTGATATTTTTGTATAGAATGGAAATGAATAATATTGAAATTGAAAAAAGAGATCATGTGAGCATTAATCAAGGGATGTATGCATAAATTATCACTTTCTCCCCTTGGAATTTTTATGGGATATTTTCTGGACTATGACTTTCATTCTCCACATTTGAAATTTTAGTAATATTTTAAGTGTGGAGATTGTGTCCAATTGCAGAAAGATGGGTGGATATTGGAAAAGGTTGGATCATGTGATTTGTGAATATTAGAGACATGAGGAAAACATTTGAAAAGAGATTTAGAAAGGTGACATTACTCCTTTCCTAGAATGGCTCCATGGCTATGAAATAAAGGTAACCAATTTATTTGTGGAAGGGTAATTATGTTATGTTAAATGGTAAAAAGATTAAGTTTAGTGTTGAGCTTATCTTAGAGGTTAGAGGCTTACCTTGTACTGGGTTGGAATTTTTCAAAGATCATAAAAATTCTGAAGCTATTGTTCATAAATTTTCCAAATTGGAAGAAGAGGGGGAAATTCTTATTAAATTTGGGGATTATTATGGGATAGAGAAGATTAAGCCCATTTGGTAGAAGGTTTTGACCTATGTTATGGAGTACATTACCTTGGATGAGAGGTATAAGAGGGTGAAAAACTATCACTTTGTTTTCCTAAACCATTTTAGGAACAATAGGAACAAGGACCTCACTTTCTTCCTCTACTTCCTCTATCTGTCTCTCTCACACACACTCAAAGTCTGAAGGACCACATAAAGAAGCCCATGAAGCTTGTCCTTCATGAGGGGATAATTCTTTTGATTTATGACTATTGCAAGGAGATGACTCATAAAGCCTCCATAAAGGAAAGAAAAGGGAAAATAAACTAGAGGAAAATGACAATGAGAGATCTGAGAAGATGATTAAAATATTGAAGGGAAAAATTATCAAGTCCTCTTTGAGCTTTGAGAAGTAGTTTGATAAAATCAAAGGTATAGAAACTAAGGATGACATTGATGATTCAGGTGGCAAGTTGGCTAAGGAATCAGGGAAGAAAGCTACTAGAAAATACACTTAAGGTAAAAAATTTGATGATGATCATGGGATGGAGATGGAAGAGGATGGGGATTCCTTTGATGGAAATGTGAAATAAAATGGGGCTGAGGGTTTTTCTTTGAAAAATTGCAAGAGCCCTTCTAAGGAAGTGGATGGTGGTCTCGTGAAGGATAATGAGGGTATCTCCAACAAGGATTTGGGTCATCCTATTGTGGGCTTGGAGATTGGTGCCACCTTTATTAAGAATGATCTGGAAGAGAAATGTAAGAATGGGGAGATTAATCTTGTTGGTTACCCTAGTTCTCTATCTATTATGCCTGGTTTTGAGTCTAAACACACCAATGTGTTTTGGAAAGATGATTCTATTTGTAAAGGGGAGTCTACTAATCTGAATCTCGACAATATTCATGAGAAGATTGTGCCTACTCTAGATTCTTTCCAAAAGGCCAAAGATTAGACTGTTGGCTCTTATGTCAAGATTACACTTTTTTGCCTGAACAGACACTGAACTCTACATTTTGAAAAAAAAATTCACATTCGAATGCATATTGTCATTAAACCGTTTAAAATAAGAATATGAAGTAAATTAGAGTATTTTATAATTTTCTATCTAGATTCTAAATATATTTTTTATTTTTATTTTTTAATTGATTTGAATGGACTTTTCTTTCTCCCACAAAAACTGGTATGTTTTTGTAAATGTTATTTTCAAAGAGTTACATTGTTTTCATAGAGCATAATTTTTTTTATAAAATAGATATCAATGTGATTGTTTCAAATTTAGTTTTGTAACATCCATACTGAGGGCATGAAATTGGTTTGACCACATTATCATGATTATTTCATATTTTATTAATATTTGAAGTTGACTAAACCATAATTTTGACATACCTTGACTACATAGCTTATAACTTGTCGTGTATTTGACCAATTTCATTTTTATTTTTTTACAGAAAGAGAACTTCAATACCTAGGGTATAGATATTTTTTAGAATTTTTTTCTCTCATTTACTATTTTTCCATAAGCGTCAAACATAGAGGTAGACATACGGTGAAATATCTATGTTTAGTAAAACTATAAATACAAATTTATAATAAAATTAATATATATTAGCATTATAATCATTGGAATTTTTTTTCTCAGTAGTAACTATATCATCTTAAAATGGAAGCACTTCCATGCTAAGATTGTTTAGCCCTTCGAGTGAGTATTCTGGGGTCATGTTAAGCACCTTGATCGGGTCTTTGCATGTATCTAGCTATTTTCCCCTTGTTCTACTTTTCTCCCCCTTATTTCCAGCCTTTTTCTGATAGTTTTCTTTGAGAATCCAGAGTTTCTGACTGTCAAGGTCAAAGATGACCTGGTAGGGTCAAGGATGACCTAGAACTTGACCTAGGTTAGGGAGGAACTTGACCCTAACCTAGGGTAGAGTCTACCTCATCCTCGACCCCAGGTCCAATTTTTAGATTTTGGGAATTACAGGATGTCGGGCTTTGAGAAGTTTTATTTTTCCACTTCTGGGTCAGCCATTTCAAGTTTCAAAATGGTAAATCTTTAAATTGCATTTAATCTAGGTCCATTTCTAGGGGTTAAGATTAATTGGGATTTAATTCTCCAATTTCGGCCTCTCTAGAGGTTTGTGCCCTAGATCACTATAAAAGGAAGCCTTTCTCTCTCATTTTCTCTATCAAATTCAAATCTGATTTTCATGAGAAATCATTTCATCAAGCATTTTCAAGGAAGCATTCAAGTCCTCTTCTCCATTCAAGTTCTCCTTTGAAGATCAAGGATTCAAGCATTCAAGCCTTTGAAGGGATTTGGTTCAAACATTCAAGATTCATCTTTCAAACCCTAGATCTAGCCATCATGGTGGTGTGATCTTCCTTCAAGATCCTTTGTTCATCTTCAAGATCCATTCATTCTTCCATCAAGGTGGATTCCAAGCATACAATCATGGAGGTTTTGGATTTACATTCATGGTTTTGATTTACAAGCTTTCATATCAATATACTTATTTACATTTCAAATACAATTGCATATCTATTGAATATCATAGCTTCATTGCTAAATCTACTTCTACTACTTGCTAGCATTCTCCATTTAAATTTCATTATTAAGGTTGATTCCAAACTAGGATTTGACCAAGGCAAACCCCTTATCCAAACAACAAAAACTATTTTTCTTGTAGGTACAGGTACAAGAGTGAAAATTGGAGCTTGGATCTAGATACCCTTTTCAGCGAACTTCCAGGATCTGCGAACAAATTTTCCATCAGAGCTATTTTGGGTCAGGGATGACCTTTAGTGAGGTGTAGGATCCTACCGTGGGGCCCTGCTGTCTGGGTCAAGGATGACCTACCTTCAGAAAGACAAAATTTTTCTAGGTTTTCTCCATCTCGACATTTCCAGTCTGAAATAGGTTGCAAAACTGCTTGAAACTGTGCACAGACATCAGAAATAAACATTTTCAAGATCTGCCCTACTTTAAGGTTAGTATTTGTCTTCTATTTATTTTAGATTTCAAGTATATACTTTTTATAGTAGATTATAGGATTTTCCCCTTTCTTCATATTCTCCATTGTTTGATTCTTTTGTGCATTGATCACTTCTTTGTGATTAATCCATTTGGCTCTTTCCTTTTGGGAATTTGGATTGAGGATAGGTCCTATATTCCACCCCTATATCATACTCCTATTCAAATTCAAACATTCATTCATTTTTAGGTGATCCCATTTCACCTCTACTCATTTTGGTGAACCCAACGAGCTTACTCTCTTTCTTTTTGGTGTTAGATTTACCTTTAAAATTAGATTTAGTGTATGCTCTTGCATTTTTTTAAATTCAAAAATACAAAAAATCTATATATTCAACAAAAATACAAAAAAATTTCTTGCATTTCATTTACTATGAAGATGTTTAAGATGCTTAGGTGTGTGGTCATGTTCTTTATTACCCTTCTTTTAGCATCTCTTTATCAAACCTATAATGTTTATGAAAGTATTATCCATTTCATTATGTTGATGACTCTTCATTTTGCACTTGCTTATGCTTTTGTGAAATTAAATGATACTAGTCTTCCTACTTTCAAGACTTTCATTAAAGATTTATGTGGTAGCCTTATTACTCCTTTGGATTATGTGAAGAATTTGGTAGATGATACACCATCTCCTAATCTTCCTAATCCTAATCCTATCATTCCTAATTTTATTTCTAATCTTCCTAATCCTAATCCTATCCATCCTAATTCGATTCCTAATCTTCCTATTCCTAATCTGATGCCTAATTCTCCATCTGCTATCCCTATTTCTTCTAGTACTTATGATGGGATTCAAGCTATAGTTCAGGATGCAGATGTGCAAGACTTCTTTGATTTACCTTCTCCTTTGATTCATGATGATATTAAAGGAAAGGGTAAGGAAACTTGTTCAAAACCTATTATTCCACCTTATACAACCTTTACTCATGAACATGATAAATAATCACCTCCTGTACAAGGTTTACATGATATGTACACTATCAGATATAATATGGTGACTAAACAAGGTTATAGAGGTTTAGGGCTTGGAGTTAATGAGCATGGTATCAAATATCCAGTTCATATATCCTTTAAACAGGACCTGCATGGTGTTGGTTGTTCAAAATCTCAAGTCAAGGTAGGTGATGTTGATCATCATCATCCTCTTCATATTCTTCTTCCTACACCTAAAATATAAAACCCTAATATTCAACAAGAAGTGGCTAAGAAGGTATATGTTGAGTTAATGAATTCCAAGAAATAAATCTTTAAACCTATGCTGATAGATTCTTTATACAAGTACAAATGTCCTTTTCATTATCATAATACACATTTACTTACTGATTGTAAAAATTTTAAGTTATATGTTAGAGAAAGAGTTGCTTTAGGAATTATATCTCACTCGTGCAGTTTTACAATTCCTTCATAATTTTGATATAGGGGATTCCCCTCATTATGATATAATATAGATCTCTTTTCCTCTTGTCTCTAGACTAGGGGGCAAGAGGTGTATTTTTCCAGTCTCTTAGGATCCATTAGGCTCTTAGCATATATTGTTCTTGGGGCTTAATTGGTATTCTTTCTCTCCTATTTCTCTATGGTTTTTGTATTATGTTCCTATTCAAGATATCTTTTCTAAAACATTTGCTTTGAAAAGGTATCCCTTGTCTCTATCTCTGGGGGGAAAGGTTCTTCCTTCTTTCTCTTTGTCTAGGGAATTGGTTTCCTTAGCTTAGTGGTATTTGTTTATATTGCAATATTATTTCATCATATTGACAAATGCTTTGACTATGGATAACATTTTTATGAGAGGTTGTTGTCCTAGGTCATCACCTCTTCTCTATGTTGCAAATTATGTTAATTATAAACTCTTACCCTTGCTTTAGTGTTAGAGTTGTTTCCCTCATTCCAAAGATTCCTTTTCCTCTTCTTTGTAGAGAGGCTTGATGATTGAATCTTTGTTCTTGCCTTTGAAAGATGATATTTTATCTAAAAGCACTCCTCTATGGTGGGGGTCTTGTTGATAAGATCTCTTTCATTAAGGATCCTTTTTCCATAAGTGACACATCCTTTTCATGATTATCTATACTCTTGGATGTAGGGGTCAATATCTCTTGCTAAGAATGTGGTGTACATTGTTGTTAAATAGGATATCTCCTTGTATTGTGAAGTAGGTATCCTCTTCCTCTTCCTTATCATGTCTAGTAGATTGCCACGATAAGGAGGGGGGCATATATAGGGTCTCCCTTGTACTATATTTTTTTTATTTTTATGCTAAATCTTGGAAGGTAACACACATAAGTTGCTAAATCCTGAAAAGACACACATCTTTTATTTTCAAGTATGATAAATCTTCCAAAGGTAATGCACATATGTTGCTAAATCCTGAGGAGACACATTTTTCAATTTTCAACATGCTAGATCTTGGAAGGTAACGCACATAAGTTGCTAAATCCTGAAGGGACACACATTTCCAATATGCTAAATCTTCCAAAGGTAATGCACATAAGTTTCTAAATCCTAGGGAGACACATTTTATATTCATAGTGATACAAGAAAATGGATCTATGGGTATTCCAGAAGTCATCAGAAGATGCATTACAATTGCAAGCATAGTTTATGGGTGAACTATCAGGTTTGGCTACCTATTTGGCTCTCTCTCCCTTGTTGATTCATAGTAAGGTGGGCATCTTACTGGGTGAGGTAATCACTGATTTTCCTTTCTCTCTTTTTTCTTTCATGCTAGTAGGACTGGATCATGAAGCTATGTTATTTATATGTGTTTCTATTTTCTTTCTTATGTAATAATTTATGCTTTTATGATAGCTTTCCAAATATGATATTAGTATAGGAAGCATTTCTTAGCAAGGTTTCCTTTACTAGTTGATTTGGGTTTGTTTTAATACTAACCCCTCTTTTTGTGTCTTTTAGCTTTGTCTTTGTTGTTTTTCTTTGTTTTCGCACCCTTGTGCATGTATGTTGAGTTAAAATCCTTAGCCTAGGGGCTTGTTTCTTTAGCTAAGTGTTATTTTATCCCATTGTGAATCCACTTGGATCTCTTCTTTCCTCTCCTTTACCAAGAGTTTGCATCGAGTCCATACTCTTGCTAAAGTGGGGCCTTAATGTATCATCTTAAAATGGAAGCACTTCCATGTTAAGAGAATTTATCCCTCTGAGTGATTATTATAGGGTCATGTTAAGCACCTTGATTAGATCTTTGCATGTATTTGGCTATTTTCCCCCTGTTCTGCTTTTCTCCCCCTTATTTCTAGCCTTTTTCTGACAATTTTCTTAGAGAATTTGGAGTTTCTAACTGTCAGGGTCAAAGTTAACCTGGTAGGGTCAAGGATGACCTAAACCCCAACCTAGGTTAGGGATGACCTCAACCCTGACCTAGGGTGGATTCTACCTCATCCCTGACCCCAGGTCCAATTTTTAGATTCTGGGAGTTACGGGATGTCGGGCTTCGAAAAGTTTTATTTTCCCACTTTCAGGTTGGCCATTTTGGGTTTCAAAATGGTAAATCCTTAAATTTCATTTAATCTAGGTCCATTTCTAGGGGTTAAGATTAATTGGGATTTAATTCTCCAATGTCGGCCTCTCTAGAGGTTTGTGCCCTAGATCACTATAAAAGGAAGCCTTTCTCTCTCATTTTCTCTATCAAATTCACATCCAATTTTCATGAGAAAGCATTTCATCAATCATTTTCAAGGAAGAATTCATGCCCTCTTCTCCATTCAAGCTCTCCTTTGAAGATCAAGGATTCAAGCATTCAAGCCTTTGAAGGGATTTGGTTCAAACATTCAAGATTCATCTTTCAAACCCTAGATCTAGCCATCATGGTGGTGTGATCTTCCTTCAAGATCCTTTGTTCATCTTCAAGATCCATTCATTCTTCTATCAAGGTTGATTCCAAGCATAAAATTATGGAGGTTTTGGATTTACATTCATGATTTTGATTTACAAGATTTCATATCAGTATACTTGTTTACATTTCAAATACAATTGCATATCTATTAAATATCATAGCTTCATTGTTAGATCTACTTCTACTACTTGCTAGCATTCTCCATTTCAATTTCATTATCAAGGTTGATTTCAAACCAGGGTTTGACCAAGGCAAACCCCTCATCCAAACAACAAAAACCATTTTTCTTGTAGGTGTAGGTACATGAGTGCAAATTGGAGCTTGGATCTAGATACCCTTTTCGATGAACTTCTGGGATATGTGAATAGATTTTCTGTCAGAGCTATTTTGGGTGAGGAATGACCTTCAGTGAGGGGTAGGATCCTACCCTGTGGTAAGGCCTTGCCCCGCTATTTGGGTCAAGGACAACCTACCTTTAGAAAGACAAATTTTTTTTGGGTTTTCTCTGTCTCAGCATTTCAAGTTCGAAACAAGTTGCATAATTGCTCAAAATTGTGCATAGACATCAGAAATCAACATTTTCCAGATCTGCCCTACTTTAAGGTTAGTATTTGTCTTCTATTTATTTTATATTTCAAGTATATACTTTTTATAATAGATTATAGGATTTTCCCCTTTCTTCATATTCTCCATTGTTTGATTCTTTTGTGCATTGATCACTTCTTTGTGATTAATCCATTTGGATCTTTCCTTTTGGGAATTTGGATTGAGGATAGGTCCTATATTCCACCCCTATATCATACTCCTATTCAAATTCAAACATTCATTCATTTTTAGGTGATCCCATTTCACCTCTATTCAGTAACTTACGACATAGATAGGTCTATCAAATGGATTTATTTGTTCTTCCAAAAGATAAAGCCGAAGTGATTTTTTGTTAGCACTTTAATAGGTGCGAAGGAGACTCCATTGTAGGTATGAATGAGGAGTATATATGTTATATCAATGTTTTTTTTTATTTAAGAGGCTTTGAGCTAACCATTTGTAATTAATTCCTTCAAATAGAACATCTCAAAGCTTAAATCATCATATTTTATTAAAAATGTGTTATTTCAACAAAAATCAGCATGTCTAATAAAGTGTAACCCACTATTGTGGGGTCACCCTACAAGATGGAAAGATGGGTCCTAACTAAAACCAATAACCTCAAAATGAATAACAAGACCCTATCTGATAAATTTGCAATCAAGAAATATGTTATTGAGAAAAAAGTTAACATGGGGTGCTGAAGGAAAATAAATGTTTATTGGAGAAACTGGAGGAAGAGAGAGATTCCAAAATAGCTTTGGAAAAGAGGGTTGAGAAGATGAACATTGAGAATAAGAACCTTGAGGAAACCCTCAAGAAAATTCTCCATAGTAGCCATGATAGCATGAAATTTTCTATTGAAAACATGAAGGATCTCACCACTAGAATAGAGGAGGCTTACCAGGCAAAAGCTACTATGTAGATCAAGCATGATTTGGATGTTGGTTACGCTAAAGGTTTAGGAAACATACCCGTGTGAGTCTTAGGAAGAATTCTACCTCTATGACAAAGGAAATTCAAAACCTTAGGAACACGGTGGAGAACATGACTATTATGGAAGAAGAGGTTTCAACTACTCTGAAGGAGTTGACCTAGGATTTATTTCTATTCCCTAGCTTTTCTTTCTGCCTTTGTGTTTGTGTCTTTCTCTTGATTTGACTTTTTTTTCTGTCTGGTTTAGTTGGTGCTGGTTGTTGGGTTTTTGGGTTTTGCTAGTTGGGGTTATTTCTATAATTGTTTTGTTTTGGACTCTAACGCTTATCTTTTGTATCTTTCTTTAAAGGGTTTTAGGACCCTTCCAAAAAATTTTTTATCCCTTAATCAAAAATATTTTTAATTCCTCTCTCAGTGATCAATTAATAATTCAATCTATTTTAGTCTTATATTCCATCTCATCAGTCAATCCTCGAATCAAGGCAATCAAGAAGAGTTGAAATCCTACTCACTTTGAGTTTAATATTTTCCCTCATCAAGTCAATCCTCTAATCAAAGTAGTCAAGAAGAGTTGAACTCTTACTCACTTGGAGTTAACTCTTTCCCCTCATCAAGTCAATCATCCAATCATGGCAGTCAAGAAGAGTTGAACTACTACTCAATTTGAGTTAACTCTTCCACATCATCAATCATTCCATCAATCAAGGAATATTGATTGAAACCCCTAAAAATATTATAAATAGAGAGCTAAATATCTAATTTTGAAAAACCACAATGTTTTAAATTATTATGTTGGCATAATCTTGAGCTCAATTCTAAGAGCCCACATTATGTAAGAAGAAGAACAACAAAGGAGGAATTATGGATTTGCATATGCTTTTATGTTATTTAATCTCAATATCTTGATTTCCCTTGTGTCATTTCCTCTTTTGATATTGGGAATACTAATTTCTTTAACAATCTATTTGTGGTTGAGATATTCTATGTTATTGTAGGTTTCTATTGATCCTCTTATACTTGATTATAAATGGTGAACTTGACATGAAATACAAACCTCTTAAATTTTGACAATTTCTCTGTTTCAATGCATATATAGTTTGTTTTTGACATTGATACAGGTTAAAATGACGCACTCAACTATTCCAACTATCGTACTTAGATATTCCAATCACTATAGTCAACAATAAGCACAAGCACACTTGTTTATCAAAATCAATGCACTCAGCTACATAAATCTATGCACTTGATACACTAATGTGATACACATTTCTACTACTGATTACTATTATGTTCTCTGTGATTTTGATCTTTGGGTTGTTATGTGTTTTGATTTATATTTTCATTATCCCAATGGATGATTATTTGTTATCCTAGAATATCAATATTCTATTTTTATCAATCAAAATTCTATTATTTGTATAGTTCGCTTTTCTATTCTTTCACAGGTAATAGGATATATCGATGCACTTTAATATCATGATAACCACACTCAACCCACTAAATGGCCACACCTACTACACTATGTTGTTGCACTCTCATATTTAGAATGATGCATTAATCTAAGAAATAATTTATCTTCTTTCTTAATTTTGGTTCTCTGTTGTGTTTTAATACACATGTTGTATTCAAACTACACACTTATTGTCTTGTGCCTATGCACTTGCTGTAATTAAACAACACACTTTATGTAATTAAAAAAATGTAGTGGGTCACCTAAACATAATGAATTTAAGATTCAGGAACCTATTGAGTAGCACAAAAGAGAGAGACAGATAAAATAAAATAGAGAACCAAATCATGCACAATGAATTGATGCTTTGGAGCTAGCAGAAATAAAAGAAGGATTTATTGACATGTATATTGACAAGGTATGGAGAATTGATGAAAATTTTAATTGTCATGATGTTAATCTTAGTTCACTTAGGGGATTCGACGACTAATTGCTAGATTTTTGCTACTAATATTTTTTGTAGCTTGTGGCTTGGAAACATGAATTAATCAATTTAAATCTAAAATCAATTCATCTTTCATTTTGGTGCTTTAAAACGAACAATGCATGCTCAAACATCACAATTCATACTTCATTTTGGTGCTTAAAATTGATGCGTGATTAATAATTAAACAAAGACAAAGAAAATATGAGATTAGTACAATAAAATCAAACAAAGGAAAAACACATTTTGATTTTGGTGTATCTAAAATTAAACAAGGAAAATCTCATCTCATTTTAGTGCTTTAAAATAAACCTACGTGCTTGTATGGATGACTTAGATTAGCTAACACTTGGATTTTTTAGTGCTTAATACAATTAATCTGGTGTCTTGAGTTCTTGGTACACTCGCAAAACCTATTATATTAGTAACCATTTTAATTTCATTTAGAGAGACCTATTAGGGGGGAGGGGTTTCTTAACCCAACTAAGGATGACCTCAAATCAGAAAATCCCTTTGGTCGATATAGAAGAAAGAATTTGGGAAAAATCTAGTAATATCTAACCAATCTTAGGAAAGGTCTATTGATGATAGTATGGATTAGTTGAAGTATCCCTAAGCAGCCAACATGGTCAACTAGGATCTTAAGTGAGTCAAACATGTATAAACTGATTGTGTAGACTCCATAGAACTTACTACAACCCTATTAAATAGAGGCCACCAAGTTTACCTCTGAATCATTATCTTTATAGTGTAAGGGAATGGAATAATTTCCCCCCAAGATTCTCATCATATGTGTCCCAGGGATATTGTGTTATGAAAGAGATCTTCATTAACACAACAATAATACCCAAAAAAGGTAAAACATCAGAACCTTCAAGAGGGCTCTCATGTTCTAGTTGCATGAAAATTTTGTTGTGTGAGATGAAAACAATCCAAGAAATGGGTCTATAACATTACATATGAAGTCAATTTGACCTTAGATTAAAACTACTTGTATAATGCTTTCATTGTGACAAGATTTGTGAAAACTTGCAGCTTGAAAAAGTTATTGAACATACACTAATCATTTCTTTTTTAGTTATTCCTTCAGCTACATACTAATTATAGTTTGTTGAGTTTTTAAATCTCCATAATTTTTCCTACAATATTGTTCCTACAACATTATCCTACAAAGAGAAAATTGAATCGAAATTGGTCCTATAACATTGTCCTACAAAGAGAAAATTGAATCAACATTGGTCCTACACCATTGTCCTTCAAAGAGAAAACCAAACCAACATTGGTCCTACAAAATTTGTCTTGCCAAGAGAAAAAAAGAGTCAACATTGGTCCTGCAACATTAGCCTACACAAAGAGATTGATCCTAACGCGAGTCCTACAAATGTTACACTGATATTTCATCCTAGTTCCTTGCGATCGACATACTTAGATAGACATATCTTGCATTCTTAGAATCTTTATTTTTTACATAATCATTATTTTAGTCTCAAAATCCAAAAATTTAAAAAATGTAGCTTTTATATCTTAGGGTTAAACTATTGCACTTCCTAGAGTCATTTTTCAAAATAGAGGGTGCATTTCCCTAGGAAATTCCTATAGTGGTCTTACTTTTTATCTTGAATTCGTCAAAACCATCCTTATCTATTTTTCTCAACACATGCACCTTATCATTTTGGTTAACATTTTTCCTAGACAAACATTATTGCTAGAATTTATCACTTTTTTCCTATCTTTTGGAGTCAAGATAGTCCTCATTATCAGTTTAGTCTTTCCTTAGAGGGTTTTTGTTCAAAGTTTCTAGAATCTCTCTTAAGATAGATTTCTTACACTCTAGGCATGATTTTTGTTTATTCATTCCTAGTGTGCATTAGCATCCAAAAATCTAAAAAATTTCAAAAAAAATTAGTTTCCCTTATTGTCATTTATCTTTTTGTCCTAGCATCCCAAGATCAAAAAATCCAAAAAAATTAGAATTTGATTCCCTTAGTTTTCTTTCATTTATCATAGACTTGCACATGCCAAACACATGATCTAAGAAGAATAAGGACACAATGGAATACAATGAGGACCCCAACCATGATCCCCATCAACACATTTAATTTTCACTGATAACTTTGACACTATATTTCAAAAATCCTGAGATAGTACTGCATCATGAGAAAACTCAAGACAAAATTTTAAATGAGATCTCACCTAACAAAATTAAGGCTAGATGCACAAAAGAAGAGATTGTTGAAGGTTTATGAGATGATAATTTAAAGGCAATCTTAGAGTCCATGTTGGACTCTGACCCAAATAGATGTGTGTGTGAAAATTGTACCTGATCTGTAGACACAACACTTCAGTAAAACATTAGAGGTTAGCTATAATCAAAATCGGGCAAAATTGAAATCTAATCTAACCAAGCAATTTACTGCCTTCTAATAGGTGCGAGATTGATGTTCTCAGATTGTAATCAAGATTAGTGACCTAGATGACACCTAAATGAAGGATTTGAATGCAATTGATCTAGATATGAGATTGAATGCAATTAAGCTATTTTTTTTTTTGGATTTTATGATGCAATAAGGAATGAAAACTTGATATGAATCTATGCTAGATGAAATTGATATGCTATGAATGCTATTGAAAATTGATATGCAATGCTAATCTAACAATGATATGCAATATGAATGCAAAAATAAGATTGATCTCACAAAGATGTCAATTTGCAAGAGCTTTGATTCTTCAATTCCAATTCTCCAACGTGATTGTGTAACTCTTGAATTGATCTTGGTAGCGTAATTGTGCAAATTTGTGGATTGATTTGTGAAGAGCTGAAGCCTTAATTTATAGAAATCCTGGGCTTTGGAGGTGCATGGAAGAAAGCCATAAATCACTCAAATAACTCAGGTTGATTTTTGAGTTATTTTTAAATAAAGATAATTAAGTCACAAAAATCATGCAAAAGCACAGTTCAACTCGAATTAGAAGTTTAGATCACCTTTAAAACTCAAAAAAATGTTGAGTTTCAAAAAGCTAACAACTTGCATTGATTTTCCAATTTTGAGTTTAACTGGTCCTTGAATGTGCACATGGATAATTATGATTTAATAAATAAATAAAGTGATTTATTCTCAACTTAACTACTTTTTGAAATAAAATAATTAATTTATGGGTTAATTAACTATTTTATCAAACTTTTATTAAAAACTATATTATTAAATAATGACAACTCGCTTTAATTAATTAAATAAAGATTTAATCAATTATTCATAGGATATTGGATTTATTGTCAAAATTAAATAATAATAGATAGAATTAAATTTAATTAAATAATTAAGTGGCAAATATTAAATCTAATTAATTAAATATGAAAATATTCAATTAATCAAACTTTAGGATAAATTGGATTTATCGCCAAATAATCATTAAATTAAAGATAATTAAGATAATTAGGAATATTACTAGGAATATTCCCTGATGCAGAATTTAAGATAATCAATTATGATTTGATGATATTTAGATGTGCCTTAGGTTAGGACTTCGATGTCGATTTTGTTCGATTTGTCGATGTAGGAGGTTAATGAACATATAGCCCATTTTTGGGGTATTACATTTTGCCCCTCTTTGAATTACTGTGCGAAGCGCAATGGTTCAAAGATAGTCTGTGTTTGATAAAGATATGAAACTGATTCAAAAGATAAACCGATCTCAAGATAGAAACTGATTGAAAGATATTGAGATAGGAGGTCCTGAATGACCAAAGATAATGTTCACTATAACAGCAAATGAACCTATGATTGTGAAAAAGTGTCAAAATGCCTGATTCCAAACTTTAGGATTGCAAAGAAGTGAGTGACCCATTCTAGACTCGATTGTCTTAGCAGAACTAGTAGGTATCACATCCGAATCCTTCAGTTGCTGAAGAACCAAGGAAAGAACACTATGATCTGATGGTTGCAAAAACTGATATAGTTTACAAGATTAGGAGAATAGCAAATTGATATGGATCGACGAATCTGATATGCCCCAAGTGATGATAGATTTGCCCCGAGCGATGAGGACTTTTGATGATTTAGCAACTAGAAATGGTTGTTGTCTTGATTACTGAGGAAAGATTGATTGAATTTGATTTACAGACTTTGAATGATGTGCAATACCATGCCCCCTTCGGGATTAAAATTGAAATCTGACAAGAGAAGTCAATGTTGAATGGTTTAGAAGCATGTTAATTGATTTGAAAAGTGGTTATACACATCTGAGAATGCATTTTGCATCGTTTAGAGGTCCAAAAGACCAAGTTTGAATAGGTTAAACCATGAGTTGACCATAGTTGACCAAGTTGAAATTTTGATAGTTGATGGAAGATAATCAATTAAGTTGAATACTGGATTTCTGTGATGATGGAAGGTCGAATATGCAAGCAGTAGACCGTCCTGGGCCCAAAATTTTAAATTGCGATTTTGACATAATAAACGTTCTCAGATTTCAATTTTGATTTCAAAAATGGATTCAGAATGTAGAAATTAGCCAGGGGTGCAATTTTCATGGAAAACAGAGCACTTTTAAAAATTAGGTCGAAAGCTATATAAAGGCCGGAAGGGTCATTTTCAATTCATTTCAACCCTTTGACTTTAGAGATTTTGTGGAGCCCTCTGAGCGAGAAAAATGGTGGACCAGCGAGAACCGAAGGTACCTGTGAGTTCACACCATTTTGAGCGCAGCCGGAGACATGACAGACCTCAACAGTATGGACATCCGGTAGGTGGACCTCTGTTCCCCTCTGAAAATGCATGTTTTTGATGATTTATAGCATTTTAAAAAAAAATTTCATATGCATTTTTAGCTTTAGAATTTTGCATGTGTAGAAACTCGTACGAGTCCTAGTCCAGACTCGTACGACATTTCATTTGAATTTACATTGTCATTTCAACCACGCCCAAGTGTCGTATGAGAGGGACCCTTGTGTCGTACGACATTTCATCGGGTCCCTCGAAACTCGTATGAATCCGGGCGCAGTGTCGTATGACTATGGATTGTCATTTGGTCTATTGTGGAATGTCATACGACATTTGATGCCAGTCTGGAATGTCGTTTGAAAAATAGAGTGTTAAAAACTCATTCTTAGGTCAAAAATCTAACTTTTCTGACCCTTTTGCCTGATTGCGGACACTTTGCCCCACCTTCTGAAACTTCAAAAACTATGTCATTCTGATACTTTTGGCCTGATTTTGAACTGAATTTCTAATAAAACACCCTGTTTCTTTATGATTTAGGTCACATATCCCAATGTACATGTTCGCCATTCTTATCCGGCCACCCAGAGATTGTGTATTGCCTTGCCAGACCCTATGAGGGTTCATCTTGCTACATGTGGTTTTGAGCACTTGATACATTTACCCGATATTAGGGTAAATCACGGCCTACTGAATGCACTGATAGAGCGATACCATTCTGAGACATAGACCTTTCACCTGCCTACCGGAGAGATCACTATTACACCAGAGGATGTGTATAGGATCCTTCGTATTCCATTTCATAGTCCTCGTCAGCCTGAGTATGTGAGCGGAGGATCTACTAGTCTGCATGCTTTCAGACGACTGTTCGATGATGATACCCAGCTGACTGGGTCTATATCCTGAGAGACACTCATGCAGAGATATGGGTAGACACATCATCTAGAGTATATCATTGTGGGGATGATTGGAGAGTTGATTATGCCTGGCTGTCAACAGAATGGCTTTTTGATGGGATGGGCACCTATGGTAGCACTTTTGATGGCTACACCCATTGAGCTTGCTTGGGGTCAGTGTCTGCTGGCTCACTTGTATTCTAAGATGCACGAGGTCATGTATCAGGATTGCAAGACATTTTCTTCAGGAGCATTGGTACTACAGATATGGGCTTGGGAGCATATCCCAGTTTTGAGGCCAGTTTTTCAGATGCAGAGGCAGCCACAGGACCCTGTCATTTATGCTTATTCCAGCTATGTCACACAGGTTCGCATGGGACACACCGAGTACTTTCACCGGTGTTTAGATGATATGACCTTCGTGATCTGGAGGCCATATTTACAGATAGAGGCCTGGCCTACTGTGAGAGAGCAATTTTCATTCTTTTTCCAGAGCAGGATACTGATAGGACGGACCTCCACCGTCTTGGAGAGATTTTTGATTACTAAAGTCTAGCATCAGTATGGACATATTCAGGATGTCCCTCAGGAGTATACTACTTATGCCTGCATTGTGTGTGAGATAGGGCTCGGATGGACAACATGGCTCAGTTATGCTTTATGTGCTGATGAGTACAGTCATATCATTGGGAGAGACTGGGAGTATCACCCAGAGGTGGTGGATGAAAGGGTTATAGATGCATATGTGGCATGGCTTGCTGATTATCGAATTCACCAATTTTCTGATCCTACAGAGCTGATACCCTCCATGGAGGAGGCTATGGATGTTACAGGGGCTCCTATGAGAGTAGGACCGAGACCACAGGTGGTACACCCTACTCCTCTGAGATAGAGAGCCATGGCTCCATCATAGAGAGCACCAGGACATGTGAGGCCTCCACGTCCTTCTACATCTACAGTGGGTACATCTTCCGAGACACAGAGATGGAGCAGAGGTGAGAGTGGTACACTGGGCGGAGTAGGATCTGCAGATGATGTTCTAGGAGCTAAGTAGTTTGCAGGTGGTACAGGTGTGGATGACACATTTGATTTGGGTGCTGAGGTTAGATGCCGTAAGGCACACAGGGTTAACACTTCTTCACATGCAGATCAGCCAGCACAGCCAGCATAGGACACAGATATGCTAGCAGCTGATGTAGAGCCTACAGTTCCTCTTACTTCGGCCGAGATTATCAGATGGCTTAGAGTCTAGCTCTGGGACCTGAAGATAGAGAATGCTAGATTAGAGGAGAGGCATCGAGAGGCAGATAGGCAGCGTACAGAGCAGCATGTAGAGATGCAGAGATTACAGGTAGAGGTGATTCATCAGACTACGTGGGCCTCATATTATGTATCTGCTTACTATGCAGTAGTCCCTGCTACACAGAGAGTGCCCACCTATTCTCAGTACATGGCAGCATCAGAGGGAGCTAGGGCACCAAGAGTGGAGGCGATACCAGATGCACCACCTCCTCCTCCACCAGATGTAGAGGAGCATGCTAACAGTTGATTTCTCTTCTCATCTATTACTTTCTCACTGATACATTATTGTGTCTGATAGCTCTACGGAGCTCATTTGTTTGTACCCTATGCCAGTAGTGCACCCCTGACTATTTGAGATTTTTGATATATAGATGAGATCGATATTTTTGGTTGTGACATCATGTGTACTTGTCATTTTTGTTATGTATGATGATATCATGTGATGTTAATGCTATGAGTAGTGTAGAATGTATGTATGGATCAATGCAATGCAATGATTTCTTTCATATGTATGAATGTTATGCAGATGTAATGATTATGGAAATATGTATGTTTATGCAATGGATGTAAATGTAATGCAATAAATGTTTATGATATGATATGTAAATGCAATGATATACATGATATGTTTTGCAAGTTGATGAAGACAAGTACTCAGTCTTATGTCAAAAAGATGGTTAACCCAGGAGGATCATTTCTTTTGATTTTGTGAAGAGACCTTCGAGTTAGGTTTAGCTCGAGTTAGGTTTAGCTCTTGTTAGATTTGAAGATGTGATTGAAGAATCATTTAAGCTTCGAAGTTTATTTAGCCATTGTGAGATCATGCAAACATGCAAAATGCAAAGAGACATGCAAGATGAAATGCAACCTAAGACCTAGGACCTAGTCACTGATCATGTGTCGATTTGTTATGATCATTGAACTTTTAGGTAACTAGATAAATCAATACAATGCCTACTAGCCATGAAACCATAAACAAATGAATATCTATTTGTATGCACAAGAATCAATACAACACCCACTGGTTATACAACCATGGCATATGACTATTGATTTGTTTTCAGAATGTTGGATTAGATATAAGCACCAAGGCACAAATGCCAGGATGACCTGAATATCATGTCCATTTTGATATAGCACTTTGTACAAGCATCAAAACATAAACATCATGATGACCTAGGCATGCCTTACATTTAACATACACATCAAACAATCAAAAGATCATTCTAAATCCAGTGTGAATTACCCGTAGTGACCCTTTATCGTTCACCTCCTTAGGCAAGATCGCGTTTCACAGTAGGAGAAAGAATTTACTTCAAAAAGATAATAGTTAGATCAAACATCCTTGAATTTTTTGGGTATTAATGGTCGAGGTATGTGTGGCCATCCAATTTGAGATAGAGGCTCTTACAGTCAGACACCATTTCAATCTAGAATTTCCAAAGTTATTAGATTTCACATACAAGCAAAAAACCAAGAAAAGATTATGCCCCCAGTCATCACTCTCTAAATCCTGTAAAGGACATCATTGAGGAGCTCAAAGGGACACAATATGAAAAAATTTCAATGCGAATTAGTAAGCATACAAGGAGATAAAAGCATGAAGCACAGATTGTTTTCAGTTTGTTTTGATGTTTGATTGTTGTAGATGCAAAATCCTTTCTGGAGATGAGACAGACAGACAGACTCAACTTGAAGTTTCAAAGGACTCTGACTGGATAGGATACATCTAAGATACATTGGAGGCCATAGGATATGACATTGATTGCCCCCAAGTTTGAACATTGATAGGATATAGACGCGCAAGCTGATTGGTGTACAAATCGACTTTATCAAAATAAGGATATATACAGACTAAAGCAGACTAAAAGCTGGGAAAGACCAAGATTGCACTGATAGATGGAGCATTTTGAAACAAGTGGTGCCTGTTTGCCAGGTTTTCACCATCTTGGTAGAGATTCTATTTTTGCTAACAAGGTGCTTGTTTCCAGGTTTTCACCAAGGCACTTTTTTTTTTTTTTTTTTTTCAGGACTTTTTCTGATTTTTAAGATTTTTTCAGGACATTTACCAAGCACTGAATGCCTTAGGCGTAGAATTTCTTTAGATAGAGAATGTTGATTGGTTCTCAGAGATATTCTCCTTCAGTCATTGAGAGTTGATAGGCACCAGAGCCAAAAGTAGCAGTGATAACAAAGGGACCCAACCAATTGGGTTCGAACTTCCCCTTGCGTTCTCGATGTGATTGATTTTTAGGATTTTCTCTCAACACTAGATCACCAACCTGAAATTCTCTGTGTCTAACTTTCTTGTTGTAGCCTCTAGACATTCTTTTCTGATACACTCTGAGATGATCATACACTACTTGCCTGTGTTCATCTAGTAATTCAAGTTCTTGTAACCTAGACACTCTGTAGTCTTCATCAGAGACAAGTCCATGCATTCAGATTCTGAGTGATGGGATTTCAACCTCAATAGGCAGTACCACTTCAGACCCATAAACTAAAGCAAAAGGTGTAGCCCTTGTAGGTGTTTTGATACTAGTTCTATATGCCCAGAGAGCTGGATTGATCATGAGATGCTAGTCTCTACCTATTTTATTCACTATTCTGTGCAAGATTTTCAAGAGATTTTTGTTTGAAGCTTCAGCTTGTCCATTCCTTTAAGGATAGTAGATAGATGACCAATGTTGAGTAATCTTGAATTTAGCACATAAGTCATCTAGGTCCTTGTTTTTGAATTGTCCCCCATTGTCTGTGACTATGGAATGAGGGATCCCATATCTACAAATGATGTAGTTTAGGATGAACATAGAGATCTGTTTCCCCATTGCTTGTGTTAGAGGAACTGCTTCTACCCATTTTGTAAAATAATCTGTAGCTGTGATTATATGGGTATGTCCATTAGAAGAGTGTGGATGGATAGTGCCTATGAGATCAAATGCTCATTGTTGAAAAGGCCATTGTGTAGTAAATGGAATTAGATCTCTCCTTGGAGCATGAATCAAGTTGCCATGTACTTGACACTGTTGACAGTTTTTAGCAAATTTAATAGCCTCTTTCTCCATTTCAAGCCAATAGTACCCAACCCTAATAAGTTTTTGAGCTAACGTTAAACCATTTGAGTGCAATCCACATATACCCTCGTGGACTTCCTCTAATGCATGTTGAGACTCTTCTTGTTCTAAACATCTAAGCAATGTACCATCTAGACCTTGTTTGTACAGATCATTACCAATGATGACATCGGGATACAGATCGGATAAGGTTTCATTTCTCAAAATGGTTAAAGGACTCAGGGATGATTTGGTCATGGAGATAGGAGAACAGATTTTTGTAGCGAGATGAGTCATAACCTACAATAGTGCAGATCATGCGGGTTTTAGGGGAGTCATATGCAGGATAGGATAGGGCTTCCACCAGGAACTCATAGCGTAGCTCATGTTCGGGCTGCTATAAGAGAGTAGATAGTGTCGCCATTGCATCGACAACCTTATTCTCCATTCTGGGTATTTGCTCAAATGTGATAGAGATGAAGTATTTTTTTAAATCATCTACCATTCTCTTGTAAGGAATGAGCTTTTCATCTTTGGTTTGGTACACATCATTGACTTGGTGGATAACCAATTGTGAGTCTCCATGGATGTGCATCTCTGTAACTCTCCACTGTATTTCCATTTTCATACCATTGAGAAGTGCCTCATATTCAGCAATATTGTTTGTGCAAGGAAACTTTAGTCTGAATGCTTTGGGTATTGAGTATCCTTGAGGAGTGATGAACAATATGCCTGCTCCAGATCCATTTTGTGTGTAGGAGCCATCAAAGAATAACTGCCATGCTCTAGAAGAGAGGTGCATGATAGAGGAATCGGGAAATTCCATTTGCATGGGTGTATCATCAAACAGTGGTGCTTTAGCTAATTGATCAACAATGACCTATCCTTTGATAGCTTTTCTTTCAACATATTCAATGTCAAATTCACTCAAGAGCATGACCCATTTAGCTAGTCTACCTGTGAGGGAAGCTTTGCTTAGGAGATATTTCAGTGGATCAATTTTAGCTACCAAATGAGTAGTATGAGCTAACATGTAGTGTCTCAGTTTCTACAATGCAAAGATCATAGATAGACATGCCTTCTCTATCATTGAGTAGTTCTTCTCATAGGCCACTAAAGTTCTATTGATATAGTAGATGGCTCTTTCTTTCTTGTTCTCATCATGCTATGCTAGCAATGCCCCCAGTGATGTATCTGTTGCGGAGACATATAATATTAATGGCTTCCCATGAATAGGAGGCATTAAGATAGGAGGATTCAAGAGATAATTCTTGATATGATTAAAATTCTTTGCATAGTCTTCATTCCATGCAAAGGTCACACCTTTATGTAATGTCTTTGTGAAAGGTTGTGATATGTCAGCTAACTGTGATATGAATCTTCTGATGGACTGTACTCTCCCTTGCAAAGTTCACATTTGATTGATATTCTTGGGAGGTTGCATATCTATGATAGCTTTCACCTTAGTTGGATCAACCTCAATACCTTTCCTGGAGATGATGTATCCTAGGAGCTTGCCAGAAGTGACTCCAAAAGCACACTTTTTTGGATTTAGTCGAAGACTAAATTTTTCCATTCTGTCGAGGATCATGCTCAAGTCTATTAGATGTTCAGTTCTAATCATGGATTTTGCCAAGGTATCATCCATGTAATCCTCCATTGTTCTATGCATCATATCATGAAAAATAGATGTCATTGCTCTTTGATATGTAGCTCCAGCATTTTTGAGTCCGAATGGCATAACATTCCAACAGAAGGTTCCCCACGCACATGTGAAAGTTGTTTTCTCTTGATCTTCTAGAGCAATTTTGATTTGGTTGTACCCAGAAAAGCCATCCATTAAGGAATACATTTCATAGCCCGCAGTCATGTCCACTATCATATCAATGTTAGGCAGTGGAAAATCATCCTTAGGGCATGCTCTATTCACATCTCTAAAGTCCGTGCACACTCTGATTGAACCATCTAGTTTTGAAATAGGTACAATGTTAGAGATCCACTCAGCATAGTCTATGACATGGATGAATCTAGCTTTGAGGAGTTTTTATAGCTCTGCTTTGACTAAGAGTACCACATGAGGATGCATCTTTCTCAATTTCTGTTTGACTGGTTTTACCCCAGGAGCAATGGATAGATGGTGCATGATGAGATTGGGATCCAATCCTGGCATATCTGAATATTTCCACACAAAGTTGATCTTTTTTTCTATCAAGAATGTAGTGAATTTCTATTTCTCTTCTTCTAATAAAGATTGTGCTACATGTACCAATTGTGTTTCCTCTATTGTACCCAAATTGATAGATTGGGTGGGCTCAATTAGAACTAGAGATCTGTCCTGTAAATGACTCAGAAGGACATCAAATATCTCATCCTTAGGTGCCTTAGAGAGGTTTTCACCTTTGGATACATCTTTTATTTTTACTTTTGTCAGTTCTGAGACTACCACAAAGTGGTTTTCACCCTCAGAACTCTTTTTCTTTTTCTTTTTACTCTTGTTTTTCTATCTAAGATATTTGATGTCTGACTTGATCATGCTGATGCTCGGTTCACTGATGGAAGTACTCATGGGCTCAACTGCATTGAGGTAGCAGGCAAGGGCATGGTCATTCGGGAAGGTATAAATACCATGGTTTGGGTTTGTAGAAGTTTGGTCGATAAGATTAGGGCGTTGGATAGTCAAAGCGGGAAAGGCTTGGGATATGGTGTTCACAGACATGGATATGTCATCATTGGTCCTAACCTGACGCTCAAGTTCAAAGGTGATATTACAGCTCAAAATGTTCAATTCGTGAATAGGCTCAACATCATCATGGGAGTCCTCTTCAGCCATAGGTGGATTAGACACGTTAAGTTCATTGTTTCGCTCTAGACCTATGTTGGGTTGAGATACATATTGGTGAATAAAATCAATATATTTCTCTATTATAAGCTCATCTTCTTCTAGAATGGCACCCCATTCATAGTCATTTGACTCAGCTTCTGATTCAGGATCTCTAGGAAATCTTAGAAAATGTGTGAAATCAGGATGAATACCCCAAGAAGGATGACCCTCAGTCTTTGACTTAAATTCATATTCATGGGAATCAGTGTCAGAATAACTACCCCCTTCTTCTTGATCAGTTTGATTGCCTTCGAGATTAGCTGGTTCTTGTGGTGCAACCATCTCTTGCACTACAGTAGGTTCTTGTGTTTCTACTACATTGATTCACTTTATTGTATCATTTTCCATGTCAATAAGATTTGTGATTTCTACAGGTAATTGCTCATAGGGGATAAGCTTAGAGCTATCTGAATCATCATCAGAGGGTTTTGTTTCTTCTTTCTTAAGAAGGGGTTCTCCTGGTGCAATTTGTTCTATGACATGAGAACAACCACCTTTGAGATGATAGGGTTTCTTCTTAAAGCCTAAGCCACTAGTATCTTTGTTGGCTCTACCAATATGTGAAATGGGTGTCACAAGACCCTTTCCTCTAATTCCTAGAGGTCCTTGACTGGAATATCCCATCTTGGCTATCAATTTGTTCCCTGGACCATATGAATTAGAAGTTATTGTAGGTGCTATAGATTCACTAGGTTGAACAATTTTAGATTCAAAATCCTCTTTGTATAGCCATGCCAGCACAGCTTCATCCTCTTCAAATTCTTGTTTGGATACTTTCTCCGCCACAAAATTTCTTTTGTATGCTTCCATAGGTTCCTTAGGTTCTGATTTAGACTACTTCAAGGATTGTCCATACGACTTAGGTGAGATTGGGAGAGATGTCAGAGACAAGACTGGCTCTATAGTGTATTCTCCCATCCCATTTTCTTTGATATTGATCTCTTTAGCAATGTCTTCCATCTTGGATGTGGAAGCCACATTTTGTTGCTTGATGGAAGATTCTCTGTTATTGGGAACAAGCTTATCGGCACTTTCCTTTAATGTATTGCAAGTTGTACTCAGATCTGCTGGGATAGTAACTTCTACCCCTTCATAGGGAAATTTCAAGCATTAATGGTACGTAGAAGGAATAGCTTGCATTTCATGTATCCAGGGTCTCCCTAGAAGGATATTGTAAGCCAATGGCAGATCAAGCACCTGACATGTGGTATCTTTGATAACCGGACCCACTCAGATGGGTAAGACAATGGTGCCTTTAGAAGATCTTTCCTATTCATTATAGGCCTTTATGGTGATCTTCTTTCAAGGATCAATAGCCATCTCTGAGAATCCCAACTTTTGATTAAGTTGTAAGAACAAATGTTGAGGCCTGTGCCCCCATCTATCAACACACGTTTGACTCGACGGTTCTGGATCAAGACTTCTATGTGCAAGGGCTGATTATGTGGGTGACTCAAAGAGTTGTCATCTTCCTCTGAAAAGGAGATTTATTGTGGAGACATTAGATGACCAACCATAGTCTGGAACCTATCTAGATCTAGGTTGTCAGGAACATTAGAGCTAAGCAAAGCTTTGTCTAGGACATCTTTGTGAGCTGGGGATATTTGAAGTAACTCAAACATAGAGATTTTGGCATTGGTATGCTAGAGTTGTTGGACGATGCTGTAAGATGTAGATCTTGGATCCTTTGGATTAGAAGATTTCAAGGTAGCCTTCTGTTTAGAAGCAGATGTGAGATTGAAAGGTATCTTAGGGACATTAGATGAACTTGGTGTTTGTCCTTTCAGATGAGTCTGAGCTTGTGATCTGGTAACCGCATTAGTTGAGGAATGATTTTTGTCTCTTCGTACAATCATGATGACATTGCAACTCTCAGAGAGACATGGTTCAACCATATTGATGACAGCATTGTTTCCAGGGTAGGCATAGTTAACTTTTGCCCCCATGTTAGGCTGAGAAGTGGAAACTCCCTTGCCATGTTGTGGAAACGGTTCTATAAATGCTGTGTGATCATTATTGCTGGTAGGATTATCGATCATGATGTCCCATTGATCTATCAAGTCTTGAATGGTATGCTTCAAGTGGAAGCATCCATTAGTTTTGTGGCCTTTAGTCTGATGGAAAGCACAGAATTCATTATCTTTCCACCAATATGGTATTGGATCCGGATCAGGGTTTCAGATTGGTGGTAAAGAGATGATGTTATTAGCTATCAGGGTTCTTAGGGAAGATTCCAAAGATTCTCCCAGGGGAGTAAACTTTCATTTATTATCCCATCATTTGAATGGCTTCTTTGGAGATGGTTCAGCATATTTTTACTTTGAAGCTTTAATGGCTTTGGTGCCAAGGGTGAGATTGTAAGCCGGTGCCTTTGATGGGGTACGAATAGTGTCAACAACACCATCAGAGATGATACCTTTGTTTCTATTCCAACTCTTGTTTTTATCTTTTGAGCTAGATCCAGATTCAGACTTGTCCTTTTGAAGTGTGATTTCTCCTTTCTTGACAAGTACTTTCTCAATCTTGATTGCATTATCCACCATTTTATCAAAAGATACATGATCTTGCATTTGTAATGGATAGTTGAGCTCTGGAACAAGGTTATTGATAAAGATTTCAAGTTTCTCCATTTCGGGAATTGGTCTAGCATATAGAGAAAACTTCTTTCGCCACCTCTTGAGAAAAGTTAGTAATGATTCCCCTAGATATTGCTTGAGGTTACAGATATCGATTATGGTAATCAGATGTTGAATATTGTAGGAATATTGTTGATAAAAAAATTTAATCAATTCCTCAAAAGTTTTGATCGTAGAAGGTAATCTCAAAAACCATTGAATGGATGCTCCTCCCAAGGATCTAGGAAAAAGATGCATCAGATAGGTCAGTTCATGCATGAATTCCATGGAGTGCGTACAGAACTCTCTAACATGATCTTGAGGATCAGAGTGTCCATCATATTTTTCATACTTTGGTATCTCCACTTTCTTTGGAAATGGTGGCATATACAAGTTTCTGTCAAATGGAAAAGGACATAGGGCCTCCATGGAGAGCTCTTTAGGTTCCTTGTCTTTCTTAAGATTGTTAAGTTCAACTTGCATAGCATGCATCTGTCTTGTCATAGCTGTGAGTGGAGTTTCTTCCTCATGTGTGATGATATCTTCAACATTGAAGTGAGGAGGAAGTTTAGCTCCTTCCTGGGCTAATTGTAAAAAGTATGCCTCTCTATCCACTTTCAAGAAATGCCTCATCATTCTTTTGAATTCATCATCATTCTGACATCGATGGATTTCAGAGGGTGTAGGTTCTTGGTCAGTATTATGTTGAGAATGGGGTCCTTGGGATCCTCCTCCTAGAGAACCATGGTTTGTCCCTGCTTGAGACATGATAGGAGTTTTTGGACTCTCTAGAATAGATTGAGGAGGAGTTTGCTGATTACCTCTGTGAGTTGATAGAGGAGGTAGGTAACCAATTTTTAATCAAAAGTTACCGAGACCATCATCTTCGTAGATACCAAACTTGATGATTTGTTCAAGAGTTGGACCCGGGTTATTGGGTAAAAGTAAGTTCTGAGATGTTTCTTTTGATTTCTTGTGTGAAGAAGCTCTGGTCTCCACCATTAACTTTGAAAGAAACAGAAGAAAAGGATGAAGACAACTAAAGATTGATTTGATTTGAGAAAATTGGATGACGCAACCTTGTCAAGATTATGATTGTTTTGAACATCTGATGAGATGTGGGTGAAGGAAACTATGCCCTAGATGTATGGGATAGATCGCCCAAAAGATAGCGGACACAAGTTCCCAACACTTAGTCTATTTTTGAAGATTGATTGAAGATTGATAGTTATGACAAGGTTTTGACATGAGATAAAAAGGACTCAAATTGATCAAACAAAAGGCTAGATCAAATTCAAAAGATCAATCTCAAAAAATGGTAGAATGCTCAATAGCTACTACTCTATCCCTTACACAATGATATTTTTGACAGATTCTGGAACTAGGCTGGAAACATTGGATATCTTGCAATTTGACAATTGCTAACAACTCTCTCAAATTTTTCCAAATGACACTCTGTAGACTCATATGACACTGGGTAGTCTATGAAATGACAGTTGCTAAACTTGTACAACAGTTGGGTAGCAATGAAATGACAGTTGACAAAACTCGTATGATAGTTGCTAACAGGGTTTTGACTTTCTTGAATTTGCTGGTTTGAAAACTCGTACGACACTGGGTTCTCAATCATACGATAGATGGGCAATACTGAAATGACACTTGACAAAACTCGTATGACTTTTGACTTCTTGAAATGACTTTTGACTCCAGAAAGAATTTTACGTCAAATTTTGCAAAACTTAAGGTTTTCAGTTTTGGATTGTTTGCAAATTGTACTATCTAGATTTTGAAGGTTATACTAGATTTGAGCATTTTTAATAGCCAAGCAGATAAACAAGCACGCAGAACAACAAGCAAGTGATTCCAAGCATGTCTGAAAATAATGAACAAGGGCAAAACCAACCTTGCGCATGAACAATCAAGTGACCAAATTGTGCTAATCCCTGAGAGTACTAATTGTGTATGTTTTGAAAAGTTTTGCAATAACACACATATACCTGAGAATGAAAAATTGGCCTGTCTAGGGTTTTTAGTAATGGTTTGACTCTGCAACTTTTATGATTCAAAGGGGTGAACTCCAATCTCGGCGCACCAGGGTTTTGACACAGTCTGAGAACTTAATCTTCAAGAGCTACTAGGGAGATCTGACAACCCAACAATGAACCATACCCATGGAGATTTCTTCCACAAGGACATTTATATAGTGGCTTTCACTACCATGGAAAAAATGACTATTACCGCTTGAGGTTCCATCAACGTAGTTTTCCCTATGAAGGGATTGTCTGCTATGGTTAACCCTCTCTAAAGGTGACTCATAGATTTATACCACAAGGGGACTTGGCTCCAGATTCAAGGTTTTTGACACCTTTTCACTTTTAACCCAAACAAAGCAAGTAGATTAATCTGACATGCTAAGACAAAGTTTTGTTCCACCAAGGTCTGTGATATTAACTCCACGTGATCTATGAACCTCTCTGGGGAGAGAATGTATCAATCAATAAGAGAAGATGCACTAACCAATTTTGATTCACCAAAGCTCATGATATCAACCCCACGTGATCTATCAACCTCTCCGGAGAGAGAATGTGTCGATCAATAAGAGAAGATGCACTTACCAAGTTGAATGTGAAATGCACTAAGTATCCTCCCTACCTACAAGGATTCTGTCATCAAGAAATATTTCTCTAGGAATCCAATCTCTCAAGAATCACAAATAGTGTTCATAGGGCCTAATTACTATGTGAGCACAGATATATTCCCGAAAGCAAATCTACCAAAAGTACCCAAAAAGAAGAAAGAGGAACACTTAATGCTTAAAGAGAATATGAGATGAGTCCACAAGGTGGAACACTTAACACCTCACACAAGCTGAAAATGAGTCCCCAACTTAGAAAACAAGTGAGTTCCTAAAAGCACAAAAGGGTTGCCAAGTGGAACACTTAACGCTTCTGTCCTGTTGACCCCTCCCCTTTATGGTGCTGAGATTGCAACCATGGGGTGGAAATGAGGGGCTGGTGGATTAGCAAGTCCAATAACCCAAAATAGCAATCAAGATCAATCACAAGTATTCTAAGACTACTTAATGAATCCTTAAGGGATCACAACCTAGTATCAAATTATGCAAGTGTGTAGAAATAGATCAAAAGCATGAAAAGATGCACACAAGCTTGACATGTGAGAGATTTATTTTAAGTCCAAATTGAAATATTTTCAAAACAAGGAGAATACCTCATGATCCTCGCAACGCACTTAGTATATTTTACCTGATTTTTAGTAATTCTTGCACTTTTCCCAATCAAAATTAGCAGAAATCAATTAGAAACAGTAAATTTCAATTGTTAGGGTTAGCTGTAAGTCAAAATCCAAAAATCAAATCTGACAAACTATCTACAAAAATGAAATGACAATTGAAATCTGGTACCAAAACTTGTACGACAGTGGGTATGCTCCCAGATGACAGTCCAGAAACTCGTACGACACTGGGTATGCTACCATACGATAGTTGAGCTCCCAAATGACAGTGGGTATGTAATGAAATGAGTCTCAATCTGATAGAATGTTGTACGATAGTGGGTCTAGTATCATACGACAGTGGGTATGCTCCCATACGACATTTGTCAAAAACTCGTACGACAGATGTACGAACAAAAATTAAAAATCATAGTTTTGCACAGATCCCGAGAAGAAAAAGATAGAAATTGATAGAATTGAATTGGAAACCCATTTCAGGGCCCCACGGTGGGTGCCAAAAATGTGTGTGTGAAAATTGTACCTAATCTGTAGACACAACACTTCAATAAAACATTAGAGGTTAGCTATAATCAAAATCGTGCAAAATTGAAATCTAATCTAACCAAGCAATTTACTGCCTTCTAATAGGTGTGAGATTGATGTTCTCAGATTGTAATTGAGATCAGTGACCTAGATGACACCTAAATGAAGGATTTGAATGCAATTGATCTAGATATGAGATTGAATACAATTAAGCTATTTTTTTTTGGATTTTATGATGCAATAAGGAATGAAAACTTGATATGAATCTATGCTAGATGAAATTGATATGCTATGAATGCTATTGAAAATTGATATGCAATGCTAATCTAACAATGATATACAATATGAATGCAAAAATAAGATTGATCTCACAAAGATGTCGATTCGCAAGAGCTTCGATTCTTCAATTCCAATTCTCCAACGTGATTGTGTAACTCTTGAATTGATCTTGGCAGCGTAATTGTGCAAATTTGTGGATTGATTTGTGAAGAGCTGAAGCCTTAATTTATAGAAATCCTGGGCTTTGGAGGTGCATGGAAGAAAGCCATAAATCACTCAAATAACTCAGGTTGATTTTTGAGTTATTTTTAAATAAAGATAATTAAGTCACAAAAATAATGCAAAAGCACAGTTCAACTCGAATTAAAAGTTTAGATCAACTTTAAAACTCAAAAAGATGTTGAGTTTCAAAAAGCTAACAACTTGCATTGATTTTCCAATTTTGAGTTTAACTGGTCCTTGAATGTGCACATGGATAATTATGATTTAATAAATAAATAAAGTGATTTATTCTCAACTTAACTACTTTTTGAAATAAAATAATTAATTTATGGGTTAATTAACTATTTTATCAAACTTTTATTAAAAACTATATTATTAAATAATTACAACTCGCTTTAATTAATTAAATAAAGATTTAATCAATTATTCATAGGATATTGGATTTATTGTCAAAATTAAATAATAATAGATAGAATTAAATTTAATTAAACAATTAAGTGGAAAATATTAAATCTAATTAATTAAATATGAAAATATTCAATTAATCAAACTTTAGGATAAATTGGATTTATCGCCAAATAATCATTAAATTAAAGATAATTAAGATAATTAGGAATATTACTAGGAATATTCCCTGATGCAGAATTTAAGATAATCAATTATGATTCGATGATATTTAGATGTGCCTTAGGTTAGGACTTCGATGTCGATTTTGTTTGATTTGTCGATGTAGGAGGTTAATGAACATATAGCCCATTTTTGGGGTATTACAATAGATACCTTCACTTGCTCGTATAAAAAGGTGTTAAGTTACCTATTGGGTTTGACACATCCACCATAGTAGAGGACACTTTCCTACCAACAGCTTGAATTGCCTCAACAAAACCCATTCCATTCACCTTAGTCCCCCCATCTACCAATTCCATACAAAATGATTCCCAAGTCACCATATATTCTAGTACCTTAGGGGTCTAGAACAACAATCTCCTATTTTCCAATTGCCCACCCACATCTAGTGTACTCAATACTAAAACACCTTCCATATTGACCTTGTCTCATCCAACAAGTACCTCACAAATAATGCCAACAAGTTCCTCTAGTAGAGCTCCCCAACCCAAGCAAGGGATGCTCCTACTAGGGGAACCTCAACAATAGCCTCCTAAAGTACCTCAACCAGGTGTTTCTTCTAATTCAGAACAAACCGGCCACCTCTCAATAAGTTTGAGTACTTGATATTTATAAATCTCTTAAAAAAAATTATGGTAAATGGATCAAACATGAAAACACCCCAGAAAGTATTGGTTCCTCAACAAGTCCTAGCATCCCAACAATTCCAAACACCCTAGCAAGTCCCAATTCCCCAACAAGTCCTATCACTCTATCAAGTCCTAGTTTCTCAGCAAGTCCTAGCATCCTAGAAATTCCAAGAACCCCAACAAGCCCCAATACCTAAACATATTCCAACATTATAGTAGGTTCTAGTACATCTTCATATTCTATTACCTCAGCATATTAAAATACCATAGTATGTTCTAACAACTTAGAATATTCCAACATCTCAATATGTTGCAATACCTCAATATACCCCAAAACCTTAGCATGTTTTGCCACCTTATGAGCCTACACCACCTCAAAATAGTGGAATATCACTTATTGATAGTTACAAAAATCTTTCTATACCGACACCCACTGATATAATTGCTCAATAGTTCCAAACCCTCTAGAAATAATTCATAAACCTATAAAAAGGTGCTCCTAAATATTCTTACACCATAGTAGATCTTTTTCCTCATCCCTTTTATAAGACACTACTTATGCTATCTTTTCCACACAACTCTGTCATACCTAAATTCAATAGGTACAAGGGAAAGGAAGATCCCCATGTAGCCTTAATGAGACAACCATGGATTGGTTCCGTAGAATCCCTCTTGGGATAAAGTCATGGAATGAACTACCAAAAAAATTTATATCCTACTATCCACACAACATTGTCATGACAGTAACATTAATGGATCTTTGCACCACCAAGAGGAAGAATGGAGAGACTTTCTTGATTCCTACAATATTGGAGAAATTTTCTTAGTTAATTGAAAAAGAAGGTTTTGAAGTGATGCAAGGGAGGATGGGGAGAGGGGCCAAAGGCACACCCTAACTAGACCCACCTTGCATAACAACATGTGGAAGCTATAACAACAAATAATGAGAGAGAGAATGCAAATGCTCTAATATATTATCTTCCAATTGATTCATACATGCTAGGCTGTAAGGCCTTCCTAGTTTAGGCTAGATATTACAATCAAGTACATACGTCATCCAACATATGAGGATCTTCCAATAATCTCTAATTTTCTATCGTCTATCTTTTTATCCCAAAATTCCTCCCAAAACTTTTACCAAACAACTACATTTATACAAGAGGCTACCAAGCCAAGTTGACCTTCATATCCTTAATCAATGGAAGGGACAATGAGATCTAGGTCCACATGCTTCCCAATGATGGATAACAACATTAAATCTATGACCCAAATTAAATGCACAAGTCGGCCTCAAAAGAAATCCAAAATAAACAACTCGGTAAAAAAGGAAACCGAGTGCTAGAAAAGCATCACTGAGTGCCAAGGAAATTCACTGACTGCCAGAGAGATAACTAACCAACACTGGTGAATAAAGGAAATTGAGCAACATCCAACCAACCCGGTCAAATTAGGAACCGAGAAACATAGACAAACTCAAATATGTTTTTGGTGACACAGGATTGCCATGGACCCAAGATGCTCTTGCATCAGACACTTGGGGTTATTTGAAATGATTCTCTGAATCATGAAATAGGTATGATTCGAGCTGCATCTAGCTCAGACTATGAAATTGATGAACTGTCTTTGATCGGTCTATTCTTCCACTTTACTAGATATTCCATATACAATTTTCCTCTTGTACTTCTACCAATTCTTTGCTCCAAAATATTTTCAACTTCTTCATTATTCTTCTTAGGATAATCCATCAGTATTGTCATGTCTTCATCAGGTTCATGAAACTCATACAAATCATCAATGTTGAATATAGGTGATATATCCATGTCATCAAGTAACTCAATCTCATATGCATTTCCACTGTCAAATTTTCTCAAAATCTTGCAAGGTCCAAAATTCTTCATCTTCAACTTCCCATATGTTCCAATAGGAAATCTACCTTTCTTCAAATGAACAATCACTCCATCACCAACATCAAAATTCTTACGTCTCCTTGATCTATCAGCTCTATATTTGTATTTCTAATTACTCTTTTCTAGCTTAAGCTTCACATATTCATGCAATGTCATGTACTCAAAAAATTTTACTCCTTCAACACTTCTCTTTCTTTCATTAGCAATGTCTCTCAAATCTAATATACATCTCGGTTGTATGCCATTTACAATCTCAAAAGGTGTTTTTCCAATACTCCTATTCACTAAATTATTGTATGAAAACTCTATTTGTGCCAACATAGAATCCCAGTTACTCAGTGTGTCTCCAACTAAGCATCTCAAAATATTTCCCAAACTTCTATTCACAACTTCTGTCTATCTATCAGTTTGTGGGTGAAATGTAGAACTATATTTCAACTCGGTACCAAACTTTCTCCAAAGAGTCTTCCAAAAGTATCCAACAAATTTACTGTCTCAATCAGAGATAATACTCCTTGGTAATCCATGCAATCTAAAAATTTCCTTAAAGAAAATATTTGCTACATGTACTGCATCTGATGTCTTTCTACAAGGTATAAAATGTGCCATTTTGGAAAATCTATCCACAACAAAAAATATAGAATCATTACCTCTTACTGTCTTTGGTAAGCAAAGAACAAAATTTATACTGATATCAATCCAAGGTTTCTTAGGAACAACAACCATTGTATACAATCTAGTATTCTGACTTACTCCTTTTGCAACTTGACAAACTCCACAACTTTTCACAAATTTTTGAACATCTTTATACAATTGTGGCCAAAAGTATTTCTCCTTAAGAAAACTCAATGTCTTATCAACACCAAAATGTATAGCCAAACCACTACTATGTCTCTCCTTTATCAAATTAGTTCTCATTGGTCCTCTTGGTATACACAACTGAATACCTTTAAACAACATACCTCCTTGCATAAAATATTCATCCCATTTAGTACTCGGTTGGTCTTGAATAGGTGTTCTGAACTTTCTCCACGGCTCAGAAAAATTAGGATCAAATTCATAAGAATCTCTCATGTCATCAAAGCCTAGTGTGTACTCTAAATAGTGCACTTCTATGAATCATTACAATCAAGAAAACTCAAGAATGAGGTCTCAAAAATTGATCCATAGCTCCCTAGGCATGGAGTGCAAGAGTGTTTAAGAATGCTCTCAGCTAGAGCTATTAAGCCAATAACCTTGCTAGTAAACCATGCAATGGGAGATTCAAATGAAGACAAGGGCAAGAATGCCAATATCCCAAAGAATAAAATTAAAATGCAAATGCAAGTTAGATTAAGATGAATATGCAAGCTAGAAATGAGAGATGCAAGCTAAGCTATGGAAATGAAAGAACAAGTATTACAAAGCATCCTAATTAAGCTAGATGAAGTAATCTAAAGCATAAAGGAAACTAAGCTAAGTATGAAGCTATGAATGCAATGATAATGCAAGAAATGAAACTATGATAACATGTAGATGCAAAATCCAAGAATGCTCCAAATCTTCAAAAAGCTCCAAAGTGACCTAGAAAACCTGCAGCATAACATTAGCATAAAAAGTTGGGGATGTAGAATGAAGAAGAGAGCTCTCCTTTTTAAGGAAATGAGAAAGAATGAACCATGGAGATTAAGAGGCAAAAAATTTAATCAATGGTGGAGCATCAAAGAGGAGAAATCCATGTGCACAAGTATCCTCCAATGAGAAAATAAGAGTTGACTTTTGTGTCCATATGAGACAAAAAGTGCTTTTTCTTCTTTTTATAAAATAAGAATAATACTTTATTTGTGCAACTTAGGATAAGAGGAAAAGTGAGGGTGTTTTATTTAATTAAAAGAGGAGGAAAATCCTTTTAATTAAATAGACTTTAGGATAAAAATGGTTAGCCCATAGAAAATAATCGAATAAATGATAGAACCAGGATTTGATCAAGAATAAGTAATAAATGATTTTAGCAAAAGGGGCTAATAGTCTAGATGACCATTTTTAGATGATTACATTTGCCCCTCTTTGACTAATGTGTGATCGATTTAGGAACACATTACGTCAAAGAATAGATCAGCCAAGAAGGCAAGTAGATAGAGATTTGACTCCAAAGAATGAAGTACAGAGAGATAGCAAATCCTACATGGTCAGCCTGGTAGCGATAGTACTGAACACTTAGGAAAGAGATGGGTAGTATCAAAAATTGAGATGAGAACTAACATGTCAAGCACAAAGATAGATCGATCAGAGAAAATGGAATGGTCAAGCATATTCTCTAGAGAATAGCCAATAGGATATGATGTGTCTACCCCCTCGAGATCGAAAGCGAAATCGGGTAGAGGGAATCTAGAAGCAAGAGCAACATGATCAAATCACTAGAAATCATAATCAAAGATGAAAGATGACAGAATAACCATCAAGCAATGAAGATATGCCCTAGTCAAGGCCTCAGAGAGAGAGATGAATGAAATGAATGAAAGACTAGATGGGTGAGAGAGATGGGAATGAAGAAAGAAAGGATGCACTAGTGAAGATCAAAGGATGAGGCCTCAAAAGGTCAGCCAACTACGTGGAAGAAGGAGAAATGTGATTTGGACAATCAAGGTGAACTCGGATTTCAGTTTCAATCCCAAAATGAATAGAAAATGATGTGATATGAAAGATGAGAAGTGAAAGACATGATCGGGAAGAAGTGAAAGGTGAGTGCAGTTTGAGTAATAAGTCCATGAAAGATGAAAGGAGAGCTCTCTCCATATGCAAGATGCAAAACTATCTATCATGAACTTAAGAATGCAAGCTACTATGAAAAGTGGTTTAGTTGCAAGGTCACAAAGCTTTTAGACTAATATTCATCATTGAGCGTTATTGGTAGCATCGCAAGATCATATAATACATACTAGTATAACTATGTGGATCTGAATATGATCTATATCAGATAGGAATGTGGAAATCCCACCTAGGCACCAACGACATATAAGTCAAGATGACTAGTGCAGTGAGATTCCCTAAGTTTGATATAGCAAGATTATGCTCACATCGAGACATAAGAAAGTCAAGATGACTATAAGCATGCACTTGCAGAAAAAAAAAATAGTCAAGGATAATACCTTGTAGATCCTAGAGTCAAGTGGAACAAGCATAAATGCTCATGAAAACCAAGATCAACAAAATATATCCACACATAGAAAGAAAATAAAACATGTCCTCATGCCCCAGTCTTCTAGCTTGGCATCATCGAAAACTATTAGCGATAGAACACTCATCAAAGAAATCATCATAAACAACACACAAATAAATAAAACAAATTTCAGCAAGTCAAGTGTTTAAGTGCATGTGTGTAGGTCATAGAGTCAAACTTTGAGTATCGCATCTACTAGTGAGAAATATTGCATCATCCAAGACTATGGGTAGGATATCCGATAAGTGTTGAGAAAACACTTGACGCTAGGAAAGTGTTAAAAAAAACACAATTGGGGTGAGTGTGACTATTTTTTTGGATTTTAAATTTTTTGATTTTTTTGGTATTTTTGAAATATATAATTTTTTTGGAGATACATCAAAGCACCCATTGCTAGCTTTTCACTAAGATGATCATTTTTTCAAGACACTTTCAAATTTTTAGAATTTTTAACAATATATCATTTTTTTGGGTTTTTTTCAAGATCAATAAGTATGTACAAAAGATACCCCCAGACAGAATGGGCATCAAACTCCCAAGCAAGATCACATCATGTAGTCCCAATGTCTAGCAAGGTGGAGGACAAGAAGGATTAGCAAGATGGTGGAAGAGATGAAAGACAAGAGAATGAAGGAGAATGAAAAGAAGAAATCCTCAAAGGAAAACTCTTCAAGAGTACCCAAGCTAGGGAAAAATTATCATGTAAAGCACATTTGGACTTGCAATGAAAGGCAAACATAGGATAAGTAACAAAAGTATAATGCAAAAGAAGGAAAGGATGTAGTCCAAAGGAGTAGACATGTCAAGAGGATTCATAGCATCATGTTTTACTCTTTTTTATTAGATCAAGACTAAAAGGGAAAAGGATGGTGAAACGCTATAATAAATGGAGGAAAATGAAGGCTAAGCATGAGTGGAATGACAACAAGATCATCGTAAGATAGCTCACAAGATAGCCAAATGTTCATGTATAGATCAACATTGTCAAGATCAAAGAGAGAAGATAGAATGTATGAAAATATGTAGAAGAACTATGCATGATGCCTGATTGCCAAGTTTTCATCACAATACTTATCCAAGGTGCCACAAGGGAGTGGTTTTCACCATAGGACAAAATTATTTCTCTTTACTTTTGCTACCAAGGTGCCTATTTCTAGGTTTCCACCAAGGCACATTTTCAATTTTTTCATTTTTTTTTTTTTTTCATTATTTTTTGGAAGAAGGCAAGCGTTTTAGATAATTCTCATTGAAAGGATAAACTATTATATGCAAAGGATTCAAAATGATATGCTCAAAGATGCTGATAGGGAAAGGTAGATGGAAGAAAAAAATGGAGGATAAGGTTTTATGTAAACCGAGTGAGGCTAGAAGATAGGAGGAATAGACAAATGAGGAAAAAGGATAGAAGGTAGAAGAATAATGAATGGAAGGATTGTGAAAGGGTAGATGGAAAGGAAGGCAAGATCAACATCAACACACACCTTGAAGGGTGGTGAGAGGATGGAGGAAATGTGAATGAAGGAATATGGTGAATGTTTAGCAGAGGTTGTGGTTTAGGCACATGGAATTGAAGATCATTTTTGGAAGAAAATGAAGTGGAAGCCTTTGGAAGCTTGAATGTCAACTTCACTTTTTGTTCAATATTAGAATCTTTCAAGAGAGACTTTGGAATCCATATAGCCTTAGGATTTTTATTTCATTTTCATGATTTAGAGAGAATATCTTCAATGATGGATTTTGGAACCCATACTTGTCTTGTAGTTTTCTTCTTAGATATCTCTTTGGACTTTATGCCTCCATGTCGATTAGAGGAGACATGGTGATTTTTTTTTTTTTGATGGATTCTTGTATTGCTTCTTTTTCTTGTATTGAACATTCAAGTTACTTCCAAAAGACTTGGGACTTGCGGAAAAAAGGAGGATATGACTAGTTTAGATGGGTGGGTGGATGAAAAGGATTCAAGGGTGTGCATCTATGTTGATCTTGAGGAAAGATAGGAGATGGAGGGATGTAAGGACCCAAGATGGATGAAAAATTAGGAGAGCTAGGAGGGGAAAGTGAAGGGACATAAGGGCCCAAGATGGAAGGAAGACGTGAAGGCCTTAGTATTAGTGGAGGAGGTCCAAGGATAGATGTGGAAGATACAAAAGGATAATCAATAAGCTCATCATCATCTATATAACAACCAAGGACATCAACATCTTTAGAGTGAGCATTAGGATTTGCAATAGGATCATGAACATCTTGAATAGGAGAAACTTCTTTGATAGGATTATTCGGAGCTTGCAAAGACTTAGGAAGAGTAGAAAGTGGAAGCAAACATGGAGTGGTAGAACAAGAAGATGGAAGACTTTGATCTTGACAAGGAGCTTTCGATAGCATAAGGGTATCATTTTTTTCTTGATCTTCAAGAGGCTTAACATTGGAAGTAACAACACCATTTTTAATAACCTTAATGGAAGTATCATCTTTGGAAAGCGCAAGTGTAGTAACGTTATTTTGATTGTCAATAAGCTCAACAGTGTAAGTAGTAGCTTGATCTTGCTTAGGAGATGGTGGAATGAATGCAGAAGAGCATAGAGGATCAAAAGAACCATGAAGTGGATCAGAGACATCATGAAAAGGATTGGATGACATGGAGGGTTCTTGATCTTGATCTTTTTTTATTTTATTTTCTTTATCATTTTTAGAGTCCTCTTGACATGGAACCACTTCTAAGGATGAGGAATCATGTTGGAATTGCATGGAATATTTTGGAATAGATGGTGAAGGACTAGCTGAAGTAGGCATTATAGCACATAACGGATTAGGCTCTTTAGGTTTAGCATTATTGAAAGTATTTGCAGCCAAGTGAAGGTTAGCTTGAGTTTCTTTAAGAGATAGCCCTTGAGGATAACTGTAGGGAACAACATGAAAATCATTAGGATCTTTGTCAGATGAAGGATTTGTGATAGATTTGGAAGACTCAGAAGCTTTAGAAAATGTATGGGTATTGGAGGAAGTAGAGGATGGAAGGGGACCATCACAAGACAAAGGTTCATCATTAACATGATCTTTCTTGAGAGTGTAATCTTTATCTTTAGCATGAGAGTCCTTAGAGGAAGGATTCTTATAATATTGATATTTCATATCAGCACAATGCATTTTATAGTCCTCAGTAGTGGTAGATGGGTCATAATCAAGGTATTATTTACAAAACTCATCAAACTCTCTTTCAAAATCCAAATCATATGGATTACCATCACGACCTATCCAATGCGGCGACCCATTTCCAGTAAGCATGAGCCTATGACTAGGATGACTCTTAGGAATAGAGGTGTCATAGGTATCACAAGGACTACCATATTTCTCATAATGAGGAGTAAGACTCTTGGGAGAAGTAGAAGAGGAGTGAGATCTTGAAGAAGAGGAAAATGAAGACCTAGCAGATGAAGAAGACTTGGATAATGAGAAATATGAATAAGACTTAGAAGAGTCATGATAAGATTTGGAGGATGAGGAAGGATGAGAAGAATTAGAAGATGAAATATGTTTGGAAGAAGGAGGTTGTGATATGATCATGTCTATGATCCTAGCAAAGGCATCTGATTCAATCATCTTTTCTTTTATTTTTTCCTTAAGTGTATCACTATTTTCATAAAACCTCACCCATTCTTGAGAAATTTTTGAGAAATGCTGAAATTTTCAAAAAAATCAAAAAGAGCTCAAAACAACCACTTTCAGGCACAGGCGATAGCAGAATGTGCACAAGAAACAAAAAAATGTGCACAGGTGATAATAGAATGTGCACAGGTGCAAGCAGAATGTGCATAGTCGGCAATAGAATGTGCACAAGTGACAACATAATGCACATAGGCACAAGAAGAATGTGTACAAGTGATAATAGAATGTGCACAGATGACAATAGAATGCGCACAGACACAAACAAAATGTGCATAGGTGGAGACAGAATGTGCAGATGCATGAATAGAATGCTCACAGGCATGAACAAAATGCTCATAGGTATGAACAAAATACTCACAGGCGTGAACAGAATGCTCACAGGTGTGAATAGATTTTTCGTAAGTGACATTTCTCCCGTTTGCACAAAATTGATGAAAAATTGACGCTGAAAATATACAAAACTTGATAAAAATGCAAAGAATGAGGCTCAAAGCCCCACGGTGGGCGCCAAAAATGTGTACTCTAAATAGTGCACTTCTATGAATCATTACAATCAAGAACACTCAAGAATGAGGTCTCAAAAATCGATCCATAGCTCCCTAGGCATGGAGTGCAAGGGTGTTTAAGAATGCTCTTAGCTAGAGCTATTAAGCCAATAACCTTGCTAGTAAACCATGCAATGGGAGATTCAAATGAAGACAAGGGAAAGAATGCCAATATCCCCAAGAATCAAATGAAAATGCAAATGCAAGCTTGATTAAGATGAATATGCAAGCTAGAAATGAGAGATGCAAGCTAAGCTATAGAAATGAAAGAACAAGTATTACAAAGCCTCCTAATTAAGCTAGATGAAGTAATCTAAAGCATAAAGGAAACTAAGCTAAGTATGAAGCTATGAATGCCATGATAATGCAAGAAATGAAACTATGATAACATGTATATGCAAAAGCCAAGAATGCTCCAAATCTTCAAAAAGCTCCAAAGTGACCTAGAAAACCTGTAGCATAACATTAGCATAAAAAGTTAGGGATGTAGAATGAAGAAGAGAGATCTCCTTTTAAAGGAAATGAGAAAGAATGGACCATGGAGATTAAGAGGCAAAAAATTTAATCAATGATGGAGCATCAAAGAAGAGCAATCCATGTGCACAAGTATCCTCCAATGAGAAAATAAGAGTTGACTTTTGTGTCCATATGAGACAAAAAGTGTTTTTTCTTCTTTTTATAAAATAAGAATAATGCTTTATTTGTGCAACTTAGGATAAGAGGAAAAGTGAGGGTTTTTTATTTAATTAAAAGAGGAGGAAACTCCTTTTAATTAAATAAAGACTTTAGGATAAAAATGGTTAGCCCATAGAAAATTATTGAATAAATGATAGAACCAGGATTTGATCAAGAATAAGCAATTGATGATTTTAGCAAAAGGGGCTAATAGTCTAGATGACCATTTTTAGATGATTACACCTAGAACTTCAATTTTCATCTCGGTCATCAAAGATCTTCTTCTACTCAATGCATCAACAACTTGGTTAGTGACTCTACTCTTATTCTTTATCACAAATGTATAATTCTGCAAATACTCAACCCATTTCAGATGTCTCCGATTCAACTTATTTTGACTACCCAAATACTATAAAGCCTTATGATTGGTATACAACACAAATTCACTCGGTATCAAATAATGTCTCCATTTCTTCAGTGCTTGAACAATAGCATAGAATTCTTGATCATACACATAATATTTCCTTTTTGCATCATTCAACTTTTCACTAAAGAAAGAAACAAGTTTATCTTCTTGACTCAATATAGCTCCAATTGCACTTCCACTTGCATCACATTCAACTTGAAATACCTTATTGAAATTAGGCAATGCAAAAATAGGCAATTCAACAACCTTTTGCTTCAGAGTCTCAAAAATTTTATCAACTCCATGTTTCCACTTGAATTCTCTTTTTTCTCCTCTCATAGTCTCTGTCATAGGATTACAAATTGAACTGAAATTCCTAATGAAGTTTTGATAAAAACCTGCCAAACCATGAAATTATCTTACCTCACTAGCATTCTCAGGTGTAGGCCAATTTAAAATAGCTTCAAACATTTTCAAACCATCACCTGACATCACAAATCACAAATACACAATCTCCTCTTTCATGAATGAACACTTTTCAATTTTATCAGCAAATTTTCTTCTTTCAATCTTTGCAAAAATTGTCTAACATGCAACAAATGTTCTTCTCTAGCCTTACTGAATATCAGAATGTCATCAAGATATACAATCACAAACTTATCAAAGAATTTCTTCAAAAATTCATTCATCAATCTCATAAAAGTACTCGGTGCATTAGTTAATCCAAAAGGCATAACGAACCACTCATACAAACCTTATTTTGTCTTGAAAGTAGTCTTCCATTAATCTCCTTCTCTGATTTTGATCTGATGATACCCACGTTTCAAATCAATTTTAGTAAAATCCTTTTCTCCAATTAAACTATCCATTATGTTATCCATTCTCGGTATAGGAAACCTATACTTCACTGTTATTTTGTTGATTTCTCTGGAATCAGTAAACATTCACCATTATCCATTCTTCTTAGGTGCCAATATAGTAGGTACTACACAAGGACTCAAACTTTCTCTGATCAAACCTTTCTACAACAATTCTTGAATCTTTCGGTTCAATTCATGATTCTTGGTAGGTGTCAACCGATGAGGTGCCTTATTCAGTAAACTAGCTCCAGGGATAAGATCCATGCAATGATGAATGCTTCTCTTCAATGGAAAACCATCAAGTATATTATTAGAAATAATTTCACTATACTCGGTGAGTAACTTATCAATCTCCTTAGGGACACTATCCTCTATTTTCTTACTCGATTTGTTAGGAATCACAACAAAACATACATCATTCTTTTTTAAATCCTTAAGAAACTTTCTTCCTTCCATCAAGCAAACTTTCACAGATGTGAAAACATTACTAACAGGTTCTTCCATCAAAGGTAACAAGATTTGTCTTCTCCTATTAACCCAAATGGTATATTTATGAAATCTCCCATCATATATAGCATGTCTATCATATTGCCAAGGTCTACCCAACAAAATATGACAACAATATATAGGCATGATATCACATAACACCTTATCATAGTACTTTCCAATTTTTAAATTTACATAACATTGTTCACTTATCAAGAGTGTATGCTCATCTTTGAGCCATGAAATCTGATAGGGTTTCAGATTTTCCAACCTTTTCAACTGCAACTTTGTGACCATCTCCTTAGATGCTAGATTATTTGAGCTACCACTATCAATGATTACCTTCCAAACTTTGTCAGAAACTCTACATTTGGTCTTGAACAAAATCTTCCTTACTGGATCTTCCTTTTTACCTTCATTCCAAAGTGCTCTCCTTACCATCAAGTTATTTTCCTTCTCAGGTTCATTTGGTGACTCTTCTTGCACCAAAGCATTTCTACTATTACCAACCTTCTTACTTGCATGTGTACAATCAAATGATCTATGTCCTTCTCCACAATTATAACAAGATCCTCGGGAACCACCTCTATTATAACCACCTTGGTAGTTACTACCTCTGCCTCTAGATGATCTTTCACCTTTCCACTTGGTCTTGCCTTTATCCAGAGTTTCCTTTTTAGGTTTAGATCTACCATTTTCACCATGGGATCTACCTCTTCCTCTAGGGAATCTTCCCCCTCTACCTCTTTGTCTTTTCTCATGTCTGTCAACCAATTTCTCCTTAGCTTTCAATGCAAATTGATAAGCCTCTTCAATGTTCTCCAATTTGACCAAACTGATTTCTTCTTGGATGGAAACTCTCAAACCATTTAGGTATCTAGCAATTCTTTCCACATCATCTTCATCATGTCCAAATATGATATCTAATCTATAGAATTCTTTCGTATATTATTTTACCAAGCTATCTTTTTGCCTTAAACTTTGCATTCACCTTACTAGGTTAATTTGATAATCTCAAGGTAAGAACTTTCCTTTCAATTTATTCACCATTTTATTCCATTCCTTGATTTTGTCTTTGCCTTTCCTCTTTTTGTCTAGCTACAGATGTTCCCACCACAAGAATGCATGACTTTTCAACTTTGTGCTTGCAATTTTCACCTTCTTTTCCTCAGGTACATTTTCATACTCAAAGTACTTTTCCATCTGAGTGGTCCAATCCACCAATTCATTAGAATCCAATGTTCCACCATACTCTAGAGGATTGAAGTGTGGTGTAGACTTTAGACTTGTCAAAGCCTTCAAGAATCTTTCCTCACCTTGATCTATCATAGGTACATGTTCTACATCACCTTGTTTGACCTCAATTTCATCCTCACTAACATCTTCATGATGTCTTCCTCTTCTCTAGGCTATTTTAACAACTTCTAATCTAGTAGGAAGTTGTCTCAACATGTATGCTAATCCTAGATCCACATCTCACCTCCTAGGAACCATCTTGAAAACCCTCTGCAATTGCAGGTTAGATCACAATCTGATACCCCACAATAGTTCAACTAGGGCTTCACAAGAAGGAACCTTCAAATCTAGATTCACAAACCTAGATATAGAACTAACCTGGCTCTGATACCACCTGACGGGAGGGAGGATGGGGAGAGGGGCCAAATCTAACCAGATCCACATCACTTGATGCAAGGTAGGATGGGGATGTTAGAATAAATGAGAGGGGGGTGAATCAGTCATCCAGTGTCCCAAAACAAAATGTATAATTCAAAACCATTTCTTCAATTTCTACTCATCGGCAAACAATAAAACTTTTATTGTCTGTGCTTTTACCAATTACCAGTCTAATACTATAACAGTTTACCAATCAAATCTAACATGTAAAATGTAAAGAATGATAACAAACAAATATCAAAATCAACACATAACAAAAGAAATTTAACGTGGAAACCCTGTAAAGGGAAAAACCACCTAGGACCGGCAACCCAAAATTGTTCACTCTTTTGAAGTGAGGTCGGTTAAGACCCAACCCTATTAAAGGTTTACAAACACACTGTCAAGTGTGACCTTGTTAGAGGATTTTAGACTAGAAGTTATCATCCAACCAACATTCACTATGGAGTTGATAGGATAACAATGTTCATTCTATGAATGATACATCATAAGACTTTTAGAGTCCACTCAATTAAGAGATTTTGATTATATACAATGGTTAAATATGTAACAGTAAATGACCTACCCTAATAAAACTTCAATTGTAGATTACAGATCAATATTTAGTCCATACAAATCCTTCTGATCAATATTTCACTTTAGATTTAATATTGTATCAACTTACTATCCATCGGTAATTGCTCTTTATAGCTTGGTAATTGTTTTACAGCTCGGTTCTTGCTTAACCAGTATGATCAGAATGCATGAAAACCTTGTTCACGTGATATTCTTGTAGCTTCTACTTCTTCCAGAATTTTTCATAAAGAAATTATGTTCTCTTATATAGATGAGTAAATTTTTTTCTTCTCCACCATCAGATTTTGCCGCTTAATCACATTCTTAGATTTTTCCACTTCAAACTTTCTTGGTACTTGTGTCAATAACACATTTCAATCTTCTCCGTTAGATCTTCCCTAAATTTCATCAGCCATCGATCTGTGTAACAAACATTATCTGTTACCTCGATGTTATACTCTTGCCAACTCATCAATCTTATCAGCTAAACTAATCATTTCATTCATTCTATTCTGCTCAGTTAACAAAGTAATGCATTGGTGAACACTACTCGGTTAATACTGCGATCGGTGTACACTATACTCCATCGGTGTATACTAGAAATGCTTCATTTACCGACAACACTGCTTTGTGTCTTTCAGTTCTATACTTCATTATAGATGAATGCAATATAATAAAGTCAATATCATCAAGTCATAGACTCATCAATAAGTTACTCAATGTGTTCCTTATCCTCATATGTCATGTACATCTTTCTCCATGTAGATTTCTCTATTCTTCATCTCTTTCACTTTTCTTCAGATGTCTCAGTATAGTAACTTACAGGATAAGTGTTGTCAAACTAGTTGACATCAATGACAACATAATAATGATTTAATCATATTACATATCTAATCAGCAACTCCTCAGTGATCTTTAATCATAGATTCTTCAATCAGATTCCAAATCAATTTTAGTTCAACAATCTCTCCCTTTGGCATTGATGGCAACTCAAGTAATATGAAATGTACCATACACATACCAAACATATATTCTACAACTTAGTGAACAAAATACTATAAGTCAAATAGAATTAATATGTTTAATCACTATGTTACTAAACAACATTAAATAGTACAGCTTTACCATTCTCTAGTTGTGATCTTTTCTGTTCTCCTATTCCTGCTTCTATTCTTTGTAACTGATCTTCAATACTCTATCTCATTCAGATTGTCTCTCCCTTAGATAATTCTCATCGATGCTTGTTCCTTTTCATATATTTTTTATCTCTCCCCTTTTCATTTCATATTGTTTATCTCTCCCTTTGACAACAATGCCAAAGAAACAAATAAACAAACAATTATGTCTTCCTTTGTATCTCTGAATACTAATATTCCAATCGGTTCAAGTTCTCAAACTTAATCAAAACCTTGAACATGATTCAAAGTGTGAACTATGCTGCATCAACATGAGTGATCTACTGATAGAAGTAGGCTGATGCAAAAACTAGATCACCTTAGTGACCGATAGATAGGGGACGGACCCCAAGTCTAGTCCTTAAGTATTCTAACTTCACTTGCTTCTCTTGCACTTTTTCTCTTAAGCAATGATACTTAATAAATATATGCTTTGTCTTAGAGTGCATCACATGATTCTTTAAAATATTAATAGCACTAGTGTTGTCACAATATATAATCACCAGGTCAGTGATTACCTCATTCATTCCTTCCAACACTTGTTTGATATATGCAATGTTTGAACAGTTAGTAGTAGTAGCAACATATTCTACTTCAGTTGTAGACTGAGAAATGCAAGCCTACTTTTTACTTGTCTAGGTTACAAGTTTTTCACCAAAGAAAAATGCTCCTCTGGTGGTGCTTTTTCTATCATCCACATTTCCAGCCCAATCAGCATCGGTCTAAACTTTTAGTTCAAACTTCCCTTCCTTAGGATACCATAATCCATAATTCTCTATTTTCTTCAAGTATCTTAGGATTATTTTTGTAGCTATCATGTGTGATTCTCTAGGATTAGTAGAAAATCTTGCAACAATTCCCATAACATGTGCTATATCTGGTCTACTATGAACTACGTACATTAACTTACCAATCATGGATTGGTAAAGTGTCTGATTTACCTTTGTAGTTTCATCCTCCTTTGTCAATTTTCATCCAGTAGCCATCGGTGTTCCCATAGGTTTAGCATCTTCCATGCCAAATGTCTTTAGTACTTCCTTTATGTATTTAGATTGTGTGATGAATATTCCATTACTCTGCTGAATCACTTGTAGTCCAAGAAAGAACTTAATCTCTCCGAACATAGACATTTAAAATTCTTTTTGCATTTCATCAGAAAATGTCTTGCAGACAAAATCTGAGCCTCCAAAGATAATATCATCAACAAATATTTCAGCAATGATAATAGTATCATCAGTATCACTTTTTACATACAGATTGCTATTTTTACTTGTTCCAACAAATCCAATACTTAACAAGTAAGTATGCAGTCTTTCATACCATGCTCTCGGTGCTTGCTTCAATCCATATAAAGCTTTATGTAATCTACATACCATGTCTTTATTATCGGGATCAACAAATCCTTCAGGTTGTTCAATGTAGACCTCTTCTTCTAGTATACCATTTAAAAATGTTGACTTCACATCCATTTGATAGACTTTGAATTTCTTGTGTGCAACATATGCAAGTAGCATTCTGACTCCTAATCTAGCAATAGGTGAAAATGTTTCACCATAGTCAATGCCTTCTTTCTGTGCATATCCCTTGCATACCAATCTAGCTTTATTTCTTGTGACTTCACCATTTTCATTCAATTTATTCCTGTATATCCACTTAGTACCGCTAACATTTTTATCTTTTGGTCAGGGTACTAAGGACTAGGTTTTGTTCTTCTCTATTTGCTCTATTTCTTCCTTCATTGCATTAACCCATTCTTCATTCTCTAATGCAACTTTCACAATTATAGGTTCAAATTCACAAATTAAACATGTACCTTGTGTTGTTTTGGTTCTATTTTTCATTCCAACATGTCTGTCTCCAATGATTTGTGTTTCAGGATGATGTCTTCTAACAAAACTAGCCAAAACTTGATTTCTCCTTTCTTTCTCATCCTGTTCAGGGTCATTTTCTTGCTCGGTAGCTCCATCTTGTTCCTCGAATTATGTTGTCTATTGTCCTACATTATTTCCCTGTTGACTGGTTGTCACAGTTTGTGATGTCGGTAGATACTCTAGATGTTCAATGTAAGTGAATCTACTGTAGTCTTCTGGTTCCTTTGTACTTTCCTCTATGTACTTGTTATGAAACTAATCAACATGAACATTATACTTTCAACTATCTTATTTGTAACCTTATTCAAACATTTATATGCTTTACTTGTAGTGGAATATCCCAAAAATATTCCTTCATCTCCTTTAGAATCAAATTTTCCATTTCTCTCATCTTTCAAAATAAAGCATTTACTTCCAAAAATTTTGAAATAACTTACAGTAGGTTTGTGTCCAAACCATAGTTCATAAGGTGTTCAGTTGGAGTCCTTCAATTGTACTCGGTTAAGAACATACATAGCTGTATTGACAGCTTCCCTCCAATATGTATGAGCAACATTTTTTTGTATCATCAATGTTCTAGCACAGTTAACTATAGACCTGTTCCTCCTTTTAGCAATGCCATTTTGTTGAGGTGTCCTCGGTGTAGATATATGTCTTTTGATTCCATGCTCATTAAAAAAATTAGTAAATTCATCAGAGATGAATTCACCTCCTCTATCAGATCTTAAACATTTTATTTCCTTTCTGATTTATTTCTCTACCTTAGTTTTATACCACTTAAACATTTTGAAAGCTTCAAATTTCTCTTTCAGGAACATAACAGTCATTAGTCTAGTATAATCATCAACAAAATGAATAAAATATCTATCACCAAAACAAATCTGAGTTCTCATAGGACCACATAGGTTGGTATGAACAAACTCAAGTGTCTTCTTTGTTGAGTATTCTTTTCTTTTAAAAACTTGACTTAGTCATCTTACCTTTCTGACATTCATGGCACATGGCATGATCAGGTTTTGTCAAGTTAGGCAATCCTCTAACTCTTTTCTTTCTACTAATCTTAATCATGTTGTCAAAGTTCAAATGGCATAACCTTCTGTGCCACAACCAAGCATCTTCATCCTTTATTAACAAACAAGAAGACTGATCCATATCAAGATAGAATAGATTACCTCTAGATTGTGTACCATTTCTGACAAGTCTTCCTCCATCATTATAGATCTTCACCTTTTTTCTCTCAAAAGCCAGTCGGTGGCTTGAATTGTTTAGCTGAGCCACACTTAACAGGTTATAGTTTAGTCCATCTACCCAGTATGCATTTTCACATTATAGTCTGTCATTGATCATTAGTGATCCTTTACCTCTTACCATACAAGGTGCATCATTTCCCATTCTCACAGATCCTCCATTATATTCAACAAGATGATCAAAATTCTCTACATCACAAGTCATATGATGTGTACAACCAATGTCTATGATCCATATATCATTTCTAATTACTTTAGAGATTAGTGCTATCTCTTCATGTTTCTCTTCTTCTTCCGAGTCATCTTTCATAGCAATAAATACAACTTCTATATCTTCATCAAAATCAGATTCAGTTTCAATATCTTCAGCTATGTAACATACCTTTTTGCCTTTTTCATCTCAGTTGTCTCTGTTGTTGTGTTGGTAGCCTCTGTTGACTCTTCTCCCATAGCTTCCTTCAGATCGGTCTTTGGATCTGTCATCATCTTTCTTCTATGGACATCTAGCAGTGATGTGGCCAACTTCTTTATAATTAAAGCATGCTAAAGGTAGCTAACCTCTATACCTTCCTTTTCCTTTGGGCAATCTTCTAGCCATGAGTGCTTCAAGCTCATCAAGTTCATCATCAGTATTGTCATCACTATCACAATTCTTACTATTCCCGCTAGACTTTCCAATCTTCAAAGAAGACATGAAAGAAGATTCAATGGAAGGAACAACACTATTATCAAAGTTGTTTAATTCAAAGGTTGTAAGTTTACCAATCAGAGTGTCAAGAGTAAGGTTGGATGTAGCTCTTGTTTCATGAATTGCAAAAATCCTAATTGCATAAACTGGTAGCAAAGTTCTGAGAATCTTGCTTATCACTGTTTCATCATCAATTACTCCATCAGATGCTCTAATAGCATGTACCACCTCTTTGAGTCTATTTGAATATTGGACAATGTTCTCACCTTCTTTCATTCTCATATCATCAAATCTACCTCTCAGACTTTCAGTTCAAGCTCTTTTGACATTCAGATCTCCACTGTATATTTGTGTTAATTTATCCCACATTCCTTTGGCAGTCATGCATGTCTTAATATCTTCAAATTCAGTGTCAGTACAGGTAGTAGCAAGTTCCATCATAGTAACATTGTGTTCATGTTTTTCCTTCAATTGATCAAGAGTTAAGGGACTAGTGGGCGGTTGCATGTAGCCATTCTCCATCAGATCTAGTGCAGAGTTCCCAATTCCAGATATATGCAGCTTCACTCAGCTTTGCCATATTGCAAAGTTCTCTTTGTTCAGTTTTGGTACTTCCCTCTTATACATCTTGAGACCTTTATGCTTACATCCTTAAAAATATTTTCTAAGCAACCAAAGCTCTGATACCAATTGTTAGAATAACTAAGAGGGGGGTGAATCAGTTATCCAGTGTCCCAAAAAAAAATGTATAATTCAAAACCATTTCTTCAATTTCTACTCGTCGGTAAACAATAAAACTTTTACTATCTGTGCTTTTACCAATTACCAGTCTAATACTATAACAATTTATCGATCAAATCTAACATGTAACATGTAAAGAATGATAACAAACAAATATCACAATCAACACATAACACAAGAGATTTAACGTGGAAACCCTGGAAAGGGAAAAACCACCTAGGATCGGCAACCCAAAATTGTTCACTCTTCTAAAGTGAGGTCAGTTAAGACCCAACCCTGTTAAAGGTTTACAAACACACTGTTAGGTGTGACCTTGTTAGAGGATTTTAGACTAGAAGTTATCGTCCAACCAACATTCACTATGGGGTTAACAAGATAATAATTTTCATTCTATGAATGATACATCATAAGACTTTCAAAGTCCATTTGGTTAAGAGATTTTGACTGTATACAATGGTTAAATATGTAATAGTAAATGACCTACCCTAATACAACTTCAATTATAGATTACAGATCAATATTTAGTCCATACAAATCCTTCTAATCAATATTTCACTTCAGATTTAATACTGTATCAACTTACTGTCTGTCGGTAATTTCTCTCTATAGCTTGGTAATTGTTCTACAGCTCAGTTCTTGCTTAACCAATATGATCAGAATGCATGAAAACCTTGTTCACATGATATTCCTACAACTTCTACTTCTTTTGACATTTTTCATAAATAAATTCTATTCTCTTATATAGACGAGTACATCATTTTCTTCTCCACCATCAGATTTTGCTGCTTAATCAAATTCATAGATTTTTCCACTTCAAACTTTCTTGGTACTTGTGTCAATAACATGTTTCAATATTCTTCATTAGATCTTCCCTAAATTTTGTCAGCCGTCGATCTGTGTAACAAACATTATCTGTTACCCCGATGTTATACTCTTGCCAACTCATCAATCTTATCGGCTAAACTAATAATTTAATTCATTCTATTCCTCTCGGCTAACAAAGAAATGCATCAGTGAACACTTCTCAGTTAATACTATGATCGGTATACACTATACTCTGTCGGTGTATACTAGAAATGCTTCATTTACCGACAATATTGCTTTGTGTCTTTCAGCTCTATACTTCATTATAGATGAATGCAACATAATAAAGTTAATATCATCAAGTCATAGACTCATCAACAAGTTACTCAATGTGTTCCTTATCCTCATCTGTCATGTACATCTTTCTCCATGTAGATTTCTTTGTTCTTCATCTCTTTCACGTTTCTTCAGATGTCTCGGTATAGTAACTTACAGGATAAGTGTTGTCAAAATAGTTGACATCAATGAAAACATAATAATGATTTAATCATATTACATATCTAATTAGCAACTCCTCAGTGATCTTTAATCATAGATTCTTCAATTATATTCCAAATTAGTTGTAGTTCAACAAAGGAGAGGGGCCAAAGGCACACCCTAACCAGATCCACCTTGCATAACAACACGCGGAATCTACAACAAAAAATAGTGAGGGCAAGAATGCATATGCTCTAATATATTATCTTCCAATTGATTCATACATGCCAGATTGTAAGGCCTTCCTGGTTTAGGCTAGATATTACAATCAAGTATAGAAGTCCTCCAACATGCGAATCTACCAACAATCTCTAATTTTCTATCTTCTATCTTTTTATCCCGAACTTCCTCCCAAAACTCCAACCAAACAAATACATTTATACAATAGGCTACCGAGCCAAGTCAGCCTTCAGATCCATAATCAATGGAAGGTACGACTAGATCTAGGTCCACACACTTCCCAATGATGGATACCAACATTAAATCCATGACCCAAATTAAATGCACAAGTTGGCCTCAAAATAAATCCAAAACAAACAACTTGGTAAGCAAGGAAACCAAGCATCAAAAAAGCATCACCAAGCACTAGGGAAATTCACTGAGCGCTAGAGAGATAACCTTCCAACACCGGTGAATAAAGGAAATCAAGAAACACCGAACCAACTCAGTCAAAGCAGGAACCAAGCAACACAGACAAACTCAAATATGTTTTTGGTGACACAGGATTGCCAAGGAGCCAAGATGCTCCTGCATCATGAAGGGACCTAAAACCCTTTACAACCAAATTACATAAAGATATTCATTAAAAGAACCCTGGACAAAATGATACCAAAAAATAGCAGATACCAAACATAAAAAAACTAGCAAGGAGCACAACCATCAAAAAGAAAAAAACATGAGACAAAGACAAAGAAAAGAAAGACTAGGTTAGGTTACCCTCCAACTCCTTTTTGAGATTATAAATCTTTTGAACAACCTCATTAAGGTACACAATATCCTTCAGAATAATAGTCACCTTCTTTTTCATGATATTCCTAATCCTACACCCAAGACCAGAGCCTTGACCAACAAAATCCTGAGTATTAGTATCAAGATTAACATTATTTCTCTCAGAGTACAAGTTCTCCAGCTTCTCCACCAGGGTATTGAGGTTATGAATAAAATATTTGATTCTCTCATTATTGTTTAGGAGGATCTTATTCAACATTTTATCCTTCTTCTCCACTTTGGTACATAGACTTTCCAATTTCTCTTCTAGCACACCATTAATCTTGTTCTCATGATCCATATTCTCAAACTTAGAAGAGAGGGAACAATACTTTAAGTTGAGGATTTTGATCTCATGGAAAGTCCATTTATTAAGCTGATAAGAGTACAAGGACATAGCCTTTTCTATTGTAGAAGTCCAAAGGTAGGTTCCCTCTTATCCTGCATATCCTCAATAAACCACTAAACACTATCATTTTGCCTCAGATTCTTGCTAGAAATTCAACATCCTTGGAATCATCAGTCTTCTTATTATTTCTTTCAGGCTAGATCAACATGTCAAGCTCAACAGAGATCGTGTAATCTACTAGAACATGGACTTTCTCATTAGATGAGCTCTTCAGATTATCCATAATATCCCTTGAGTTAGGGCTTCTACTCTTCACTGAGGCACTAGGCACAAGCTTTTGTAGAGCATCATTATTCTTGGTGAGGCTTTGATTAAATTTCCCTAGAGAAAGACCCTTATCATTTCCTTGAAAAACCACCACATTATCAGGCATTTTAGAACCCTCTTTATCCTCCATTTTCTCTTCCTCTTCTTTATCATTATCTTCCTCTTTTGTGTCCATTCCCTCCCCCTCCTCTATATTTTTGTTAACTAGAATCTTAGTATAACACTCCTCATCAACATCATTATATTTAGCTTTCGTGCCCTTGTCATACTTGGAGTTATTCTCATGGAGGCTACCCTTAGGTTTTTTGAGTGAACCAGAAGACAATGACTTCATGTTCCCACTTCCAAACTCCTAGGTTCAACAGTCTTCTAGATTATGTCTAGAACATTATCCTAATAGTACTCATAAATCAAATAGATAACCCCTTCATGAAGCACATGCTTGGTAGATTTCTTCTTATGGTCCCTAATACTGTGATTAATGGAATTCAACAGATAATGGAGAAAATAAACATACATTTTATGCCTAAAATGATTTAACAAAACAAAATGGTAACTATGAGCCCTAGTATAGTAACCATTGACAATAATATACTCTATAAGGGAAATGAGAACCTTTCTCCATAGCAGCTTGATATGATCCACATCATAGAAGATGGAAGAATTAACAAGTTTTTCCTTCTTTGTTGCTTCTTTAGGTAAAATACTAACAACTCTTTCAAAAATATTCCTATCCCTAACTAAATTATTACCTCTGCATTGAATACCCATAAATTCAATGATGATCTCTTCATTTAGGGAAATTTGTTTTTCACAAAGCACCACAAAGTATTCCTCGCACCCTCCCACAAACTATTTGGCAATGTTATTGTCAAAGCTATGAAGCCTTTCCAGAAATGGCACGATACCCCTTTTCTTTAATTTTTTCTAGACTTTCAGTTTCTTCCTCCATTTCTCACAACTTAGGAGTTCTTCCTTCTTTAACCCTCCTCCCATTTTAATAGTCTCAAAATGAAAAGGAGAAAAATGATCTTGATTGTTGAAGCTTTGAGATAACACCACAAAAATAGAGACCCACAACACATTCTACCAATAAATTTCCTTAATAATATAAAATCTTTTTAGATTATTAGATAACCCTGCATTGTACCTTAAATACTTATATGCCATTGACATGATTACTTGGAAAAACTTCCACTTTGCTATTAGTCTTATCAAACCTAATGAAGGAAAAAAATTCTTTATTAATATCTTTTTCCCCATGCCAAATGATGATGTGTGGAGATTTGAAACCTAGGTTAGCAAAAGCATCCACAACCAAATTGTCCTCTCTATACATGTGTAATACGAAATAGTTATTTAAATAATTTATTATAGCTATTACTTCTGTAATGATATGATTTATTGACCAAGAAGCCTTAAATTATCCTTTTAGACATTTAATAATATTGTTTGAGTCACCTTCAACCCAAACATTTCCATATTGAATATTTTCAGCCATTTTAAGGGACTGCAAGGCACCCATAGCTTCAACAACACAGTTAGTTTGAACTCCCAAAGGAAGATAAATAGCCCCTAGATAGTTACCATAGCTATCACTCATAATAGTGCTACATCCTGCTTGACCAAGGTTCCCCTTTTACAAATCATCAAAGTTAACTTTGACCCAGCCTTGAGGAGGAGTCAACCAAACTAACCCATCTCTTTTACTTTTTATGAAATGTTCACCATCCATCAGGAACCCATGTTAATAGAAATATTTCCTCTAAGGCATCCTTCCATTTACTAATCAAGAAAAAAATCCACATGTTCATAGAAAACTATCAATTAGACCTAATGTGTGAACTATAATCCCAACACATTGAGTCCATTGAAGAGCTAGCTGAGTAAGGGTTAAAGGTAGAAATATCCATCACCTTAAGGGAATCATCAAGAAAGAGACCAGTAACCCAACATCTTATGAACAATCTAAATACTAGTCCAAAAATAAAAATATAAAAAATGATGGCATTGTAGATATAAATATGGCATCACTAGTCTTACATGTGTAAGAACTAGCTCTAGTCTGACATACCCAACCAACAAAAACTGCTCACAATGTTAAGAATACTGCTCCTAGGAAAAGTATTAAATAGAACAATACACTTAACCAACAATAGAGTTCTGTAATAAGGAACCCCACTCCATAAATATATTTTATGCCTTTTGTAGAACCTCTTAAGATGATCCTAAAGAAATTGATATAGTCACATTAAATCACTTTACCTAAAATAAGACATTATGAAGGTCCTAGTAAACCAACATGGTGGGATGAAAAAGGCTACTATAACTATCACAGAACAAAAGAACACAAAATAGCTAGCTGTATGCAAATTAAACACATTGCCCAAGATTTCATCGACCATGGTGAGATCAAAGTGGTCACTAATGATGGCACCACAAATTGAGATCACATGATTTTCCAAACCCCATTGATGAATCACAACAAAGGTAAGGGCTCTACCTCAGGAATGAATACCAAGGAAAACTTAACCTACACCAAAGAAGACCCAAATTTGATCATAAACACCATCAACCTCCAAGGTATAGATATAATTTGTTTCATTTTTACCCACCTTACCAAAATAACAGTACATGGAGTCACGTCAAAAACTGCTATACCAAGTAAGTTGTCTGATCCACCACCAAGTTAGTATAATTTGCTAGACCATTTGAAGAGGACCCCAACATAAATCTCCATCTATGAACTGCTCCACATTTTTCATGACCATAAATTAGTATTAGATACATCCCTACAATAGTCATTTATATTAAAAGACTTAGAATTTGATGAATTTCAAGCCATGCTAGGGTACTTGTCCACACCACATCATGTTGTATTCACTAAAAAAGATCATCCAACACATAAACCATCCCACAATGATCCTTTGTATCTAGAAGTATTTGTCCATCTCCAAAAAAATAGTTAAGTCTTGATAGATGGAGGAGGAGGTCTATATATCTATACATTAAAATTGGTACAAGCATTAGGCTACTATGAGTGTTGTGTAGATGTCACCAAGAAGATCATAATAAGAGCCTATGATGATGAAGAATGTCCTTCCAAGGGAATCATAAGTCTTCCAATTAGAGTGGGTCCAACAACATAAGATAGTGCATTCCAAGTACTAGATCTAGAGTTGTGTTACAACATGCTCTTAGGAAGATCATGGATCCATTCCATGTAGTTTATAACATCTACTTATCATCAATGCCTCAAGTTTCCTCACTATTGTGTAGAAATCACCATGCTTGGTGATAGAGATCCATTTCTATATTATAAAAATCTTAGAGGAGCTATTTCTAATTAGGTACCCAACAATAAAAAAGAATCAATTATTTCCTCTTCTCAAAACATAGATCCCGTAAGTTTTGAAAAATCAATACTATAGTCAACATCAGAGATAAACATATAGGTACAAGAAAAGGGATGTGGAGAATATAACTATGTAGACTTCTTCTATGTAGGAAAGTTACCTATCTCACCTAGGTCATATAAAAAACCGAGGAAACCTCTAGAGAGGAAGAAACAACTAATGATTGTCTATCCATGAATGGTTTTCAAAAGACAGGGATATATACATGAAGATATCATTGAAGATAACCTATCCTCCTGGTTGTATATAGATGAGGAACCACTGAAACACATAATCCCAACACATTAATATGAAAGGTCATATACCATAGTATATAAGTAGGGATACAATAGGCATTCAAGCCTAGGAAAGAATGAGTGATGAATAGTGGAGCCAATTGCTCCTACCCAAAACCCAAAGCATCAAGGTTTAGATTATAAACTACTTGCAAGGGGAATCTCAAATATCTTGTTACCCACTAATATTAATGTTTATGTTTATAACTAAGTTGAGACATTTGAGGAGTTCCATTTAGACAAAGACTTTAATTATTATGAGTGGGATACCTTATGTACCACAAATACCCTACATATTGACACTTCCATTGCCCAATTATCTTTACAAGACAAACCCATAGATCAAAAATCATGGATTTCACAATTCTAGAACAAATATGAACCCTCATCCTCATCCTCATCCTCATTTGAGACCCATGAATTGGTAGCTAATTCATATATCAATACATTGATCAAAATTACTCCTTCATCTTTCCAAACCAAATATATCATAGCCTTGGTTTACCCCAACATTATCGATTGGGAACAACTAAATCCACCAACCATAGATATTTTTGAGAATGATGAAGAAATCGCTAAATTCTTCAGACTAATAAAAGGCATACCTATGGGACCACAATGAATGTTTTAACATTGATATAGATAGAATAACATACTTTGTGGAGCTATATAAATCCTGTAGTCATAAAATTGAAAAAGAAAATATAAGGCTCTTGGGTGAAATTTGAAAGGCACCCTTTAGACACAAAATAGTAAAAAGAAAAGACATATCCAAGGGTGAAAACCTCTCCAAGGCACATGAGGATGGAGAGATTGATATAATCCCCATTATTGAGGAGTAGTGACCATTACTAGTAGAGAAGACACAAACAATCAACATTGACACTATAGAAACAAAAAGACTGATCCACTTGGAAAAGTCATTAACACCATAAGAAAGAGAAGAATTCATCTAGTTCTTCAAAGATAGACAAATCAACTTCTCCTGGTCATAATTTGACATGCTTAGGTTAGATCTAGAGTTAGTACTTTCCCATTTTCCACTAAACCTAGAGGCAAGGCCATATAAGAATAAAATTTGTAAGATGCATCCCAATATTGTGTTATTAGTCAAAGAAGAATTAAAGAAGTTACTTGATGCAGGATTCATCAAACTTATAGACTATGGTGACTGGATATCCAATATGGTACTAGTATCTAAAGCTAGTGGAGCTATAAGAATCCGTACTGACTTTTGGGACCTAAATTTGGTATGCCCAAAGGATAATTTTCCCTTTCCCAACATTGACATGATCGTTGACCTCACTTATGGGTATAAGATACTATCACTCATGGATAGTTTCTTCGCATATAATCAAATAAAAATTTCACTAGAGGATCAACATAAAAAAACTTTCACTTGTGCATGGGGCACTTATTATTGGTGTGTCACGCCCTTAGGGCTAAAGAATGCTAAAGCTACAAATTAGAGAGAAATGTAAACCATTTTTCATGATATGATGCATATCACCATGGAATATTATGTTGACAACGTATTGGAAAGTCCCTAGAAAGAAACTTGTATTTATCAGTATTAGAGCCAGTGTTTGATAGGCTTGAGGAATATAAAGTCTGGCTAAACCCCAAAAAGTGTATACTTGGAGTTACATAAGGAAATTTATTGGGATTTATTATCTTCCATAGAGGAATAGAAGGTCTAAGATATAATTTCAATAACTCCCCCAAAAACTCCAAAGAACTTAAGAATCTTACATGGAAGATTACAATCAGTAAGAAGGTTTATCTCATAGATGGAAGATAAGTTCCACCCATTCCAATAATTATTGCATAAAGATGTAAAATTTGATTCGATAGCGAATTATCAAATAGCCTTCTGGATACTAAAAGACTATTTCCTATAAGTAGTAGTCTTAGTGGCACCCATTCTAGATCAGGCCTTACTTGTATATCTCGACAACAGAGCACTCACTGGATGCATTACTAACATATAATGACTTAGAAGGAAAATAAAGGGCCACATACTATATTATTTGAACACTTTTGGATTAAAAACTAAACTACACTGCTATTGTAAGAGCATGTTTGGCTATAGTTTTTACTTCACAAAAAATCAAACACTACATGTTACATCACAAGACGATCCTAATTGCTAAGATTGACCCATTTAAGTATCTAATGAGAAAAGAAGCATTGAGAGGGTGCTTAGCCAAATGGGTCATGATACTAAGTGAGTTTGACATATACTACATGCAAAAAAAAAGTAATAAAATCCCAAGATATTATAGACCAATTAGGAAATGCGCCTCTACCTTCTAGTCATCCAATTCTAATATAATTTCCTAACAAAAGTATATTTTCTATTGAAGATCCAAAACAATGGAAACTATAATTTTATATCACTCATATGGAAAGTATTAGGTATTGACATAGTCTCATCACTCCTCAAGGAGACTCTATTCCTAGATATTATAGGATAACCTTTGATTGCACCAACAACATAGAAAAATACGAAGCAATACTCATAGGTCTCAAAATAGTTGTCAAGTGGAATATCCTATTGGAAATTTGGCTAAGTAGGATATCACAATGTTTTCATTATGGAAACATATATTCAGTATAGAGACAACATGATCCGAGGAGGAAGTTTTGTATAAGCACACATGAAAATTGTCTAAGTATAAATAGTGTTTACCAATCTTTACAGAGACCATTTTGATTAGCGACATTCATAGAAGCATGTTCAGTGCATGCGCACTTGAACATAGATCATTCCAGGTATATTGAAGCCACATCTAAGAGTGCAAGTCTGTACGACATGTACAAAAAGAGATATCAATGTTTTACAGAGACAGTGTTGAGCTGACCAGAATAGAGCAATGATTAGAATTTGATTATATTGAGATAAGGGATTATTTTGTTTATCAAAATAATGACTTAAATAATTAGGTATGACATCCTAGATGTCAACCCTAAGGAAACATGAAATGACTTTATGTTTTGAGAAAAATATAATGTATTGTAAGCCGACAGGAAAGTTATTTTGTAATAACTTATATATAAGTAATAATAATGTAATGCAAAGATATGTTGTTGAAATATGATGATATATGATGCAAAATTGTAAGTTGTAAGAAAGAAAAGAAGAAAATATTGTATATTAGTGAGAGGAGACTACAAAGCTAGATTAGAATAATAAAGATATTTGGTAACAGTAAAAGGTTTTTGTATTCTACCTTTTGTATATGAAGTTATCATTGTATATTGCATGTTTGGATAGTGAGCTCATATTGCATACATTGATGCAAGAGCATCTCAGGTCCTTGGCAATCCCGTGTCACCAAAAACATATTAAAAGTTTGTCTATGTTACTCGGTTCCTACTTTGACTGAGTTGATTCGGTGTTTCTCAGTTTCCTTTGTTGACCAAGTTGGTCAACCATCTCTATGGCACTTGGTTAATTCCCTGGCACTCGACGATGCTTGTCTGGCACTTAGTTTTTCTTTCTTGCTGAGTTGTTTGTTTTGGATTTATTTTGAGGCTGACTTGTGTACTTAATTTGGGTCATAGATTTAATGCTAATATCCATCATTGGGAAGCGTGTGGACCTAGATCTATTCATCTCTTCTGTTGATTATGGATCTAAAGGTTGACTTGATTTGGTAGCCTCTTGTATAAATGTAGCTTTTGGTTAAAGTTTTAGGGGGGAGTTTTCTAGGGATAGAAGATAGAAGATAGAAAATTAGAGATTGCTGGAAAATCCTCACATGTCAGAGGACTTCTATACTTGATTTTAATAATTGGCCTAAACTGGGAAGGCCTTATAGCCTGACATGTATGAATCAATTTGAAGATAATATATGAAAGTATTTGCATTCTCTCTCTCACTGTTGTTTTGTTGTTGCTTCCATGGGTTGTTCTACAAGGTGGATCTAGTTAGGGTGAGCCTTTGGCCCCTCTCCCCATCCACCCTTGCATGAGGTGCTATCAAAGCTAGGTTATATCTGGATCTAGGTTTGTGAATCTAGGTTTGAAGGTTCCTTCTTGTGAATCCCTAGTTGAATTAGTTGTGGGGTAGTAGATTGTGATCTGGCTTACAATTGCAAAGGGTTTTCAAGATGTTTTGTGGGAGGTGAGATGCGGATCTAGGATTGGCAGACATGTTGAGACAACTTGCTTCTATATTAGAAGCTGTTGAAACAATCCAGAGAACAAGACATCTTGAAGATGTTAGTGATGATGAAATTGAGGTAGAACAAGGTGATGTAGAGCCTGCACCTATGATGGATCAGGGTGAGGAAAGATTCTTGAAGGCTTTTACAAGTCTGAAGTCTACACCACACTTTAATCCTCTTGAGTATAGTGGAAAATTAGATTCTGATGAATTGGTAGATTGGATCACTGAGATGGAAAAGTACTTTGAATATGAGAATGTACCTGAGGAAAAGAAGGTGAAAATTACAAGCACAAAGTTGAAAAGTCATGCATCCTTATGGTGGGAACATCTACAGCTAGACAAAAGGAGAAAAGGCAAAGACAAAATCAAGGTATGGAATAAAATGGTGAATAAATTGAAAGGAAAGTTCTTACCTTGTGATTATCAGATTAACCTATTTAGGTGAATGCAAAGTTTGAGGCAGAAAGATAGCTCGGTAAAAGAATATACTGAGGAATTATATAGATTAGATATCAGATCTGGACATGATGAAGATGACGTGGAAAGAATTGCTAGATACCTTAATGGTTTGAGAGCTTCCATCCAAGAAGAGATCAGTTTGGTCAAATTGGAGAACATTGAAGAGGCTTATCAATTTGCATTGAAAGATGAGGAGAAATTGAACAAGAGACATGAGAAAAGATAAATAAGTAGAGGTGGTAGATTCCCTAGAGGAAGAGCTAGATCTCATGGTGAAAATAGTAGGTCTTAATTAGAAAAGACAAATCTGGATAAAGGCAAGACTGAGTGGAAAGGTGAAATTTCATGTAGAGGCAAAAGCAGTAACTACCAAGGTGGTTATAATAGAGGTGGTTTCCAAGGAACTTGTTACAATTTTGGAGAAGAAGGACATAGATCATTTGAGTGTACACATGCAAGTAAGAAGGTTGGTAACAAAAGAAATGCTTTGGTGAAAGAGGAGTCACCGAATGAACCTGAGAAGGAAAATAACTTGATGGTAAGGAGAGCACTTTGGAGTGAAAGTAATAAGGAAGATCCGGTAAGGAAAAGTTTGTTCAAGACTAGATGTAGAGTTTCTACCAAAGTTTGGAAGGTAATCATTCATAGTGGTAGCTTGAAGAATCTGGCATCTGAGGAAATGGTCACAAAGTTGCAGTTGAAAAGGTTGGAACATCTGAAACCCTATTAGATTTCATGGATCAAAGATGAGCATACACTCTTGGTAAGTGAAAAATGTTATGTGAATTTGAAAATTGGAAAGTACTATGATAAGGTGTTATGTGATATCATGCCTATGGATTATTGTCATATTTTGTTGGGTATACCTTGGCACTATGATAGACATGCTATACATGATGAGAAATTGCATAAATATACTATTTGGGCTGATGGGAGAAGAAAAATCTTGTTACCTTTGATGGAAGAACCTATTAGTAATGTTTGCACATTTGTGAAAGTTTTCTTGATGGAAGGAAGAAAGTTTGTTAAGGATTTGAAGAAGAATGATGTATGTTTTTCTATAATTCCTAACAAACCAAGTAAGAAAATAGAGGATAGTGTCCCCGAGGAGATTGATAAGTTACTCACTGAGTATAGTGAAATCATTTTTGATAATGTACCTTATGGTTTTCCACCGAAGAGAAGCATTGATGATTGCATGGATCTAATCCCTAGAGCTAGTTTACCAAATGAGGCACCACATCGGTTGACACCTACCGAGAATTAGGAATTGAACCAACATATTAAAGAATTATTGGAGAAAGTTTTTTTTAGAGAAAGTGAGTCCTTGTGTAGTACCTACTATATTGGCACCTAAGAATAATGGAAATTGGAAAATGTGTACTGATTCCAGAGAAATCAACAAGTTAATAGTGAAATATAGGTTTCCTATACCAAGAATGGATGACATAATGGATAGTTTGATTGGAGAAAAGTATTTTACCAAAATTGATTTGAAAAGTGGGTATCATCAGATCAAAATTAGAGAAGGTGATGAATGGAAGGCTTCTTTCAAGACAAAAGAAGGTTTGTATGAGTGGTTGGTTATGCCTTTTGGTGTAACTAATGCACCGAGTACTTTTATGAGGTTGACGAATGAGGTTTTGAAGAAACTCTTGGGTAAGTTTTTGATTGTATATCTTGATGATATTCTAATATTTAGTAAGACTAGAGAAGAACATTTGTTGCATGTTAAACAAGTATTGAAGAGATTGAAAGAAGAAAAGTTGCTAATAAATCTGAAAAAGTGTTCATTCATGAAAGAGGAGATTGTGTATTTGGGATTTGTGATTTTAGCTGATGGTTTGAAAATGGATCCTGAAAAGGTTGAAGCTATTTTGAATTGGCCTACACCTGAGAATGCTAGTGAGGTAAGATCATTTCATGGTTTGGAAAGTTTTTACCGAAAGTTCATTATGAATTTTAGTTGAGTTTGTAATGCTATGATTGAGACTATGAGAGGAAATAAAAGAGAATTCAAGTGGACACATGGAGCTGACAAAATTTTTGAGACTCTAAAGCAGAAGGTTGTTGAATTGCCTATTTTGGCATGCCTGATTTCAATAAGGTATTTCAAGTGGAATGTGATGCAAGTGGAAGTGCAATTGGAGTTGTGTTGAGTCAAGAAGGTAAACCTATTGCTTTCTTTAGTGAAAAGTTGAATGATGAAAGAAGAAAATATTTTGTGTATGATCAAGAATTCTATGCTATTGTTCAAGGCCTAAAGAAATGGAGACATTATTTGATACAGAGTGAATTTGTGTTGTATACCGATCATAAGGATTTACAGTATTTGGGTAGTCAAAATAAGTTGAATCATAGACATATGAAATGGGTTGAGTATTTGCAAAGTTATAAATTTGTGATAAAGCATAAGAGTGGAGTCACTAACCAAGTTGCTGATGCATTGAGTAGAAAAATATCTTTGATGACCGAGATGAAAATTGAAGTTCTTGGCTTTGATGACATGAGAGATTCTTATGAATTTGATCTTGATTTTTCTAAGCTATAGAGAAAGTACAGAGCACCTATTCAAGATCAACATATTAATAAATGAGAAGAATATTTTATTCAAGAAGGTATGTTGTTTAAAGGTATTCAATTGTGTATACCTAGAGGAGGAATGAGAACTAAATTGATAAAGGAGAAACATAGTAGTGGTTTGGTTGGACATTTTGGTATTGATAAAATATTGAATTTTCTTAAGGAGAAATACTTTTGGCCATAATTGTATAAAGATGTTCATAAATTTGTGGAAAGTTGTGGAGTTTGTGAAGTTGCAAAAGGAGTAAGTTAGAATACTGGGTTGTATACACTGGTTGTTGTTCCTGAGAAACCTTGGATTGATATTAGTATGAATTTTATTCTTTTCTTACTGAAGACAGTGAGAGGTAATGATTCTATATTTGTTGTTGTGGATAGATTTTGTAAAATGGCACATTTTAAACCTTTTAGAAAGACATTAGATGTATTACATGTAGCAGATCTTTTCTTTAAGAAAATTTTCAGATTGCATGGATTACCGAGGAGTATTATCTTTGATCGAGATAATAAATTTGTTGGATATTTTTTGAAGAACCTTTGGAGAAAGTTTGGCACTGAGTTTAAATATAGTTTTACATTTCACCCACAAACCAATGGGCAGAAAGAAGTTGTGTGAGGTCCTACCCCGACCCATCTTAGCTCGAGAGTTGTTTTGACATTTGATTCTTCTGGATGATACATTGATTAGAGACATTTGACCTATTTTGGATTATGAATTGCTATCATTAGACCATATGAGATGATTGTTATAGATTTATATGATGATGATGTTAGACATACTCTTTATATGCCCATAATTAGTTTCTTGCTTACCTCATGTTATATGAACTTTGAATTCTGCATTTTCTACATTTTTTTAGAGAATAGTAGATGCTGATAGTGTAATGATTCTTTGATTAACTTAGGGTATAATTTGGATTATGTTATGATTCATGAATTGCAGTTTATTTATATTTATCAAGTTTAGATGTTATTATTTCACTTTTGATATGATTATTAATGCAAATGATTTATGAGGTACTAACATTAGAATTGAGTGTGTAGGAATATGGCCATGGTTGTAAATTCAGGGAAACAAGGATGGATCTAATTGCAATCAGTTTGAAACCAAGGTCAGCTCTAAGAAGAGAATGACCTCGTTGTAATGTGATTTTATTTATAAGTGTGATGCATGTGTGTGTGGTTGTTAATGTTTGTAAATGTATTATTAGAAGTAAATTTCATTTTGTGAAAATGTAAATGTAATTTGTCCACTAAGCATGCCAAGTGTGTTATGTGATGTGTACTTCTTTGAGGTGTCACTTGACACTACTGTGATGAGATGGCATGCTTGAGTGGAATGTGGACCCCACCCTTTCCTTAGATTGGTCTTGTGTATCCCTAAGCTAGGTTGGTGGTTTAAGGAACCAAGGTTTATGTTATCATTATTCCATTTTCGGATGCAAACTTAACTAGGGTTTTTGAGGGGTTATGTGGAGTCCCAGGGTGTAGTTAAGGTTGGTTTTTAGTGCCCCAAGTATAGTACATGGGTTAGGGGGCCTATTTCTACCATTTCCACTTCCCTAGGCCTCCATTTTGTCTCTCTAAATGGGCCATCCTTGGTAATGACGAAAATGGTAATGCTCTCTAGGTTGTCTCACCTTCACATGTGTTGAATTGCATCCCTTTTCCATAGCAAGGGCAAGTGTCATGGGAACTAGAATCTAGAAACCTAATTTGTTTTGGGAAGAGGGATTGAGAGAGGAATTTTTTGATAGTCTTTAGGAGATAGAGGCTTAGGAAATGGGACACATCTTCATCTTGTCTATGCTAGTTTATGGAGTTAGTGAGAGGAGCACTTGAGAGATTTTCTAGTGGTTTTTGAAGAAGTGAAGAAAGCTAAAAATCAAGGGAAAGCTCTACTACAAACCTTCATTGCCATTTCTTAGGAGAAAGATTGGTGGTTCTATCAAGTATATCTTTTTGTAATTGCATTGAGATGATAAAAATTGTGTGAATCTTGTAATTGTTATATCTTGTGAGTTCATTTTGTATTGTGTAGTTTCAATGTGATTTTATGACTTTATTCTTGTTTTACCATCTTGTTTTGTTACATGTTATGGGTGTGCAAGATTACTCCTCACCCTTAGGAGGATTTGAGGAGGTCTTGGGGTGAAGGGCCTAGTTGGGAATTCTATATGTTTGAGAGCTTGGATGTATGGGCATCCATGAGGGCCTACTTCTATTTTTTTATTTGGGGGCCATAAGGGATGAGTTGAAGCTATTGGTGTTGAGTTGTAAGTTGGAAGGAGCCTTGTGAAGGCATGAAAGAAATATATGAGATTCTTGTTGTGTATGAGTAAGGTGTCTCCATATGAGAAGTTTCCACCTTCGCCCAATTATGGATCCAATTTTGAATGTTTTGTGCAAGTTTGGGAAGGGAGTCAAATGTGCATGTCCTTGTACCAAATTGTGGCTGGTATGTTTATGTATGTGTTGTTTGTTTGTAACCCATCCAATTCTTGTTTCCCCTAGCTCAGGGGTGGCCATGAAATGGCCTACGCTAGGAGGTGAGCCTCCATGGTCTTGTGGAAAAAGTTTTGTGTTGCAAGTTTGTTTGCTTGGAGTGAAGTAGAAGTGCAAGTTTGAAGTTTTAAAGATAAAGCTGAGAAATTTTAAAAGAAAGATGTTTATTTTGTCATATTGTTTATAATTTAATCCTATTGAATTTATTTGTATGAATTCATTTATGTTGATGAGAGGAAGATTGCATAGTTAGTAAAACTGTACACAAGATTAAATTTAGTCTTTGTATAAGGTAAAATAGTGTTAGATTAATTTTGTAATTTGTGAAAATATGAAGGTTTGATTAAGTGTTAAATGTTTAAAATTTGTTGTAGAGAAAATGTTAATAGGATGATGAAATATCTTATTAGGTAGACAATGTTGATAAATTTGTTAGATGTAATTATTTCCTGCAATGTTTAAGATGTTAAAATAAAATAAAAAGGGGATAATTCCTGATTAATTATTCCTACAAAATTTCTATGTTAATCCTAGTGTTGATTTTCTGAGAAGAAATTACTATGAGGTTATTCTGTGTTTATTAAATCAAAAGGTTTTTTTTTTCTAAAAATTTCTATAAATCTGTTGTACAATTCTTTGTTCTATTAAATGTAGAAATTGTGTATGAAAATAAACTGTACCTTGAGTTGCAGAAAATTGCCAAAAAAACATTAGGACTATTGTTTAACAGAAAAATATATTTAATTACATACATGTACAGTTAGGACTGTTTGTTTTATAGAAAAAATATATTTAATTACATACATGTACAGTCATTCACTTGTTATTGTTTATATAAATGAAAATTAGAACAATATTGAATCTGTTTAATAAACAGTCAATGGGAGAATATATTAGAAAAGAACATGGAATGAATAAAATGTATATTTCCAAATGGTAACCAAATGTATGACAAATCTTTTCTTATGTAATTCTAAATGAATAAGTTTATAAAAATAATTATGTAAATATAATATTGTGCTTGTAATAATAATATATATTATTCCTAACAACCAAATGTTCTTATTATATATGTACAATATTATATATATATATATATATATATATATATATATATATATATATAATGTATGTATTATGTAATATATATAATATTACATAATACATATATTATAAATATATTATAATACAAAAAGAATAAAATAAAATTTTGGGGGAGGGCCGAAACCCTACTCCCCCTCCTCCTCTATGTTGCAACGGCGAGAGTTGCATTGCAACACTCGCGAGTGTTGCAATGCAGCACACGCTTGTGCTGCATTGCAACATTGTTGCATGTTGCAATGCAACACATGCGTGTGCTGCATTGCAGACACCCGTGGGTGGCTACAATGTAGCACACGCAACCCCCATTTCCCCCTACCTTGCTCGGTATGTAGAGGGCAGGGCCGAATGACATGGCTGCTAGTTCTGGCTCCTCCACAAGGTTTCGAAACCCTTCATTGTGTGTGCAAAAAAAAATATAAAATGCATAAATCTAGTTAATCTTAAACAGAAGAATATATATATATATATATATATATATATATATATATATATATATATATATATATATATATATATATATATATATATATATATATATATATATATATATATATATATATATATATATATATATATATATATATGTATAGCAATGTTCTTAAAGACATTGATGAATATATTTTAAGATATCAAAGAAAAAAAAAACATGTATCACATCAAAAATAAAATAGCCAGAGCATATACCGGTAAGAAATTTATCTGGTTTACAAATAGGGAGGAAACCCTTATGGCTATTAGAGTAGATAAAGCTAGTTGAAGCATAACAGTGTTCTTATATGAAAGTAAGTGGGGTTATGCACACCTTTTGTGTGCATAAGCTCACTTGATTCCATAAGAGAACACTAAATAACCATTTGCAACTTCCTCCCTCCAACCTGCAAGGAAAACAAATGAAAGATTAGGGTTTGGAGATAATTTAATAGTGGCTCCAACCCTAATTTTGTATTAGGGTTTGGAGGACCACTTTTTCTAAAAAAAATAATAATAATGCTTGTAGTTCATTTTATTCTTTTCCTTATTCCATAGTTTATTAAATCCTTTTTTCTTTATATGCAAACAGATTCCGGATTATTCAAAGAAATCTCTTTTCCCATAGATACTAATATTAAATGAAATGTCCTTGGAGTTTTTTTTAATAATAGGATATTTTGCTAGTTGCTTCACAAACCTGATTTTTTGTTAGTGGTGTTTTTTTTTGTATGAATGTTATATATATATATTAATGAATCTTAATTGAAGTTTAGGTAATAGAGTTATGATGTTTTATTAAATTTGATAAAATAGAAATTTTATTTTATTAGATTTATGTTATTTCAATAACGTTATTATTTTAGTATAATAATAATGGCATATGAGATTCTTTTTATTTAATTAAATTTTTATTCTTTAAAATTAATTTTTATGATCAATTACATAAAGTAGATTTTAAGTTTGTTAAACAATCGTAGTGAATTTGAATAGAAAATTTTAACGTCGTTTATAACGTCTTCATTTAATCTATCATTAAATTGTAAATGGATAATTTTTTTGGAGGTAGTGAATGGTAGTCTAGCATGATAAAAATTAATTGTGTAGCTATATTTTTAAATATAATATTAAGGCTAATATTTGAAAGAAGTATTGAGATCATTAATTTTATCAATATTTATTTTAAGTGAGAGAACATAGTTATAAATGTATTAGTTAGAATTTTTAATTTAAATGGTCATATTTCAAACTTATCTTTTATTGATTAAATTTTAATCCTTTATGAATCTTAGAGTTAAACCTTATTGACCCTCAAACATTTCCTTCTTCTAAATAATTTCTTACCCTTAAGATTCTTAGGGTTGTACCATTTTAACCTAAAAGCTAACACGAGATATTTAGGGAGACGTATTTCCCTTTATATTACCCCTATTTTTTGTAGCCTAAGTCTTCCACCATGCAGGGTATGAAGGCACGCCATTGCATGTCTTGTGTTACCTCATATGATGTTGGGTGACTAGTCCATGCAAGCTATCGACCTCGAAGCTTTGCATCGATGGGCTATTGAGTAACCAAATTGTCGTCAAGAGTTCGTTTAGTGTTTCAAAAAAAAAATTGTTGTTGTGTTTTGTCTGATATTTTTGGGCATTACAAGTTGTGAATATAAATTTAAGAAATCTTTTGAGATATTTAGTTGGAGACACACCAAGTAGTTGGGATTCTGTGTTGGCACAAGTAGAGTTTGCATACAATAATTCAGTGAATAGGAGTACTAGAAAAACACCCTTTGAGATTGTAAATGGCATAAAAAGAGAGGTATATCTGATTTGAGGGATATTAATGATGAAAGAAAGAGAAGTGCTGAAGGAGTAAAATTTGCTGAGTAAATGAAGACATTGAATGAAGATGTGAAACATAAGCAGGAGAAAATTAATAAAAAATACAAAGACAGAGCTGATAGATCAAGGAGACATAAGACTTTTCATGTTGGTGATGAAGTGATGGTTCATTTGAAGAAAGGTCAATTTCTTGTTGGACCATATGGGAAGCTGAAAATGAAGAAGTTTGGACCTTGCAAGATTTTGAGAAAATTTGATAGTGGAAATGCATATGAGATTGAGTTACCTGATGACATGGATATATCACCTATTTTCAACATTTCTAATTTGTATGAGTATCATGAACCTGATGAAGACATGACAATACCAATGGATTATCCTAAGAAGCAGAAGGAAGAAGTTGAAAATATTTTGGAGCAAAGAATTGGTAGAAGTACAAGAGGAAAATAGTATATGGAATATCTGGTAAAGTGGAAGAATAGACCGATTGAAGACAGTTTGTGGATTTCACAGTCTGAGTTGGATGCAACTCAGATCATACCTATTTCTTGATTTAGAGAATCATTTCAAATAACCCCAAGTGTCTGATGTGGGAGCATCTCGAGTCCTTGGTAATTTTGTGTTGCTCAATTCCTGCTTTGACCAATTTGATTCAGTGTTTCTTGGTTTCCTTTGTTGACCAAGTTTGTTGGTCATCTGTTTGGCACTCGGTTAATTCCCTGGCACTTGGCGATGCTTGTCTGGCAATCAGTTTTCCTTGGTTGCTGAGTTGTTTGTTTTGAATTTCTTTTGAGGCCAACTTGTGTAATTAATTTGGGTCATAGATTTAATGTTGATATCCATCATTAGGAAGCATGTGGACCTATATTTGGTCATCCCTTCCATTGATTTTGGATTTGAAGGCCGACTTGATTCGGTAGCCTCTTGTATAAATGTAGTTGTTGGTTAGAGTTTTAGGGGGGAGTTTTCTGGGGATAGAAGATAGAAGATAGAAAATTAGAGATTGTTGGTAGATTCTCACATGTTGGAGGACTTCTATACTTGATTGTAATATCTGGCCTAAATCAGGAAGGCCTTATAGCCCGTCATGTATGAATCAATTTGAAGATAATATATGAAAGTATCTGCATTCTCTCTCTCATTGTTGTTTTGTTGTTGCTTCCACAAGTTGTTCTGCAAGGTGGATCTGGTTAGGGTGAGCCTTTGGCCCCTCTCCCCATCCTCCCTTGCTTCATACATCTATGTTTTGTAATAGAAACTCCTAACAAGGCCTAAAGTCCTTTAACTAGGACAAAGACACTATACAGATGTAATAGACTCCTAACAGGGTCAATATCCTTAATCGAATACTTTTGATTAGTGGATCAGTTGTGGGCATGATCCCCACCAGGGTTTTCCCTTGGCAAGGGTTTCCTCGAGAATAAACATGGTGTTATGAGTTCCTTCATTTTATTGTTATGCTTATTGTTCAATTTATTTAGTTTAGTTTCTTATGTAAGCTACAAGTTAATTTCATATATCCATAATTGGGCAAAAGTAAAAGTTTGTGAAATATTGATTCACGCCCCCTCTCAATATTTCCTATTTCTAACAATTGGTATCAAAGCTTAGTTACTCAAAACAAATTTATTTGAAGAAGGCATAATAGCTTGAGTAAGATCTCTATGGATATGGATCAATTGCAAAAAAATCTCAATGAAGCTCTTGAACATATTGATATTCTTACTGAAGAAAGAGATACACTGAAGGACAAATATGATAATGCGAAAGATTACATTGAGAAACTAAAAGAAAATATAGAAGATCTAAAATCAAATAAAAAACCTACAAGTCAATTCAATGACTGTTATGAAGTTTCAAAACCGAAGAAAGAAAATGAGATCCTTAAACATAAACTAAAGATTGTAGACCTAAAAATAAGCTTGAAAGATGATAACAACAAAGATGAATCAAATATGAAGTCTGAAAATGTAGATCTAAGATCTGAACTTACCAAAGTGACATATGAACTTGATACTACAAAATTGCAGTATACTGAACTTGTGAAATACAACACAATTGTGAAAGGAGAATTGACTCAATCTAAACAACATCTTGAGAAACTATATTCCAGTAGTGAAAAAATTGATGAACAAATTTCTTATCAGAAACCATCTTATGACAAAACTAGTCTTGGATACTTTGAAGATAAATTCCCAAAGAAGATTGAAGAATGCAAAGAACCAGATCTCGAATAGCTTGAGAATAAAGAAGAAAAGAAACTAGATGAGTCTAACAAATTTGAAAATGTACCTATTCCACCTAAGAAAGATGAAGCACCTAAAGAGATGCAAAGAGAATTCAAAGGTAGATGATTTTCATGCAATTATTTTGGACACATGAAGAGAGATTATGCAGGTAATAAATTGAAACCCATCTCTGGTTATTGTTATAATTTTCATGGTTTTGGACATAGAGCTATTGATTGTAAGAAACCTAGATCTAATGATATTGGTAATAGTAGATTATTTATAAATACTAACCTTGCACATAAGAGACCTATTGGATAAATCAAAAAAAGAAATGGAGTTATGCATTATAGATGCAAAAAATTTGGACATATTGCCAGAAATTGCAGATCACAAATCAGTCAGTTAGGACCAAGATATGGAAACAATGGAATAGTCTATTAGATATGGAGTAACATGGGTCAAACTATGAAGTATTGCAAAATGAATAACATGAGAAATCCTAGTCTTAGAAGGAATTTAAACTATACCAGGAAAAATATGAACACCAACAATAGTTAGAAAGAAAATTGTAGTAACTTGGAAAAAGTTGAGTTTGTCAAAGCTACAGATCAAGAAAGAACACCCAGTATACTAGGATATTAGATAGGTGAAGTATTCAAGAGTAAGTTTGAATCAATTCCAAATTCATCTCAAAGCAATTAAGCATCAAATTTTATGAACTATGTATTAGAATAAGCATCATAATAGTATAGAGTTTAGAATAAGTCTAATTAAGCCTTGCAAAGTTAATATGAGCTAGAATGTGATATAAGGAAGCTATGGTTAAGAGATCATGAAATTACAAACATGTATGTGATTACATGGAAAGAAAGAAGTTTTGCAGGTAACCAGGAACAACTTTTGGCATGAATGCACTTAAGAAATTAATGTGATGACAATGTCTTGAAGGATTTGAAGGATAAAAGAGGATTATTGACATCATTTGATCATTCAATTGTTTACAAGAGATTTAGAGAGCTAGTCAGTGGAGATTGAAACTAGTTTACAAGATTTGGAGATAGATTCTTCGCTAGATCTATGTAAATGCCCTAAATCATGATTCTGAGGTATTTAACTAAGAAATCATTGTTAAAAGTAGTTACTTTTTAGTAGAATCATGGATGCATCATTAGTTCAAAACATCAGAGACACTACTAGACCTAAGATGAAAAAAGAACCTATAGAACCCTTTGAAGAAGATCATAGTTTGGCTTTGTCAACCATTCTAGTTAGAGATTTACATTTAGAAGATGTAAAAGGGTATTTGAAATAAAATTTTGAGACTGTAGGAGATAGTAGTTTGACCATGAAATACAACAAGATATACAAACAAGACTCGAGTTACAAAGAAGGATATGAACATTTAGGTCAAATGGGCATTATCAAGTATACATTTCACTATGAATTTTAGAATGACGAATGGACTAAAATTTATTTGAGAAGAATCCATAATGGAAAGATTTGGTTGGATGAAAAAGTAATAGACATAACAATAGATCTAAGTCACGAGGTTATAGGATTATCTAAGAAAGGTGCATTTCCTTTGAATGAGAAGAATGTAACTAAACTAGTCTTAGATAACACCAAGTCTTCATACAATGGAAGATATAGGCATAAGAAGGATTGAACAAAATGATGTGAGATATGTATGTGAGATTTTAAGCACAAAATTCTGTGCAAGTTCTAGGGAAGATGATATGGGAAAAGGTATGGTGCAAGTAGCCTATCTTATGTGCATTGATATAGTTGAAGTAGATATGTATGAAATTCTAAGAATTCAACTAATTGAGAATCTTGAGAAGATTAAGAAAATAAAGAATTCCTAGTTTAGATTTTCATCTTTGATCACTTATATGTTTTTCCATCTTTTGATTTTCAGAAGAGCATCCTATGGGTTATGTGCATTACTCCGCGTTTTTGATTTAGTCAAGAAGACATGGGACAAAGAGATTGATAATCTGAAGGTGAACTTTGCAGATTGTGTATCAAGCCTTCCATTCTTGTAGTATTTAAGAAAATGAGGTAAATCAAAATTTTGACATACTTATACATATAATTGACACCTTTGTCATTGTTGTCAAAGGGGGAGTAGTGTTGTATGAGAAAATTGTATACATTTATAAAATATAGATATGCAGAATAATATGAAGTAGAATCTAAGGTGGAGTACCCTTATGGAAAAATAATTAGACATGTATGACATGTATGATCCATAGATATTTTAAAAATAATATAATGGCCATATGTACACCTTTTTGAAATTTTGTGATAAGTTTTGGGAGTTAGCCAATTTTCCCATATGTTGCCACCAATGACAAAGGGGGAGATTGTTGGCAATTTGGCTAAGTAGGATATTAAAATGTTGTCATTATGGAAACATATATTCAATATAGAGACAATATGATTTGAGGGGGAAGTTCTGTATAAGCACACATGAAAATTCTCTAAGTATAAATAGTGTTTACCAGTCTTCAAAAAGATCATTTTGATTAGCGATGTTCAAAAAAGTACGTTTAGTGCATGTGCACTTGAACACAGACCATTCCAGGTATATTGAAGCTACATCTAAGAGCACAAGTCTGTACGACATGTACGAAAAGAGATATCAATGTTTTATAGAGATAGCGTTGAGCCGACGAGAACAAAGAAGTGATTAGAATTTGATTATATTGAGTTAAGGGATTATTTTGTTTATCAAGATAATGACTTAAATAATTAGGGATGACATATTATATGTTAACCCTAAGGAAACATGAAATGAATTCATGTTTTGAGAAATGTATAATGTATTGTAAGCCAACAGGAAAGTTATTTTGTAATAACTTGCATATAAGTAAGAATAATATAATGTGAAGATATGTTGTTGATATATGATAAAAAATTGTGAGTTGTAAGAAAAAAGAAGAAGAAAGTATTGTATATCAATGCGAAGACCCTAAACAACTAGATAAGAATATTAAACATATTCAACAACTGTAAAAGGTTTTTGTATTCTACCTTTTGTATCTGAAATTATCATTGTATATTGCATGTTTGGGTAGTGATCTCATCTTGCATACATCCATGTTTTGTAATAGAAACTCCTAATAGGGTTGTGGCTTCTAACAAGGCCTAAAGTCCTTTAACTAGGACAAAGACACTATACAGATTTAATAGACTCCTAGCAGGGTCAATATCCTCAACTGAATACTTTTGATTAGTGGATCATTTGTGGGTATCACCCCCATTGGGGTTTTCCCTTGGCTAGGGTTTCCTCAAGAACAAACATGGTGTTATGAGTTCCTTCATTTTATTGTTATGCTTATTATTTAGTTTATTTAGTTTAGTTTCCTATGCAAGCTACAAGTTAATTTCATATATCCATAATTGGGCAAAAGAAAAAGTTTGTGAAATATTGATTCACCACCCCCTCTTAGTATTTCCTATTTATAACATATCCAACACTTACAGGTATATGTGGATTGTCAACTAATTATCAACTAGGTCAATAATAGGTGCAAAACCAAATATGGTAGATTTATTCCATACAAGGCCATGGAAAAAGATAACAAAATACACTTTGCATAGATAATGTTGGTTCCTCAAAATGGACGTTATGCTTATGGCAGCAACCAATACATCTATAGATTTTAAGGAAGGGTTAATTCAAAATATGAATTTCTAAGATGACTAGACCAACTATAGGGACAACACTACCCTCTATACTTTTGGCTCTGTAAAACCAAGGAGGGTGCTCCTAATCTAATAAAATAAACTTTACCTTTACAACCACAGACTAGATTCCAATACAACAGATAAATGGTAACAAAATACTAAATGATAACCACTCATTTATTGATTCTTCATTACCACTTGATAGGACACAACTTGTAGGTCACAATACCCTCAAGATCTTGATAGATTTATATCAAATGTTATGAATATGGAAAAGAATCCACCAAGCACATATTATTGTAAAATAAGCTCATTCATGGATAGTGCCCTATCCATTGGGCAATATTTTACTGCAAAGTGAAATATATAGAAACCAACTAAATTTAATGATTCAGGATCCCACAAACACTACCACCTTATGATAATATTGATCAAAGGATCCCTAGATTCATACTACTTACTGATATCCTTATGCAAACCTCAAAGAATCCATGCTATATCAAAAGCTTATTTAATTTGATCCTAGATCAAAGATGAGGAATGAAAACACATACACAGAGAAATTCTATGCAATGAATTTGAAAATTCATAACTCAAAGAAGTAATACACATAGGAGAGATGTAAACCCTGGATTTTGTATTTAAATTTACTGAATCATCTTTCATGTATACACAATGCTTTAGAATATAAACCACTTCAATAATGGCTAAAAACTAGTAAAATTTCTTTATCGCATAAACAATCTAACCTAATACAGTCTTCTATACCCTAGACTCAGAACTTGTAAGAAAAAAGAATTCAAGTTGCGGTCCTTCTAAATGATCCTAGAAATCCTTTTATAGGATACAAGGATTGAAAACAAGCTACAGATCATTTAGGAAAATAAAAATGTGACAACATATGAGACAAAAGTTGATAAATATAAAATATTTCTGTTATATCTCACAAAATTGTTCACTGATTTGTGTGCCAAAATTTGCAACAACTTCCAAAGTCAGTTTCATTTCTGCCAAGTGTTTCTTTTGTGCTTACTCCAACCAAATAGGATCTTTATGTAGTCTGATTGTCAGGGGCAAAAGAAGTGCCACCTGTTGTAGCCTCAGTGGGTGCCTCTCCATTCTTTACATCTTCTGAAGAATATGTAGCTTCCCCAGATATGTAAACTTTTTCACTAGGCCAATGGAAAGAAACCACCTTATATCTCTTCTGTACCAAAATATCCTAGTCAAATTTGACCTGTTGGACCTCTTTATTTAAGGATTCAAAATGTACTCTAGCATCTTCCAACACTTCAATTGTTTGGACAAAAAGAATATTACTATCTTCATTTAGAATTCTTCTCACCCTGATTAACAACTCATCATCTAGTTTCCCTAACCATTCTTTTTTGTCTTTAATATCTCCATTCTTTTTGAAAAGATCGGGAAACATTTGAAAATAATCCTGGTAATATCTTCCCCTTAAAACTGATGCCTTCCTCATTATATTCTCCCTTTTTATTACAAAATCAAGCAAGGTTTTAACAAATTTATAAATATTATTTATTTGTTCATCTACAACCTATTAACTCTTAGCAAAAGAACAAAATAATTTCAACTTATCTTTTCTAGAAACCCACCTATCTAAAATTGGGTCCAAAGTGGTAATTTCCTCTTTAAAAGAATTCAAAAAATTTATTAGTTCTACTCCAGTCCTATAAATTCCTTTTTGTTCAACACCCTCAACAAACTACAAAATTGTGTCTCTTACCTTTTCCTCATATTTCATAGACACTTCTAATTTTCCCTCATCAAACAATTGCCTTTCACTTTTCAATTTCTTTTCCTTTTCCATAAGGGCCCACCTTTAATTTTCTAGTATTTCTCTTTGTGTCAACCAATCTTCATGAGTAGATGGAGGAAAAGGGGAAAGAGAGAATTTAATTATAGGACTGGAAGAAGGAGGGATAATAGGGGAGGAAGCAAGTTGTAATTATCAAGATATCTGAAATGGACTTTGTTCTCCCAACCTCCTTCTCAATTCTGCTATTCTTATGTCCCTCTCAATGACTTCTTTCTTCATCTCACCATATGTTTTCAACATTGTCTCAAGTTTTATTGTGATTTCCTCCTTCTGTCTAGATTCTCTCTCTACCACCTTCATACTAAGTTTGTTTGTTTCCAAGGCCATTCCTGATGCCTCAACAATTAAAGTTTCACTAACTCTTTTCACTAGCAGGCTGCTTGTGAGGTCATTCCTAACAATTTGTTTCCCTTTATTAATTTCATTTTTCCTTACGGATAGCATGACCAAGGCTTGATGGTCATCACTGAAAGTGACACCTTTGATTGCTTTCTCTACCTCTTCTTTGGTCTTGTGGACTGGTGTGATCTATCTTCTAACAACATCTAGGATGACTGCATCAACAATATCTCATTCAGGGAGAATGAGCACCCCTGTATTTCTTACTAGTTCTCTCCCTTGCTCTGGAGTAATCTTTGTTATCTCTACTGAGAATAAAAGGTTGTTATTAGTATCAAAGGTTACTAAAGATATTGGTCGGTTACCTATATTAAGTCAGTCGGTAACTATAAGAAAAATAGACTAGTCAGTTAAGTATATATACCAAGCATCATCAGACACCAATACTGAGTGACAGTAAACACCGAGCATCAGAATGAACACCGAGTAGTTTATATAGTTTTTACCAAGGATCATAGGAAAATGACATAGTAATCTGGAATGGCACATTCTTCTATGCAAATAGTTACAATAGATCAAAATTTTTTTTACCAAGATTGAGAACAACTTATTGTTGAGATACAATGAAGATCCTATGTAATAGTTTGATCTAGGTTATTTTTGTACACCGTAGATCTTAGGGTTTTGTCTAAGATTTGTAACCTAATTTTGTTAAGCAGTATAAAGTAGTATGCTATATAATTGTATGTTTGCATCATTTTCAATGTGAACTGATGTTTGAATGGAGAAGCACTTGAAGCACTTTCCTAACTTCAATATTATCAGTTGATAGAGAAAAATAGTATACAGAGGAAATCAGATTAAGCATAATCAGAGCAGGCTAACTGAGTAGTTTAGAGTAGAGATTCATCATAGTAAAGGTGATATTTTATCAGTACTTTATTGATCTGTATCAGACAATCAAGTTGTCATTAGTTGATAGTTACCTATTTCTTTCTAACAATTGTAATAGAGTTTTTGGTTAAATCTCTTAATAGAGTAGACTTGACAGTCTTTTGTAAATCTCTTAACCGAGTGCACACTCAAGTAGTGTTGCTAAAATCCTATCACTAGGTAGATCTAGCTGATCTAATATGTTGCTCCTAATAGGGTAAGATCCCCATAAGTGATCACCACTTGTAGCCCTAATAGGAAAACCTTTTCTATCTGCAGTAGTGAAGAATTTGTGGGTGTCATCCCCACCATAGTTTTTACCTTCTAACAAGGGTTTCTGTGTTACCAAAATACTTGTGTTATGGGACTGTTATATTGTTGATTTCATGTTGTTTACTTGCACAAGTTGAATGAATAAATGATACATGCATTAGATACAATGTATTTTGCAAGGTTACTATTGTTTACTATTTACATCTAAAAGGTTTATGAGTAAAAGTTTTTGTGGGCACTAGTTCACCGCTCCCCTCTCAGTACCCTATCTTTGCTAATTCCAACAATTGGTATTAGAGCTCAATTCTCTTATTGGATAGTTTAACCACTAAAGGGTAAAGATCTAAGACATGGAGAGGTATAAGCTAGAAAAGACTACTGAGAATCAAAAGATTCAGATGCAGATGTTTATTTAACAGTACAAGCAAGCCAAGGAAGGACTGAAGAAATTACTAGTTGAAAGAAAGAACCTAGCTATTCTGCAAAATGAGGTCGGTTACCATGAAGAAGCAATTGATGATATATTTGATCATATTGGATCTACTTCTGGAAGTATAATCTCTGATTTGTCTGAAAAGAATCAACATCTAATCGAACAAGTGAAAGCACTGCAAATCAGTCAAGAATCTTAGATGGTGAGAATGGTAGAGATAATGAACAATTCTAGACAAGTTGAGCAAGAAAGGAATATAGCTATTGATGATTGAAGACAAATGGCTGAACAACTTCAAACAAAAGAAATTGAAATACAAAGACTCACCGATTGCCACTTTCAAGTATCTAATCACATGATGAATGTGAATCAAGAGGTCAACCAAGTAAATGGAGAATTGTCAAGAAATCTTGAAGAAGTTGCAAGACTCAGAGAGGAAAATCAGAAGCAAAGAAATGAAGTGAAAAATCAATAGCAACACAATGAAATGAAGAAATTGGCTGAGGATAATTCCAAGAAGATTGATGAATTTTTGATTAATCAAAGAAGATTTGGAAGAAAAGCTAGATTAGGCTATACTAGTGAAGGAGAATCATCACATCAAGCTGAACAAGTTAACAAAAATCAAAATCAAAGACCTAAAGTGTTGACATGTTATCACTATGGAAAACTAGGATATACTTCTAATGTTTTCATAAGTAGGGCACAAGGTAAACCTCCTGTCACTCCTAAATTCAATGGATATTGTTACTACTGTGGAAAGTATGGACATCAAGCTTATGAGTGTAGAGATAAACAGAATGATATTGCTAACAATACTACTATGGAGAAAATATGCTATACTTGTAATAAACATGGACACACTACACGAGAGTGTAAGGCTAAGATGAAACAAGTATGGAATCCTAAGAAGAAGACACAATGCAAGGTGTATCAAGCAAGGAGACAAGGTAATTCTTATGTTTGGGATTATAACACATGGGCTAACTATGTTGCATGTGGAAGATATGGGCACATTGTAGAGAATTGTAACAAGAAAAGATGGGCTGGATAATCAAGAAGCTCGACAAGCACTAGAATGGCATGTATGCATTGTCATAAAGTTGGTCATTTAAGCAAGGACTACAAAGACTGAGCACCAGAGGAAAACCATGTATTTGAGAGTGGAAAAACTATTGCAGATATCATGAAGATAAGGAACACTATGTGGAGAAAGGAATCTAATGAGAATGTTGAGTCAAGTAATGCTGTCGGTGAAACCTCGTCCACTGGATTGGGTGACATCGGTTCCTCCACCTAAGGTGATATAGGTATGTATGGGACTAACTCATCAAAATGATCACATTTTACATACAATTCCTTATATATGATGAGCACATACCAAATCTGCATGAAAAGAGATGCATTGTGGTTTATATGTTTTGAGCTAACATAGTCACCTAGTCAGTAAAAGTAAGACCAAGCGTTGGTTACCCGTCGATATTCACTATTCAAGGTTAACTGAGAATACACATTAACTGAGGAAGAAATTGCATGTTAATCAAGCTGTTGATAATCTCTAGTTGTTATCGAGCTGACAAATATCATGAATCGAAAGGTAGGTCAAGCATTTAATGCACAAAAGTTTGAGAGGGAATATTGAAAAATCTATAAATACGTGGAAACAGAGTTCATTTTTCACATTGCGATTTCAAAGAGAGAAGATTTTAGAGAGAAGAGTTCAAGCTAAAATATTTTCAAAAGGATTCAAAGCTACTATAGATCAAACCGACATCACTCTTCATTGATTTTGAGTAAGTTCATTTGCAACCGAACACATTCATAACTTACTTTTTTCCAAAACCCTAAATCTAGTTATGGCATCAACTTCGACTACAAGAAAATCACATAGTGTTGAGGAAGAGATAAATCTAATAGTTGCAGCAAATTTTGAAGAACCTAAATACAAACCTCACCCCAAAATTGCATTTTAAACGGAATCAATAGGTTCTTTATCAAGCATCCCACCTAGGGTTTTGTTAATAGAAGACATATAGTCGTATATTCATTGTAAGATTGGGGAAGTAGGAGATTTTGAAACTATTGTTGCATATCAATAGTTGTGTGGCACTGATGGAAAATTGAAACTAGAATTTAACCAGATTGAGAAATCAGGATTGTTGTGTGCCATACACTTTCTGTAGAAGTTCAAGATAGAGTGGATCAGGGTTGTATTGAGTCGGTATCATGATGGGAAGTTTTGGTTGCATAAAATAGTTGAGGTCACTAAGAAAATGTTAAGTAGGGTTACTAGTTATCCTACCATCGACAAGGCAAAATATTTTCGAAGCTCATCTTGAGAAGATGTTGAGAAGTATACCAGAGAAACATGGGATGGTCGTGCATTGAAGATCTCTAAAATTAAAGACCCAATAGTAAAATTTGCATCACATGTGATTAGGTACAAAATATTTCAGTTGAGTAGATTAAACAGTGTACCTTGTAGTGCTATTGACATGGCATACAAAATAGTAAAGAAATATCATTAGGTAGATCTTGCAGAAGTTATGTTGACACAATTGAAGGAGAATATGAAGATAATAAGGTCACAAAAGAAAAACACATGTAAGTTTGGTTCACTCCTTGTTTGTTTGTTTTTCTATCTACAAAAGCATTTCCCTGGTGTCGGTAAAATGAACTGGTCAACAAACAAACTGATAACTGTACAAATTTATGAAATGTTGAACAATTTGGGAGATAATATGAACATAGTTTTTGAAGAATATTTTAAAGATTTTAAAGCTAAGATGAATCTAAGAAGTAGGATTCCAAATGAATTAGTAGAGAAATTTGAGATGGATATATGTTTTCTGGTTCTTAGACCTAATTCTGAGGTTTTATGGCTAAACCCTAGCTTGACCTAAAATGTATTATGTTCGAGTGTTACTTTTTTGGCTCACTAACTCCCCAAAATAGACATGTGCAATATTGACCCCTTTTTTAAAATGACCACTTTATATGTTATACCGCTAGGTTGTTGAATGGGGTCCCTTTTTAATATTTCTTTGACAACCTTAGTTTCCCATTAATATTTCCAAGTGGCTAACCTTTTGAAATGAGTGGTTGTTGTTAAATCTTAAGGCTCCCAGTTGTCAGAATTTCTAACATGTGAATTAGAAAAAGGAGGACATCTATCCAAGCGGGCCCATCTTCAAAGCTTGCTATCAATTAAAAAAAGGAATGCATCAACGACTGTCGTTATACCGTTGGGTTAAGTTGATTTTTTTTTAAGCATCGTGGTTTAGCAACAAGTGTCCGATCGACATCCATTTTGACAGAGGTAGGCTCTAGCTTGTCAGTCTCCATGGAATTTCTCTTAGATTGACACTTGTCTTCAGTGATGTAGTAGCTATGGGGTCAAACTTTTTCAAAGGATAAAGCTCAGATTGATCTTACGGTTGTTGTTATGCCATTGAAGAAAGTTGTGAAGTGTTTAAGTTTTGCGGTATAGCGATGACTATCTAATTCTCTATGAAGGAAGAGATATGAAGTGGGCCCTAAATTGCCAGGTCACACTGATATGTTCATTTTCTATTGGTAGATATAAGTCATGATGTGGTAGGTGATAGGGTGTTTGGTACTAAGAAAGAAAAGGAGACGGACCCACCCATCTATTTTTGTAAATGTGGCAGTCTCTGACTTGACGAAGAATTAAGTAAAGTATTAAAGTGGGGTCGGCCTTCTTAGATAGTTAAAGCTCGACAAGATCTAGTGGTTGTCAGTATACCGCTGGGATAAGGTGCATGATTTTTAAGGATAGCGACATAGCGATAGCCGTTAGATCTTGTTTAAAGAATGTGGACTGAAAGGTGGGTCCTCAGTTGCTAGGTCACACTAACAGGTTTGTTTTTCATTGGCCAAAAGTAGGAGGTGACCTATCAAGCTGCAGTATGCTTAACACTGAGGAAAAAGTTAGGGTTCCACCTGCTGGTTTGTCTGAAGTGGCATTTGTTGATTCAATGAAAGGTTTGAAAAGAAAGGTGGGGTCATCATTTTGGGAATTGGTAAATGCGCGGTAAGTTGGGAAAATGAAGAAGGTCGTTACACTACTAAGGAAAGGTGTTTGGATCTTATGCCCATGCTTTAGCAATAGGTTGACATTTTTCCCATACGATCAAAATTGAGTTAAGTTGTTTCTTTTTCCCGCATGATTAAATTGAGTTTTTCTCATTGGTTGGGAACTAGTTTGGGGAAAATAACTAGAGGGTTGCGTGGCTATTTTTGTTGACCGTCAGATGCACCAAAAAGAAAAGAAGATCAATGGTCCAAATTTAAATTTCTACTTTGTGACGTTGCTCGCGTTCTATGAATATTGAGGCCACCAGTTTTCAGTAATGGTGAACTTAATGAGCTTCGTGCGGATGAATTGAAAATGGTTGGAAAGACATTATATACCCTAATTTGATCGTTGCACTCTTTACCTCTTTCATAAGCATCTTGGTGACCTGGATTGTTTTCTGGAGTAATATCAAGCAAAATTTTACAAGCGCCTGGTAGGTCAGATTTCTAATTCAAGAATTATTTGAGGCTTTCAGGAAATTATAAAAGAATTATGTTCTTAGTTGGTAAATATTTAGGGTTTTCTCTGGTATTTGAACATTGATTTGAAAGCCCTAGATAAAATACCACCAAAGAGGGGATTGTCTGGGAAGAAAAAGTATAAAGACAGGGGTGTTTTTGAAGACTTGATGCAAATGCTCCCACATTCAGATAATGGGGTAGCTAGACTGAAGGAATTGGTCCCAAGAAACCCTAGGGATTATGTAAATAGTGGGCTCCATGACAGAGGAAACTAGATGAGGGATGCTAGGGTTGGAGAAGATCACAATGGTCTTGTTTTGTTTAGGTTAGCGTATTCACAGAGGAATTCATGTGCCCCCCTTAGTAATATTTGGCAATTTGATATAGGGAAGTTGGTTGTCCTTGGAGTATTTATGGATGCAAAATTGTTGATCCAAATTTCTAAATGTTATGATCCTGTAACTAAATGTGTCAAGGATGTCAATGGAAATGACCTAATCAGCATTACAAAAGATGAGATCAGGGAGGTATTTTCATTAAATGACCCTTTTGTTGGGTTAAAAAAGATAGATTTTAATGAGTTCACTAAGGTATATGAAGCTCAAAGAGATTATTTAAGGACAGGGCCTCTAGGGGATTTTCTAGACCAAATTGGATCAATGTGTGTTGTTAGCTCAAGTAAACTAGAGACTTTTAGGTTGGATTTGTTTAGTAAATGTGCACAAGGTTTTTATAAGTCTCTAACTATAATCCTGGGGCATGATGAAGCTACTCATATGCCTATTCCATATATGTTTATGATGGCGCAATCTCTAAATCCCCAATTGTCACTAATATTTGACTTTTCCTCTCACTTAGCTAACCTAATCCATGAGGGATTGATGGGAATAAAAAATATGAAGGTTAGTAGGCCCTTTGGGTGGTACTCCATGCTCATGCATATGTTCTTGTACAAAGGTGAGCAATTTTTCAGTTCAATAGTGAACATTGTCAAAGAGAGGAATGGGGAAAATCTCCCAGTTCAGCTATGGACCATAGCCTTGTCATGGGATGGAACTGATGCTATTTTTATTACTTTTGATAGAGATTTTGCCTCAAGGCTTAGGACATTGTTGTTTTTTGACAATCCTAGAATTCCAAGGGAATTGTTAAGATTGATTAGACCAAAAGAATATTGTCAGGATATTACCATAGTTCATAATTTTGGTGATATTATATTGTATCTAGTCTCCATAGTCTTTAGGGTATATGGTTGTAGGGTGGTACCATACATTTTGACCTACCGAGTTCCATTGAAGATAAGATATGCTAAAATTTTAAGGCAAATTGGTGACTTGTAAGAAACTATTCTCACTAGTAAAGGAAGAGGGAATTTCTTCTTAGATATTACAATTTCCCATCAATATGTTATCACTAAAGGAGGATGGGTGTATTTTAACCAAGTCTTGCAACCCTACATGATGCCGATAGCTGCGGTTAGGTGTGCAGACAATGAGGGTTTCTTATCAGGAATATTTAGGGACAAGATAAGGTGTGCTCTTAAGGAGCACCAATTATATTTTCCCGAGGACATAATAAGGAATGAGTTTGACCTCCAAACTCAACAAATTAAGAAGGAGAAGTGGGTGATCTACAAGAAAAATTTAGACTTTATCAAGAATTTTGATAGACCTTATGATCCATTGAAGGGTTTTGAGACATGGACCAGAAAGGTAGAGGCTCTTATTGAGCATTTTGAAGGGATCATGCATGTAGTGAATGAGAAAAGGGCTGTTGTGAGAAAGATAGACCCTGAGAGAGCTAGGTAGATTTTAAGCCAGCCAGGATATACAAAGTTGACCCAAAGGGGAATTTACACTATGCAAAAGAGAACTAGTTATACTATTCTTCTACCAACATAGCAGAGACGAGAGGATCTTCCTTCTACTTCAAGAGGAAAGAGGCCTATGGATGATCAAATAATGCAAGGACCCTCTCCTAAGAGGTAGAGATAGGAGGGATTAGGGCCAGAACAAAATGTTTATTCTCCTTCTCAATCGCCCTTACACTTAGATGAATATGGGGTAGCTGAGTAGTTATTACTAATGAGGAATGAGGGGAACATTTTTGTTTCCAATGATGAATTACAGGAGGGAATGCCAGAGGCACCTAAGGAGGTGGCAATGGATTTAACTATTGTGAAGTTTGAGGGTAAGAAAATTGACCCTATTTTGAAATAGGCTAGTGACTCTTTTGTTGCTAATGACAAGTTTGTAAAGACTAGGGCATTTTTTCAATTTTTATGGAGAATGAAGATAAATCAGTTTAAAGAAATTTTTGAAAAGAAGAAAGAAGAGTTCCCTGATAGGGACATAGTAGAGATTGAAACTGAAACCAAGGGTGGGATGATGAAGCAGTTTGAGAAGATTACTCCTGAGGAGGGAAGGGCTATGGTCCATACTATAGGGGTGTTGATTCTACTAGAATGGGATATTGCAGATGCAATAATTTGTGATCAAGTTAGGAAGAGCAAGATAAAGACCCTTGCTACTATAGAACAAGCTCAGCAAGCTGCTAAAGGTATTTCTTTTCTAGATGACCATGCTTCCCTAGTTATGTGGTCCCTTAAGAGGGAAGAAAACAAAGGAAAAAGAGAGGTTCTCTCTTCAGAGTATGCCAAAAATTTGTTGGGACAATGAGTAGGTGAGACTTATGGTGTAGAGGCTTCAAACCTCATTTTAGAAACTGCCAAATTTAATGTTAAGGTGGCAGAAAAGGATGCACAAGAGAAGGAAGAGCTAAGCCTTAAGTTTGAAACTATACTTAAGTCTTATAATGAGCTTAAGATAGAGCTAATCCAAAAGGACAAGTTGATTGCTGAATTTTATGGACCACAAGATCACAGGTCACCTCAATTAATGATAGCTGACAAGCCTGCAGTGGCTTCTTCATCCAACCTTATCATTGAATTTCCACCATCACCTTACCCAGAGACACACCTAGATGCAAGGTTTAGTTGAGAGAAGCAACAGTTGCTTAAAGAAACAAATAATTTCAAAAGAAAAAGAAATAATTGGATAGGCTAAGGGAAGAAAATTTGAAAGATAAGAGCTTGTTAGAGCAGAAATATGAAGAAAAGGTAACAGAGGCTGTGATGCAATTTGCTACAAATTTGAATCCCATAGTTCTATTTGACCATGCTAGGAGGCTAAGGATATTGCTTATATCATTGGATAAGCATAAGAGTGAGTTTGGACCAATCTTCAAGAAATGGATTGAGAGATCTCTAAATGTGAGATTATTCAGATGGTTGTCCAAGTCTCAAAGTGATCCTAACCCTTTGATCAAACCATTGCACCAGAATGTGAAGAGGCTTGTAGAGCATAACATACTTTTGGGTGATTTTAAAAGAAAATCAAATTTGCTGAAGAAAGAATTGACACTGCCTAGTTGTGATTTGAGCCCAGGATAGTTTAAGAAAAATGGTGAACTTAAAGAATTGATCAAATGATGAGCACAAATAGATGATGACTTTTCTGCTAGAATGACTAGCATTTTGACATTAGAAAATACTTTATTTTTCATACATACTATTGAGACATTAATTTCTGCCAAGTCTAAGTTTGATTTCATTCAATGAGAGATCAGTCAATTAGAGGATAGGTGGGAATAGTTATCTAGCAAAAATGTAGAGTTTACAAATTTTGAGTCCCCAAGTGAAGAGTTGTATAACAGGTGGAGGTATCAGTACATACCTCATGCAAAAAAGTAAATAATTTGCCTACCTCTTGAGACAAATGAAGATAGTAACCTTTTGAGTCATGAAAGTTGTTGAGATGTAGAGAGGTATTTATTATAGGAATGAAAACAAAGATATTACAATCAGATTTGTTGGAAGAAGAAAAGGACAGAATTGAAGACATAAAGAAAGGTGACTCATCTACAAATATCTCACCAATTTTGATCGATGTATTTATTGTAAACCCAATAGGGTTGTTGTAAATTTTTTAGGTTAAGAATTTTGTAAACCCTAGAATGATTGGTAGCTTATTGCATTTCCTTGTATATAAAGGATTTTTCATGATCATTCTAGGCATTGAGAGTTTAGGTGTTAAGAAGATAGAAATTTTGAAACCCTAGTCCTCAGTCAAAAATTGTAACATTTTGTATTATCTTATCAAGCAATAGAGAAGAAGTACATGTTGCTGTTGCGATCTTGCAAGCTTGCTATTCAGAATATGATGTATACAAATGATCAAGGTTATACTTAATAAAAATCTCAAATCTTTGTCTCTCCTTTGTATTTATTTTGTGAATCTTTAAATCTTTCAGAGATTTATATGTATGTATTTGGCTTTGAGTTCTAATCTATGGTTGGATTAAATATTGCTCAGGGTGGGATGCATGTTCACTGAATTCATTTGAGGATTTTCTATAAGTAGGAAAGAGTTGGGGTGTTTGTATTTATGTTCAAAGGCCAAATATTCTTAAAACATCTTTGTGTTCATTCTATCTTCTGATATTTTTCCCAATGGATAAGGCACTGGCCTGTATTTTCCTATCTTTGTCTTGTGGGGAATGATCAAAATCTTTGTAATCCTAAACATATAATCAATACCAATCTTTTAAAGTTTCATTTAATTTATATAAGTTATTCTACCCATTTATGGAGAGTCAGTGAATAATAGGTTGTTATTTAGTACTTTTTCATTGTTATCTATTGTAAGATCTAGTATTGAGTAAGGAATAGAGTTAAATCTATTGGATCAGGTATACCCACCTTGGTTTTGTAGAACCAAAAGCAAAGAGGGAAATCTTGTCCCTATAGTTGGTCCAGTTGCTTATAGATTTCCCACATTTGGAATTAACCCCTCCTTAACATTGGTCATAAGCATATTGGTATCTCATGGAGTGTAAAATCTTTTGAAGAACCAACAAGATGGAGAATCTGCTAGGGAAGTTGTAAGATTTTTGTAAAATAACGTAGGTACAAGTTGAGCTAGACTCTTGGCCTGCTTATTTTTAAAGCCAATTAGTTACCTTTGAACACAGAGTTGATTCCTTTTCAAAGTTTTACCTACCTTTCCTATTTGTTTAAAATCATAGAAAACCACATTTGGCTTGGGTGGTGACTCTAAATATCTCTGTAACTAGTGCTAAATAAGGTGTTACTATATCACAATGAGTTTCAAAAATACAAGGTCTTGGAGGAAGGAACACCCAGAAGAAAGTTTGCAGGGTGAACTTCTAGCTACATCTAGATGAGGTCAAATTAGAAGATAAAAGAGTATTAATGACATGTCTTTTACTTGGAAGAAAAAGGGAAACTCAAGACAAGAAGGCCTTGCTCCTCCTAGTCAGGAGGGAAATGCCTTAGAATATGAGGAGGCAGTTGATCTAGGTCTAAATCAGTATGAGGATTATTATTCCCCTACAGAAAGAGAGGGTGAAAAGTTGCCCCACAACAAGAGAATAATCCCTAACAAACGGTATAGAGGGGAGAGGAGATCTAGAAGTAAAAGTAGAAGTGGATAGGATTTTGTCCCCCCTTTCAACCTTGGTTCATCATTACCCCAAGGCCTCCATGAATCTTAGGATCAATAGGAAGAACCTCAAACACATCAGGTTGAATCTGAAACAACTTTACCTGATTCTAAGGAAATTTTTGAGGAAGTATATGAATTAGAAAGAAGAATTCATGAACAAGAAGCTATTAGGAAAAAGAGAGAAAAGGAAAGAGAAGAAAAAATTAGGCATGCCATGATAAGGGCTGACCAGTTAAAAAAACAACTACTAAATTTAGAAGCCATAAATTATGTTCCCATTCCTGAAAAGACAAGTAAATAGCCCATTGTCCAAGAAGTGTTTGAGACAAGGAATACAAGGGATAAAGGAAAGTAGAAAGTAGTTGGAATTTCAATTAATGAGCCTGTAGGCCCTAAATTTCCCATAGATCTAGCTTTAAGGTTGGGAGAAGACCTTGAGAAAGCCAAGAGAGAGTAGGAAATGCTAGCCAAAGAATTGGAAAAAGTAGAATTGGAAGCTTCAACACTAGAAATGAAAAATAAGATAGACTTTCTTAGACGGTCTACAGGACCCACTAATTTTGCTAATTCTACTATGACACAAGGAGGAAATGTTGCAAATATGGCTAATTAGATAGCTAGTGTTCCCCCACCAGGAGGGCTCAAGATTTCTACCATGAAAAACACTAATGCATCTACATCCCAGGGTGCTGGTATTTTCAATAGATGGTTTGTTCATGAAAGATGTAAAGAGTTGGTTTTTATAGGCATCCCTGGATATCCTAACCCCATTCCTGAAGAAATTAGGAATAAACTTCCTAAATTCATTGGAAGCAATGTTGTCACTTGTGACGAGCACCTAAATTTTTTTATTGATGTGATTGATGATTATAACACTGTGCCTGATGATGTTATCATGAAATTATTTCTACAATCCCTGATAGAAGATTCAAGGGATTGGTTTAGGGCTTTTCCACATGGTAGCATAGGCTCATGGGATTATCTTAGACATTGTTTCAAGGAACAATATGGGGATAAAACACATAAGGGTTTTATGTTAAATGAATTTAATAACATCAAGAAAAATTTCAACGAGGATGTTGTTGAGTTTAATGTCAGATTCCAAAAGGCCATGCATAAACTCTTGCAAGTCATCAGATTGGATGATAGAGTATGTCTTGTCACATACTTAAATGCCTTTGATTCTAAGATGGGCTACCTTTTGAGAGATACAAACCCAAGGAGTCTTGTTGAAGCTTATAAACTAGCTGTAAACACAGAAAGTAACCTTAAAATTTTAGGAAAGTTAGGAAGAAGGGAAGATAACAAATCACAATTGCTGAATAGAAAGGATCCAAGAAAGCCTATGAGTGTAAAACCAAAGGATGATGATATCTTAAAGAAAATCTTGAAGGATATAAAGGACTTAAAGCCTAGTGAGAAAAATAATAATAAAGTTGCAGGAGGTGATAAGCCTGTCTTTAATACTTTCAACAAATTACCAAGAATGCAGAAGTATCCATATAATACTCAATGGAAAGATGGGAAGCCTATTCTTCTTGAGAGAAAAGACAAACCAAATGATAGGACCCCTAATCCATTGCAAAGGAACTCAATGAATGTGGTGGAAGATGTCCCATGGTGTATTATTTGTCAATCATCACATGATCCTAATTATTGTGTCATATCCCAAAGTGTCTCTTCACAAGAGGAGCAAGAGTGTAATGAGGAATAGCCTTATGATGACCAGGGATGTGGAATGGTTTCCTCCCATATTTGGGATGAAGTTGACTCTGCTGAAGAGGATGAAAATTAGGATATCTTGAATTCTCAAACTAAAACTGAATCATATCATCAACAAGTCTTTTCAGATGAGGATAATGAGCTTGATAATGTTCAGTGTAATGTTTTGAAGGGTAAGGAGACAATTGTTTTGAGAAGGCCATCTGATGAGGAAATTGCCTTGATAACAACATATATGGTTACTCAAGCTAAAATAAGTTATAACCTAAGAAATAGAGTAGTTGGTAATCCAAATCAGAAGCCTGCTAGTATTTTCATCAAGAAGACAGAGAAAGATGTAAAGACATCACAGAATAAGTTAAAGGATGCTGATGTTATTGATAAGGTCAAAACAAAGAAAAATGCTAAGCTTAACATTGTCTATAAGGTAAAATCCAAACCCATAGTTGAATTTGTTCCAGCTTTGCCTAAGGAGGATAGAGTACAGATTAAAGAGTCTACAAATATATCAATTCAGAGTGTTGATAAAGAAACTAAAAGTATTAAGCTAGATGTCTCTGATTCAAAATATGTTCCAATTGATATGAGCAAATTGTTGTCATAGATTACTGTCAAGGTCTCATTGTTGGAAATGATGAGAATAGAAGAGAATAAGGAAAAGGCCCTAAATTGGGTGAATGGTGTGGTGTCCATAGACTCCCAAAAAATAGAAAGGGTTGAGAAATAAGTAGCAACTGTGACTGATGAAAATGAAAATTATAATGAGGAGATTGTTTCTGAAATTCCCCAAATCTATTTGGATACAAATGTTGTTAGTACTATAGCAGGAACAGTTGATCTGTTCTTTTTGACTTTGCAAATAAATGGAAAGTTGCTAAAAAATTGTATGATTGATTCAGGAGTATCAAACACTGTCATGCCTACTAAGGTTATGAAATCATTAGGGTTAAAAGTGGATACACCTCATGGAAGGTGTCAAGCAATGGATTCAAGGGAAGTACCAATTGTGGGTACTATTAAGGCTCTACTTTATAGATTAGCTACATAACCTAGCAAACAATTGACCATGACCATTTTGGTAGTGGATATTCCTCCCCAATATGGGATGTTACTATCAAGAAAGTGGAGTGCTTCTATGGGAGGAAACATACAGTGTGATTTATCATTTTCTACTTTTAACTTTGTGGGACATAATATTAAGATTTCTAGGGAACTTAGAACTCCACATATGATTGAAGAAGAAGAAGACACCATGAATTGTTTTCTTGACACTGACATTAATGCTTTCAAAGTCCAAGGTAAAGAGGTGGAGGAGGATGTTGAAAATATACATAAGTCAAAAAGCCAGGATGCATGGATTGATCTTGACAGTTTGTGGACCATGTATTTTGATGGTCCAACAACAAGGAAGGGTCTGGAGCTGGAATATTGCTCATATGTCCAAATGGTAAAAATTTCAAATTCTCCTTTACTTTGTTATTTTCATGCACAAATAATGTTGTAGAATATGAAGCTCTATTGATAGGTCAGAGGTTGGCATCAAGGCATGGTATAAAGTGTTTAAAAGTAGTGGGTGATTTTGAGTTAGTTGTCTCCCAAGTTAGATCAAAGTATGCTTCAAAAAATTAGAAATTAAAGCAATATAGAGATGTAGTATGGGATGAAATTGAAAGCTTTAGTGCTTTTAACATTTTTTGGATGAAAAGAAGTCAAAATAGAATGGTAGACTTGTTAGCTAATGTGGCTCTTAGACCAGAAGATGTTACATTTGTAGATATATCAAATATAGAGGTACAAGCTAGGCCTTCCATCCTTGATAATGTAGAAAATTGGTAGGTTTTCTCTAATGACCAGGATATATTAAGATTTCTACAATGTGAATCTCATTTTGGTGACAGAGAAATGGATTTTAGTACTTATGTTGATATAGTAAATGGTAAAGATGTAATTTTTGGGAAAGAAGTTTTGTAGTTGAAATCAAATAGAGTTCCCAAAGGATTGTTTTCTCTTGAAAGGGTGTTTGACAATAAAGATAAAGCTTTTTCTGCCAGTACTGACAAAATAAATGATCTTGAAGAAATAAACTTGGGCACAAAAATAGTACCCAAGAAGGTTTACATAGGTAAGTGTTTGTCCCCTAGAACTAAAAAAAATTTGATTGATCTTCTTAGAAATTTTAGACATGTTTTTGCTTGGTCCTATGAAGATCTTAAAGCTTATAGAGAGGACCTCTTTCAACATGAGATTCCACTAAAAGAAGGTACAAAACCTTTTAGACAAAAGTTAAAAACTGTTAACCCTACCCTGGCACCTGAAATGTAAGGAGAACTTAAGAAGATGATGGATGCTGGAATAATCAAGCCTATTAGACATTCCACCTGGGTTTCAAATTTGGTGCCTATCAGAAAGAAGAATGGTGACATCAGGCTTTGTGTTGATTTTAGAAACCTCAATATAAATTCTCTGAAAGATAATTATGGAGTACCCAATATGGAAAATATGTTGCAGAAGGTCACAAGGTTAGAATTGATGTCCATGATGGATGACTTTTCTAGTTATAATCAGGTTATGGTCAAAGACACAAAGCAATTCAGGACTACATTTACAACCCCATGGGGGACATATGCTTATGTGAGAATGCCTTTTGGGTTGACTAATGCTGGTGCCAATTTCCAAAGGGCCATGGACGTAGCCTTTGTAGATTTTATTGACAGGTTCATGGTGGTGTATCAGGATGATCTCACAACATTCTCAACTAAGGAGGAACAACATTGCCAGCATCTAGAAAAGATCTTCATTAGAGCATTATAGTATGGGGTTTCTTTGAATCCAAAGAAATGTGCCTTTGGTGTGGTAGAGGGAAAAATTCTAGGGCATATTGTCTCAAAGGATGGAGTAAGAATAGACCCTGAAAGGGTGGAAGCTATTGATAGATTGTCTCTACCAAAGAATATCAAAGGAATTCAGTCCTTTTTAGGATAGGTGAATTTCTTGAGAAGATTTATTACAAATTTTGTAGAAATTAGCATTCCTATATCAAGAATGTTGAAGAAAGGAGAAAAAGTTGAATGGAATGCTGAAGCATTACAAGATTTTAATGACATTAAAAGGGCTATCAAGCATGCCCCAGTTTTGAAAACACCAAATTACAACAAACCTATGTAGATCTTTTCCTTTGCATCTACCCATACTGTTGCAGTAGTATAGAAAAATGTTGATGGTTTTGAAAACCTATTTCTTTTTTTAGTAAGACCTTACAAGCAGTAGAACTGAACTATGACATTATTAAGAAGAAAGCTTATGCCTTAGTAAAGGCTATCAAAACATTTAGGTGTTATCTAGTTGGAGCCACAATGGTTGCCTATGTTCCAAGTGCTGTAGTCATGGATATCTTGGTCTAGCAAGAAGTTTCAGGAAGAAGATGTAGATGGATCAATAGGATTCAAGAGTTTAATATTGACATTCACATTACAAAGTTGGTAAGAGGGTTGGGCCTAGTGAAGTTGATGGCTCAAAGAAATCTAACTACAAACCAAATAAACATGTTGGAGGAAGATCAAAGACCTTTTATTTGTAACTTGGATTGTTGTGAGTGCTATAAGGATATTGTTAAATATTTGCAAAAGATGGTTTTACCCCCTGAATTGGATGATAACAAGAAAAGAACTATTAAGCTTCATTCCATAAGGTATGCAATTATAAGTGGTGAGTTATGGTGGAGCAACAATGAGGGTGTCTTGCTTAGATGTGTAGACCAGGATAAGGCCAAACTCCTAATGAATGAAATGGACAATGGGATTTGCAGAGGACACTATATGGAAAAGACTACAGCTCACAAGATCATTAGATGAAGTTTTTGGTGGCCAACACTTTTCAAAGATGCCCATCAGTTTGTAAAGAAATATGACCCATGTCAAAGATTTGTAGGAAAAATGAAATTCAATGGAAACTTGCCTCTCAAACCTGTTACCATTCAGGCTCCCTTCCAAAAGTGGGGTATGGATTTCATTGGAAAAATCCCTAACAAGTTTAGTGGAGGACATTCTTATATCTTGGTAGCAACTGACTATTTCACTAAGTGGGTTGAAGCAATCCCTTCAAGGTGAGCAACTAGTAAGGTGGTAATAGATTTTATCATGAAGAATATCCTTACAAGATTTGGTTGCCCAGAAACCATGGTGGTTGATAATGTAATGTGCTTTAGGTTAGAGGAGTTTGTTGAATTTTGACAAAACAATGGTATTAAAATCTCATACTCATCTCTTTACTATCCACAAGGCAATGGCCAGGCTGAATCCAGTAACAAGAGTCTGATCAAAGTTTTGAAAAGAGTATTAGATAAGAATAAAAGGGCCTGGGATTCCAAGTTGTTACAAGCTTTATGGGCTGACTGGGTTACAGTAAAGAAAGCAATAGGGTGTGCCCCTTTTGACTTAGTCTATGGGATTAATGCAAGATTTCCCTAGAATAATTTGTTACAGATGTATCGGTTCATACAAGCATATGATGACGATCTGGAAGATGAAATGACTCTTAGAATAAATGATTTGAATCAATTGAATGAGGTGATAAATGATGCACATACTAGAAATGAGAAGATACAGGCCCAGTGCAAAGTCTTGTATGACAAAAGGACTACTCAGAGAAGTTTTGTAAGTGGTGACTTGGTCCTGATGTGGAATGCAAGATTGGAAGATAAAGGAAAGCATGGGAAATTTGATCCTATCTAGTTAGGTCCATATATCATTGAAGAGAAATGGGGAACAAGTTCATATCTATTGAAGAATCTGATAGGAGAACTCATGGAATTGCCAGTTCATGGGCAATTCTTAACATTTTACTTTTCTTAAGTGACTTTCTAAGTCTCTACAGAGGTTTAGGTTTAGGGTTTTGTGTGCAATTCTATGTTGCCAGTCAAATTTTTGTTTTGGTCTACTCTTCCAAGAGATTCTAGTTTTCTCATTGTATCTGCAGGAGATACACGTCCCTAAGTAAGAGCCACTATTAGCACTATTTTAGATTTTTAACCTCATACTTTAGAAGGTTTCAAAATTTGGTTCTTAGACCTAATTGTGAGGTTTTATGGCTAAACCCTAGCTTAACTTGAAATCTGTTATGTTTGAGTATTACTTTTTTGGCTCACTAACTCCCCAAAATAGACATGGGAAATATTGACCCCTTTTTAAAAATGACCACTTTAAATGTTATACTTCTAGGTTGTCGAATGGGGTCCCTTTTTAATATTTCTTTCACAGCCTAAGTTTCCTATTAATATTTCCAAGTGACTAACCTTTTGAAATGAGTGGTTGTTGTTAAATCTTAAGGTTCCTAGTTGTCAGAATTTCTGACATGCGAATTAGACATAGGAGGACATCTATCCAAGCAGGCCCATCTTCAAAGCCTGCTATTGATTAAACAAAGGAACGCATCAATGACTATCATTATACCATTGGGTTAAGTTGATTTATTTTTAAGCATCATAGTTTAGTGACAAGCATCTGATTGACATCTGTTCTGATAGAGGTAGGCTTTGGCTTGTTAGTCTTTGTGGCATTTCTCTCAGGTTGACACTTGTCTTAAGTGACATAGTAGCTATGGGGTTGGAATTTTTCAAAGGATAAAGCTTAGATTGATCTTACGGTTGTCATTATGCCATTGAAGAAAGTTGTGAAGTGTTTAAGTTTTGTGGTATTTGCACATTGTTTTGAAAGCCCTAGTTAAAATGTTGCCAAAGAGGGGATTGTCTGGGAAGAAAAAGTATCAAGATTGGGGTGTTTTTGAAGAATTGATGCAATTGCTCCCACATTCAGATAATGGGGTAGCTATACTGAAGGAATTGGTCCCAAGAAACCCTAGGGATTATGTAAATAGTAGGCTCCATGATAGAGGAAACTAGATGAGGGATGCTAGGGTGGGAGAAGATCACAATGGTCTTGGTTTGTTCAGGTCAGTGTATTCATAGAGGAATTCATGTTCCCCCCTTAGTAATATTTGGCAATTTGATATAGGGAAGTTGGTTGTCCTTGGAGTATTTATGGATGTAGAATTGTTCATCCAAATTGCTAAATTTTATAATACTGTAACTAAATGTGTCAAGGATGTGAATGGAAATGACCTAATAAACATTACAAAAGATGAGATCAGGGAGGTATTTTCATTAAATGAGCCTTCTTTTGGGTTAGAAAAGATAGATTTTAATGAGTTCACTGAGGTATATGAAGCTCAGAAAGATTATTTAAGGACAAGGCCTCTAAGGGATTTTCTGGACCAAATTGGATCAATGTGTGTTGTTAGCTCAAGTACACCAAAGCCTTTTAGGTTGGATCTATTTAGTAAACATGCATAGGGTTTTTATAAGTCTCTAACTATAATCTTGGGGCATAACGAAGAAACTCATATGCCTGTTCCATATATGTTTATGATGGTGCAATCTCTACATCCCCAATTGGCACTAAGCTTTGACTTTGCCTCTCACTTAGCTAACCTAATCCATGAGGCATTGATGGGAATAAAAAATATGAAGGTTAGTAGGCCCTTTAGGTGGTACTCTATGCTCATGCATATGTTCTTGTACAAAGGTGAGCAGTTTTTCAGTTCAACAGCGAACATTGTCAAAGACAGGAATGTGGAAACTCTCCTAGTTCAGCTATGGACCACAGCCTTGTCATGGGATAGAACTTATGCTATTTTTATTGCTTTTGATAGAGATTTTGCCTCAAGGTTTTTTTTGACAATCCTAGAATTCCAAGGGAATTGTTAAGATTGATTAGACCAAAAGAATATTGTCAAGATATTACCATAGTTCATAATTTTGGTGATATTATACTATATCTTGTCTCCAAAGTCTTTAGGGTATGTGGTTGTAGGGTGGCACCATACATTTTTCCCTACCAAGTTCCATTGAAGATAGGATATGCTAAAATTTTAAGGAAAATTGGTGACTTGCAAGAAATTATTCTCATTGGTAAAGGAAGAGGGACTTTCTTACCAGATATTACAATTTCCCATCAATATGTTATCACTAAAGGAGGATGGGTGTATTTAAACCAAGTCTTGAAACCCTATAGGATGCCTATGACTGTGGTTAAGTGTGCAAACATTGAGGGTTTCTTATTAGGAATATTTAGGGACAAGATAAGATGTGCTCTTATGGAGCACCAATTCTATTTTCCTGAGGACATAATAAGGAATGAGTTTGACCTCCAAACTCAAGAAATTAAGAAGGATAAGTGGGTGATCTACAAGAAAACTGTAGACTTTATCAGGAATTTTTATAGAAATTATGATCCATTGAAGGGTTTTGAGCCATGGGCTAGAAAGGTAGAGGCTCTTATGGAGCATTTTGAAGGGATCATGCATGTAGTGAATGAGAAAAGGGCTGCTAGGAGCAAGACAAACCCTAAGAGAGCTAGGAAAATTTTAAGCCAGCCGGGATATACAAGGTTGACTCCAAGGGGAATTTACACTATGCAAAAGAGAACTGATTATATTGTTCTTCTACCAACATAGCAGAGAGGAGATGATCTTCCTTCTACTTCAAGAGGAAAGAGGCCTATGGATGATCAAATAATGCAAGGACCCTCTCCTAAGAGGTAGACACAGGAGGGATCAGGGCCAGAACAAAATGTTTATTCTCCTTCTCAATCCCCCTTACACTTAGATGAACATGGGGTAGCTGAACAATTAGTACAAATGAGGAATGAGGGGAACATTTTTGTTTCCAATGATGAATCATAGGAGGGAATGCCAGAGGCACCTATGGAGGTGGAAATGGATTTAACTATTGCAAAGTTTGAGGGTAAGCAAATTGACCCTATTTTGAAACAAGCTAGTGACTCTTTTGTTGCCAATGACAAGTTTGTAAAGACTAGGGCATTTTTTCAATTTTTATGGAGAATGAAGATAAATTAGTTTAAAGAAATTTGTGAAAAGAAGAAAGAAGAATTCCCTAATAGGGACATAGAAAACATTGAAACTGAAACCAAGGGTGAGATGATGAAGCAGTTTGAGAAGATTACTCCTGAGGAGGGAAGGGCTATGGTCCATACTACAGGGGTGTTGATTCTATCAGAATGGGATATTGCAGATGCAATAATTTTTTATCAAGTTAGGAAGAGCAAGATAAAGACCCTTGCTACTGTAGAACAAGCTCAACAAGCTGCTAAAGGTATTGCTTTTTTATATGACCATGCTACCCTTGTTATGTGGTCTCTTAAGAGGGAAGAAAACAAAGGAAAAAGAGAGGCTCTCTCTTCAGAGTATGCTAAAAATTTGTTGGTACAATGAGTAGGTGAGACTTATGGTGTAGAGGCTTCAAACCTCATTTTAGAAATTGCCAAATTTAATGTTAAGGTGGTAGAAAAGGATGCACAAGAGAATGAAGAGCTAAGGCTTAAGTTTGAAACTATACTTAAGTCTTATAATGAGCTTAAGATAGAGCTGATCCAAAGGACAAGTTGATTGCTGAATTGTCAGGACCACAAGATCACATGTCACCCAAATTAATGATAGCTAACAAGCCTATAGTGGCTTCTTTATCCATCCCTATCATTAAATTTCCACCATCACTTTACCCAGACACACACCTAGATGCAAGGCTCAGTTGGGAGAAGCAACAATTGCTTGAAGAAACAAATCATTTCAAAAGAAAAAGGAAAGAATTGGATAGGCTAAGGGAAGAACATTTGAAAGATAAGAGTTTGTTAGAGCAGAAACATGAAGAAAAGGCAACAGGGCTGTGATGCAATTTGCTACAAATTTGAATCCCATAGTTCTATTTGACCATGCTAGGAGGCTAAGGATATTGCTTATATCATTGGATAAGCATAAGAGTGAGTTTGGACCAATCTTTAGGAAATGGATTGAGAGATCTTTGAATGTGAGATTATTTAGATGGTTGTCCAAGTCTCAAAATGATATTGACCCTTTGATCAAACCATTGCACTAGAATGTGAAGAGGCTTGTAGAGCATGACATACTTTTGGGTGATTTTGAAAGAAAATAAAATTTGTTGAAGAAAGAATTGACACTCCCTAGTTGTGATTTGATCCCAGGAGTTTTTAAGAACATTGGTGAAGTTAAAGAATTGATCAACTGGCGAGCACAAATAGATGATGACTTTTCTTCTAGAATGACTAGAATTTTGACTTTAGAAAATACTTTATTTTTCATACATACTATTGAGACATTAATTTCTGCCAAGTCTAAGTTTGATTTCATTCAGTGAGAGATTAGTCAATTGGAGGACAGGTGGGAACAATTATCTGGCGAAAATGCAGAGTTTGCAAATTTTGAGTTCCCAAGTGAAGAGGTGTATAACAGGTGGAGGTATCAGTACATACCTCATGCAGAAAAAGTAAATACTCCACCTACCTCTTGAGACAAATGAAGATAGTAACCTTTTGAGTCATGAAAGTTGTTGAGATGTAGGGAGGTATTTATTGTAGGAATGATAATGAAGATATTGCAATCAGATTTGTTGGAAGAAGCCGAGGATAGAATTGAAGACATAAAGCAAGGCAACTCATCTACAAATATCTCACCAATTTTGATCGATGTATTTATTGTAAACCCAATAGGTTGTAAAGTTTTTAGGTTAAGAATTTTTTAAACCCTAGAATCATCGATAGCTTGTTGCATTTCCTTGTATATAAAGGATTTTTCATGATCATTCTAGGCATTGAGAGTTTAGGTGTTAAGAAGATAGAAATTTTGAAACCCTAGCCCTCAGTCGAGGATTGTAACATTTTGTATTATTTTATCAAGTAATAGAGAAGAAGTACAGGTTGTTGCTGCTATCTTGTAAGCTTGCTATTCAGAATATGATGTATACAAATGATCAAGGTTATACTTAATACAAATCTCAAATCTTTGTCTCTCCTTTGTATTTATTCTGTGAATCTTTAAATCTTTCAAAGATTTATATGTATGTATTTGGCTTTGAGTTCTGATCTAGGGTTGGATTAAATATTGCTCAGGGTGGGATGCATGTTCACTAAATTCATTTGAGGATTTTCTATAAGTAGGAAAGAGTTGGGGTATTTGTATTTATGTTCAAAGGCCAAATATTCTTAAAACATCTTTGTGTTCATTCTATCTTCTGATATTTTTCCCAATGGATAAAGCACTAGCCTGTATTTTCCTATCTTTGTCTTGTGGGGAATGATCAAAATCTTTGTAATCCTAAACATATAATCAATACCAGTCTTTTAAAGTTTCATTTAATTTATATAAGTTGTTTGTACCCAGTGATGGAGAGTCAATTAATAATAGGTTGTTATTTAGTACCTTCTCACTATTATCTATTGTAATATCCAGTATTGAGTAAGGAATAGAGTTAAATCTATTGGATCAGGTGTACCCACCTTGGTTTTGTAGAGCCAGAAGTGAAGAGGGTAGTCTTGTCCCTATAGTTGGTCTAGTTTCTTATAGATTTCCCACATTTGGAATTAACCCCTCCTTAACATTAGTCATAAGAATATTGGTATCTCATGGAGTGTAAAATCTTTGAAGAACTAACAACACCAATCACACAATGATAAAAGTAGTTGAACCTAGTATAAAATGGCTAGCATCAATGGGATATGAAATGAATTATGATTTTAGTTTGAAGTCAATCATGACACTGCTAGCATTACCAAAAGACCCCAAGGCTAGTAGGTTTGGAACCTATGAAGAAGCTAAGTCTAGAATCAAGATAGGTTTGGTCATTAGTAAAATGACAAGGAAGTCTAAGAAGATGAAAAAGTTTTTATCAGAGAGATTTGGGAAGGATGCAGACTCATCTAAGAAGTCACTAGTTGAACAGGAAACCAAAGGTCAATTAATGTTGGCTGACAAGGCTTATGATAGTGAGGAGACCAAATCTAAAGAAGAAAAAGAAGCTACACTGGTTCCTCCCATTAAAAATCAAAAGAAGAGGTAGTTACCAGTAAAAATAGGTATATGTACAAGATCATCCACTGTAGCCTCACCTCCATTGAAGAAAGGAGTAGGAAAAATAACTAACCCTAGGGCAGCTACATCAGAAAAGACCTATGCTAAAAGAAATGCTAAGGTTATAGCTGAGGCACTAAAGAAAAGGCAAAGATTGATAAGAGGCAAGGAAGACCTTGAGGATGAAGAAAATGAAGATGATATCAATCAATTCAAAGTGGTCAGCAACAAGGTAAGGTCAATTGATGAGATCATTGAAGATATAATTGAAAATGGAGACCTTGTTGATCTGAAACTTAGTAGATTTGACAAGATGTCAAATGAAGATCAAACAAAGATCAAACTGGGAAGAAAATAAGAGAAATATCTCTAGTTCAGGCAGCCCCACATCTAAGCCTAGCAGAACTTGATGAACACATGGAAAAGTATCAAGCAAGATTCATTGTGAAAAATTGAGCTATGTTAATACTTGATGAAAATACAGTAGATGTAGATGAAATTGGAAATTTCTTATGGAATTCAATTCTTAAAGCTAGAGAACAAGCTGAGAAGAATGCATTCATCAATTTTTCTAAGAAGAGACAATAGTTCAAAGGAAAAGGTATCTATATTGATGATACTGTAGCTATGAAGAAAAAGGACACCAGTATATCAATTGTCGAGGTAATTAATATTATTGAGAAAAAAGAAGATATAAATGTTTCACAGGATGCACCAAATCCCATAGAGATCCAACTAAAGAAGAAAACCGATGATGATGTACTCATTGAGGACATCACAAATGGTGATCCTGATGATAGGGATGATCATGAGGATGTAAATATTTCACCTACAAATATTCAAGATGAAGAACAAGTCACTAAATGTGCATTTACATCACTACCAGGTGAGCTTCCTATTCTTGCTAAAGCTGTAGAAATTCTTTCACAGAAGAAACCCAATGGCTCATACCCAAAGCAACCTAAAGACACAATAGGGGATCGAGGCACCGAGACACCTATAGAGACAAATAATCCTTAAGGAATAGAGGTAATTGATACAGAAACAAAGGCACAAGATGAGCCTAAGACAACCAAGGTGACCCCACCTGACACCACATCCAAGGCTCCCACTCATTCAATTGATACACCGATTACTAAGGAGCACAAGAAAGAAGATAGTTTGTCAACCGGGAAAGATACTTCGAAGGCAGAAGATAAAGCTCTTGTCACTATTGTCAAGAAGTCACTACTACTACTACTTGAGAAGAAGAAGGATAAAGGTAAAGGTCTGGTCACTCTAGACGAAGTCATTGGGATACCTGAGGGTGGCCCTAGGACCCTTAGCCTTGAAGAATTAAGAAAATATGGGGAGTTATGCACTAGGAAAGAAATAGATGAAAAGTTCAAACAAGAGAGTAAGAGCAAGGAGATATTGGAAAATGTAAGAGATATCTTACAATAGGTGGTACCCAAGGTACATATAGATGAAGACACACTGATCATGGACCAACTTGCCACTCTTACTAAAGGAATCAATGCCCTAGATGTGGATACTAACAAGAAAATAGAAGAATGGGTAGAGTCATAGATTCAAGACAAACTTGTAGAAAGAATCAGGCAAGAAGTGGCAATAAACAAGGTCAACTTAGCTGAGGTAATAACTAAGATCAAATCCATCACTCAGTTAATCTATCAATTCTTACTGAAGCTATCCACTATGGAAACCTTCACTACTGAGATTAGTGAAAAGATAAAAGGACTGGAAAATGAAATCAAAACTAGTACAAATGTAGCAACAACTGAGCCACAAGCTTTTTCAAAGCACATCCATAGAATTTAGGAACTCAGGCAGTTGATAGAAGATCTCAAGAAACAAGAAAAGTAGATCACTGATCAGGTCACTGAGTTACAGATAGAACTCCTTCCATACTTGAAATTTTTTGAGAAGCACATTGTCAAGGTAGAGCAACTTGTTGCAACACCAAAAATTTTAGTGTTGGATAACATCTTTGACATGCATGCACAATTAGGTATTGAGCACATTTCTCTCACCAACTTGAAAGAGGAATGGGAAAACCTCTTGGAGTCATTGAAGAAAACCCATCAGCACATTTTTGACAAGCTATAAGTATAAAATTTTTGTATTAGGCATTCATATCAAAAAGGGGGAAATCAATGTATATGTCAAATGTGTACATAGATGCTAAGTATACTACACATTATCTAGAGCATGCACTGAGGGGGAGTTATATAGATTATATAGAAATTTTTTGATAAGTATGTATTTATATGATAGAGATATAAATTTTGAGACACTTGGTCTATATACATTCAAGTTTTGATACTAATGCCAAAGGGGGAGATTGTTATCTCTATTGAGCATTAAAGGTTGTCATTAGTATCAAAGGTTACTAAAGATTTCATTCAGTTACCTATATTAAGTTAGTCGATAACTATAAGAAAAATAGACTAGTCGGTTAAGTATATATACTGAGCATCAGATAATTTACCGAGCATCATTAGACACCGATACCGAGTGATAGTAAACACCAAGCATTAGAATGAACCTAAAGTAGTTTATAGAGTGTTTACCAAGGATCACTAGAAAATGGCATAGTAATCTGGAATGGCACATTCTTCTATGCAAATAGTTACAATAGATCAGAAAAAGTTTTACCAAGATCAAGAACAACTTATTGTTGAGATATGATGATGATCCTATGTAATAGTTTGATCTAGGTTATTTTTGTACAACGTAGATCTTATGGTTTTGTCTAAGATTTGTAACCTAATTTTGTTAAGAGGCATAAAGTAGTATGCTATATAATTGTATGCTTGCATAATTTTTGGTGTGAACTGCTGTATGAATGGAGAAGCACTTGAAGCACTTGCCTAACTTCAAGATTATCAGTTGACATAGCAGAATAGTATATAGAGGAAATCAGATTAAGCAGAATCAGAGTAGGTTAACCGAGCAGTTCAAAGCAGAGATTCATCACAGTAAAGGTCATATTTTATCAGTACTTTATTGATCTGTATTAGACAATCAAGTTGTCATTAGCAGATAGTTACCTATTTCTTTCTAACAATTGTAATAGAGTTTTTTGTTAAATCTCTTAATAGAGTAGACTTGATAGTCTTTTGTAAATCTCTTAATTGAGTGTACACTAAAGTAGTTTTTCTAAAATCCTATCACTAGGTAGATCTAGCTAATCTAATATGTTACTCCTAACAGGGTAAGATCACCAGAAGTGATCACCACTTGTAGCCCTAACAAGAAATTTTTTTTTATCTGTAGTAGTGAAGAATTTGTGGGTGTCATCCCCACCATAGTTTTTACTTTCTAACAAGGGTTTCTGCATTACCAAAATACTTGTCTTATGGGACTGTTATATTGTTGATTTCATGTTTTTACTTGTACAAGTTGAATGAATGAATGATACATGCATTAGATACAAGGTATTTTGCAAGGTTACTATTTTTTACTATTATAGATCTGAAAGGTTTATGAGTAAAAGTTTTTGTGTGCACTGATTCACCCCTCCCCTCTCAGTACCCTATCTCTCCTAATTCCAACAATCTTTTCAAATCTTTCCATCATTTCTTTCCTTACTTCATCCTCAATGATTGTAAGGTCTTTTTGTGGATCCTCCTCCTATCTTTTTTCAGAAGTTTCTTTGAATTGACTTATATGCATCTTCCACAAAAATTGCATGAAGAACCTAGCCTTAACAAAGACATCATCTGCTAGAAACTCATCAGAAGCCTGCTTGGTGATGGGATTTAGTTATTTCCCTACCATCTCCCCTATAGTCAAATCTAATTCTACCTCCTTGGGAGCTTCAAGTACTCCTTCATTGATTTATTCATATGTCATGAAAATTTTTCCTAGGCTAACCATTTGTTGTAACTATTCAACCAATTCTTATTGATCAACAAGATTAAGTGGTGATTGGGTAGTAGAGTAAGCCTCATCAAAATGTGATTGTATCTCTTCTATTCTCTATTTCATTTGTGGAGGTGGGGAATCATAATTAATGTCAATTGGTTGATTTTGTGGTGACCTAGGAGATTCCCATGCATGCTCTTGCATCTCTACTCCCCTGGAAGTGGAATGGATATCCTGTACCCTTACATTATTCTATTGTACACTTGCACTTGGTACCACCACATTGTATCATGTCCTTTTATGTACCATATACCTACCTGGGGGTACCATTCTAGCAAATGCAAGCTTACTTAAATTTTTTTTTATCCCTCTCTGGCTCTATCTGCATCAGTGTATTCTTTTTTTCATTGAGGTTTTACATAATACCCTCAAAATGGCTCATAAGAGCTTCTATATTGTTTTCAAAAGGCTTATAGTCCATTAAAGGATCATATTCCCTAAAAAAATACTAAACAAAATCTAGTGTCTTCTTATACACTAGCCATTTGTCCTTCCCAATCTCCTACTCATGTAAATCAAAAAAAATTCTTATAATGTCTTCAAGAAAGTTGAAAATATGATCCATGGAAGAACATCTTGTTCTCTTCTTGAACATATCCTTGTAAAATCCTTCTGGATCTGGAGGTCTAGCAATTTTAGTAGCCATGTGATATGGCTCCAAAACCTTACCCATATGTGACCAACCACCTTTTCTAATAAAAAATTGGTGGGCAATTGTAATAGTATGAAAAATTGTTCCTCTACCCCTCCCTATGAGGGCAGTGTCCTATAATCCTCCAATATGTCTCAGAATATCAACTATCCCAATCTTGATAGGGACTTGATAAGGTAGGATGAAAGGATTCCCTCTGAAACCATACACTTTGAATACAATAATTATTGGCTATAGAATAACATCAACCCAATTGTGCATAATTTTAATATCAGTGGCATATTGTTTAGGCCTAAGAAAATCTAATAAGACCCTTGGGACTCTTGGGTTCTCTAAAAATAAAAAAGTCCTAAACCTTTATGCAAAATACCTGTCAAAAGAAAAAAAACTAGCCTCATTCCTATCCCAAGTCATTCAAATTCCATAACTGAACTGACATTTCTTCACCATCCTTCTACTTCATTAAGTCCATTTATTTCTTAAAATAATCTACACCCTTATACACAAACATGTACATCATTAGGGAATACTAGCAAAAGGGTCTATCAACTTTGGCTCTTTGGATCCCTATTAGTCCAGCATGAATTAATTCAGCTAGGTATGGAGAAAAGTCAAAATTGACTACTAAGTAAGGGTGTAAAATCTATGCCATCATAAACATGTAATGAATTGGCATCTCTTCCTGAGCATATTTTCCAAAGATCTAACATAGTGGCTAGTATACACCCTTTACTTTTAAATTGAAGTAATCCATTTTGAAAGGTTCTTGTGTGTGAGGTCCTACCAAAATTAAACCACCAACCTTGTTAAAAAATTCCCTCAGTGGACCATTCCTGAGATAATCCCTTTGGGCATTATAGACTTGTGTTAACTCATCAAAGTTTATCCCTTCTAGGTCAATGGTTGGTTCACTTAGCCTGAACACCTCTCTTATTTGTTTAATTGTGATACTAATCAAAGGGTTTCCATTGATATCCCTGACAACCCTAGCTACATGATCATAATTTTGTTCCACTTGAATCAAGATATCAGCATCCATGAAGATGTTAGGTACAACAAGCTTCCCTAAGTCAAATTGCCACACATTGATACTAGAAGCAAAAGAATGTCTCTGCCCAAAACCAACTCTGAACAATACCAGACTAGAGACATCAATATTAGCATCTCTCATATGATTAGCCTTTTCATATAGGCCATTTGCAACCTTAACTCTAGGGTTCTTGGGAGCTAATTCCTTTACTTTGGATGAATCATTGGTCGAGTGATCGAGTTGTTCTAAGAGATCATCATGCACACCCCTCTCATGATATTCAACCTTCCATTTTAGCTCTCTTCTTGGTGCCATTATTATAAATTAGGGTTTTTAAAAAATTTGAGAACAAGAACATACACATAAAAATTCACCCAAACCCTTTCAACAGAATTTTTAGATAAATAATATTAGAGAGAAAATAATTCATGAAGCATTCACCAGTTTTAATAACTTCTCAAAAAATAACAATTCGTTCTGCAATTTTCACTTCACCAATTATCCTACAAACTCTGTAGCTTTGATTTTTAGAAATGAAGTGCTCAAAAGATATATTGTGTATAAAAAATCATTAATTCTTGACAACCACACCACACAATCTAGCCATAACTTCTCTGAGAATTTGAAAGACTTCAGTTAAATGGGAAAATCATCTTTCACACCAAAATAGATCAAGTTTAAAATAGAGCTATTGATCTTCACTCAAAACACATTTGATGGTTGGCATAATATCATAATCACTAATCCTCGATCATCGCTTCACTGCGGCTTCACACCCTTTATTTGATCAAAACAAATCTCATGGTGACCTAAACTACAACCCTTCAAACTCACTTAACACTCAAACTTCACCATCACTATTAGATTAAGAGCATCCAATGGTCATCCTCATTTTAATGTGATTTGACCCCAACATCCTACTTTATGTCTTCATGGCTGATTAGATGGCTGGTTTGATGTTGCGATCTTTAAACTTCCTTTAACTTCTCATCAAAGAATTGTGACAACCATCTGATGAAGAGAAACATGTTAGAACCTTTATGAAACTTTATCTCTCAGCCCTACTGATGTCATACCCTACCAACTGGCAGATGCAATGGCTGGTGCAATGCCACAATCAATAATCCTCGATCATCTCTTCATTTTAGCTTCATGCCCTTCGCCCAATCAGCCCTAACCTATGATACCTAAGTTACCTTTTCACTAAGTCATAAGCACCTCTTACTAACTATTACTTTATCTGGCAAATTGGTGACTAACTCATATCTCACAATCTATGAGTACTTGTTTTGACCATGGTTAGTTCATGAGAATGAATGAAAAAGGTTATCTTGTAATTAGTGGATGTGAGCTCTAACCATAGTCCCATCATGAAATCTAGTGATAGCCCTTGATCCTCACCACCATCAATAGTTATCGTTAAATCTATAAATATTTCATGACTTAGCCTTTATGTCATGAGATTGAGAGAACCATTTCTTAACCACTCACCAAATCATTGGATGTTTAGAACAAACTACTAGACAATGGGAGACTTGGAGATAACTTGAATCGCCAAGTTGCTAAATGAAAAAAATAAACTACCTAACACTTGGAGACTAAGAGTCAAGCCATAATAGTTAAGCCTTTTACCTCACACCTAAATCATCAAATGGTCATCTGGTTTTACATAGCTTACCAACTAGGGATGAAATACTAGTCTCACTACTGTTAGATTTCTCTCTTCTTACATCTATCAGGTTTTGCACCACATACCGACTAAACCTAAAAAACATATCACTTTTAAAACATTAGGACTTAGGAAAAAAATAAGAGGCGTCATCGATTTTTTATAATTTGAAAGACTTGGGACCAGTTGACGATAACTTAAGACATGTGCAAAAAGGAAGAACTTAAGTGACCAAAAAGGTAATGAAGAAATAGACTTGGGTAGGGTTTGATGGATTTAAACAAAATTTTGAAACCCTTGTAAAATTTTGAAACCCTAATTCTTCATACTTGACATAGGAAATTAGAACTTTCACATGATTTTGCAGGAATGAAGACCATTTTGAAGATTTTTTGCATTAATTAGAAAATGGGCTAACAGTGGCTCTGTCTGGGGATGTATGTCTCTTGCAGGCATGACAAGGATCTAGAATCTCTGGGTTAAGAATACCACTAACAAAAAACAACTAACCTACTCTCACAACTAGAAAGAAACACACTACTAAAAGAAAACTAACCTACTGCTCATGGATAATGATAGTACCTTATGAGAAGTAAAACTTTAGAAATTGTCCATGAACTAGAAATTCCAAGACATTTCCAACCAAATTCTTTAGGATAAAGGAGTCAGATCCCCATTTAGTATTAATAAGATATGGTCCCAACCAATTTATGTCAAACTTGCTATGCTTGCCTTTGTCTTCTATCCTAGCATTCCACATTAAGACTAGATCATTAACATCAAAATTTATGACTATAGTCCTTTTGTCATAAAAATTCTTGTATTGGAGATGCAAATTAATGTTTTTGTCGTGGGCCTCCCTTCTTGATTCATCCAATTGTATCAAATCCTCCAAGCTAATTTCATTTCATTATCCAAATCATCATCATATATCTGGATGAATTTATACATTTGCAAAAAATTATTTTGTGGTAACCTAGCATGAATAGCATATACAAAATCAAAAGGAGAACAATCAATATCCCTTTTCACTATCACTCTATCAGCCCATAGAGCTAGCTGCAACTTTGAATCCCATGCTTTCTTGTTCTTATGAAGGACTATTTTCAAAAAAATTATTAGGCTCTTATTACTTGATTTAGCTTGACCATTCCCTTGGGGGTGATAAGGAGATGACTATGAGACCTGAATCCCATATTGCTGATAGAAAACACCAAAATCTTCAGACCTAAAACACATTTCATTATCAACTACTACTGTCTTAGGGTATCCAAACTGGGTTAAAATGTTCTGCATCATGAAATCAATCACCACACTACTAGTGGCTCCTAGTGGGAATTTCTTCCACCCACTTAGTGAAATAGTCTATTTCCACTAGGATCCATGAATGACCCCCACTTGATTTTTTTGGGACTTCTCCAATGAGATCCATACCCCACTTCTTGAAAGAGGCCATAACTTGTTAATATGATTTAGAACAATAGAGAGGGGAGTGAATCAGTTGTTCTTAGGTCCAGATGTATCAATAAAAATTTTAAACACTTCAACAACTTAGATCTAATAACCAACACTACTCAGTCATTACAGAATGTATGCCAGAAACATATAACAATGCAGTCCACTATCCAGCAATATTTAACTTGTAAAACATAGAAATGTTCACACCAAAAAATTCACACAAGTATTGACACTAGGATTTATAGTGGAAACTAAATTTGGGAAAAAACACTTTGTCACATGTTGTTGATATTTTCACTCTTCTAAAGTGAGCTTTGTGAAAAGCCAACCCTGTCAAAGGTTTACAAATACACTGCTAGGTGTGACCCTGTTAAAGGATTTCAACCACCCTGTTAGGAGTGAGCCTTGTTAGAGGACTTAAGTACATTCCATTAGAATGCAACCTTGATTAAAGGATTTAAACAATGACTATTAGGTCAACCTTGATTAAAGGATTTTGACTTATACAGTGGTTAGAAAGTAGCAGTAGTATTTGATGTAAAAAACATACAACTCACTTTGCAAATAATAGATCCAATTCTCACATATATGCTAGCTTACTGATTGGGTACTATTTCCATCTCCATCATTGATCTACTCGAAAATCCCTTCAAGAAATCAAAACTCTGATCAACTCCTTCACCTTTAGCCTTTCTACTTAGACTTATTAGTCAATAACATAAAAAACTTGAGCATCATCGTTAACCTAATACTTAGGTTTTGTTTATACCTCTTTAATAGGTAGATCCATCTTTTTCTACTTAATATTCTCTGTAGATCTTAGGGTTAGGTCAGATTCATCGAATCCTTCCAATATTTAAGTCCTTCATAGATCCTTCTAGAAACATCTTCAATCTCTTTATTGAAATCATAATAAAATGGTTTACCGTGCATTAAATGCTCCATACAGCCAATTAATAAAGTCAACATGATTTACATAATCCAAGAATTCAACTATGTTGGCTAAAAATTTGAATTATTCCTCAAATGTAAATTACTGACGCTCGGTCAATACTGTGTTCAACTCCTCGGTCATCATTGCATAACTCAGTCATCTCTTCAAATTGTCTCCCTCAACTAGTGTTGTCTCCCTTGGCACTAAACTGATGTTCAGTCAACATTGAATTTACTCGGCATATACTAGCTCTCAGTCGACACTAACATCACTCGGCTTAAATTAGATTTCTTCACTTTTTCTTGGTTAAGCCTACTTGTTTAGTCTTGCTTCTTACTTAGATAAACAATACATTATCTTATCATTGTGCCACATAATCAAGTACTCATTGAAGTATCAAATAAATCAACCTTTCTCTAGGTTCTATTGTTATCACCCTTTCCCTAATCCTTCTCATCAATCAATAGATATAGTACTTTCTTAGATAGGAACAACCTTACCAGTTAAGGTTTGACATCAATGACAATACAAAAATTGCTTCAATTGTTTCCAACATAAGTGTCATAGGTCTTAAAGGCATATTACCACTAAATTTCAATTTCCCTGCAAACCTTCGGCAAACCTTAATATCTTATGTGCAATCATCTTAGCCATGTAATGGACACCACACACACCTTCATGCATTTATTGTAACAAGTTTTCAGATTTTTTATGATCAACACATTTAAGCAAGACACCTTCATTGCTTCTCCACCAAAATTCACCTCTAAAGATCACATATTTTATAGCATGTAGTTTTATAGTCCTCCTATTTTCATCCATCTCAGGAGGAAGAAAAATATTTTGCAAGTATCCAACAATATCTTTATACCAATCATAACAATCTAAATCACATATATATGACATCTATTCGTCTTCAAGAACATTGATATTATTAGCATCCAGATTTATTTGGGCCATGAGTTTAGCTAATCCTAATCCTCTGAATAGTTTTTTGATTTGGATGTCAATGTTGAATTCTTGGATCCTATTGATCCATCTACATCTTCTTCCTAAAATTTTTATTGTACCAAAATATCCTTTACAATAGCACTAGGCACATATGCAACTATAGTTTCTCCAACTAGATAACACCTAAATTTTTTGATAGCCTTGACTAGTGCATAATCCCATTTTTCATTTATGTCATATTTTAACTCTGTTTCTTGCAAGGATCTACTGAAAAAGGATATAGGCTACTCAAAACCTTCTGAATTCTTTTGCAATAATACTGCAACAATGGTATGAAAAGAAGAAAAAGAAAATATTTGGAGGGGCTTACCATAATCCGGTGTCCTAAACATAGGTGCATCTTTAATTGCTTGCTTAGTTACATAGAAAGCCATTCTAGCCTCTTCATTCCATTGCACCTTTTCACCCTTTTTCAACATTCTAGAGATTGGGAAACTAATCTCAGCAAAATTTGTGATGAATCTCCTAACAAAGTTTACTTGACCAAAGAAGAATTGAATCCCCTTAACATTTATTGGTAATGGCACTTTATGAATTTCAATTACCCTTTCAGGGTCAATTCTAACTCCACACTTAGACACAATGTGTCCCAAGAGTATACCTTCTGTTACCCCAAAAGAAAATTTCTTTGGGTCAAGAGAAACTCCATACTCTAAATCTTTTACAAAAATTTTCTCAAGATGGCCATAGTGTTGGTCTTCCTTTATTGAATAAGTTGTGAGATCATCTTGGTATACCATAGGAAACTTGTTTATAAAATTTGCAAATGCTACATCCATGGCTCTTTGAAAAGTATTGCCAGCATTGGTCAAACCAAAATGCATCCTAACCTATACATATGTGCCCCATGGAGTAGTAAATGTAGTCTTGAATTGTTCAGATTCATTGACAACAACTTGGTGATACCCTAAAAACCCATCCATCATACACATTAGCTCTGATTCAATAACTCTTTGTAGCATGGCTTCCATGTTTGGTAGCCCATAGTTATCCTTTAATAAATTCACATTTAGATTTTTGAAATCTACATAGAGCCTAATGTCTCCATTCTTCTTCCTTATTGGGACCAAGTTGGAAACCCATGTTGAATGTATGATAGGTTGAATGATTCCTGTATCACTCATTTTCTTCAATTCTTCTTGTAGTTTTGGTCCCAACATAGGGTTCACAGTGTTGGAGATTTTCCAGCAAGCCAGTGCTGACTGTATGTGTAATACCCCTCTAACCCTAATATAATTTTTGTGTTTTCGAAAGAATTAAGATCTTTCAATGTTTTCTTATAGCTTAAGTTGTACATGATACTTGTTTGATCTATTCCTATAGTTTGTTTATAATTTCATAAGCTAGTACTCAATGATTCTAATATTAGACATACTATCTAAAGGTATCATTTTTGTATGTATTTATCTCCGTGTATGTATTGAGTACCTTCAAGACCTTTATGAACATAGTTAGGATGTTATATGATATGTACTTGATAGATATATATAAGTGGTTATTTATATTTTCTTCTATTAAGGTTACTTTGGATGAATCTTGTATCTCACTTGATGATTTGATTATGTTGATTTATTATTAGTATTGATAAGAGACTAACACAATGCTTGAGATTCTAACCTTCATTATGATGATGCTACATGCTTTGAGTGTATATATATACATGATGTGTTTTCATGATTCAGGATGAAGTCATAGTTACTCACATCACTGAGGTCCACATGATGTATCAATCCCGATCATCTGTCTACAATGTTTTCTTTTATATGTATATCCGTGCATATGCATTTCTTCTTTGTGATGTAGGCTTGCAAGTATCAGGCATCGACTTCACCTGGCTTCACAAGTCTGAGCATGCCCTCAAATCATCGATGGTTGTTGTTATGGAGATAGTACTAAGGCCCCTACATGAGTCTTCCTTTGTCATTATTCCAATTTGGGAATATTAGGGTTCCTTCTTTGTCAGTCAACCTTTGGGTCAAAAACCCAGATCCAATGCACCCGGTTGGGCATGGTTGTAGTTAGTGCCTTGTGGCCACTTGAATTCATTTGGTTGTATGATTTGTTTACTCATTTTATTTATTTCTCCTTCTTGGTATGATTCTTAGTTAATCTTTCTATGTTGTGTTTCAGGAGTTTGGCTTGACTTTCCTTGTTGACTTTGGTTGACCTTGTTTGATCTTATGGTTTTCTTGATATGTTTCATAGATGATTTGTATGGCCTCTTTGGATGATTAGATTTATTTTGAGGCATGTGATTTTATTCTACCTCAGTGATTATATCCTATAGTAATTATAAATAGGTAATAATATTGTGATCTATTACTTCATAATCTTATAGATTATAGTGTTTGGTATTTGGCATGTATCTATATAAATATATATATATATATATATATATATATATATATATATATATATATATATATATATATATATATATATATGGGTGCACACATATATGTATTTATATATATATATAATTTATATGTGATTATATGTTAATTATTGTAGATATTGTTGATGGTGTATATTTTGGGATTAATGTAAAGTATAATATTATTAATAATTAAATATTAAATAATGCGAGGTATATTATTCTCAATTGTTAATTATTAATAATGAGGATAGGTTATATATATAGATATTGATGTAATTAATGATGGCATATGCATATATGATAGGATAATATTACATATGTGTATGAATGAATACAAATAATCTTTTATTGTATATTTGAGTAATATAGTTGTATGATATTAAGTTATTTTATAATACCCTTTAGTTAAGAGTTAGTTGGGAGTTGGTTACTTTTCCTCTCAACCTTTGGAAATCTATTTATATGCACTACTTTCTCATTTGAAGAGGGGAGATTTTGGGGCTGAAGCATTGAGGAGAGGATAACCTACTATGAGTTATTTAATCAAGTGATAACCTAAATAAATGAATTGGGAATGGGAGATTATTGGAATGGGAAATTACACACTAATCAAGATTAATTGTGCCTCACCCATGCCTTTAGTGCTAGTAAAGACTAAGGATGGGAGTGGGAGAAGGTACCTATGCGTAGGTACGATTGAATGACCTTGTCTATACGAGAGGCATTCGGTTTCACATGTGCCTACTTGGGGGCCAGGACCAAGAGTGGCTAGTACCAGGACAACCCAAGGGGTGAGGGCTATGCGATGACACTCACCTAGCTTGTAGCTTAGAGTCTCTACCAAATTTGATCACGCCTCTAGTAGTCCTTGTGGTCTTCTTGTCTTTTCTTTTGTGTTGTGACTTTGGGGAAATTTTATCACCACCTTAGGAATTTCCTAGTTGTTACCTCTTGTATGGGCCTTTGGTTCTATCTCCTAGCTCAGGGGAGTGGGCCTATTGGTTCCACGTGGTTGGGTGGTTAATATTTATATCGAGGTATTGATCGTGATTCTTTAGATGATTCTAGCACATATTCCTTTCCAGATCTGCAATTGAAGATTTCTTATTGGATATTTTAATATGTTGAGATGTACTTATGTATTTGTATTCATGTAATTTTTAATCTCCTAAAAGGAGTCTTGTAGTATTGATGTAATCTCAATTCAAAGAAATGCATAAGGGAATGGGTAGTTCTAGGTAAAAGAAAGGGAAAAGAATGTGGAATATTGGACATGTTACTAGCATTAAAAGAAAGTGTTTATGTTATTTCTCCTATCCTCTTATGTTGTCCACGTGTAAAGGAAATAATCTTAAATATAGTTATATATAATGATGTATCACAACAATAATGTATTCTCTCTTGATGAAAGAATCCAAGGAAATTATTGAGAAATGATAGATTAATGATTGGAATTATTAACAATGAATGGTTATGAAACAATGCAATAAAATAGTAATTTGATTTTAATGTTAATACTTGGTTCATGTTAATGAAGTACCTAGGATGATGCCTACCTTAATGAATATTAATCTCTTACCTAAATTATTAGAGAAAAGTGATATAAAGGATAGTAGATGTAGATGAAATCAATATGAATTTATGGAATGAGTTGATAAAAGGAATAATAATGTTGGATGATTAACTTATGTTTAATAAAATAAATAAGTTAGGGACATTTAACTTGATGCATTAAAATGAATGTAGATCTTTTAAGCTCATGATTCCATGAATATCTTATGCATGTAAATGGTTTATATGATGTTGCTTTAGTAGCGATGTGAGGGAACCCGTGAGGACTTAAGTTGTATAAATATTACATTCAAGTAGTAGAAAATTATTTCTTCTTTTAGAAATATGAAGTGTAATGATGAATATTATTCTAGTTAAATTTTTTTTTAAAAAAATTACTACTTGCATTTTATAGAGGTTTATGTCTTGTCCTCTTGGGTTTCCTGGTGGGGTGTTACAGTATGTTTGTCATTAATGACAACATATGGTAAGCAATGTGCATTGTTGTTATATGTAGAGAGCCTTGAGCATATGTTTTATGGACATGTTATCAGCATGATATCATAGACACAAAGGTTGATTCTAAGTATAGACAGTTGTGTAGTTATTTGTAACAATAGTGTTCCTGACAGTGTTACAGGAAGAGTTTTATATGTGATTATCAGTATGGTTATTTTTGAGCCTTGCACATTTATATTTGTGTTGTAGACATGTTTGTGGAGCTATGTTTATGGATGTAGAGTTAGTTGTGCAGTACAAGTCGAGTTATGATGTTTCTATTCGCTAGTTACAATTTCTGGAGTTTATCTAATGGAGTCAACATTGTTTATAGTGTTTCAGTAGTTGTGCCTATCATTATGGTATGCATGTTTGGTTTCATGTTTGATAATGAGTTAAGAATAATTGGTTAAGATCACATAACATATTTCAGCTTGAGAATAGAGTTTTAGTTAATTTGGTGGAGCTGACAGTGTGGAGCGACACGTCTACTCATATTGGGTTGCGTGGTCCTTTTTGTGTTGCGTGCTTAGTTTAGCCATTGGAGATGTTTTTGAAGATTTTTATTGTTTCTCTATTATGATTTCAAGAAGGTTCTAATAGGCTGAATTGATTATATAATTTGGAGAAGGATACTTATAGCCAGTCAGTTGTGATTGCTAAGTGTGATTGATAGAGAAGAGTAGAAGATGCGAATGTACTAAGACAATATAGTTGATTCAATCATCAATTGAAGATCTATGTGAAGAAGAAAAGAGTATATGCTATTCACTGGAACTAATCAAGATAGCAGGTCTACTTCATAGTTCACCAAGATCTGGATATAGTGTGTATCTGTTATGCAGAAGGTTGCCGCCTTCACCATTTGAGCAGTGTCCTCCCAGATAGTGTGTCCTCACCCCTAACAGGGTTATTTGTAAAAGACTCCTAATAGGCTCTGAGATTTGACCAAGTCACTATACTTCATGCATTGTAAAGATCAACTCCTAAAAGGGTTGTAAGATCTTCTAACAAGGATCATTATACTCTAGTGCAGTTTATAGTGGGTGCTAATTTCCACCAAGGTTTTTACCTATTTGGGTTTCCCCATAACCAAAATTGTTCTATTATGTTAAATGTTATCTTATTGTGTATGCACTTAATGTTATTCTATACTTAATTGGATAAATAATTGAATCTTGTAGATAACTAATTCACCCCCCCCTCTCAGCTATCTCTTGGGACTATTCCTAACAATTAGTATCAGAGCCAAGTGCCTCAGAGAGAAAGTTTAATAGCTTGAGGTTGATCATATGGTGTTCTTTAGAAAAGAAAGTACTAAGTTTGATGGAGAGAATTATCAAGATTGGAAGAACAAAATGACAACACATTTGAAGTGCATTGGTTTTGAGATTTTTGAAGTAGCTACTCAAGATGTTCAGATTCCCTCTTTAAAAGACCTTATAAAAGATGATGCAACTATTAAGAAAAAGGAAATGTTTACTCAAAATGTTATTTCCAAAGAAGCCCTTAACAATACCTTATTTGACAATGAGTTTTTAGAGATCAAGAAAGTAGATAAAGCATACAAAATATGGAAGTATCTAGAAGACATGTTTGAATGAGATATCCAAGCCAAGAATGCACGCAGAAAGACATAGAAGAAAAGATATAATACTTTAGAGATGCTACCTAAAGAGAACATCAAAGCTTACAATCAAATAATTAATGAAGTAGTTGCAGGAATCAGGAACAATGGTGGAGAGATTTTAGAAGAAGATATAATGGATAAGTTGATGACTACTCTGACAGTAGAATATGAGAACAAGATAAACATCCTAGATGATACTATGTAGTTTTTAAAAGACTTCAGAGGAGAGACCTTAATTAGAAAGATTTCAGCATTTGAGATATAAGTTTGAAGACAGAGCCTAAAATTGAAACAAATTTCAGAGCCTCAATCCATGGTAAGAAATCCTTAGACGCTTTTGGTAACTTTTGTGCATATGAAAATTGTACCTAGTTGTGGACACAACACTTCAGTAAAACATTAGAGGTTAGCAAAAATTGAAATCTACAGATAAATGAAACTAAGCTAACCAGGTGATTTACTACCTTCTAGTAGGTGTGAGTATGGTATATAGAGATTAGATTGAGATCAGTGATGATGCAACACCTAGATGAAGGATTTAATGCAAAAAGATGAATGTAGAATGAATGCAGATTAATCTATTTTTTTGGATTTTAAATCCAATAAGGTGAAAAACTATATGAATCTAATCTAGAATTGAATCGAAATGATATGAAAATTATTCTAATAATGATATGAATTGATATGAAAAACTATGCAAAGCTATAAAAACTATGAATGATCTCACAAAGTCGCCTATTCGCAAAAAGCTTGACTCTTCGTATGCAATTTCACCAGAGTAATTGTGCAAATTCAAGAGATGATTTGTGAAGACATGAGCCTTGATTTTATAGAAATCCAAGGCTTGAGAATGCATTGAGAAAATCCATAAATCACTCTTGATAAACTTAGGTTGATTTTTGAGTTAACAAGAAATCAGAATTAATTAACTCACAAAATCATGCAAAAACAACTTTTTGACTCAAATCAAAAGTTCAAATTAGCTTTCAACTCAAAATAGATGTTGAGTTTCAAAAAGATAACAACTTGAATTGATTTTCTGATTTAAAGTTTAACTGCTCCTTCAAATGTGCATAGATAATTATGAATTAATTAAATAAATAAAGTGATTTATTCTCAACTTAACTGAGTTTTGAATTAAAACAATTGATTTATGGGTTAATAAATTATTTAATCAAATTCATATTCAAAAACTATATCATAAAATATTGACAATTGACATTAATTAATTAAATAAGAATTTAATCAATTAGTCATAAGATTTTTGACTTATTATCAAAATTAAACAATACAATTTAGGAATAAATGTAATTAAATCTAATTAAATAATTGTGGCAGAATTAAACTTAATTAATTAAAATATTCAAAATATTCAATTAATCAAATTTTAGGAAAAATAATGACATTTATCACAAAATAATATTTAATTGAAAATAATTAGGATAATTAGGAATATTCAAGAAATATCCCTTGATGCAGAATTAAGATAAAATCAATTAGGGTTTTGATAAATTGATGTACAAATGTGTCTTAGGTTAGGACTTTGATGTCAACTTCGATCGAATTGATGATGTAAGAGGTTAATGAACCTATAGCCCATTTTTGGGGTATTACATTTTGCCCCTCTTTGAATCATTGTGCGAAGGGTAGTGGTTCAAAGATTAATCTATTTTTGATGTTTGAAACTGATTTGAGAGATGAACCAATTCCAAGACAAAAACTAGCTGAAAGATTGGAAAAAAGATGATTTAGGTCTTGGTTGACCAAGAATCGTGATGATGTCAACTATAACAACAATGAATCGGTGATTATGAAAAAGTATCAAAATGCCTGATTCTGAACCTTATGATTAAGAAGTGAGTGACCTGATTCTAGACCTAATTGTCCAAAGGGATCAAGTCCCTCAAATGTCATACAAAAACTCATATGAGTTTTGACACCAGTTTGAAAACTCATATGGAAAACAAAGAGCATTTTCCTAAGTCTTAGGTCAAATTTTTTATTTTTCTAATTTCGTAGGCTGATTCCTTAGTATTTAATGTACCTTCTGAGATATTAAAATTTTCCATTCCTATACTTTAGAGCCTGATTATTGACCAAGTTACTGATAGGATACCCTATTTTTGTGCTATGTAGGTCATCTACCCTGATGTACATGTTTGTATATCATACCTGACTACTCAGAGACTCTGTGTGTCACTTCCTGATCCTATGAGAGTGCCCTTATCTTTTTGCGGGTTTGGGTACTTGATATGGTTGCCTGAGATTCGGGTGAACCACAGATTACTTACTGCGCTGATAGAGTGGTTCCATTCTGAGACACATAGTTTCCACCTACCTACTGGAGAGCTTACTATTACACTGGAGGAAATTTATCAGATCTTAAGTATTCCATTCCATGGTCCTCGGCCTGACTATGTTAGTTCGGGGAACTCTAGTCTTCATTCCTTTAGGAAAGTATTCGGTGATGACACACAACTAACTCAATCTATTTCATGGGAGTCATTAGTTAAGAGATATGGGCACACCCATAGACTAGAGTGCATTATAGTAGGTATGATAGGTGGTATCATTATGTTCAACCATCAGCAAAATGGTCTATTGATGGGTTGGGCCCTGATGGTGGCTCGATTGATGGCTACTCCTTCTGAGTTAGGATGGGGACAATGTATTCTCACCCACATGCTCTATGAGATGCATGAGAAAGTTTATCAGGAGAGCACAACATTTTCTTCGGGTGTGCTAGTTCTTTAGATTTGGGCATGGGAGCACATTCCCATATGTAGGCCAGTATGTTAGTCACAAAGACAACTAGAGGAGCCCATCATATATGTTTATTCTAGATATGTCACATAGGTCCTTATGGGCATTACTGAGTATTGGAGGCATGTCCTTGATGACATGACCTTTTGTATATGGAGACCTTACTTACAGGTTGAGCCTTGGCCTACTGCACATGCTTAGTTCAGTTTCTTTTGCTAGAGTAGGGTATTGATTGGTAGGTCCACCTCTATCCTTGAGCATTTCCTGATCACCTGGGTTTGGAGATAGTATGGTCTTATACATGATGTACCATAGGAGCATGCTACCTATGCATGGATAGTCTGAGAGATTGGATTGGGATGGACAACACACTTTTCTTATGCTCTTTGTACATAGGAGTATAGTGGGTATGTGGTGAGAGAGTGGGATTATAGGCCATAGGTTGTAGATGCTGGAGTTATAGATGATTTCATTTCTTCACTGGTGGAGCATCCTATATGTCAATGTTATGATCCCATAGACCTTATTCCTAGTATGGAGGAGGCAGTGGATGTTATAGGTGCACTAATGGGTCAAGGCCAGAGGTACCGAGATGTTTAAATTCCTATGCTGCAGCCTACACCTCTGAGGCCTAGAGCTATTATGAATCCATAGAGGCCTTCTGGATATATGAGACCATTGTGCCCTCCTAGTTCTACAATAGGTAGGCCTGCAGATTCATAGAGGAGATCTAGAGGAGAGCATGGTACCCTTGATAGTATTGGTACTGCCAATGAGGTATTAGGCACTCAGTAGGATGTAGGTGTTGGTACTGATGATGCACAGGCTGATATAGGTTTTGATCTAGGTGCTGAGGTTAGATGTCATAATGCATGCAGGGCTGAGGCTATTGATCAGCCTACTGAGGATACAGACATGCCTATTGCAGATGTAGATCCTAGATTGGCTCAGACTCCATAGGAGCTCATTAGACGGCTCAGATTATAGGTTTGAGATTTGAGATTATAGAGCACTAGACTTGAGGTATGCCTCAAGGAGTCTGAGAGGTAGTGTTTAGAGTAGCAGGTAGAGAACATACAGTTAAAGGTAGAGGTTACTCATCAGACTACTCAAAGTTCCTATTATGTCTCTGCATATTATGTTGTTGTTCTTGCTGGACATAGAGTACCTACATACTCTTAGTATATGATAGCCTCAGAGGGAGCCAGAGCACCATGGGTCGAGGTAGTGCCAGATGCACCACCACCACCTCCACCAGATCTAGAGGATCATGCAGACATCTGATTTTTCGTAGTTTTTTTATTTTTTTTTGTCTTTTTTTCCATAGATATAGATTTGACACTGATAGCTCACATGAACTCATTCTTCTATATACTGTGCCATTAGTGCACCCCTAATTATTTTAGTTATATGATATATATGAGATTGAGATTTAGGTTATGACTTCATTTGTACTTTTCAATTTGATTTATGATGATATCATGTGATGTAAATGTTATGGGTAGTGTAGAATGTATGTAATATGCAATGCAATGATTTCTTTCAAATGTATGGATTTATGCAAATGTAATTGATAGATGGAAAATGTATGATGATGTATGATTTTGATTATGGTATGAAATGATAAATGCACATGTATGTAATGAAATACAATGTAATGAGATGAATATGATATGTAAATGCAGTGATGCACATGATATGTTTTGCAGGTATTGATGAAGACAAGTACTCAGTCATTTTTCAAAAAAGATGTCTAACCCAGGATGGTGACTACTTCTAGTTCTATGAAGAAACCTTCATGTGAGATTCAACTCTTGTAAGATGTTTAGAACTATTTGAAGAATCATATAAGCATTTAATTTTATTTAGCAATTGTGAGATCATGCAATCATGCAAAGTGCAAAAATGACATGCAGAATCAAATGCAAACCTAGGACCTAGGACTTAGTCACTGATCATGTGTCGATCATTTTCATCATTGAGTTTTTATTAGGTAACTAGATAAATCAATACAACATCCACTAGTTTAGGAAACTATGAATATATGAATATTGATTTGTATGTGCAAAAATCAATACAACACCCATTGGCCATACAACCATGGACATATGAATATTGAGTTTGTTTTCAGAATGTTGGATTAGATATAAGCACCTAAGCACAAATGCAAGGATGACTTGAATATCATGTCTATTTTGATATAGCAATTTGTATAAGCATCAAGACATAGACATCATGATGACCTAAATATGCCTTGAGGTTGAAACACATCAAGCAATCAAGAGATCATTTTGAATCCATTGTGAATTACCCATAGTGACCCTTTATCATTCACATCCTTAGGCAAGATCACATTTCACAGTAGGAGTAAGAATTCACTAAAAAAGATAATAGTTAGATCAAACTTCCTTGAAGTTTCTAGGTATCAATGGTCGAGGTACTCATGGCCATCCAATACAAGATGAAGGCTCTTACAGATGGACACCATTTCAATCTAGAATTTCCAAAGTTATTAGATTTTCACTCAAAGTAGAAAATAAAGAAAAGATTATGCCCCTAGTCATCACTCTCTAAATCCTATAGAGGACATCATCAAAGAGCTCGAAAGGAGACAATATGAAAAAAATCTCAATGTGAATCAGTAAGCATACAAAGAAGATTAAAGCAGGCAACAAAGATTGTTTTCATTCATGTTGATGTTTGTTTGTGTTGTTGTAGATGCAAAATCCTTTTTGGAAAGGAGACTGACTGACTGACCCATATGTAGCTTCAAAGGACCCTGATTGGATATGACTCATCTAAGGTATATTGGACACTATAGGATATGCCATTGATTTCCCCTAAGTTTGAACATTGATAGGAGAGGAACGCTTTGGCCGAATGGTGTACAGATTGACTTTATTGAAACAAGGATATATACAAACTAAAGTAGACTGAAAGTTGGGAAAGACCAAGATTGCACTGATAGATGGAGCATTTTGAACAAGTGGCCTCTATTTGCCAGGTTTTCACCATCTTGGAAGAGATTCTATTTTTGCTACCAAGGTGCCTGTTTTCAGGTTTTTGCCAAGGCACTTTTTTTCTTTTTCTAATTTTTTTGTATTTTTTGTTTTTTCAATTTTTTTTCAATTTTTTAAATTTTTCTTTTTTTTTGTGAATCATCAAGGTTCCTATTGCTAGGTTTTCACCAAGATGTTCATTTTTTTAGGACATTTTGCAAAGACTAAATGCCTTAGGCATAGAATTTCTTTAGATGGAGAATGTTGATTGGTACTCGGAGCTATTCTCATTCAGTCGTTGAGAGTTGATAGGGATCGAAGCCAAAATCAGTAGTGATAACAAAGGGACCCATCCAGTTGGGTTCAAACTTCCCCTTACATTCTCAATGTGATTGATTTTTAGGATTCTCTCTCAAGACTAGATCGCCAACCTAAAATTCTCCATGTTTGACTTTCTAGTTGTAGCCTCTAGAAATTATTTTATGATCATATGTTGCTTGCCTGTGCTCATCTAGTAGTTCAAGTTCTTGCAACCTAGACACTATGTAGTCATCATCAGTTACTAGACCATGCATTCTGATTCTTAGTGATGGGATTTCAACCTCAATAGGTAGTACCACTTCAGACCCATAAAATAAAGTGAATGGAGTAGCCCCAGTGGGCATTTTGATACTTTCTCTGTAGGCCCAGAGAGCTAGATTGATCATGAGATGCCAGTCTCTTCCTATTTTATTAACTGTTCAGTGTAGAATTTTCAAAAAATTCTTGTTTAAAGCCTTTTCTTGTCTATTCACTTGAGGATAGTATATAGATGACCAATTTTGTGTTATCTTGAATTTGGCACATAGATCATCTAAGTCTTTGTTCTTGAATTGGCCACCATTATCTATGACTATTGAAAGTGGGATTCTATACCAACATATGATGTAGTTCAGGATGAACATTAATATTTGCTTGCTAGTTGCTTGAGTCAAAGGGACTGCTTCTACCCATTTTTTGAAATAGTCTATAGCTATAAAGATATGGGTATGTCCATTAGAAGAATGAGGATATATAGCTCCTATAAGATCAAATTCCCATTATTGAAAAGGCCATTATGTAGTAAAGAGAATTAGATCTCTCCCTGGTGCATGAATTAAGTTTCCATGTACTTGACACTTTTGACAGTTCTTAGCAAACTTGATTGCATCTTTTTCCATTTCAGGCCAATAGTATCTAGCCCTAATAAGTGTTTGAGCTAGTGTTAAACCATTGGAATGTGATCTACATATACCCTTGTGGACTTCCTCTAATGCACGTTGAGACTCTTCCCATTCTAAACATCTAAGGAGTGTACCATCTAGACCTCATTTGTATAGATTGTTACCAATGATGACATATCAGGATGCATTTTGGATAAGGTATCATTTCTCATGGTGGTTGAAGGTATTTGGGATGATTTGGTCTTGGAGATAGGAGAAAAGGTTTTTGTATCTAGATGAATCATGACCAACAATGGTGCAGATCATGTGGGTTTCAAGGGAATCATATGTAGGATAAGATAGTGCTTCCACCAGGAACTCATAGTGTAGCTTATGTTCGGGCTACTGTAATAAATTAGATAGCATTTCCATAGCATCAAAAACCTTATTCTCCATTCTATGGATTTTCTCAAATGTTATAGATATGAAATATTTCTTTAGATCATCTACCATTCTCTTGTATGGAACTAGATTTTCATATTTCATTTGATACACATCATTGACTTGGTGTATTACAAGTTGCGAGTCTCCATGAATGTGTAGCTTTGTTACCCTCCATTCAATTGCTATCTTCATGCCATTATTATGAATGCTTTAGGTATTGAGTATCCTTGAGGTGTGATGAAAAATATGTCTACTCCAGATCCATTATGTGTATAAGAGCTGTCAAAGAATAACTTCCATGCTCTAGAAGAAAGATTCATGATAGAGGAATCTAGAAATTCCATTTGCATTGGTGTATCATCAAACAATGGTGCTTTAGCTAGTTGATCTACAATTACTTCTCCTTTGATAGATTTTATTTCAACATATTCAATGTTGAATTCACTTAATAACATCACCCATTTAGCTAATCTACCTGTGAGGGCATCTTTGCTTAGTAGGTACTTTAGTGGATCAATCTTCGCTACCAAATGTGTAGTATGAGATAACATGTAGTGTCTCAGTTTCTATGATGCAAAAATCATAGCTAGGCACACTTTTTCTATCATAGAATAGTTCTTCTCATATGCCACCAATGTTCTACTGATATAGTATATAGCTCTTTCCTTCTTGTCCTTATCATGTTTTGCTAGCAATGCCCCCAATGAAGTATCTATGGTGGAGACATATAAGAAAAATGGCTTCCCTTGAATAGGAGGCATCAAAATAGGAGGATTTGATAGATATTTATTGATATGATTAAAGTTCTTTTCACATTCCTCATTCCATGCAAAAGTCACACCTTTATGTAATGTCTTTGTGAAAGGTTATGATATGTCTGCTAGTTGAGATATGAAGCATCTAATAGATTGTACTCTCCCTTGTAATGTTCTCATTTTACTAATATTCTTGGGAGGTTGCATCTCCATGATAGCTTTGACCTTCACCGGATCTACTTCAATTCCTTTCTTTGAAACAATGTAACCTAAGAGCTTTCCAGAAGTGACGCCAAAAGCACACTTCTTAGGGTTCAGCCTGAGACTAAACTTCTCCATTCGATCTAGTATTTTTCTAAAATCATTTAGATGTTCAGATCTTATCATAGATTTAGCCATGGTTTCATCAACATAATCTTCCATAGTTTGATGCATCATGTCATGAAAAATAGACATCATAGCTTTGTGATATGTAGCACCAGCATTCTTAAGGTCAAATGGCATGACGTTCCAATAGAAGCTACCCCACACACATGTGAAAGTAGTTTTCTCTTGATCTTATGGAGCAATTTTTATTTGGTTATATCTAGAGAAACCATCCATTAAAGAATACATTTTGAAACCCGCAATCATGTCCACTATCGTATCAATGTTTGGTAATGGAAAATCATCCTTAGGGAATGATTTGTTCACATCTCTAAAATCTATGCATTCTCTAATTGATTTGTCTAGTTTTGACACTGGAACAATATTAGAGATCCATTCTACATAATCAATAACTTAGATAAATCTGAGTTTCAATAGTTTTTCTAATTCAGCTTTGACCAAGAGTGCAACATGTGGATGCATCTTTCTCAATTTTTGCTTAATAGGTTTGACTCCTGCAGCTATAGATAAATGGTGCATTATAAGATCAGGATCTAATCCAGTCATATCTGAATATTTCCATGCAAGTTGATCTTCTTCTCTATTAGGAATGTAGTAAATGTTTACTTTTCTTCTTTTGATAAGGATTGTGCAACATGGACCAACTGTGGTTCTTCTGCTATTCTCAAGTTGATAGATTGAGTGGGATCAATCAGTACTAGAGATCTATCTTGTAAATGACTTGGAAGGACATCAAATATCTCATCCTTAGGTGCCTCAAAGAGGTTTTCACCTTTGGATACATCTTTTATTTTTACTTTTGTAGGTTTTGAGACTGCCACAAAGTGGTTTTCACCCTCAGAACTCGAAACTCTTTTTATTTTTATTTTTGTTCTTATTCTTTTGACTAAGATACTTGATATCAGACTCCATCATGCTAACTCTTAGTTCACTGATGGAAGTCATCATAGACTCCACTTCATTGATGTAGCAAGAAAGGGCATAGTCATTTGGAAAGGTATAGATACCTTGGCTTAGATTTGTGGAGGTTTGGTCAAGAAGTTCAGGATGTTGGATAGCCAAAGCGGGGAAGGATTGAGAAATGGTGTTTATGGATATGGATATGTCATCATTGGTCCCAACTTGAGTCTTGAGTTTGAAGGTGATATTACAACTCAAAATATTCAATTCATGAATATGCTCAAGGTCAATGTGGGAGTCCACTTCAGCCATAGATGGATTAGACTCGCTAAGTTCATCATTTCACTCTAGACTTACATTGGGTTTAGGTGCATATTGGTGAATAACATCAATATGTTTTTCTATGATAAGCTCATCTTCCTCTGGAATGAATCCCCATTCATAGTCATTTGATTCCTCATCTATACCTCTAGGAAATCTGAGAATATGTGTGAAATCAAGGTGAATTCTCCAAGAAGGGTTTCCTTCTGATTTCAATTTGAATTCATACTCATGAGAGTCTATCTCTAAATCACTATTGTATCCCAAGTGTTTAGCTATTGTGAGAGATTTACCTTTTTCTTTCTTGGTAGTAGGTTCTTGTGTATCTACCACATTGATATTCTCCTTAGGTTCATCTTTAAGGAGGTCTAGTTGTTCTTTAGGAAAATGCTCGTAAGGAATGGCCTCATCAGTAGTGTCTGAATCATCACTATCAATTTTTTTTGTTTCTTCCTTTTTTTGAATTGCTACTGATGGTTCAATCTATTCTAAGACATGTGGAGATTTTTTTCTAAGATAGAAAGGCTTCTTCTAATATCCTATACATGTTGTATTCTTGTTTGTTCAGCCACGGTGGTCAAGAGGTGATAGAAGACCTTTACCTTGTAGTCCTAGAGGTCCTTTTCTAGTGTATCCCATTTTTGTGATCAATTTGTCTCCTGGTCCATATGACTTCTGAGGATTTTTTCTTTAAGTGGAGTCACATTTCTGGATTGATTGGGATTGAGACTCATCCTTGTATAACCATGCAAGCATGACTTCTTCTTCCTTAAACTCTCATTTAGATACTTGCTCTATGACATAGCTTCCATTGAATATGACCTGAGACTCTTTAGCATTGGGTTTCACTTTGTTTGAAGGTTTTCCATAAGACTTTGAGGACAATAGGAGAGAGGTGAGGGATAAAAATGGTTCAATTGTGTATTCTCCTATACCCTTGTCTTTGATTTTTACCTCTTGTGTAATGAATTCCATTGTGGATGTAGATGCAACATCTGTTTGCTTAGTGGAAGATTCTCTATTATTCGGAACAAGTTTGTCAGCGCTTTCTTTCAATGTATTGTGAGTTGTAGATATGTTAGTTGGAATCATTACCTCTACTCCTTCATAAGGAAATTTCACACATTGATGGTATGTGGAAGGAAGAGCTCGCATTTCATGTATCTAGGGTCTCCCTAGAAAAATGTTGTAAGCCAAAGGTAGATCAAGAACTTGACATGTGATATCTTTGATAACTAGACCTATTCTAATGGGTAAGACAATTGTTCTTTTGGAAGCTCTCTCTTGTTCATCATAAGCTTTGATATTTATCTTCTTTTTAGGATCAATGGAAGCTTCTGATAATCCCAATTGTATGATCAAGTTGTAAGAATAAATGTTTAAACCAACACCACCATCTATCAACATGTATTTAACTCAACAATTTTGGATCAAGACCTCAATGTACAAGGGCTGGTTGTGCGGATGACTCAAGGAGTTATCATCTTCCTCTCAAAAGGAGATATACTGGAGATATGTTAGATGACCAACCATAGTTTGGGATTTGTCTAAATCAAGGTTGTCAAGAACATTGGATCCGAGCAGAGCTTTGTCCAAAATGGCTCTATGAGCTGGAGATATCTGAAGCAACTCAAACATTGATATTTTTGCATCGGTATGCTAGAGTTATTGGACAATACTGTATGATGTTGGTCTCATGTCTTTAGAATTTGATGATTTAGAGGTAGCCCTCTATTTAGAAGCAGATGAAAGATTAAAAGGCATCTTAGGGACATTGGATGAATCTGAGATTTGTCCTTTTAGATGTGCCTGAGCTTGTGATCAACTAACTGCATTTGCTGATTGATTATCTCTATCCCTTTGCACAATGGTGATGACATTGCAATGTTCAGATAAGCAAGGTTCCACCATGTTTATGAAAACATTCTTTCCAAAGTAAGCATAATTGACTTTAGCACCCATGTTAGGCTAAGAAGATGAATCTCCTTGACCATGTTTCAGAAATGGTTTGGTGAATGTCATATGATCATTATTGCTTTTATGATTGTCAATTACAATTTCTCCATTATCAATTGTGTCTTGTATGAGATGCTTCAAGAGTATGCAGATATTGGTTTTATGACCCTTGTTATGATGGAAGTCACAGAAATTGGTCTCTTTCCACCATTTTGGTTTAGGTTCAGGATCAAATGGTCAGATCTCAGGCAATGTGATGATTTTTTTGGCCAACAGAGTTTTCATTGTGGACTCTAAGGATTCTCCAAGAGGAGTAAACTTGCATTTAGGATCTGTAGCCCAAGTTTTTAGTCATATGGACTCTTGTTTGATTCTATCAATTTTACCTCTGAGGCTTTGATGGCTTGGGTACCAATAGTGAGATTGAAAAAGGGTGCCTTAGATGGGGCACAAATATTATCAACAATGCCATCTGTGATGATGCCTTTATTCTTGTTCCAGTTTTTGTTCTTGTCTTTGGAACTAGATCCAGATTCATACTTCTCTTTTTGGAGTGATATGTCTCCTTTTTTCACAAGGAATTTCTCAATTTTGATTACATTATCTACCATCTTATTGAAGGATGTGTGATCTTGCATTTGTAAAGGGTAGTTGACTTTTGGAACAAGATTGTTGATGAAAATTTCCAGCTTCTTTTTTTTTGGAATGGGTTTAGCATATAGATAAAACTTCTTCCTCCATCGTTTCATGAAAGTCAGGAATGGTTCTCCTGGGTATTGTTTTAGATTAAAAATGTCAATCATGGTGACTAGATGTTTGATGTTGTAGGATTATTGTTGATATAATAGCTTGATTAACTCCTCAAAAGTTTTGATTGTTGGAGGCATTTTTGAGAACCAATGAATGGTTGCTCCTCCCAGAGATCAAGGGAAAAGATGCATTAGGTAGGTTGGTACATGCATGAACTCCATGGATTGAGTACAGAATTCTTTGACATGATCTTGGGGATCAAAGTTTCCATCATAGTTTTCATACTTAGGCATTTCCACTCTCTTCGGGAATGGAGGCATGTACAAGTCTTTATCAAATGGAAAAGGACATAGAACCTCCATGGAGAACTCTTTAGGTTCCTTCTCTTTTTCAAGTTTGTTGAGCTTCACTTGCATGGCATGCATCTATTTCATCATAGCCATGATAGTAGTTTCTTCCTCTTGAGTAATGATAGTGTTGAGCGTCATTTTTACAAAAAGATAATGGCTAGGAATTTGTGTGAGAAACTTCCCCTCTTGGAAGACTGATAGAATCAATCTCAAGGTTCCTTCTCGCTAGGTCTCAATTGCTTGGATAGCTCAATGAAAGACACATGTGAAGTTTTTAACAAGGAGGCCTTTGCTAGTTCTTCTCTCAAGGGAAACTACAAAACAAAATTTAAGAAACCAAAAGTTCTCTCTTTTTTTATATGATTTTTAGATTTAAGAATAAAGCAATGCTAGTTTAATTAATCTACTAAAAATAACTTGCAAAGAGGGTTAGAAGATGTAGGGTAACAAGAGATTCAAATGAAATTTCTGAAAAGAAACCTAATGGACATATGCTAGCATCACACCACCATGCAAATTAAATAACTAGGAAGATGAAGAAACCCACAAAATAGAGATTAGATCATGTCACAATCTTCAGCTAAATGGATGCAATCATCAATAGAATTCAACAAATGCAAACATATGATAAGAAAAAACTCATCAGATCATGAAGCCACCCTAGATGTGCTCATACACGAGACAAGTTAATCTTTAAGCACCAAAGAATAATCTTCTTAGAAATTCATCACAACACAACAATGCAATACTAGCAAACACTAAACTAAAAGATCGCAGACTTAAAATCATTAAACAACCAATTGTCTCTTTGAAATAAAGAATGAGCAATTCACACATTCAAAAATTTCACATAGATAGTAGATAAATCACACCACGAATGGAGTACCAACTGTATATGTTATATTAATGATCAAATCCACCCTCATTACATCATTTTATTACAATTTATAGAGCTGGACTCTTATTTTTGTAGCTAGGGTTTGGGTGCAACTAAAACTTGAAAGTAAACCTAAACTAAAGCTTGCATTAAAGAAACTACTTCTAAAGATTAGCTAAACTATCCTAGCATGGAATTAAATCTCGTGCATTACAAAAATTTGAATAAAATATGCATTAGATAACTTAAAAATGGAGCTGGAACTTACGCATGCACTTGATAATCTCCATGTTTCTACCCTTGATCCTTGGCTCCGGCTCCTCCACATGGACCCAACTGGAAGAGATCCAAAAATCATGCACAAAAAATCCCAAAAAGAAAGCCCAGATGACTAGAAAATGATCTCTGAGATAACTAGAGTTAACTTTCGGATGTGCCAAAAAATGCCCAAATCCTAACAGTTGTCTGAAGAACTCAAGACCCAAAATTGACTAAGTACCAAGTCCTTCATCTCCAAAATTTTGGACTTGTGGACTTGTCTGAGGCCCAAAAAACCCACATGCCTCAAATGCCAAAAATTAGGCTCTACAAAAATGGCTAACTGTCAAAACTAGATTTTTTGTACATAAAATTGGGTAGATCTTGGACTGGAGGCTTACTGGCTAGGAGGCACTTTTGGATGTGCTTTCTTGAACCTATCCACTATATCCAGCACCTCATCAAAATCTAGCATCTTAATCCCTTGAATAATCTCTTGCTGCCTATGTCAGAAGTCAATCAACTCCTTTGCAAAAGCTTTTATTTCCCCTTCATGAGATAGTACTTTTTGAATTTCCTCCTTTTGGTAAAAAATCTACTGGAGGTCTTCTTTAGTCTTCACCCCTTAGAATATCCCTAAATACTTATTAATGATGTCATTTACTAAATACATGGTCTTCTCATCATCTTCATCAAACAAATCTAGGTCTAGGCCTTCAAAGAACTACAACTCCTTTGCAAAAAGTGTGATGCCATCCCTTCTCTTGTTTAACCTCTTGAGACCCTTTTCAAATATGGCCATTTCCACAACTATCTCTTGGATCCACTCTTCAAGATTATCCAATTATGATCCTTCATATATCTTCATCAAAACCTTGAAGCACTGCTTCCTTATCATTGTCAGCTCACCCAACACCTTTTTCCAATTAAGGATGGTTTCCTCTACACCATTTTCCTCACTCATAGTTTCTATTAAGGAAGTTATTCCTGCCAAAGTGTTTCAAAAGGGCCTTAGGATCATCCTAAGGGATAAGCTAGAAAACTATTCAAAATCAAGCTTCCACTCAGCACAAGCCTATACAAAAGAATGTGGAACATCCATATTTATTTGTCCCTTCTCCAAAATTGCTTGTAATGAGGCCTCCGGGTTATCTGGGTCAATTGGAGCCACTATTTTCAAAATGAATCTCTTCATTGCTTTGTTCTACTCTACTAGAGCCTTTATCCTCTCTTTATCCTTATCCATGAAGCCTAGATCATACTTCAATCCCAATATGGCCAAGGTTTTGCTACCTTCTCTGGTGGGGTCCCCAACGTCTACCTCCTCCAACACATAGTCATCCAGAGTGATCTCATTTACACTGACATCCATTGTGGGAACAACCACTTGTGATTTCCACCTTCCCACTTGGTCTTGTGTCACATAAGACATGGTTCTTTCTTGGGGAACTGATGTTTTTTTGTGGAAGGCATGCCCAAAGGCGATCATATTAGCTTCATCATCTATGTACACTCTGACTCTTGGTTGTACCTCCTTAGTGACCCAAGTGGGCTTGGAGAAAGTAGTTATTGGCTCATAAAGAGTAGCCAATGTAGAAGAAGTTGTTGGGTGCCTTGTTCCTATTTCCTCTTGGCTCTCCTCTTCTTCTCCTGATTCTTGTTCATTACCAATGTTTTGTTCATCTTTCTCCCATGTGTGTTCTTCTTCGTCAGCTGTCTACTGCTCATTAGCCATTTGTTCCTCTGTATCTATTTTTTTTTTCCTTCCTCAATATGTGGCTCTTGCTCTACCTATGATTCTCCCTTGTCATCTGGCTCCTTAGATCTTGTATGAGCTTCTTCCATCTTCTCTTCACTAGTGACTTCTACTTCTTTCTCTGGCTCCTGCGAGCTTTGCAGCATTGACTCATCATGAACTTGTGGTGAAGGCCTAGGGACTTGTGGAGGAATGTTATGTGAGGGACACATAGGAGACACATGGGGAGTGGTTGAATGAGCTCATGGTGATGTAGTTGGAAGGGGAACATGGGATGAAGAAGGTTGTTGAGGCAACAGAGTGGTTTTTACTGGAGTGGAAAGTGGAGTGGTAGGAGGTGTTTGGAGTGGAGTTGAAGGTGGGGTCAAAAAGTTTTGAGGTGGAGGCAGAGGTGGAATGGATGAGACTAATGGGACCTATCTAGCTACATCTTCTTCTGAGCTGACCCCAACAGAAGATTCATTTTCTAGCTCTATAGTTTCCTTTTGGGCCTCAGCCATCTCAACATCAACTTGCTCTTGAGATTCCCATTGGGTGTCCTCTCCTATGCCACTAAAAAGACTTGTAAACTACATAAGAACTTGCTGCTTAGACTCTTTAAAACCATGTATCCCTACAAAATCTATGAGGTCAAACTCATCATCACTGAGAGCATCTAGATTTACTGCCTCATCCTGAGTAGCCTCTCCCATGTTCTCATGATCATTGTCCATTACTCTCCTCTTCATCATGAATCCCGCAAATCAGGTTCTCTTACTGAGAGGGACTTCATCTAATTCATCTTCATCATCCTCTATCAGGGTATCCATTTGTGTGTGCATTGAGCCTCTCTCTCTTCTCTACATGACCCTTGATTACTCCAGATGGCTTGGGTGCTATGATTTTTAACTTTTTCTTCTTGGCCATGTTGGGAGTGTCATAGCTGCTAGATGAAGGTATATCTAGCAGCATGATGCTCCCTATCATTTTGGTTTTGACCCTTTTGGAGTGCATGGCTAGACCATATGTAGTGGGGTTCTCATGTCGATATATAATTTTTGGCTTTAAAGGAGTAGCCTCTTTGAACTGTCATTTCAAAACCTTTTCTCCCTTCTTCTTCTTTTCTTGAGAGGGCTTCTCTAGGAGTTGTTTCATCGAAACTAATTGCATTTGGAAAGGATGAACAATCCATGATCTAGTCAATTTAACCACATGGCGGGCTTTGAAATCCATAATATCATTTTCATCCCGATCTATTTCTAAATTTAAAATGGCCCTTGTGAACACCTTATCTATATTATATATTTAATCCAAAATTTTGTCTGAGTCAACATCTACCACCTTCTGTGGAATCCTCAATGAAAGGGTTCCCTATGCCAGCTCTAGACTCATCTGGTAATAATCATAGACCCTTACCTCATAATCATCAACATAGTTTTCCCAATGGTCTTCCACGTGTAGCTCATGAACATAGTGCCTCCCCATTATGTGGTTGTATGTACCAATGGGATCAAACTGAGGCCTTACTAGATTGTAGGTTGACAATGGGAATTCATCCCATTCCCTAGTCAGAGACTTATAGACTTTCATGTCTGGTACATAGTGGGGGCCAATGGAAATAGATAAATCCCAACAATGCTTCTTCTTGTGCTTGATATGTTCATGAGCATCAGATAGCTGTCTTGCTATCTCTAGGAGAACTACCCTATCAGGAGGGTATCTTGTAATGTTTTGAGCGCCAAGGTCCTTCCTACCACCTGAATGTAAGTGAAGGTCTAGAATTATATGTAGAACACCCCAATGGCCTTTAATTTAGCTACTACTTCAGTCGACAGTCTTTTGGCATAGTCTCCCTCAATGGAGTGTCTAATGGAAAAACTAAAAGAATCATTGACTATTCTAAAATCTAGGCTATTGTGTGTAGAAGTCTTTCCTCACTAGTTGAGGATACAAGGTAAATGGCCATGTGTTCTGATCACCCATCACCCCAACTTTAGTCAATCCTAGATATACTACCTGTGCAGCTAGTAGACACATGACATAAGATATCATGTAGAAATGGGGGTCTGTCTTAACCTGAATCAGTTGTTCATCAAGTTGGTCACATAGGATGGCAGCCCAATCAAACCTTGCTTTCCTTTCTCTTATCTTTTGCATCAAGAAAATCATCCATGGCTCTAGTCGAGAGGACTTAGGTAGTCTGTACACCCTACTGATCATTGTTAATACTACTTGGATATCTTATTACATATACCCTCTTCTCATATCAATCCTATCCAGTTTGTTCTTGGGCAATGACTACATTAGGTAATCATTATTGACAATGTTGTGCACCCTTTGTAGTCTTTATTGTAGAACTCCATTCCCTTGTTGACGTTGAAATTAAAGAGCTTGTCAACCCCTTTTTGTAGATGGAAGACATCCTTAATGTTGTTGGGCCTCAAGTCCAAGACCACTTCACCAATGTTTTTCTTTACCATGTGCTCATTAGGCATGTAGTTTTTGGCCAATGTGTTGTTTAGGTCTTCTGATTGGATGGAAACTGGGTGAGCTACCACATTCACTAGATATTAGTAGACTAATGAAGTGAAGTCCTCTGAACATCCTATTGGCTAGGCACATTTGTTCAAATAGTTGTTCTAGCTTACGTTCCCAATATCTGTATCCATTATGCCTGCATGCAAGTTGGTCACCTTGAAAGGTGGATGGTATCCTTTGAATTTATATTTCATTGCTGGTGATGCTACTACATTCTCGACCATATCTATAGAGAGAACAAGACATAAATCAGTAACATGGTAGGAGAAACAACCTAGAAAGAAAATCATATTTCCAAAATTGAGCTAAAAAGGGGGCACAAGAGGTATTTTCAGCCTTTTAGACTTTCGAGGGTGTGGAACATCTAAAAGGCTGACAAGGCCAAAATGGCTAAAAGAGGCTACACTGCTAACAAATCTTTTCAGTCATTTCAGTGAGACAAAGGTGAGAAACCTCTGAGAAGCCAAAAAGGCTGACAACACTGAAATGTCTGAGCAAGAGAGGAATTGAAACACCTTAGGGATTTTAGGGAACTTGAGAACATCAGCGTGCAAAAGGCCAAAAAGGCTGAAATGGCCGAAAAGGCCGAAGATGCATTTGGTACTTTGGAGGAGCATGGTCTATTTTCAGCTTTTTTGGAGGTATACATATTTTGGTGTGTGACAACACTGAAACACTGAAAGATTCCCTCAACACTTGGGAGAATTTTCTATGCTACAAGTTTCTTGAAAGTTTCAGACCCCAAATGTTCAAAATTAGGGTTTCTTAGTTGGACTAAAAAATGAGTGTGATGATGAATTTGACCAAAAACCTATCAAGGGGATGTAAGGTGACTAACTTGGCAAGTCCCCAAGGCCAAAAGGGTCGATGCTAAACAACCTTGACCTAAAGACAAGGCCAAAAAGGTTGAAAAGACATGAACCCTAAAACTAAGACAGGCCAAAAGGGAAGGACCCTAAAACTAAGACACAAAAAACAAACAAACAAAGGAAGAGGGAAGAACCAACAACCAAGAAGATGATGAAATCAAGGATGACCAATGAAAAATGGGAGACCAAGATGGCGAAAAAGTGGTGAGTGGTGAGAAAAACTGGCTAGAGAGGAAAGAGTGAGCACAAAATTGAGGTTTAAAATACCCTTTTTCCCTTAAATAGGCCACCTTGATGGTTGACATCATCACACCAGGTGATTGACATTTTGGCCTTTCAAGGGTGTCAGACCATCGAAAAGGCCAAAGCTTTAAAAGGTGGACTTCCATGGGGGGTCGGACCTCTGAGACTTTAGACCCTCGACAAGTCTAAAAATGGTGTCAGTGCTAAGAAGGCTAAAAAAATTGGACAACGCTCATCGTTCACTCCTCTAGCCTTTCACACTTTCAGACATCTGAAAGTGCGAAAGGTTGACAAGATCGAAAATTGACAAAAAGAAAACCAAGACAAAAAACCAAAGACAAAAAGAGAAATGAGTAGAAAGGAGAAGGGGGTCACCTAAGGCCAAAAGGCTAGAAAGGGGAGTGTGGTTGTGGGACAAAGAAAAGGAAACAATACAAGCTTCCTAGAGCCAGTTCATGAGGAGAGAATCCCACGCTAGAGTGAGCCAAGTACAAAAATATTCAAATCAAACATATCTCTTATCATCATCAAGATGGAAAAAATCATGTCACGCATCTAGTGTGTGAGTACGTGTGTCCAAATTTCCTTTGAAACCCTTTACCGTAAGCTCTAGCTGATGATCATCCTGTTGTTGCCAGATCACTACCCACTAATCTAAAGTCAGCCATAAGTTAATTTATCCTTGCTCTACTACCAGGCAGACATTTATAGCCCTGATAGAGGTTGCTAAAATCACCCTTTCCCAACTGTAGATGAGCTTTGATAGAAGTGCTTAGGCTCCATAGGAGGGCTCTTAGACTTGCTTTGCTTTAGCTTTAAACTGATTCTTTGAAAGCATCTTGTTATCATCAAATTTTGTTCAATGTCAGCTACTTCAGTACTCTTTGTAGCTTCGTTAGATATCGCTTGTTTGTTCTATTCTATTCCTCTTTTCCTTTTCTTTTCCCTTTTTTTTTTGAAACCAGGGCAGCACTTAGAATGTGCTACCCCAGCTTTTTCTTATCTTGTCTTTATGCATTCCTCCTTTATTCTCTTGCTCTTTTCTTTTAGTCTACATTTTAGCTAGGAAAGGGTTCTGACTTTTAGGCTTCCTTCACGGCCATGGGAATTTCCTAATGATGATTGGAATCCTACCTTGAGAAGCTCATGGCTTGGGATTTTCTTTAAATATGCATTTTAGTGTTGAGGATTGTTGATTTTGGTAAACTCCCTCGAGACGTCTGAAAAGAAAGTGCCTCACCTTCGATCACTATCTCTGGCTCACTACAAAATGGAACTACTTCCAAGGTTTTGACCATGGGAAACTTGTATCTATTACCTGGACTACCTGAAATAGGCCACAATACATTGAAAGCACCTACCCCCCTGCAAACAAAGACCCAAAGAATAGACATGGATGACAAGATTGATAGAAAACAAAGAAAAGATGATATAGTACAAGAACATACAGTAATACACAAGGGACCAGTCAAGACCCAAAATAATGGTTCAAAAACTAGCCATTGACTAGCAATGGGACCAATTCTCCATCAAGAGAACTAATTTGAAAGGTATTCTCTCCCAGGATCTCTACGATCTGGAATGGGCCTATCCATAAACATTGAAACTTGGTGTGGCTACCTAGTTTTTCTTTTGCTTTGTGCCACATTAAGACCAAATCAAAAATTTGGAAAGCTTTTAGGGTTACTCTTTTGTCAAACCATCACTTGGCAATAGCTTGGTGTTTAGCTACATGTTCCAAGGCCATAGTTCACTTCTCTTCAAGGTTAAACAAATTCATGAGATGAATTTGCACCCGATCCTCACCCTTGATGTATTGATTCATGAATCTCAGAATTGGTATTTTTAGGTTCATTGGAAAAATGGGTTGCAGACCGTAAACTAACTGGTAAGGGGAGGACCCTAAGGCATTCTTGACTCTCACATGATCTATCCATAAAGCATATTTCAATTGAGTGTGCCAATCTCTAGGATTGTCATCCAGAAGACACTTGATTACCCTTGTCAGGTTCTTGTTAGTTGACTCAGCAACTTTGTTCCCTTGTAGGTAGTAATTGGATGAGAATTTTAGAATTACCTGGTTCTCAAAGGCCCATTGAATGAGACTTGCAGATGAAAAGTAGGGGGCATTATCACATGCTAGGAAAAAAGGCATGCCAAACCTTGTGATGATGAACTCTTCTAGGAATTTGGTGATCACCTCAGTGGTACAATTTTTCATAACCCATGCCTTTGTCCAGCGCGTGCAATAATCAATTGTGGTTAAGATGTATTGGTGGCCTACTGAGGATGGAGGATTGATCATTCCCATAAAATCCAGCCCCAATTGGGTGAACGGATGCACTTCTTATACCGGTTGTAAGGGCATCACTGGATGTCTTTCTCGAATGGCACTAGTTTGGAAAACATAGCAAGAGCGCACATGCTCATGAGTATCTTTGAAAAAAGTTGGCTAGTAATAGCTAGATCTCATTATTTGATGAGCTATAGATTCTGTCAATCCATGCCTAGTACCATACTTATCATGAAATTTTGTGAGAACCTGTCTAGCTTTTGTTTTATCTAAACATCGTAGGTATAATCTATCATAATTGTGTTTGTAGAGCTTCCTATTTTTCAACATGTATGAATTGCTCTTATTATTAAGTGTTCTCCATTGGGAACCATTCAATCCATCTAGGAAACAATTTTGCAGCAAGTAGTAAACTATGTCTTGATACCATATATCAGTGACTATTCCTTCATTGGTGTACACCTGGCACACCAAACCTTGTTTTGTTTTAGCCATCATCTTGGTGAGGCCTTGACCTCTCACCAATTTCATTGGTTGGATCTCAATGTCAAATTCCTATAATATTTCCATCCATTTTCCTCTTTGTTCTCTGAGTTCATTTTGCATCAGTAAGGATTTGACTACTGGATCTAGAACAATAGCAATGACCTTACTCTAAAGTATGTAGTGTCTGAATTTTTTGACAACCTTGACCAAGACAAAAGATTGTTTATCCAAATTAGGATATTTAAGTTCTGCATTCTTTAGTGGAGAGCTCATGAAAGCAATTGGTCATTCATCTTCACCCTCTTTCTTCTGCATGAGGATTCCCGCACATGAATGTTTTGAAGAAAATAAGTAGACTTTAAATGGTAGAAGATAATTAGCACTGGCCAAGACTGGAGTAGTGGCAATGGATGTATTGATTTATTTGAACGCCTCCTTAGCTGAGGTGCTCCATTTGATTTTAGCATCCTTCTTCAACATATCATTTAAAGGACACACTATTTCTACAAACCCACTAATGAACTTCTTGACGAAGTTGGTTTTCCCAAAAAAGGACTTCAATTCCTTCCTGCTATTTGGAAAAACCAATTTGAGGATAGCTTCAACCCTTTCGGGGTTGATTGAGATGCCTGTCTTAGATATGATGTGCACAAGAAGCTTTCCCTGAGTCATGCCAAAGACACACTTCTTAGGATTTAAAGAAATCCCATAATGTCGACACCTCTTCAAGACCTTTTGTAAATATTCAATGTGGTCTACCCAGCTCCTAGAGAAAACTATGAGATCATCCATATATATAACAATGCATTTGTTAACTAGACCCTTGAATGCCTCATCCAAAGTGGCTCTTGCATTGATTAAACTGAATGGCATGCAGCGATATGCAAATGTTCCCCATTTTGTGGTGAAAGCTATCTTAAGATGGTCTTTTTCCTTCACCATGACTTTGTTGTACCCCAAGTAGCAATCCAAAAATGACATCATTTTGGAACTGTTGACCACTTGTAACACTTCGTCAAGAGAAGGAAAATGATAGTTGTCCTTTTGAGAGGACCTGTTCAAATTTCTAAAGTCCACATAGAGCCAAACCACTCCACTTTTCTTCCTCACAAGGACAAGATTAGCAACCCAAGTTGAATGCTAGATGGGAAAAATTATCTTGCTATCAAGAAGCTTCTGCACCTCTTTTTGAATCATTGACTCAATCATGTGGTTCATTGGTCTTTATCTCTTGCGAAAAGGTTTAGCATCTAGGTTCATCAGAATGTTGTGGACAATAACACTAGGGTCATAGGTTTTCAAATCTTCATGGCACCATGCTATGACATCTTTGTATTTAGTGAGTAACTCAACCATTTGTTTCTTTTTCCTCTGGTGTGCTGACTTTACCTATACAGACTTCCCTGGGTTTGAGTTGTGTACCCAAGTTGTAGAGCTCATAGTCATCTCCGCCCACCACTGGTGTCTTCCCCTTTTTCCTGACCATGCTCATCTTTATAAAAAATCCTCTCTAAAGTCACCATGCCTTTCAAAATGGAATTTGTCTTCAAGTTGAGAATCCCTAAGTCATCTGATTCTTCTATTTCATCCTCTTCATCAATGCTCTATTTGTCGAAGATCCTGACGTTCATGATAAATTCCAATATCCGCTAATCATCTTGGAATACCTATAAGTTTTTGATGTTGTCAGGGATAGTTGGTACAGCCACTAGTTCCATGGAGAATTTCTTCAATTTGTATTTCTCTAGCAATTGTAGAGAGCTTGCAAATACCACTAAAGTTTCAGTGATAGTATTCTTTCTTCTTGGGATGCTCTGAATGTTAAAGGCTTCAAAATATTTTATTAGGTCCCAGATGCAATTGCGGTATGAGACCAATAATTTGTTAGTGCAGGAATACTAGCTCTTGATCTACTAGACTATCAATTGTGAGTCACCTTCCACTATTATTTCTTTCACTTTCTTCTCGTGTACTAGGAGGAGACCCCAGACTAGAGCCTCATACTCAGCAACATTGTTAGTCTAGTAGAATTGCAACTAGTAGGAAGCATAGTATGAAACCCCATGAGGGTTAACTAATTTGATCCTAGCTCCTAGTCCCAGCTTGCACTTGGAGCCATCAAACCGAAGTTCCCATATTGAATGATTTTTGTTGGAAGATGTTTTGACTCAGGGTTCTAGGATTACTTCTGGCATAGTTGCCTTGGTTTGGGGTTCTACAGAGGTTGCGAGTGATGACATGCCTTCTTTACTTGGAGTTTCTAACTTTCCCCCATCTAAAATTTCTATTTTTGAAAGTGGAACCCACTTCATCTTTTGTTTTTTCTTGACATCACACCAAACCTCATGGCACAGAGGTAGATAACCATCATCAGAAGAGCTCCACTCTTGTATAAATTGTTCAGCTATAGGACCCTAAGGTTCTTTTCTAAGGGGATATTCCTCCTCAATCGAACATGTTTCTATATTCTTGGGAGGTTTGGATATGTCTGATATGTAGTTCATAACTTGGACCACTGCCTCTTGGCAGACTTGGCATGTAAACTCTAAGTGGTTCATCTGATGAAGATGATAGTACCTAGGTAGCATTAGTATGTTGGGATTAACATCTTGGCCCAGATGTCTCATATTATTCATCATACCATTTATGAATTCTATGAGAATCTCTTTAGGGATCTGGACATTTATTAACCCCTGAACAGGGCTACTATTTGAGTCTTCTTCTCCTTTGAGCTGAAATGCAAATGCTTTGTCAAAATGGTACACTCCCAAATCAGCTTGTGAGAATAAAACCTCATTCAGGTCATTGTAATCAGTTATCATTTGTTTGACCTTGGGTTCTACATCTATCTTAATCTAGTTATTGAGCCCTTTCCATGGCAACCAAAGTAGGGTAAAGTCTGTGGAGAACCACCCTCTTAAAGATTGGGTCCATTCTCGGCTGAGCAACATGCCATAAGTTTTCAGGATGTCCACCACATGTATTTCAATGCAATCTTTGATCTTGGGGTCAACTATCAGTTATATGTGTGTATCTTTCAGGACCTTGATAAATTTGACCTTAGTTTTATCGAGTTGGATTACTACCCTGTTGGTTAGTTGGGTGTTCATCCCTAGCTTTTGGCATCACATTACACGAAGCTCCTAAATCAATTAAAAAATTATGCAAGTTCCTTCCAAATATTTTGAGACTAAGTAGGAATGGGGACACTTCTACCCTATCTTTGAACATAGTCGACATTGCCTCTACGACATTTACATTGGATACATTTCTAGTATTATTGCTAGACAAGGCTGATTTGGAATGGTCCAAGGACTTCAGGAGAGCCTCTCTTTGAGTGGGAAAACTTTTCAACATATCATACATCGACATATTCATTCTAAATTTCTTTAATTCCTCTACTATGCTATATTTTTCATTGGCCTAGACTGGATTTTTCAACACAGAAGGTTGATGTTGTGTTGTCTGAACAATAGTGGCACCACGCCCCCTCGAGGGTGTAGGGTTGTTTCTCACCTTTGGATCAGGTGGGGTGGGTTGCATACTTAGAGGAATGCCATCTATCAAAGGCTCTCTTCTGCTTCTCAAGTTATAGGTATTTCTATTGTTGTTTTGGAAAGCATGGACTTTAGAATAATCCAGTTGGTTTTCTTGATTGAATGGGAAGACAAAATCTTCCTATGAAGTGTTATTGATTGGAGTCCCATCTAAACTTGGATCATATGGGTCAAAAACCATGGCACTAAAATGGGCCTAGGAACTCTCAGGATCCTGAGTTTGTTGATTGTCAGACTCTCCCTATATTCATAATCTGGTTGATGCATGCTGGGACCTTGGGCATAACTGACTTCTGACGAACTAAAGAAATTGGCATTGTCCACAGGGATAGTACCATTAATTGGCCATGTGTTCCATGTCCTATTTTTCCATTATTGTCCAAACTATTTGTCTTGAGAGTCATTCCGATAACCTCCTCCATTGTTATTGTTGTTGTTTCTATAATTGCCATAATTATGATTCTAATTTTGAGAGTAAGTATTCAGGATAGTAGCTGGGTGTGGGTAGTTTCCTTGATTTGGAGTTGGGTTGATCTTCATCTCAGTGATTTCTTTGGTCAACTGGGACAACATCTTCTTCATGGCATCTAACTCATTTACTAGAGCTTGATCTAGTTCATTTGGGACAATGACCTTTTGTTTGCACAAGGCAGCCCTGTGCGTATCATATCCTGGGTATGTGATAGCCAATGGTGGGACAACAACATATGGAGCTAGCACCAGATTGATCCTTGGGGCTTTTTGTATTGGAAGTTGATTGTTTGTTGCGAATGGACTAGTCACAACAGTGTTCCCCAATGTTGGTGGAATGCCATAATTTGCACCTACTTGTGGGTCCATTTGTTGGGTAAATAAGATAGGTTCATTGCACACTTTCTCCAAAGTTTCAATGTTAGGGATGAATTCTGAAGCCTTTGGTAGTCATTTTGTAGTAGTGGTTGTTGCATTCATGGCTATGATTGTCATTGATGTCAACATAGTGTTATTCTGGAGTTTAGCAAAGAAGTAGGCATAGTTTTGTTTTCCGCACATGTTATATTGAAAATTGAGTTATGTGAAATTGATGGTATGTTCTTTGGTGTGTTATTAACCTATGGTTAAGAGCACAAAAAGAAATTCATTTATTCATGAAATTTATAAGCATTTTGGTGGAAGCAGTATTCTAGCAGTGTTCCTGAGTAGCAGTTTTTGGTAATCGGAGGATATCTCCTAATTGGGATGGAATCTGATTCTATGTAGTTAAAGGGAAGTTTGAGACTCATTGGTGGTGATGTGGTTCATAGTGAAAACTTCAAGGTCACACGATTGGAAAGTTATTGTATCTAGAAGCTGACAGTTTTATGTAATTTTGATGTAGCGTGTTGAAATTATTATTTTGTATTTGCATGCCGACTCATTTGTAATTATTTGAGTGTGGTATAAAGGAAGGAATGTTTTCCTTGTTGGAATATGGGATTGTAATAGTTGTGATATGAAATTGTGAAAATTGTGATGCGAATGTATGCATGAAGTGAAGAAAAGAGCTAATTCAGTGATGAAGGAAGACTTGCGAAGTACAGAGATCTGGATTTGTGGTCTTGTGTAGCAGAGAGTGTGGTTTTGGTACAATGTGGAGAAGGTAACATATTTCATATTATTCTATTGAATAATCCTAAGATTTATTGGACAGTGAGTTCAGAGATCTTGCCTTGAAGCTGTTTGGGCAGTGGGTCCTTCTGTCTTCCATAACTCCTAATAGGGTTAGAATCTTTTAACAGGGATTCAAAATCTCCTAATAGAGATTCATATGTACTAAATGTATTTCATAAGACTCCTAATAGGGTCCATCCTTTCACAAGGAACTTTCATATTAGTGCATCATTTTGTGAGCATCATTCCCACCGGGGTTTACTCTTTGATCAAGAGGTTCCCTAGTTAACATATCTTGTGTTATTGTGTCATTGTGTATGATTATCTTTCTATGGTTGGTTACTACATTGATTATATGGTTTAAAGCTGTTGAAGTTGATATTGAAGTTGATAAATGGTTTAATTATCAGATAACTAATTCACCCCCCCGTCTAAATTATCTTGGTGGTCTTTACTTTCTAATAGTCAATGTCTCCTGGAGGCAGCCTTTTCAAGAATATAGATGTTAATGGGTCTAAGGCATGCAAGTACACTTTTATGGTAGAAATGGTATAGAGTATGGAGCTTCAAGATTTTGGTACATCTTGTGAAAATGATGATTGAACATAGCTATTGGTTCGTTGAGGTCTTTTCTCATTGAGATGAACTGGTGATGAAGAGTTGCAAGATCCACATATAATTTGAATTGATTTAGGAACTTTGTTTCAAATTCCCCCCAGGTAGGAATAGATCCTCATGGTAGATTAAGATACCAATTATATGAAAACTCCCCCAGTGTGTTGGGGAAGAGGCCGCACATGACATCTTGATGTGAAATCTCTTTCTGATTGCATAATTCCTTGAATGCATGAACATGTTCTTCCGCTATCCTCGATTCTCCATAGATGAAACATGGACAAATTTTTTTTTGATTTTTGGGTAGCTGATGGAGCTATCCTTACAATTTTAGTGGTGAACTTTAAGCATTTGCAAAAAATTCCATTGAGGCTACTGGTGGAGGAGCAACAAGTGGAATGGCAATGGTTGAATTTGGAGGAAGGTTCAGATGATCCAAAGTATCCTCTTTATGCTTTGTTTTGCTGCTGCAAGGTTTGTGAAACTCTTTAAGTTCAAGGAAATCCCCTTTGTTGGGTGAAGATCTAAGGACTCATTGAAATCTCTTTGGAGAGAATGATCCAATATTATAGGGTGTCCCTTTCGAGGGCCCTCCTTCTAGTGCCACTTCTGTTGAGCATCATTTTTACATGAAGACAACAGCTAGAAATTTGTGTGAGCAACTTCCACTTTTGGAAGACTGATGGAATCAATCTCAAGGTTCCTTTTGGCTAGGTCTCAACCACTTGGATAGCTCAATGGAAGAAAAATGTGAATTTGTTAACAAGGAGGCCTTTGCTAGTTCTTCTCTCAAGGGAAACTACAAAACAAACTTTAAGAAACCAAAAGTTCTCTCTTTTTTTATATGATTTTCAGATTTAAGAATAAAGAAATGCTAGTTTAGTTAATCTATTGAAAATAACTTTCAAAGAGGGTTAGAAGATGTAGGGTAACAAGAGATTCGAATGAAATTCCTAAAAATAAACCTAATGGACGTATGCTAGCATCACACCACCATGAAAATTAAATAACCAGGAAGATGTAGAAACCCACAAAATAGAGATTAGATCATGTCACAATCTTCAACTAAATTGATGCAATCATCAACAGAATTGAACAAATGTAAATGTATGATAAGCCAAAACTCATCATATCATGAAGCCACCCTAGATGTGCACACACACGAGACAAGTTAATCTTTAAGCACCAAAGAATAATCTTCTTAGAAATTTGTCACAACACAACAATGCAATACCAGCAAACACCGAACTAAAAGATCACAGACTTAAAATCATTAAACAACCAATTGGCTCTTTGAAATAAAGAATGAGCAATTCACACATTCACAAATTTTGCATAGATAGTAGATAAATCACAACATGAATGGAGCACCAACTGTATATGTTATATTAATGATCAAATCCACCCTCATTACATCATTTTATTACAATTTATAGAGCTGGGCTCTTATTTTCACAGCTAGGATTTGGCTACAACTAAATCGTGAAAGTAAATCTAAACTAAAGCTTTCATTAAAGAAACTACTTCTAAAGATTAGCTAAACTATCCTAGCATGGAATTAAACCTCATGCATTACAAATATTTGAATAAAATATGCATTAGATAACTTAAAAATGGAGCTAGAACTCGCACATGCACTTGATAATATCCATGTTTCTGCTCTTGATCCTTGGCTCTGTCTTCTCCATGTGGACCCAACTGGAAGAGATCCCAAAAAGAAAGCCCAAATGACTGGAAAATGTTCTCTGAGATAACTGGAGTTAACTTTCGGACGTGCCAAAAAATTCCCAAATCCTGACAGTTAGTCTAAAAAACTCAAGACCCAAAATTGACTAAGTACCAAGTCCTTCATCTCCAAAATTTCAGACTTGCGGACTTGACGGAGGCCGAAATACCCACATGACCGAAATGCCAAAAATTAGGCTCTGCAAAAATGGCTAAGTGTCAAAATTGGATTTTCTATATACAAAATTGGGTAGATCTTGGACTGGAGGCTTACTGGCTGGGAGGCACTTTTGGATGTGCTTTCTTGAACCTATCCACTATCTCCAGCACCTCATCAAAGTCTGACATCTTAATCCCTTGAAGGATCTCTTACTACCTATCTTGGAAGTCAATAAACTCCTTTGCAAAAGATTTTATTTTTTCTTCACGAGATAGTACTTTTTGAATTTCCTCCTCTTGGTAAAACATCTGCTGGAGGTCTTCTTTAGTCTTCACCCCTCAGAATATCCCTAAATACTGATTGATGATGTCATTTACTAAATACATGGTCTTCTCATCATCTTCATCAAACATATCTAGGTCTAGGCCTTCAAAGAACTCCTGCAACTCCTTTGCAAAAAGTATGCTATCATCCCTTCTCTTGTTTAACCTCTTGAGAACATTTTCAAATATGGCCAATGCTTAAACTATCTCTTGGATCCACTCTTCAAAATTATCCAATTTTGATCCTTCATATATCTTCATCAAAACTTGGAAGCACTGCTTCCTTATCATTGTCAACTCATCCAACACCTTTTTCCAATTAAGGATGGTTTCCTCTACACTATTTTCCTCACTCATAGTTTCTATTAAGGAAGTTATTCCTGCCAAAATGTTTTGAAAGGGCCTTAGGATCCTCCTAAGGGATAAGCTAGCAAACTGTTCAAATTCAAGCTTCCACTCAGCACAAGCCTGTACAAAAGAATGCGGAACATCCGTATTTATTTCCCCCTTCTTCTCCAAAATTGCTTGTAATGAGGCATCGAGATTATCTAGGTCAATTAGACTCCCTATTTTCAAAATGAATCTCTTCATAGCTCCATTCTTCTCTACCAGAGCCTTTATCCTCTCTTCATCCTTATCCATGAAGCCCAGAGCATGCTTCAATCCCAATGTGGCCAAGGTTTTGCTACCTTCTCTGGTGGGCTCCCCCAAGTCTACCTCCTCCAACACATAGTCATCCAGAGTGATCTCATTTGCACTGACATCCATTATGGGAACAACCACTTGTGCTTTCCACCCTCCCTCTTGGTCTTGTGTCACATAAGACATGGTTGTTGCTTGGGGAACTGATGTTGTTTGGTGGAAGGCACGCCCTAACGCGGTCATATTAGCCTCATCATCTGTGTACACTCTAACTCTTGGTTGTACCTCCTTAGTGAGCCAAGTGGGCTTGGAGAAAGTAGTTATTGGCTCATATAGAGTAGCCAATGTAGAAGAATTTTTTGGGTGCTTTGTTTCTATTTCCTCTTGGGTCTCCTCTTCTTCTCCTGATTCCTATTCATTACCAATGTTCTTCTCATCTTTCTCCCATATGTGTTCTTCTTCGTCAGCCATTTGTTGCTCATTAGCCATTTGTTCCTCTATATTTGTTTTCTATTTTCCTTCCTCAGTGTGTAGCTATTCTTGTGCTTGTGATTCTCCCTTGTCATCTGGCTCCTTAGATCCTGTGTAATACCATCTCCTATGGTGATACTTGGAATTTCTGATTTGGACATTCTATTATGATGGTTAGAGCTATACATTTACATTTATGTTTTGTGGGTGATGATATGTTTATCAGATGATTGATATGCTCATTTATGGTTATCATTGATATGTTTATGAAATGAGAAAACCATCTATCTTTATATGTTTTATGGAGCTAACCCAAGAATTTGAATCTAACCATTATCATAATGTTTTTTGTTTCATGTATATGTGTCTGATGTGTTTTCATGACTTAGGATGAAGTCATAGTTACTCACTTAGTTGAGGTCCACATGATGTATCGATCCTGGTCATCTATTTGCATATATCTAATTTGTATGTATATATTTATCTCTTCTTGGTGATGCAGGATTGTAGGTACCATGTATCATCTCCACCTGGCTTCACAGATCTGAGTGATCCCTCAAAATCCTCAATCATTTTTGTTGTTATGGAGATATCACCAGGTTCCATAGGAGAGAACTCTACCTCTGATCCTTTTATCCTTAGGTGGGGAGTTCCTGAGTCAGTCCCTTGTGTGGATGATGCATTTCTATGTTCTCTCAGTTTATGGGTTTTGTGGATCTTGTAGCTGATTTCTTGTCTGTTGCATTCTTTGAGAATGAGGTTTTGAGTATGGTAGCTCTAATTGTCTTCATGTTATGTTCAATTTTGTTAGTGGATTTTTGATGTGAATTATTGTTCATTTGAGGGTATGGTTTAGTAATTTATCTTTATTAGTAGCTACTTATGTACAAGTGTATCTTGTTAGGAATGAGTTAGTATGTGATTAAATTATGTGGTTTTAATATCAATAATAATAAATAATTTAATGGTATTATTTATAATACTCATGATAACAAAGTGTCTATGGCAATATTAATAATAAAAGTTTTAAATAATAGTGGTAAAATCTAACTTATGTTAGTAGTTACCTAATATATTTTAGAATATGGATTAGTGTATGAATAAATAATATAATTTTAATAATAATAATATTCATAATATTAAATATTTGTAATAATGTGTCTTACTTATGGTATATGTACCATAAGCATATGGGTGCACACATATTCCTATGAACACACACACACACACACACACACACAGATATATATATATATATATATATATATATATATATATATATATATATATATATATATATATATATATATATATATATATATATATATATATATATATATATATATATATATATATATATATATATATATATATATATATATATATATATATATATATATATTGTGAGAAGGAAAATTATTTTTTTCGATAAATATAAATCTATGTTATTCTCAAAATGGTAAATAGGATTAGTAAATTCTATTACCATAGCTAAGTAAATTAGTAAATTATTCTTAAGGTTAAATTATCTATTTTGTCATCCTTAAATTTAGGAGACATAAATTAAAATCTTATTAAACAAAATTTATTTATCCCTTCACGGGAATGGTTTTGAAAACCATATTGTTATCAGATAACAGATGGATAGTTGGGATGGTTGCATCGATTGGATTACCCATGCAACCACCTTCTCCAATATTTATACAAGAGAGATCTCCTATGTGAGGGGGTGTTGGATAGAAGTTCATTCGAGAGGAAACAATAATAAGATTGTAGGAAAATTATTTTATTTTTGTGAGGAGAGAATCCATTATTTGAGATTGGCATTTTTTTGCTTCGGGTAGAGGCTGGAAGATTGCAAGCAGAGGGATTCAAAGGAGTGCTGGAAAATTTTGAGAGGATTGGATCCTTCTTCATCAATTGAATCCACATAGGACTCCAGGTTGGAATCCATCCTATGAAATAATTCTCTTTTGTGATATGTATTGATTGAATGTTTTCTCTGTGTGTTTTGTTGTCTATGTAAATTTTAGAATATTTATGCTATAATAAACAAATGTTAGCCATTTAAGGTTTATGCTAAATTATTGTATTATGTTGGCCATTTAAAGTTTATGCCATATTATTGTATTCTATCTGCCGTTTATAGAAATATAATATCAAGACATTATACCAGTGGTTTATAGAAATATAATATTAGTATATTATGCCAGCCATTTTCTTTACAAGTATAATATTTGTGTAGTATTTATAGTTTAATATTATGTCATTAAACCATACATGTATTTAATAGTTTGTCATAAAATAATTTAATATTCTGGCATGAAACATTACATGTAATATATACGTTAATATTCTATCAATAAACAACACGCACAGAGATTAGGGTTTATAATCCCGAGTGAGGAATGTTTTAGATTCATGTTTCGAATAGGTTTTGTTTGTAGAAGTATACCTTTTAAATTCGAGTTGGTTTATAGAAGTTTGGAATGTTTTAAATTGGGGTTATTGTGTATGGAAGTATAACATTTGATTTCGGGTTGGTTTATAGAAGTATAACATAGTTCAACATTTAGATTATTTAATATTTATTGAAGTCTTAGATAGTATAACATTTAGAGTTTAATATTTATTGAAGTATTAGATAGTATAACATTTAGATTATTTATATCTTATACTTTAAGTTATACTTGTATAAATAAATTAGGTACCTTTCCAGATGATTGGGATAGGTTTCAGCTTCCTAGGAGTTAAGATGCAACTTCTAGATTTTAGATTTTTTTTTTTATTAAAAATCAGACTTAGTTAAATTTCAGGCAGATTGAATTTTGTATAAACTACATGGAATTTTTGTATAAACTATATGTCTTCATTAATTTTTGGGTAGAGGTTATATGGTACATTTAGATGCTTAAATAGGGTTAGGATGTGTGTAGGAAGCATGATTAGGGTTTAAGATTATCTAGGAGGATCAGGACCATTCTAGGCCTCCCTAAACACTCCTAATTTTCCTAAACATCCCTAAACTATCTTATTATTTCCTATTCCTTGATGTAGTTCTAAAATGTGTTTATGAAATGTTTTTACTACATACATGATGTATTTTTTATGTGTGGGTTAAGGGTAGAAAACATAACAACACCAAGTGAGTGGCTCTCAGTGCGGGGTCGGGGCCCTAAGTGGCTAGAACTAGGATAACCGACTGAAGAGTTATTTAACAAGTGATAATTTAATTAAAACTTATGGGAATGGGTTCAAACACTAAAAATATTAATATGTGCCTCACCCATGCCATTAGTGCTAGTAAAGGCTATGGATGGGAGTGGGAGAAGATGCCTATGTGTCAGTACGATCGAATAGCACTTGTTTGTATGAAAGGCAATCGATTCTGCATGTGCCTACTTGGGGGCCATGGTCCGAAGTGGCTAGTACCAAGACAACCCAAGGGGTGAGGGCTATGTGATGAAACTCACTTAGGTTGTTGCTTAGAGTTTCTACCAATCCTTAGAACCTTTGGGAAAATATTTATACTTTGATCTTCTTTTCATTTTCTACTTGGGAAAGGTTACTCAACCCTAGGTATGGCCTAGCTATTCCTTCTTTGAGGAACTTGGTGTTTATCTCCTAGCATGGGGGAGTGGGCCTTTTTGGTATCCACGTGGTTGGGTGGTAAATATTTTTATCGAGGTACCTTTTGTGGATGTAGTGCTTAAGTATTCATGCTTGCATAGTGTTCCAATTTTTGAAGAATGAAGACTTGCATTTATCTTTTATGATGTAAATTTATTGTTACCTCCCATGATGAGATGAATGTAATGTAATCATTAATGTATTTCAAAATGATGTAATTGGAATGGGTAGACTTAGGAAAAAGGAAAAGGGAAAGCATGAACTTTATGTATATGAAGTATGTTGAAAAAAAAGTATTTTGCAACATTTCAAGTTAAGTAGTATGTTTTTCATTATTGTTGATTAAGTGAAAAGCTATTGAAAAATCAAATGTAATATTTTCAATGTATCAAATGATTTAGATGATTCTATTTTCTTTAAAAGTTATATTGTTCATAAAGGATACTTAGGAATTTAGATGGATTTAAATGAAAAATTGAAATGAAAGTACTTTATATTTCTTTATAAAGAATCTACAAATGTTGGGATGTAGTTTGCTTAAGAAGTAAATCAAATTGTTAGTACACTACATGGACTTAATGATTTGTACATTAAATGAAAAGGGTACCTTGGAGGAATCTAAGTTAATCTATATTTTTTTTATATAATTCTTTTAAAAGTTTTAAAATATTTCATAAATCATTACTTAGGTTTTCTTTTATAAAGAGAATCTTTGTTCTCTTCCCCGGTTCCCTTCAATGGTTTGTACTGGAGTGGAAAGTGGAGTGGTAGGAGGTGTTTGAAGTGGAACTAAAGGTGGGGTCTGAAAGTTTTGAGGTGGAGGTGGAGGTGGAATGGATGAGACCAATGGGGCCTATGTAGCTACATCTTCTTCTGAGGTGACCCCAACAAAAGAGTCCTTTTCTGGCTCTGGAGTTTCCTTTTGGGCCTCGGCCATCTCAAAATCAACTTGCTCTTGAGAGTCCCATTGGGTGTCCTCTCCTATGCCACTAGAAAGACTTGTAAACTGCATAGGAACTTGCTACTCAAACTCTTTAAAACCATATAGCCCTAAAAAATCTAAGGTCAAACTCATCATCACTGAGAGCATCTAGATTTACTGGCTCATCCTGAGTAGCCCCTCCCATGTTCTCAAGATCATTATCCATTACTCTCTTCTTCTTCATGAATCCTATAGACCGTGTTCTCTTATTGAGAGGGACTTCATCTGATTCATCTTCATCGTCCTCTATCAGGGTATCCATTTGTGTGGGCCTTGAGCCTCTCTTTCTCTTGTATACATGACCCTTGATTACTTTGGATGGCTTGTGTCCTATGATTTTTAACTTTTTCTTCTTGGCCATGTTGGGAGAGTCATGGCTGCTAGATGAAGGTATATCTGGCAGCATGATGCTCCCTATCATTTTGGTTTTGACCCTTTTGGAGTGCGTGGTTGAACCATATGCAATGGGGTGCTCATGTCGATATACAGTTTCTAGCTTTAGAGGAGCAGCCTCTTTGAACTGTGGTTTCAAAACCTTTTCTCCCTTCTTCTTTTCTCAAGAGGTCTTCTCTAGGAGTTTTTTCATTAGAACTGGATGCATTTTGAAAGGATGAGCAATCCATGATCTAGTCAATTTAACCACATGGTGGGCTCTGAAATCCATACTATCATTTTCATCCCAATCTATTTATGCATTCAAAATGGCCCTTGTGAACACCTTATCTATATTATATATGGAATCTAAAATTTTTTTTGAGTCAACATCTAATGCCTTATGTGGAATCCTCAATGAAAGGGTGCCTTGTGCTAGCTCTAGACTCATCCTGCAATAATCATGGATCCTTACCTCATAATCATCAACATAGTTTGCCCAATGGTCTTCCACATCTATCTCATGAACATAGTGCCTCCCCATTATGTGGTTGTATGTATAGATGGGATCAAACTAAGGCCTTACTAGGTTGTAGGTTGACAATGGGAATTCATCCCATTCTCCAGTTAGAGACTTACAAACTTTAATGTCTGGTACATAGTGGGGGCCAATGGAAATAGAAAAATCCCAACAATGCTTCTTCTTGTGCTTGATATGTTCATGAGCATCAGATAGCTACCTTGCTATCTCTAGGAGAACTACCCTATCAGGAGGGTATCTTGGCAACTTTTTGGGTTCCAAGGTGCTTCCTGCCACCTGAATGTAAGTGAAGGTCTAGAATTGTATGTAGAATGCCCCAATGGCCTTTACTTTAGCTACTGCTTTAGTGGACAATCTTTTGGCATTGTCTCACTCAATGGAGTGTATGATGGTGAAAATGAAATCATCATTGACTATTCTAAAATCTGGGCTATTGTGTGTGTAGAAGTCTTTCCTCACTAGTTGAGGATATAAGGTAAATGGCCATGTGTTCTATTCACCCATCACCCCAACTTTAGTCAATCCTTGATATACTACCCATGCAGCTAGAAGATACATGACATAAGATGTCATGTAGAAATGGGGGTCTGTCTTAACCCGAATCAGTTGTTCATCAAGTTGGTCACTTAGGATGGCAGCCTAATCAAACCTTGCTTGCCTTTATCTTATCTTTTGGATCAGGAAAATCATCCATGACTCCAGCTGAGAGGACTTAGGCAGCCCATACACCCTGTTGATCATTGTTAAAGCCACTTGGATATCTTCTTACATATACCCTCTTCTCATATCAATCCTATCCAGTTTGTTCTTGGGAAATGACTGCATCAGGTACTCATTATTAACAATGTTGTGAGGCCTTTGTATGTCTTTATTGTAGAAATCCATTCTCTTGTTGACATTGAAATTAAAGAACTTGTCAACCCCTTTGGGTAGATGGAAGACATCCTCAATGTTGTTGGGCCTCAGGTCCAAGACCACTTCATGAATGTTGTTCTTTACCATGTTCTCATCAAGCATGTATTTGTTGACCAATGTATTGATTAGGTCTTCCAATAGGATGGAAACTAGGTGAGCTTCCACATTCACCAAAGAGCAGTGGACTAATGAAGTGTAGTCCTCCAAATGTCCTACTAGGTGGGCACATTTGTTCAAATAGTCATTCCAGCTTACGTTCCCAATATTCATATCCATAAATCAGTAACATGGTAGAAGGAAAAACCCAGAAAGCAAAAAATATTACCAAAATTAAGCTCAAAAGGGGGCACAAGAGGTATTTTCAGCCTTTTAGACTTTCGGGGGTGTGGAACATCTGAAAGTCCGACAAGGCCAAAAAGGCCAAAAGAGGCTACACTGTTGACAACTCTTTTTGCTTATTTCGGTGAGACAGAGGTGAGAAACCTCTGATGGGATGAAAAGGCCGACAACACTGAAATGTCTGAGTAGGAGAGGAATTGAAACACCTCAGGGATTTTGGGGGACTTGAGAACATTAGTGAGTGACAGGCCAAAAAGGTTGAAACGGTCGAAAAGGCTAAACACGCACTTGGCACTTTGGAGGAGCATGATCTATTTTTGGCATTTTTAGAGGTATACACGTTTTGGTGTGAGACAACACCAAAATACCAAAAGGTGCCTTCAGTACTTGGGAGAATTCACCCTGCTGCAAGTTGCTTGAAAGTTTCAGACCTCGAAGGTTTGAAACTAGGGTTTCTCAGTCAAACTCAAAAATGAGTCTGATGATGAGTTTGACCACAAACTCATCAAGGGGATGCAAGATGACTACCTTGGAAAGTCCCCAAGGCCAAAAGGGTCGATGCAAAACAACCTAGACCTAAAGACAAGGCCGAAAAGGCTGAAAAGACATGAACCCTAAAACTAAGACAGACTAAAAAGGCCAAAAGGCAAGGACCCTAAAACTAAGATACAAAAAACAAACTAACAAAGGAAGAGGGAAGAACCACCAACCAAGAAGACGATGAACTTGAGGATGACCAGCAAAAATGGGAGACCAAGACGACAAAAAAGTGGTGAGAAAAACAAGCTCAAGACGAAAGAGTGACCATGAAAGTGAGGTTTAAAAAACCCCTTTTCCCTTATATAGACCACCCTGATGGTTGACATCATCACCCTGGGTGATCAGCCTTTTGGGGGTGTCAAACTGCCAAAAAGGCCGAAGCTCTAAAAGGTCAACTCTCGCTGGGGTCGGACTTCCTAGACTTCGGACCCCCGACAAGTTTGAAAATCGTGTAGGTGTTGAGAAGGCTAAAAAAACTTGACAACGCTCATCCTTCTCTCCTCCGGCCTTTCACACTTTCGGACGTCCAAAAGTGTGAAAGGGTGACAAGGCCGAAAAGGCTAAAAACTAACAAAGAGACAACCAAGGATAGAAAACCAAAGACAAAAAGAGAAATGAGCCTAAAGCAAAATGGGGGCCCCTCAGGCCAAAAGGATAGAAAGGGGAGCATGGTTGTGGGACCACAACATATATCTTTGACATTCAAGTTAGGAGGAAGTTTAGCCCCTTGTTGAGCTAACTCTAGAAAGTATGCCTCATCATTTTCTTGAAGTTATCGTCGTTTTGATATTGAGAAATTTTGGAAGGTGTGGGTTCTTTGATGAACTACAACTCATTTGAATACATTGTTTAACTTGAAGATCTATGATTTAAGATCACTGAGTTATTGATTAGATATGTAAGATGATTAAATCAGTAATATGTTGTCATTGATGTCAACTAGTTTTGACAATATTTATCTTGTAAGTTACTATACCCAAACATTTGTAGAAGAAGAAGAAAAGAAATGAAGAATAGATATATCTACATGAGGAAGATGGATATGATAGATAAGGATAAGGAATACATTGGGTAACTTATGGGTGAGTCTATGACCTTATGTTATTGACTTGATTATGTTGCATTCATCTATGATGAAGGATAGAGAAAAATGCACAAGGTAGTGTTGTTGGTTAATGAACCATTTTAGTATACACCGTCATAGTGTAGTGTATACCAATCATAGTACAAACTGAGCCTATGTTCACCGACACATTTCTTTGTTAACTGAGCAGAAGAAAATAACTAAATGACTAGTTTAGCCGATGGAAGTTGATGAGCTGTAAAGTACCTCGAAATCAAAGACGAAGATAATGTTTTTTATGAATATTGATGGCTAACATAATTGGAAGAAGATCTAATGGATTGAAACAAAATGTGTTACTGACACATCAGTCAAGGAAGGTTTAAGCAGTAAAATCAACAAAGGAGATTAAGCGGCAAAATGTGATGGATGAAAATAAAATGGTTTATTCATCTATTTAAGAGACTAGGATTTCATGATGAAATCATGCTAAAAGGAGACTGTAGAAGATATTACGTGAACAAGCTTCATGCATGCCTGATCAGACTGGTTAAGGAGAACCGAACTATAGAGATAACTGAGTGTCAAAAAGCTATTACCGAGCGATAGTAAGTTATTGAATATTGATTGAAATAGAATTGATAAATTGATCAGAGGATTTGAATGAGCTTAATATAGATTTGATAATCTACAATTGAAGTTGTGTTGTAATCAGATCAACTGTTGTTACATTTTAACCATTGTAAACAGAGAAATCTCTTAACAAAGTGGACTAGAAAGTCTTGTAATGTCATTCATAGAGTGTACATTTGTTATCCTATCAACCCCATAGTGAATGTTGGTTGGATGATAATGGTTGGCCTAAAATCCTCTAACAATGTCACACCTCACAGTGTGTTTGTAACCTTTAACAGGGTTGGGTCTTCACCGACCTCACTTCAGAAGAGTGAACAATTTTTGGGTTGCCAGTCCCAGGTGGTTTTTCCCTTCACAGGGTTTCCATGTTAAATCTCTTGTGTTATGTGTTGATTGTGATGGTTGTTTGTTATCATACTTTACATGTTGCATACTGGATTTGATCAGTAATCATTACAATTTATTAAATGGTAATCGGTAAAAGAACAAATAGAATACTATTTTAGTTTACCGAGCTACATAAGTTTTTAGTAAATTGTTTTGGATATACATTTTGTGATTACGACTGTGGATAACTAATTCACCCCCCTCTCAGTTATTCTAACAATTGGTATCAGAGTGTTGGTTGCTTGGAACAAAGTTTTAAGGACTTCATCACAAAGATGTCAAAATGTATAAAAGGGAAGTGCCAAAGCTAAACAAGGACAACTTCATAGTATGGCAAAGCTGAATGAAGCTGCATGTATCTGGAATTGGGATTTTTTCCCTGACACTAATGGAGAATGGCTACATTGCACCACCCACTGGTCCTTTGACCCTTGATCAACTAAGAGACAGGCATGAACATAATGTTACTATGATGGAGATTGTTGCTACCTGTACCGATGCCAAATTTGAAGATATTAAGGATTTCACTACTGCTAAAGGTATGTGGGATAAACTTTCTCAAGTTTATAGTGGTGATGTGAATGTCAAAAAAGCCAGAACTAAAAGCTTAAGGGGAAAATTCAATGATATGAAGATGAAGGAAGGAGAAAATATTGTGCAGTATACAAATAGACTGAAAGAGGTAGTACATGCTATTAGAGCATATGATGGTGTTATTGATGAAGAGACAGTGGTAAGAAAAGTTCTTAGAACCTTATTGCCAATTTATGCAATCAGAATATCTGCAATTCATGAAACAAGGTCTGCATCTGGTAACAACCTTACTCTTGATAATCTAATTGGTAAGCTTACAACCTTTGAACTGAATAACTTTGACAATAGTGTTGTACCATCTATTAAATCTACTTATATGTCCTCTCTGAAGATTGGTAAGTCTAGTAGCAGAAATAAGTATGATGATAGTGATAGAAATACTGATGATGAGCTTGATGAACTTGAAGCTCTTATTGCCAGAAGGTTACCTAAAGGTAAAGGAAGGTATAGGGGTAAATTACCTTTAGCATGCTTTAATTGTAAAGAGGTTGGTCATATTTCTACTAGATGTCCACATAGGAAAGATGATGATAGAAACAAAGACTGATCTGGTGACGGAAGCTATGGGAGAAGAGGCAACAGAACTTACCAACACTACAATAGAGACAACTAAGAAAATAATGATAAAGGCAAGAAGGTGTGCTACATTGCAGAAGAATATGTCACTAATACTGACATTGATGAAGATGTGGAGGTAGTATTTGTTGCAATGAAGGATGACTTAGAGGAAGATGGGAGGTATGTAGAGACAACACTTATCTTTAAGGTAAATAAGAATGATACATGGATTATAGATAGTGGTTCTACACATCACATGATTGGTGATGAAGAGAAATTTGATCATCTTGAAGAACACAATGGAGGATCTGTTAGAATGGGTAATGATGCACCCTGTATGGCTAGAGGAAAAGGATCCCTGATGATAAATGATAAAATTAGATGTGATAATGCTTATTGGGTAAAAGGTCTATAGTATAATTTTCTAAGTGTGGCATAGTTGAACAATTCAGGCCACTGAGTTGCTTTTGAGAGCAAGAAAGTGAAGATATATGATGATGGAGGAAGACTCATTGGAACTGGAACACAATCAAGAGGTAATCTATTTTATCTTGATAATGATCAGTCTTCTTGTTTAATGATGAAAGATGAAGATGCATGGTTATGGCATAAGAGGTTATGTCATGTGAATTTTGATAACATGATTAAGATTAGTAAAAAGAAAAAGGTTAGAGGTCTGCCTAACTTATCTAAGCCTGATCATGTTATGTGTCATGAATGTGAGAAAGGTAAAATGACAAAATCTAGTTTCAAGAGAAAAGATTATTCAACAAATAAATTACTTGAGTTAGTGCATACCGACCTATGTGGTCCTATGAGAACTCAAAGTTACCATGGAGATAGATATTTTATTCTTTTTGTTGATGATTATACTAGATTAATGACAGTCATGTTCTTGAAGGAAAAATAAGAGGCATTTAAGATGTTCAAGTGGTATAAAACAAAAGTTGAGAAAGAGACTGGTAAAGAATTGAAATGCTTAAGATTTGACCGAGGTGGTGAATTTATTTCTGATGAATTTACTAACTTTTTTAATGAGCATGGTATTAAAAGATAGGTCTCTACACTAAGGACACCACAAAAAAATGGAATAGCTGAAAGAAGGAATAGGTCAATAGTTGACCATGAAAGGACACTAATGTTACAAAAGAATGTTGCTCAGACATACTGGAGGGAAGCTGTCAGCACAATTGTATATGTTCTGAATCGAGTACAACTGAAGGACACAAATAAGACACCTTATGACTTATGGTTTGGTCACAAACCCACTGTAATTTATGTTAGAATTTTTAGAAGTAAATGCTTTATTCTGAAAGATGAAAGAAATGGGAAGTTTGACTCAAAAGGTGATGAAGGGATATTTCTGGGATATTCCACTAAAAGTAAAGCATACAAGTGTCTTAACAAGGTAACTAATAAAATGATCGAAAGTACTAATGTTCAAGTTAATGAGTTTGATGATAAGAATGTAGAGGAAAGCACAAAGGAACCAGAAGACTATGGTAGATTTAGTTACATTGAACAACCAGAGTACCTACTAATGTAGAGGACAGTGACAACTAGTCCATAGGAAAAAAATACCGAGGAACAGGAAAAAGAAACTGAAGAGCAGGAACCATCCACCAAGCAAGAAAATGAACCTGCACAGGATGAACAAGAAAGAAGAGATTAGATACTAGCAAAATTTTTTAGAAGACATCATCCTAAGACAAATTATTGGAAACAGACAAGTTGGCATGCAAACAAGAAGTAAAGAAAGACAAGGTACATGTCTAGTTTGTGATTATGAACCAAAGAATGTAAAAGTTGCATTAGAAAATGATGAATGAGTTAATGTAATGAAAGAGGAAATAGAATAGATAGAGAAGAACAAAACTTGGAATTTAGTACCCAGACCTAAGGACAAGAATGTTATCGGTACTAAGTGGATATTTAGAAACAAGCTTAATGAGAATGGAGAGGTAACACGGAACAAAGCTAGGTTAGTATGTAAGGGATATGCATAGGAGGAAGGAATAGATTATGGTGAGACATTTGCACCTGTTGCTACATTAGAAAGATTCAGAATGTTACTTACATATGCTGCACACAAAAAGTTCAAAGTTTACCAAATGGATGTCAAATCAGCTTTTCTGAATGGGATACTTGAAGAAGAAGTCTACATAGAACAACCTGAAGGGTTTGTTGATCCAAAAAAAAAAGATATGGTACGTAGATTACATAAAGCTTTATATGGTTTGAAGAAAGCACCGAGAGCCTGGTATGAGAGGCTGCATAACTATTTGCTAAGTATTGGATTTGTTAGAACAAGTGGGAACAGTAATGTGTACATGAAAGGAAATTCTGATGATACTATCTTGATTGCTGAGATATTTGTGGATGACATAATACTTGCTGACATATTTACAAAGCCTCTACTAAAGGATGCATATAAATACTTGAGGACTAGACTTGGGGTTTGTCCCCTATCTACTGGTCACTAAGGTGATCTAGAGGTTGCATCAACCTAATCTTATCAGAAGAACATACATGTTGATGCAGCAAAGTTCACACTTTGGATTTCTGTCTAAGGTTGTGAAAGATTAGAGTACTGGAACCAATTTGCATAACAGTATACCGAGATACAGAGAATGCACTAAACAATAAAGAGTTACATGGCTACTACAGAGCTGTATGTTTGTATTGTTCTTTGGCATTGCTGTCAAAGGGAGAGAGATATAGAAAAGGGAGCTGAAAAGATCATATCTACAGAACTTAGTTTGCACTTACAAATGCTTTTATGTAACGTAGTGATTAAACATATTAAGTTAGGGAGAGCTTGTACCATTACAACATTTGTTGATAGAGTTGTAGAATACATGTTTGGTATGTGTATGGCATATTTCATATTACTTGTGTTGCCATCAATGCCAAAGGAAGAGACTGATGAACTACAATTGATTTGAATACATTGTATAACTTGAAGATCTATGATTTAAGATCGAGTTGCTGATTAGATATGTAAGATGATTAAATCAGTAATATATTATCATTGATGTCAACTAGTTTTGACAGTACTTATCTTGTAAGTTGCTATACCCAAACATCTATAGAAGAAGAAGAAAAGAAATGAAGAACAGATATATCTATACGAGGAAGATGGATATGATAGATAAGTGTGTGTGTGAAAATTGTACCTGATCTGTAGACACAACACTTCAGTAAAACATTAGAGGTTAGCTATAATCAAAATCATGAAAAATTGAAATCTACTCTAACCAAGTGATTTACTACCTTCTAGTAGGTGTGAGATTGATGTTCTCAGATTGCTATCGAGATCAGTGACCTAGACGACACCTAAATGAAGGATTTGAATGTAATTAAGCTATTTTTTTGGATTTTCTATGCAATAAGAATGATAAAAACTTGATATGAAATCTAATCTATATGAAATTGATCTGCTAAAACGATCTAACAATGATATGAAAAAGAATCTAAATGAATGTTAAAAAAACAAATTGATCTCACAATAGCCTTGATTCGCAATAAGCTTTGATTCTCCAAATTCCAATTCTCCAAAATAGTTGTGCAATTCGTAGACAACTTTAGCAAAGTAAGCTTGCAAAATTATGAGATGAATTATGAAGAGTTGAGCCTTGTTTTTATAGAAATCCAAGGCTTTGGAGGTGCATGGAAGAAAGCCATAAATCACTCAGATTAAGTCAACTTGATTTTTGAGTTATTTTTAAATAAAGATAATTAAGTCACAAAAATCATGCAAAAGCACAGTTCAACTCGAATTAGAAGTTTAGATCAACTTTAAAACTCAAAAAGATGTTGAGTTTCAAAAACCTAACAACTTGCATTGATTTTCCAATTTGAGTTTAACTGGTCCTTGAATATGCACATGGATAATTATGATTTAATAAATAAATAAAGTGATTTATTCTCAACTTAACTGCTTTTTGAAATAAAATAATTAATTTATGGATTAATTAACTATTTTATCAAAATTTTATTAAAAATTATATTATTAAATAATGACAACTTGCTTTAATCAATTAAATAAGAATTTAATCAATTATTCAAAGGATATTAGATTTATTGTCAAAATTAAATAATACAATTAATAATAGATAGAATTAAATTTAATTACACAATTAAGTGGCAAGATATTAAATCTAATAAATTAAATATGAAAATATTCAATTAATCAAACTTAGGATAAATGTGATTATCGCCAAATAATCATTAAATTAAAGATAATTAAGATAATTAAGAATATTGCTAGGAATATTCCCCGTTGCAGAATGTAAGATAATCAATTATGATTCGATGATGTTTAGATGTGCCTTAGATTAGGACTTTGATGTTGATTTCGTTCAAATTGTTGATATAGGAGATTAATGAACTTATAGCCCATTTTTGGGGTATTACAATAAGGATAAGGAATACATTGGGTAACTTATGGGTGAGTCTATGACCTTATGTTATTGACTTGATTATGTTGCATTCATCTATGATGAAGGATAGAGAAAAATGCACAAGGTAGTGTTGTCAATTAATGAACTATTTTAGTATACACTGATGCAGTGTAGTGTATACCAATCATAGTACAAATTGAGCATGTGTTCACCAACACATTTCTTTGTTAACCGAGAAGAAGAAAAGAACTAAATGACTAGTTTAGACAATGGAAGTTGATGAGCTGTAAAGTACCTTGAAATCAGAGATGAAGATAATGTTTGTTACGAAGATCAATGACTAACATAATTCAAAGAAGATCTAATGGATTGAAACAAAATGTGTTACTGACACATTAGCTGAGGAAGGTTTAAGTGGAAAAATCAACAAAGGAGATTAAGCGACAAAATCTGATGGATGAAAATAAAATGGTTTACTCGTCTATTTAAGAGACTAGGATTTCATGATGAAATCATGCCAGAAGAAGGAGATTGTAGAAGATATCACGTGAACAAGGTTCATGCATGCCTGATGAGACTGGTTAAGGAGAACTAAATTGTAGAGATAACTGAGCGTTAGGAAGCTATTACCGAGTGACAGTAAGTTACTAAATATTGATTGAAACATAATTGATAAATTGATCAGAGGATTTGAAAGAGCTTAACATAGATCTGATAATCTATAATTAAAGTTGTGTTGTAATCAGATCAACTGCTATTACATTTTAACCATTGTAAATAGAGAAATCTCTTAATAGAGTGGACCAGAAAGTCTTGTAATGTCATTCATAGAGTGTACATTTGTTATCCCGTCAACCCCATAGTGAATTCTAGTTGGACGATAATGGTTGGTCTAAAATCCTCTAACAAGGTCACACCTCACAGTCTGTTTGTAACCTTTAATAGGGTTGGGTCTTCACCAATCTCACTTCAGAAGAGTGAACAATTTTTGGGTTGCCGGTCCCAGGTGGTTTTTCCCTTCATAGGGTTTCCATGTTAAATCTTGTGTTATGTGTTGATTGTGATGGTTGTTTGTTATCATACTTTACATGTTGCATACTAGATTTGATCAGTAATCATTACAGGTTATTAACTGGTAATCGGTAAAAGAACAAATAGAATACTATTTTAGTTTACCGAGCTGCATAAATTTTTAGTAAATTTTTTTAGATATACATTTTGTGATTGGGACTCTAGATAATTGATTCATGCCCCTCTTAGTTATTCTAATATTATTGATCTGCACCATGTTGAGATTAGTGTCCTTGGGAGCCTTGGTTTGCTCCTCCTTGAGACATAGTGTTGTTGTGAGGACTGTTGAGAGTTGATTTTGGTGGGGTCAGTTGATGACCTGCGTGAATCGATGTAGGAGGGGTGACATAACCACCTTTCAAGAAAATATTGCCAAGAGCATCTTCTCTAAAAATATTTGTGTCTTAGGGTTGATGAAATGTCTTAGAAATCATAGAAGATACGGCTGAAGATATTTTGTGTTTTCTTCTTTGTTTTCGCTATGATGAAGCTCTAGTTTCCACCATTAACCTTGGGTGAAGCAAAAGAGTAAGAATAAGACAACTGAAGAATAACTTGATTCAACAAGATCAAATGATGCAACCTTGTCAAGATTGGATTGATTAAAGATTAGATTGGATGTAAATGAAGGATATTGTGCCCTAGTAGTATGGGTAGACACCCAAAAGATGGCAGACATGAGCTTGCAACACTTAGCCATTTTTTATGAAGATTGAATTGAAGATGATTTTGACAAGGTTTTGACACAAGATGAAAAAGATTCAAATTGATAGATCAGACTCAGGAGACCACTTTTTGGAAAATAATTGGATTCTTTCTGGTTTCTTCTCTATTCCTAACACAATGATTTTTTTGACAGAATCTGGAAGTAGGTTGTAAGAATTGGATTTCTAGAAATTTTGGCAAGTTTCTAGCAATTTTTCAGAAATTCTCATATGAGTTTCTCCAGGCTTGTATGAGTCTGGGTAAGCTCTGGCATGACAATTGACAAGACTCGTATGACAGTTGACACCAAGGTTTAATTTTCTTTGACTTTTCCTAACAAAACTCGTATGACAATATACAAGCTCCCGTATGACAATCTGGGGGTTCTAATACAACTTTTGGAAAAACTTGTATGACTTTCTGAGACTATGGGATGACTTTTGGACTTCAGAAAGGAATTTTGCTTCAGATTTTGCAATTTTTTAGTTTTTAGTTTTAGATTATTTGTAAGATTTTCTCTGTCCCAGCTTGCAGATTCGTGTAATAGTTCAAGATTGTTCATTTCCAAAGGACCAAGTAGATAGCAAACATGTAGAACAACAAGCAAAGGGAAGCAACCAATCATCTCAACATGATGAACAAGGGAAAAAGCAACCTTGCACATGAATAAGAAATAGTGACTTATTGCACTAATCCCTAGGAATGCTACTTGTTTATGTTCTTAAAAAGTTTTCCAATAATGCACATAGTCCTAGAAAATGAAAATTTTTGCCTCGCTAAGGTGTTTAGTAATGGTATGACTCTAGAAATTTTTTGATCTCAAGATGGAGAACTTCAATCCAAGCGCATCGGGGTTTTTACATAGTCTGAGAATTTAATCAATCAGGAGGTGCTAGGGAGATCTGATAGCCCAATGAGAGACCACACTTGTGGAGATTTCTTCCACAGAGACATTTATATAGCGGCTGTTGCTACCATAGAAAAAATGGCTATTACTGCTTGAGGTTTCATCCACGTGGTTGACCCAATAAAGGGAATGTCCACTACAGTTAACCCTCTCTAAAGGTAACTCACAAAAGATACCACATGGGGACTTCATCCAGATTCAAGAATCTGAGTTTCTGATACTACCCAAAAAGGGAGTAGAGCATAATCCTCTAGCCTTTTCACTTTTACCCAAACATAGAAAATAGGTCAATTCGACACACTAAGACTAAAATTATCTCACCAAGGCTTATGATGTCAACAACAATGTCTACCAAGCTCTCTAAGAGGGACCAAGAGAGAACGTACCCATCAAATTTGATGACTAAACCAAGTAGAATGTGAGATAATCATAGTAACCTCCCTACCTACAAGGAGATATGTCATCAAGAAGAGATTCACATGCAAAAAAAGAAAATGAAGTGCACTCTCTCAAGATCATCTGCAAATAGTGTTCATAGGGCCTATTTACTATGTGTAACAGATATGCAAAAGCAAATCTATATTTATTTTATAGCCCAAAATTGAAATCTATGTATGAAAGCAGGAAAAGTCAAACAAGCTTGACATGTCAGAGTTCATTTTATGTTCCCAAAAATGAAGTGTTATCAGATGCAACAGAATACTTGAGTTCCTCATAATGTGCTTAGTAGATTTTACCTATTTTTACAATTTTTGTTGCACTTTTCAAATCATAATCAGCAAGTACCAATTAGAAACAAAATATCTCAATTGTTAGGGTTAGCTGTTAGTCAAAATCCAAAAATCAAATCTGGAAAATTGCCTAAAAATCTGAAATGATAATTGAATTCTGATGCTAAAACTTGTACGACAATAAATTACCTCTCGTACTACAATCTGGACCTAATACGATAGTGGGTCTCTATGCACATGACAAAGTAGCTTCCAAATGACAATGTGTAACAATTGATATGAGTCTTGAAAATACTGACTATCGTACAATAGTCAAGGGGTCCTGGTATGACTTTTTGACAAAACTCGTACGAAAAATGTACAGACAGAAAATAAAGATCGTAGTTTTGGCAAGAAAATGATAGAAAATTGATAGAAATTGTTAGAAATGAAATGGAAACCCATTTCAGGGCCCCACAATGGGTGCCAGAAATGTGTGTGTGAAAATTGTACCTAGTTGTGGACACAACACTTAGTAAAACATTAGAGGTTAGCAAAAAATTGAAATCTATAGACAAATGAAACTAAGCTAACCAGGTGATTTACTACCTTCTAGTAGGTGCGAGTATGGTATTCTCAGATTAGACTGAGATTAGTGACGATACAACACCTAAATGAAGGATTTAATGCAAAAAGATGAATCTAGAATGAATGCAGATTAATCTATTTTTTTGGATTTTGAATGCAATAAGGTGAAAAACTATATGAATCTAATCTAGAATTGAATTGAAATGATATGCAGATTATTCTAATAATGATATGAATTGCTATGAAAAACTATGCAAAGCTATGAAAAACTATAAATGATCTTACAAAGTTGCCTATTCACAAAAATCTTGATTCATCATATGTAATTTTGCCAAAGTAATTATGCAAATTCGAGAGATGATTTGTGAAGAGTTGAGCCTTGATTTTATAGAAATCCAGGGCTTGAGAATGCATTGAGAAAAGCCATAAATCACTCTTGATAAACTCAGGTTGATTTTTGAGTTAACAAGAAATCAAAATTAATTAACTCACAAAATCATGCAAAAATAACTTTTTGACTCAAATCAGGAGTTTAGATCAGCTTTCAACTCAAAATAGATGTTGAGTTTCAAAAAGATAACAACTTGAATTGATTTTTTGATTTAAAGTGTAACTACTCCTTCAAATGTGCATAGATAATTATGAATTAATTAAATAAATAAAGTGATTTATTCTCAACTTAACTGATTTTTAAATTAAAACAATTGATTTATGGATTAATCAATTATTTAATCAAATTGATATTCAAAAACTATATCATTAAATATTGACAATTGACATTAATTAATTAAATAAGAATTTAATCAATTAGTGTTAAGATTTTTTATTTATTGTCAAAATTAAATAATACAATTTAGGAATAAATGTAATTAAATCTAATTAAATAATTAAGTGGCAGAATTAAACCTAATTAATTAAATATTCATAATATTCAATTAATCAAATTTTAGGATAAATAATGACAATTATCACCAAATAATATTTAATTAAAAATAATTAGGATAATTAGGAATATTCAAAAAATATCCCCTGATGCAGAATTAAGATAAAATCAATTAGGGTTTTGATAAACTGATGTGCAGATGTGCCTTAGGTTAGGACTTTGATGTCGATTTCGATTGAATTGATGATGTAATAGGTTAATGAACCTATAGCCCATTTTGGGGGTATTACAACTTTGATAATGAAGACGAGGATAAAGAACTAGATGAATTCATTTCTATGATTGCTAAGAAAGAAAGAAAAGGAAAAGGAAAATATGAAGGTCAATTACCATTTAAATGTTCTTCATGTAACAAGATTGGTCATTTTGCATCTAAGTGTCCTACAAGAGTCAAGAAGTTCAAAAATAATTTCAAGCCCAAGTATACAAAAGAATGTTACTATGCTGGAGATGGAGTATCAGATGAAGATTCAGGAGAAGATGAAATTGGATTCATTGATATTGAAGATATGGAGAAAATGTTTGATGAAATGGATATTGAAAATGAAAAGAAAGCATAAGAGCTAGTATTGATTTCATAAGTAGACATTAGGACAGACTTAATCATTGATAGAAGATGTTCGCATCACATGACATGAGACAAAGATAGATTTGTACATTTGGATTTGTACAAAGGTAGCATGGTTAGATTTGGAGACAACATTCCTAAACCTATCATTAGTAGAGGAGCTATCACCTTGGATGGAAATAATAACACTGATGATGTTCTATATGTTGATGGTTTGCAACATAACTTACTAAGTGTTGGATAGTTGCTTGACAAAGGATATCAGTTGGAATTCAAAGACAATAAGTGCATCATTAATAACAAAGAAGGAGTAATGATTGCACCAGGTTCAAAGAGAAAAGGTAATGTTTTTCAACTTAACTCTGAAGCAAGTTGTTTTTTTGCTAAAGTAGATGACAATTGATTATGGAACAAAAGACTATGTCACATCAATTTTGACAATATAGTAAAGATAAGCAATGTAAAGGAAGTAAGAGACCTCCCTAGTTTTGCAAAACTAGTTGATACAATATGCAGTGAATGTGTGACGGGAAAACATGTAAGGAACTCATTTAGAAGCAAGAATAATTTGGCGGAGAATAAATTGGATCTAGTACATACAAACTTATGTGGACCAACTCAAACAAGATCATACTATGGTGAAAGGTAATTTATTTTTTTTGTTGATGATTATTCTAGAATGATGTGGGTTGCATTCTTAAGAGATAAATCTGAAGCATTTGAGAAGTTCAAGATATTCAAAGCTAAAGTTAAAAATGAATTTGGATTAAAGATAAAATGTTTGAGATCAGATAAAGGAGGAGAATTCACCTCTGATAGATTTTATGAGTATTGTGAAGAACATGGGATAAGGAGATAGCTAAGTGCACCTAGAACCCCTCAGAAGAATGGAATTGTAGAAAGAAGAAATAGGATCATACTTGAAACAACACACACTATCATGATTGAAGGAAAATTTGTACATGCCTATTGGAGAGATGCAGTCAATACCGCAGTCTATACTATGAACATAATTCAATTAAGGCTAGGCACATACAAGATACCTTATGGGATATGGTTTGGGAATGTACCTACATTAAAATACTTTAGAATCTTTGGAAGCGAGTGCTACATCAAGAGAGATGAAGCTATTGGAAAGTTTGATGCAAGAAGCCATGAAGGTATTTTTCTTGGTTACTCTACTAAAAGAAAATCTTAGAGATGTTTTAACTTAAAATTGAAGATCATTGAAAGTGCACATGTAAAGATTGATGAAAAGTTTATGATTCAAGAGAGATATCATGATTATGCATCTATGATTGAAGAAGAACCTAGTCCTATCAGTAGAGAAGCAGTTATTGAAGAAATTTGTGATAGCATTGATGTATTATTCAATGAACCTAAAACAAGTGAAGAAGAATCACAGAAGAAAGATGAGGGAGTCACATCTAGATACCATTCAAAAGAAGATATCATTGGAGATGAGAACAAAAAATTCATGACAAGATCAAAAGCAAAAATAGTCAATGAAGTGGTATGTTTACTTTCACAGATTGAACCTTTAAGTGTTGAAGATGCATGTAATGATTCATATGACATGAAGCAATAAAAGAAGAATTAGATCAAATAATTAAGAATGTTACATGGGAAATAGTCCCCAGGATTAGTGACAAGAATTTGATTGGAACCAAGTGGATATTCAGAAACAAGATGAATGAAGATGGAACAGTAGTAAGAAACAAAGAAAGACTAGTATGTAAAGGATATGCACAAAGAGAAGGAATTGATTATTTTGATACATTTTCCCTTGTAAGCATATTGGAAGAAATAAAGTTATTTCTAGCCTATGCAACATTCAAATACTTTAAAGTATATCAGATGGATGTCAAGTCAACATTCCTGAATGGAGAGTTGAAGGAAGAAGTCTACATAGAGTAGCCTCTAGGATTTAGCTTATCAAACTAACCATATATGGTATACAGATTGAAGAAAGCCCTTTATGGACTTAAGAAAGACCCTAGAGCATGGTATGAAAGACTAGATGGTTACTTGACAAAGATCAGATTCAAGAAAGGACTAGCAAATTGTAACTTATTCATAAGAGAGACACCTAATGGATTATTACTAGTTTCTATTTTTGTTGATAATATTATTTTTGGTGGTAATGACAAGCTTAGTGTAGAATTTTCTAAAGAGATGCAGAGCAAATTTGAAATCAATATGATTGGACCTGTCAAGTACTTGTTGGGATTGAATGTGCAGCAGATAGACAAAGGTATTTTCATTAATCAGTCTAAGTATGTGAAAGAAATATTAAATAAATTCAAGATGGATGATTGCAAGCCAGTACATACCCCTATGATAACAAGAATAAAGCTTTCAAAAGAAGATGATTCTATAGTAGTAGAAAAGACCTTATATAAGTCTATGATTGGTAAAATCATATATCTTACTCAATCTAGACCAGACATTTCTAATGCAGTTGGTATAGTTGGAAGATTTGCAACAAAACCTAAACAAAATCATCTTATGGCAGTAAAGAGGATATTCACATATTTGAAAGGAACTATAGACTATGGTTTATGGTATCCTAATTTGGAGAATGTAGAACTTCATGTGTATACCAATGCAAATTGTGTAGGTTGCATTGATGATAGAAAGAGAACCTCAAGAGGAGTAGTATTTCTTGGAGATAGACTAGTTACTTGGACAAGCAAGAAGCATAATTGTATTTCTCAGTCCATAGCATAAATATATTATGTAGCAGCAACATTAAATTGTTCTACAATTGTGTGGATCAAGAAGATGATAAAGGATTTTGGAATCCAAATTGATTATCCTATTATTATTCATTGTGACAATACTAGTACTATCAATATGTCAAAGAACCTTGTGATGCATGCAAAGACAAAACACATTGAGATAAAATATCACTTCCCAAGAGAAAAATTTGTAGAGAAAGAAGTAAAATTGGATTATGTGAGCACAAAAGCACAATTAGAAAACATTTTCACAAAGCCTTTACTGAAGGATACATTTGAGTATCTCAGGGAGAAGCTGGGAGTAATTCCCTTCCCTAGATTTGATTAGAGTTTACATTAGTACATCAGTCCTTAGTGACTAATGAATGGTTGAATAATCTACTTCAAGAGTAGTACTTACGCTTATTTGTATTGGCACCCTTTTCCATTGATGTCAAAGGGGGAGTATATATAGTCATGAAAAATAAAACAATTGATCTATTCTAGGAGTATGAAGTAATGGGGAGTATATAGTAAGAAGATGCAGTAGATGGAGAACTCATCCTTGGGGGGTTTTTTTTTGAGTAAATGGATAATGTTATAATATAATTGTACATTTGGATTGGTGGTGTTTTTCATTACATATGTTGCCATCAATGCCAAAGGGGGAGATTGTTGGAGATTCACCAGCAAGCTAGTGTTGACTGTATGTTTGTCATTAATGACAACATATGGTAAGAAGCATGCATTGTTATTCTATGCAAAGAGCCTTGAGCATATGTTGTATGGATATGTTATCAGCATGATATCATAGACACAAAGGTTGATTCTGAGTACATACAGTTGTGTAGTTGTTTGTAACAGTAGTGTTCCTGACAATTTTATAGGAAAATTTTTATACATGATTATAAGTATGGTTATGTTGGATCCTTACACATTTATATTTGTACTGTAGACATGTTTTTGGATCTATGTTTATGGAAACATAGTTAGTTATGCATTACAAGTTGAGTTATGATGTTTCTATTTTCCAGTTACAGTTTCTGGAGTTTATTTGATGGAGCCGACATTGTTTATAGTGTTTTAGTAGTTGTGCCTATCATTATGGTATGTGTGTTTGGTGACAAGTTAAGAATGTTTGGCTAAGAGCACATAACATATTTCATCTTGAGAATAAAGTTTTAGTTAATTTGGTGGAGCCGATAGTATGAAGTGACGCATCTACTCATATTGGGTTGTGCGGTCCTTTTTGTGTTGCATGCTTAGTTTAGCCATTGGATATGCTTTTGGAGAGTTGTATTATTTCTCTATTATGATTTCAAGAAGGTTCTAGTAGGCCAACTTTATTATATCATTTGGAGAAGGATACTTATAGCTAGTTAGTAGTGATTGCTAAGTGTGATTGATAGAGCAGAGCAGAAGATACGAATGTACTGAGATATTATAGTTGATTCAATCATCAATTGAAGATCTATGTGAGAAGAAGACAATATATGCTATTCAATGGAACTGATCAAAACAACAGGTCTACTTCATAGTTCACCAAGATCTAGATATAGTGTGTATCTGTTATGTAGAAGGTTGTAGCCTTCACCATTTGAGCAATGTGCTCCCGGACACTGTGTCCTCACCCCTAACATGGTTATTTGTAAAAGACTCCTAACATGGTCCAAAATTTAACCAAGTAACTATACTTCATGCATTGTAAAGATCAAATCCTAACAGGGTTGTAAGATCTTCTAACAAGGATCATTATACTCTAGTGTAGTTTATAGTGGGTGATAATTCCCACTAGGGTTTTTACCTATTTGGGTTTCTGCGTAACAAAAATTGTGGTGTTGTGTTAAGTGTTATCTTATTGTGTATGTGATTAATTTTATTCTATACTTAATTGGATAAAGAATTGAATCTTGTAGATAATTGACTCACCCCCCCCCCCTCTCTCAATTATCTCTTGGGACTATTCCTAACACACAGGTCTCAAATTTTATCTAAAGGGCTTAGTACCTTCTTTCAAAGGAATCTCATGTTGAAATAGATCCTCCCTATAGGCCTTTAAGTCATCATAAGAACATGTAAAGACATCCCTATATTTCTTAAGAAGATCAATCAAGGACCTTCTTATTTTGGGAGATAACTTTCCCCTAATGTATACATTTTTTGGGGTTCCAAATGTCCCTAAATTTATTTCTTCTAAATCCTCTGAGTTATTCATAGTCTTTGTTGAAAAATACTTGTCATCATTATCAAATTCTCTTTCAAGCACAACCAGACCCTTTGGGACCTTGTTTGTTTTTCAATTGCACGACTTCCTTACCTAGAATGGTATCCTTGTCACCTGAGGTTTCCACATACCCATTGAAATTCATTTCTCTATCTTCAAAATTAGCTTCACAATGTAAAAACCTTAAGATGTTCAGATCATCTTCAAAATTTTGCCAATTTTCAATGTTGTCTCATATAGAAGGTCTGGACTGAACCTCAATTTTGGATATTCCAGCAATTGTAATATCCTTTGGTCTTAAAGAAATGTTTTCCAGTAGGTCAACCATTCTATTTTGACCTTTGTCCATCCATTCAATACCAAAAGTATCAAAACCTTCTATCTCATCCCAAATGGCATTTCTGTATTGTTTTAGTCTTTTATTCTTTGATGCGTATTTGGATCTTATTTGAGATATAACAAGTTCTGAATCTTCAATTACTTTGAGGTTTCTAATTTTATGTCTTGAGACTAACCTTAGTCCTATTAACAAAGCCTCATACTCTACAATATTGTTTTTACAAGAGAACCTTAAAGTGAAAGAAAACTTAAATGTTCTTCCAGTAGGAGAAATCAACAACACTCCTACACCAGCTCCCTCTTTAGAGCTTGCACCATCAAAGTACATGGTCCATAGACCATCCTAATTTGTAATATTATTTTTATCTTCAGATAAAAGAAAAGGTTCATTTTCTTCTTCAATCCTCATTTTTTTCACTTGGAAGGAATTTATATCAGTATCTAGAAAATAGTTCATGTTCTCATCTTTAGTATCCTCCTCAATCATATGGGGAGTTCTAACTTCCCTGGACACTTTGACATTTTCACCAGAAATTTTAAAATTTGCAAAAGATAAATCACATTGAATATTGCCTCCCATTGTTGCACTCCATTTTCTTGATAGCAACATTCCATACTGGGGAGGGATATCAACAACTAAGACACTCATGGTCAACTATTTGTCTAGATAAGCTACAAGCTTATAGGGAAAGGCCTTAATTTTTCTAATGACTAGTACTTCTCTAGAATCTATATCTTGACATCTCCCATGAGGAGTATCAACCTAAAGTCCCATTGACCTCATGACCTCAATAGGCATAACTATATTGGATGCTCTAGAATCAATCATTCAATTTTTTAGCATCTTTCCATTTAAAACCAGAGTTAAGAAGAAGGGGTCAACAACTCCCAAAGAAGTATTTACAACATTCATGTCTAGATAAATATGGGGTATTTATGAAACAATTTCTTCCATGTCTTTCCTGTTATTTTCAGATTTATCTTTTGTCCCTCTTGCCATCTCATTATTTCCTCCATTTTGAAAATTTGTTGAAAGAACACCATTTTTCCATGTAAGGGATTTCTCTTTGTACTGACCTATTCTCATCATTTCCATTAATGGAACTTTAACTCTTATCTAAGATAAATCTTTCTTACCTTGAACCATATTTTTATCCTCAACCTGTGATGCAAGATTCAACTTGTCTTCCTTTTGTTTCTTATTTTCAACTTGGGGAATAGGGATACTTGTAAGTGGTGTCTATAATTTTACCTTATATACATTATTCAAACCATTTGGCTTTTTAGCCTCTTTTATTTTCATCTTCCTAACACCATCAACAACTTTATTCTTATCTTGTGCTTGCTTAGAGTCTTCATGATTCTTCTTAATAAATATATTTGTTGGTCTACCATTTGCATTACCAACTATCATATTTCTCATAAAATAGTTACCCCTAGCTTGACTAACCATATCAGTAGTGATTTGATCTATTTCTTCATCATAAGGTCTTCTTAATACAATAGGCTCTTCACCCTCTTTTGTATTACAAATTATATTTTCAATATCCTTTTCTTCATCAGAAAAGACCTCTTGATTGTAGACCCCTCTTCTAATTTGGGAATCATTGACATCCTAATTCTCATCTCCCTCTTCAAAATAAATTTCATCATATAAGTGTGAGGAAGTCATAGCACAACCTTGGTCATCATAAGATTCCTCCTCTTCATCCACATGTTCCTCATTTGCAGATACACTTTGAGAGACTGCACAATAGTTAGGATCATGTGGGTATTGGAAAGATACACACCATGGAACATCATCAGTCATGTTGACTCAATGCTTTTGCAAAGGTTTAGGGGTTTTATCATTAGGCTTGTCCTTCCTTTCTAGGATTTCAAGCTTCCCATTCTTCCATTGAGTATGGTAAGGAAAATTCTGTAACCTAGCTAGGTTTCCTATTAAAATTATTGAAAGGGGGTTTGTCATTGATTTGAACCCTATTTCTATTTTCACCAAGCTTTAAATATTTTAAATCATTCAGGATTTGTTTCCAATTATCATCCTCTCTAGGTTTTACATTGGAAGGCTTATCTAATTCTTTCTTTCCAAACCTAAGGGGTTTAGGGTCTTCTCTTCTACCTAACTTGCCTAGTACCCTTCTGTTGCTTTTAATATTTACATCAAATCTTTGAGCTTCCTAATAGTTCTATGATTTTTTTCCTTGAGAAGGTAACCCATCTTTGCATCAAAAGCATTTAAGTATGTTGCTAAACATACTTTCTCATCTAATCTCATAACTTGGAAAATCTTGTGCATTACCTTTTGAAATCTTACATTAAATTCAAGGACCTCTTCATTTTTATTTTTTCTTAATATTGTTGAATTCATTCAACATAAAACCCTCATTTGTTTTATCACCATATTGGTCCTTAAAAAAATTGATAAAATCATCCCATTAACCAACACAGTCATATGGGAGTCCTCTAAACTAATCTCTAGCGTCCTTAGTTAATGATTGAAAAAATATTTTCATAATTACATCTTCATGTTCAATTTCATAATCATCTATCATGTGAATAAATTTCTTTAGATGATCTTCACATGTGACAACATTATTACCAGTTAATTTTGGAAGCTTCTCTCTAATCTCTTTAGGAACTAAATTAGGATAATTGGGAATACCATTTAAGAGAAGTTGTTTGTACCTTTCCACATGAACTAGTCTTCTTTACAATGATCCATCATTTTGAGAGGTGGATGCTTTATTATTTGATATATCAACAACATTTGTAGCAGTCACTGGTGTGAAAATGGTATCATACTTGGCATAATTTCTAGAATTAGCACCAGGTACTGAAATAGAAGTAACAACATTTGGAGGCCCTAAGGATTGCCTAAGAAAGTCAATATTATTGTTCATCTCTAAAGAAGTAGTCTCAAGTTTTGCTTTTTCTAATTCTTTGGCTAAAATTTATTTTTCTCTTTTAGCCCTTTCAAGATAATTATCCAATTTGGAGAAGTGATCTATGTGAACCTTATCACTAATAGGTTCATTAATCAAGATGTCTATTGCAATCTATTTACCCTTATCCTTAGGTCTTCTAGATTCAACAACTGGATAGATAATAGGTTGTTCATCTTTTTTCTTAGGTGCTGCAAAAACATTTAGCCTCTAGGGTCAGCAATTTCCTTCTCAACTAATCTAAGATGACTAGACCAACTATAGGGACAAGAATGACCTCTGTACTTTTGGCTCTACAAAACCAAGGAGGGTTCTCCTAATCTAGTAAAATAAACTTTACCTTTACAACCACAGACTAGATTCCAATACAATAGATAAATAGTAAAAAAATACTAAATGATAACTACTTATTTATTGATTCTTCATTGCCACTTGATAGACACAACTTCAGGTCATAATACCCTAAAGATCTTGATATATTTATATCAAATGTTAGGAATATAGATAAACTCCACCAAATACATATTACTATAAAATAAGCTCATTCTTGGCCAGTGCCTTATCCATTGGGAAATATTTTATTGTGTAGTACCTCGCCCCTAGTCCGATTTTATAAATATTATGATTATTTTAGGATGATAGATTATATGTTAGGAGATCATTGATGCTTATGATTTTACTAACCCCATACTTGCATGTGTATGGTCGATGTGTTTATTTTATATTTCTATTTGGCGTGCCTGATGTGGTTGAGGGACAGAGTCATAGTTACTTGCTTGTGAGATCCACACGATCGGTTGATCCCCGCCATTGTCTGTTATATATTATTGGATGTACATGCTTCATATTTTGATGATAGGTTTGTAGGTATAGGGCATCATCTTCCCGAAATTGGTAGGAGTGAGCGTGGCCACAAACATTTATCTCAATGGTAAAGAGGGGAGATAATAAATAGACCCAAAACCCTAACCTAAACCTAATTGTCCTAGGATTGGACAAGTGTCTATTTGACTACCCTACCTGAATTCATCTGGTTGGTATGGATTCATGGATCCCGTTCTTGAGTCTGTGCATGATTTTAGTTTTCTTGATTTCATTGTGCTTGATTTTATTGTGCTTGATTAAGTTGATTCATGATTATTTAGGTGATTTTATATGATTATCGATGTTAGGATTATAGTGAATTTAATGATTTAATTATGTTCCTATGTTTAATTTGGAAAATGATCTAAAGTCAATTATTTGATTAATTGTAATTATTTGATTATTTAATTGAAAATAGGATTAATTATGCTTGAGTGTATTATTAAATAATTGAATATTTAATTACATGCTTTAGGATGTATTAAATATTTAATTTATTTAATTTGGGTTTTAAATTATTAACATGTGCTTAATTGGAAAATGATTTGGATTATGCTTACATATTTTATTAAATGATTAAATAATTAATTGCATGAATTTGTGATGCATTAAGTATTTAATTTATTTAATAAATGAATTTAGATTATAACATGTGCAAAATTGAATAAGGAGTTTGTTTTCAAAAAGACAACTAGCTTTCAAAAGACAAGTTGAGTTGTGCATTAAAAAGATATTTTAATTAATTAATTTTATTTACTCTCAATTTTGGAATTTGAGTTGGATTAGGAGTTATCTTATGAGTCATTTTTTGATTTGGAGTTGACTGTGACTTATCTTTTGAGTTGTCTTTTGGGATTGCTTGAATTTGGGAATTGAATTCCTATTAGGAGATTATTGCAATCATTTGGAGGAAGATAGGTTTTGGAGAAGATTTTTGGGGGAGCTTGTGTGTTTGGCATTTTTTGGAGATTTGTGGATTGTTGTGGCTGCATATTGGTTTGATTTTCTCTGTACATCTGGATCGGGCACCTATTTGCAACATATCTTTTAGATCTATAGGTTGGGCTTGTTTTGGAGAGAATTTTGTTCTCAGATCTACAAGGGTTTTCATTTTCAGTTTCTAGCATTGGATCTAAGGTAGGCATTGAATTTTGCCTGTTATCTCTATTTTTACATCCTTTTGTTTTTCTATTTTTTTAATAGATCTGGGTATTCAAAAACCCTAGTGTAGTTGATTTCTATATTTTATTACTACTTGGCATCGTAGTGTTACTCTCGCAAAATTTTATTGAATGATTGTTTATAGTTTTCCCACAAATTAAAATATTAAATTTGGACAATAGTTTAACTATAGAGCTTGTAGAAAAATTTGTAAGAAAATTCAGGTGCGGAAACAACTTCCTACACTAATCTCTAAAGGAAAGTATTGTGCAAATTATTTTTAAATCCTTACAATTTCAAATTCACTAACTACTTTAATAGAGATATTGCAGCCATATACCATGCATACAAAAAATAGATAGAGAAGATTGAAACACGTAAACACAAAGATATGCCAGTGGGGAAAAACCTTTTGGTAAAACAACCCCTCCCCTCTAAAACCTACACAATGTATTATCTTCAACATAAAGACTACAACACACTTGCAATGCAAATTCTTTCAGGAGATGAGAGACTAGTAAAACTTATATTGTATCTCCCATAAAAGTAGCACCATATATATAGACTCCTCAGGACCCAAAAAATACCCAAAAAAGGAGTTTGGCATCCAACCACAAAGACCCATGCACAAAGCCACATGTACACAGCTGTTACATGTAATCCCAATAATAGGCATCCATCCCTAGAATAGACTATGATAGCTTGTCATAGAATCCACCAAAAATAACAGTCACAAGAGAAGTGTAAGAGAATCTGTCATACCAACCTATTTTTGGCATATTCTCTTACACACACCAACCACTCCTTCTTGGGTGCCCAAATAGGCCCAAGTCATAAGATTCTCTAACACCTGTCATAGCACATTCCTTAAATAGTTCTTACGCATCATAGGAATCTGTCATGACCATTTTAGTCATGATCTCCTTACACACAAGATGCCAACACATCAAGTGGAGTGACACATCAACATGCCAACTAGACATGTACACTCACACTTAATTTTATTATTTGAAAAAAATACATTTACAAAACAAATAATAAGAATAGGAATTATCCAAGGTTGAGACACCTTATTCCTAACATTCTCCCACTTGTCGAACACCTTGTAAGAGCAATAGGAACATAATAGGAACTTTAACCACTATAGGCCAAAAGGCCCATAGAATCCAAACACCATTTGAACTTCTCAGTGCCCACTGGTTTTGTTAATGCATCTACAACATTATTCACAGTATCTACCTTCTCCAAATTTATCTTTCCATCTTCTACCATATCTCTCACAAAGTGAAACTACACATCAATGTGCTTCGTTCTGGCATGGAAAGTTGGATTCTTTGCAAGGAAAATAGCACTCTGACTGTCACACCAAATAGCAATCTATTCTACATCAACACCAACATCAGAACAAAATCTCCTAAGCCAAATGGATTCCTTACAAGCATGAGTAGTAGCCATGTACTCAGCTTCTGTAGTGGACAAAGCAACCACAGGTTGTTGCTTACTCATCCAACTAATGGCACAACCAAACATAGTGAACACATAAGCACTGGTGGATCTCCTACTATCAATATCGCCTACCCAATCTAAATCCAAAAACCCATGAATACAAACTAAATGTGGAGATCCAAAAGAGTTACCATGATAACATATGGAGTAATCTGATGTACCCCTCAAATATCTAAATACTCACTTAACTGCATCCCAATGTACCCATCTAGGGTTAGCTGTAAACCGACTCAGGACTCCCACTGCTTGGGCAATGTTTGGTCTAGTATAGACCACAGCATACATAAGACTGCCAACTACACTAGCATAAGGTACTCTACTCATGTCCTCCACCTCACTAGGAGATTTTGGACAATCATCTACAGATAACTTTGTTCCCACAAAAATAGGAACACAAAGTGGTCTACAATCTACCATGGTGAACCTATCCAACACAGACTTTGCATACTTACTCTGACTCAACCAAATTTTTCTGTTAGACCTATCTCTACTAATTTCCATACCCAAGATGTACCTAGCTACCCCAAGATCTTTCATCTCAAACTATGCTGACAATTGAGATTTAAAATCAGAAATCATACCCTTACCCTTCCCAAACGGCAACATATCATCAACATATAATGCAACAATAAGAAGGTGATCATTTTCAACTTTGAAATAAACACAATGATCTAATTTCGATCTTACAAATCCAATTTACAACACAAAGACATCAAACTTAAGGTACCACATCATAGGAGATTGTTTCAAACCATATAGAGATTTCTTTAATCTGCAAACTAAGGATTCTTTACCTTTAACAATGTAGTGCTCAGGCTGTGACATATAAATCTCTTCCTCCAAATCACCATGAAGGAAAGTTGTCTTTACATCCATCTGTTCTATCTCTAAATCACATGATGCACCAAGAGATAACAAAAATCTAATGGATGTCAACTTTGCAATAGGAGAATATTTTACCATAATCAATTCCCTCTACCTATGAATACCCCTTTGCAACCAATCTAGCTTTGTACCTTTCAACACTACCATCTGCATAGAATTTCTTCTTAAACAACCATTTATAGCCAACAAATTTTCTCTCTTTAGGAAAAGGTACAAGGTCCCACGTTTTGTTTTTCTCCAATGAAGCTATCTCGTCATCCATAGCCTCAATCTAGGAACCTACATCTTCCATGCCCAAAGCCTCTTTCATAGATCTAGGCTCATCAATGTTAGTAATCAAAGCAAAGGCACAACTGGAATCTAACATAGAATAACCAAACCTTTCTAGTTTCTTTCTTTCTCTCATGGATCTCCTCAAGGGCTAAGGTTGAGGTTGTTCTTCCTCTTCTTCTGAACTATCAGAGCTACTAGAGCTCTCCTCATCATTAGACCCAACATGGTCCCTCTGTTCAGTCTTCTCAAGGGTAGGAGGCAACTGAACAACATCTTTTTCCTTTTCCTTTTCATCTGGTTGTAGCACAATAGGAGAAGATGTTAGCTCCCTAAAAATAACATTTCTACTAGACAACACCTTACTAGTCACAGGATCCCAAAGCTTTTTTCCTTTCACACCAACACTATATCTGATGAAAATATATTTGATAGCTTTGTTTTCCAACTTAGATCTTTTCTCCTTTGGAACATGTGCATAAGCTTCACAACCAAAAACATGAAGATGTCTAATTGAAGGCTTCTTACCAGATCACACCTCCATGGGTGTCTTACCAACAAGAGATGATGTAGGAGATCTGTTAACCAGATAGCAAGCAATGGCCACAACTTCAGCCCAAAACCTTTGTTCTAAACCAACTCCACTAAGAATACTCCTAGCCTTCTCCATTAGTGTCCTGTTCATTCTCTCTACAACTCCATTTTTTTGTGGGGTATAAGGAGTTGTCTTATGCCTCTTGATACCTTGTTCTTTATAGAACTATTTAAACTCCACTTAGCAAAACTCACCACCATTGTCAGTTCTCACACACTTAATCTTCTTACTAGTCTGATTCTCTACAAGGGCTTTAAATTCCTTGAACCGACTAAAGACTTGTGTCTTACTTTTAAGGAAATAAATCCATGTCCTTCTACTGTAATCATCTATGAAAGATACAAAAAATATAGACTTGGAGATTGAAGGAACTTTTACAGGAACAAATACATCAAAATGAATAAGATCCAAAACATTAGAAGATTTGTGAGAACTAGAGTAAAACTGAACACGATTTTGTTTGCCATAGGCACAGTGCTCACAAAAGTTGAACTCGAGATTGCAATCATTTAACCCCTCAACAAGGTTTTTATTCTTCAGGGTCCTAAGACCCTTCTCACCAATGTGGCCAAATCTCATATGCCACAACATCATCTTTTCTGTAGGAAGCTTTCCTTCCAAAGTGTTTTCACCCTTAGGTACACTTACTGCACTGCCATCGGAACCCATTGCCACAGTCTTCTTTACTACTTGTTCAGATGGTGGGGATGAAGTGATAGCTGCTCTCTTCTTTGAAATAGAAGAACTATTGCATTGAGCAATGCATGCTTCAAGCTGAAATAAAGTACCTCTCCTAGTACCTCTAGCGAGCACCATAGAACCTCTCATCATCTTGCATCCATCTTTTGAAAAGACAACTTGCACACCTACATCATTTAGCATACTTACAGATAATAGGTTTCATGCCAAACTTGGAATGTGCATAACTCCATTGATTCCCTTTACTCGTCCATCAGGAAATTTGATAGTGACCCTTCCATGTCCAACTATCTTCAGGTAAGAATCATCACCCAAGTACACCTTTCCACCATCAAACTCTTCATATTTTGAGAACCAATTCTGATGAGATGTCATGTGAAAAGAAGCACCTGATTCTACCAACCACACATCATCAGATGCATGGGTTGCCAAAGCTACAATAAAAGCATCTCCATCTTCTTGAGATTTTTTGGAAGCTAAATCTAAGCCTTTCTTCTTCTTCTTTGGTTCTTTGCAGTCCCTCCGGAAGTGCCCAGTTTTATCATAGTTCCAACATTTCACCTTGGACTTTCGAAGAGTCTTAGAACTCCCATGGGATTTGGATCTACCCTTCTTTGACTTGTTGTCATTCTTCTCTCCTCTGTCGTTGGATCTCCCATGAATAGCAAGGGCTTCCTTAGATGAATCCAAAGTCTTTCTTTGCATCTCCTCAGATAGCAATGAAGACACCACATCATCAATATGGAATGTGACTATAGTACTTCCTATAGCCATCACAAGATGGTCCCATGAATCCGGCAAGGAACAAAGTAGGGTCATACAATGATCCTCCTCCTCTATCTTGGCACCGGATGATGCCAACTATGCAATCAATAAATTGAATGCATTGAGATGATCAATTATAGATCCACCTTCCTACATTCTTAAAGAATACAACTTCTTTTTTAGGAACAACTTATTCACCAGAGATTTGGCTTGATACATAGAACCAAGTTGTTGCCACAAAGAATTTTTAGTAGTGTCATCAAGAACATTCAGAAGAATGACATCTGCTAGACAGAGTCTGATGAGACCCTTAGCCTTCCGATCCTTGATCTCCCAATCTACATGCAATATCATTGCAAGTTTCACATCAAGTGAAGTAGCCTCCCATAGATCGCAGTCTTCAAGCATGTCTTCCATCTTGATTTTCCACAACTCAAAATTAGTGCCATTAAATTTCTCCACCTCCATTCTACTGTATGAGGAACTTGCCATCTCAATATGCAAATAAGATTCAGAATGCTCTGCACAAAACTCCCACTCAACTTGAGATTAGCTCAAAAAACCCTACCCAACAACTAGGATCAAAAGTTGATCAAGCTCTTATACCACTTGTAAGGAAACTCAGGTGTGGAAATAGCTTCCTACACTAATCTCTAAAGGAAAGTATTGTGCAAATTCTTTTTAAATCCTTACAATTTCAGATTTGTTAACTACTTTAACAAAGATATTGCAGCCATATACCATGCATACAAAAAATAGATAGAGAAGATTGAAACACATAAACACAAAGATATGCCAGTGGGGAAAAACCTTTCGGTAAAACAACCCCACCCTTCCAAAACCTGCACAATGTATTATCTTCAACACAAAGACTACAACACACTTGCAATGCAAGTTCTTTCAGGAGATGAGAGACTAGTAAAACTTATATTGTATCTCCCATAGAAGCAGCACCATATATATAGACTCCTCAGGACCCAACAAATACCCAAAAAAGGTGTTTGGCGTCCAACCACCAAGACCCATGCACAAAGCCATATGTACATAGCTATTACATGCAATCCCAAGAATAGGCATCCATCCCTAGAATAGACTATGACAGCTTGTCATAGAATCCGCCAAAAATAACAGTCACAAGAGAAGTGTAAGAGAATTTGTCATACCCACCTATTTTTGGCATATTCTCTTACACACACCAACCACTCCTTCTTGGGTGCCCAAATAGGCCCAAGTCATAAGATGCTCTTACACCTATCATGGCACATTCCTTAAATAGTTCTTACGCGTCATAGGAATCCGTCATGACCGTTTCAGTCATGATCTCCTTACGCACAAGATGCCGACACATCAAGTGGAGTGACACATGAACATGCCAACTAGACATGTACAGTCACACTTAATTTCATTATTTGCAAAAAATACATTTACAAAACAAATAATAAGTATAGGAATTATCCCAGGTTGAGACACCTTATTCCTAACAAAATTAATCTCCTTGAGGAAGAAAACCAATTTGAGTAGAAAACCCAATTTGGGTACAAAAGTCAATTTTGGAAATCTGTAATTTAATCTTTGTTTAAAAAAATATAGTAAAAAAAAATAGTCAAAGAGAAAATCATTTTTATGGCATTACTTTAGTAAATAAGTTTGATAAATATTCTTCGAATCTTATGAAAGGAATATATTCTTATTGAGAAGAATATCAATTCCATGTGTATAAATAAAGAAATTGAGAAATTGAGAAATTGAGTATTAGTTAATAATTTCTATTATTATCATAAATTTATTAAAAAAAAATATCTTATGCTTTGAAAAGTTGGTTTTATTATTATTAAACAAATTTAAAATATATATATATATATATATTTTCGCATGCATTGGAATTTGTTTTAAACAAATTATAAAAAAAATTAATAACAAAAAATGTGGTGGGGACCACGGGATGTGACCCCACCTCACACAGCGCAGAGTACCCCTGGCCGGCGGTACCTACTGGTACTGATGACAGAGGACCTGTTGGCGGTACCAGATAGGTACCATACAATGGGCATGGGGCCCGCCGGGATTCCCCCCCAAGTTATTTTATTTTATTGTTTTTTTTTTGTTATATGTTAAAATAAATTTTATTTTATGTTAAATTTATTTTTATGTTAATTTAAAATTAGATTATGTTATGTTAATTTATATTATTTTTAATTAGTTTAGTTTATTTAAATTATGTTTTATTAAACGTATTTTGATAAATGATTATTTTTAGTAAAATTAATTTTTGTATTATTTAGTTTAATTAAATATAGTTTAATTAAATTAATTTGTTTAGTTGAAATTGGATTTTAGTTGGTTAATTTGTAAAGTTAATTTAGTTTTAATTATTAGTTAATTGTTTTAGTTTTGTTATTCCATTATTTTATTGATGTTTAATTTTGTATGTTAAACAAAATAAATTGGAAATTACTTTATTAATTTAAAAATTGAATTTTTTAATCTTTGAATGATTAGATTATTGGAAGGTACTACATATTAAATGCTTACATATGTACTCAAATTGGGTAATTTTTCTATTGAATTCCTAGAACGTCATTAGGGAATATTATTTTTATTAGTGACTTTAATGTGCTGGTTATGTCATGATTCTTTTATCATTATTATGCGATCTATGTTCTGTGTGGTTTATGTTCATTATGAAGTTTAAATGATTGTAGTTCCTATTTAGTTCTTTAAATTGCAAATGTTGGCTTCTTGTTTCTGAACTGCATTCTTGTGCATTATGTGATTTTGGGCATTAGATGGCCTAAGGGAAATAGAGGTAGGGTTTTGTATCAGTTGGATTGTATTTTAGTATCATGTTTATTATCTGTGCTTATTCTGAATTATCTTTCATGATTTGACCTTATGGGCTCTTGTTGGATATTATTTGTTTATGGTATCATTGTAATCATGTCAGTTTCTTGTGTGTGAAACTGCATCTAGGATTACCTAGTTGAATACTTGTTGGTTATTTGTGAAATTATGAGCCTAGGGGAGGTTGAATAGGTGCATCTTAGGGGAGTGGCTTGTAATAGGGGTCGGGACCCAAAGTGGTCAGCACTTGGGTAACCTATTGTAGGTTATGTAATTAAGTGATAACTTAGTAATTAAAACTTTATAGATCATTTAAAAAGATAATGTAGAGTATGGTTATGATTAGAATTCCTCATATCTGAGAGAGAGTATTCTAATCCCACATGGATCGTATTGAGGGTCTGGGGCCTAGAGTGGTCAGTCCAAGGTAACTCAATGCTTGAGGGTCTGGGGTCTAGAGTGACCAGTCTAGGGTAACTCAAGTAGATAGACATGTGATGACACTCCCATAGCATGTAGCCTAAGTCATCTCTTGAGTTTCTGTTTATGCCTCTGGATTAGTGAGTCTCATCTTTCACTTTATTTTTGTACACCATGAGTAGAGAGCTTTTAGGATTCCTTGCTCCATGGTTTTATCATTGTTTGGTTTTGGTCATCCGATTGGGGTTTGTGGTTATCTCCTCAACATGGTGGGGTAGGCCTTTGTGGTTCTACATGGACGGGTGGTAGTGATTCTTTACCATTTGAGATTCGATGTCCTGGTGTCGGTGCTGATGGTAGTCCTGCAGTTGGATGCCCTTATGGTTCTTCATTTATTCTTCATTATTGGTTTCTTATCATACCTTCATTTATGTAGTCCTATATTAGAGTATCACATGTGATACCTAATATGGACATTGTACTTTTATGTTAGATTTATTATTACATACCCTATGACATGTGCAGTGGATGTTAGTTTATTAGATATCATGGATCTCCATGAGGATTGTATTCATTGATGTAAGTTGCGATTGTAATTTTTATGATATGGAATCTTTTGTTATCTTCCTTTAGTTGTATTTTGTCCTTAAGTAATTCTACATCATGGGACCCTCAAGTTTTGTAATCTATGTTGGATGTTGTTTCAATGTGAGTAAATGGTAATTGCTTCTGCACTGTTGTTTATCTTGTTTGTTAACTTTAAAAAAAAAAAGTTCACCAAACTTAGTAGCATGTTATAGGTTAATCTCTCATGGGTTCCCTAGCGGGGCATTACATATTGCAAAGTGAAATATACAATAGCCAACTAAATTTAATGATTTTGGATCCCACAAACACTACCACCTTATGATAATATTGATCAAAGAACCCCTAGATTCATACTACTTACCTATATCCTTATGAAAACCTCAAAGAATCCATTTTATATCCAAAACTTATTTAATTTGATTCTAGATCAAAGATGAGGAACGAAAACACATACATAGAGAAATTCTATGCAATGAATTTGAAAATTCATACCTCAAAGAAGTAATACACATAGGAGAGATGTAAATCCTAGATTTTGTATTTAAATTTATTGAATCATCTTTCATGCATACACAATACTTTAGAATATAAACAACTTCAATAATGGCTAAAAACTAGTAAACTTGCTTTATCTCATAAACAATCTGACCTAATATAGTCTCCTATACCCTAGACTCAGAACTTGTAAGCAAAAAGAATTCAAGTTATGGTCCTTCTAAATGATCCTAGAAATCCTTTTATAGAATACAAGGATTGCAAACAAGCTATAGATCATTTAGGAAAAGACAAAAGTGACAACATATGAGACAAAATTTGACAAATAGAAAATATTTTTGTTATATCTCACAAAATTGTTCACTTATTTGTGTGCTAAAATATACAACTTCCAAAGTCAGTTCCATTTCTGCCAAGTGTTTCTTTTGTGCTTACTCTAACCATACAGGATCTTTATGCAGTTTTCTTTGCTTCAAGGGGCTGAAGAAGTGCCACCTGTTGTAGCCTCAATGGGTGCCTCTTCATTCTTTTCATCTTCCAAATAATATGTAGCTTCCCAAGACATGTAAACTTCTTCACTAGGACAATAGAAAACAACCACCTCATCTCTCTTCTCTACCAAAATGTTCCAGTCAAATTTGACCTGTTGGACCTTTTTTTCTAAGGATTCAAAATGTACTCTAGCATCTTCCAACACTTCAACTATTTGGACAAAAATAATATTACTATCTGCATTTAGAATGTTGCTCACCCTAATTGACAAGTCATCGTCTAGTTTCCCTAACCATACCTTTTTGTCTTTAATATCTCCATTCTTTTTCATCAAAAGATAGGGAAACATTTGAAAATAATTATGGTAATATCTTCCCCTTAAAACTAATGCCTTCCTCTTTATATTCTCCCTTTTTATTGCAAAATCAAGCAAGGTTTTAACAAATTTATAAGTATTCTTTATTTGTTCATCTACAACCTATTGATTCTTAACCAAAGAATAAAATAATTTTAACTTATCCTTTCTAGCAACGCACCTATCAAAAATTGGCTCCAAAGTGGTAATTTCTTCTTTAAAAGAATTCAAAAAATTTATTAGTTCTTCTCCAGTCCTATAAATTCCTTTTGGTTCAACACCCTTAGCAAACTAACAAATTGTGTCTCTTACCTTTTCCTCATATTTCATAGACACTTCTAATTTTCCCTCATCAAAAAATTGCCTTTCACTTTTCAATTTCTTTGCCTTTTTCATATGGGCCCACCTTTCATTCTCTAGTATTTCTCTCTGTGTTAACCAATCTTCATGAGTAGATAAAGGAAGAGGGGAAAGAGGGAATTAAATTATAGGACTGAATGAAGGAGAGATAGTAGGGGAAGAGGCAAGCTATAATTGTCAAGGTATCTTAAATGGACTTTGTTATCCCAACCTCCTTCTCAATTTTGCTATTATTTTGTCCCTCTCACTGACTTCTTTCTTCATCTCACCATATCCTTTCAACACTGTCTCAAGTTTTACTATGAGTTCCTCCTTCTCTTTGGATTCCCTCTCTACCACCTTCATGCTAATTTATCTATTTCCAAGGCCATGCCTAATGCCTCAAAAATTGAAGTTTCACTAACTCATTACACTAGCAGGTTGCCTAAGAGGTCATTCCTAACAATTTGTTTCATTTTTCCTTAGGGATCACATGACCAAGGCTTGATGGTAATCACTGAAAGTGAAACCTTTGATTGATTTATCTACCTCTTTTTTGGTCTTGTGGAATAGTGTGATTTGTTTTCTAACAACATCTAGGACTACTACATCAACAATATCCCATTTAGGGAGAATGAGCACCCCTTCATTTCTTACCAATTCTCTCCCCTTCTCTGGAGTAATATTTTCAAATTTTCCATCATTTCTTTCCTTACTTCCTCCTCCTGTCTTTTTGCACAAGGTTCTTTGAATTGACTTATATGCATCTTCCACAAAAATTGCACAAAGGCCCTAGCCTTAAGAAAGACATCATCTGCTAGAAATTCATCACAAGCCTACTTGGTGATGGGATCTAGTTCTTTCCCTACCATCTCCCCTACAGTCAAATCTAATTCTACCTCCTTGGGATCCTAAAGTACTCCTTCATTGATTTCTTCATAGGTCATGAAAATTTGACCTGGGCTACCCATTTGTTGCAATTTTTCAACCACTTCTTGTTGATCAACAAGATTAAGTGGTGATTGGATAGGGGAGTAAGCCTCATCAACATGTGATGGTCTCTCTTCTATTCTCTATTTCTTCTATGGTGGTGGGGAATCAAAACCAATGTTAATAGGTTGATTCTATGGTGACCTAAGAGATTCCCCAACCCGCTCTTCCATCTCTACTCCCATGGATGTGGAAGGTATATCATATTCCCTTACATTATTTTGTTGTACACTTGCACCTAGTACTACCACACTATATCCTGCCCTTTTTTGTACCATATACCTACCTAGGGGCACCATTCTAGAAAATGCAGGCTTAGTTAAAAAAATTTATCCCTCTCTGGCTCTGTTTGCATCACGCTATTCTTTTTTTCATTTAGGGTTTGCATAATACCCTCAAAATGGCACATAAGATCTTCTTTATTCTTCTCAAAAGGCTTAAATTCCCTTAAAGGATCATAGTCTCTAACAAAATGCTGAACAAAATCTAGTGTCTTCTTATACACAAGCCATTTCTCCTTCCTGATTTCCTACTCTTGTAAATCAAAAATATTTCTGATAATGTCTTAAGAAGGTTGAAAATATGATCCATGGAAGCACATCTTGTTCTCTTCTTGAACATATCATTGTAAAATCCTTCTGGATCTGGAGGTCTAGCAATTGCAATATCCATGTGATATGGCTCCAAAACCTTACCCATATGTGACCAACCACCCTTTGTAATAAAAAACTGGTAGGAAATTTTAACAGTAGGAAAAATTGTTCCTCTACCCCTACTTGTGAGGGCAGTGTCCTATAATCCTCTAATCTGTCTCAAAACCTTAGCTATCCCAATCTTAACAGGTACTTGATAAGGTAGGATGAAAGGAGTCCCCCTGAAACCATACACCCTGAATACAATAGATACTAGGTATAGAATAACATCACCTCAATTGTGCATAATTTTAATATCAGTGGCATATTGTTTATGCCTAAGAAAATCTAATAAGACCCTTGGAACTCTTGTGTTCTCTAAAAATAACAAATCCATAAGCCTTGATGTAAAACACCTATCAAAAGAAACAAAACTAGCCTCATTCCTATCTCAAGTCATATTCAGATTCCATAACTGGACTAGCATTTATTCACCATCCTTCTACTTCATTAAGTCCATTTCTTTCTCAAAATAATCTGCACCCTTATACATAAACATATACATCATCAGGGAATACCAGAAAAAGGGTATATCAACTTTGGCTCTCTAGATCCCTATTAGTCCATCATGAATTAATTCAGCTAGGTATGGAGTGAATTCAAAAGTGATTTCTAAGTAAGGGTGTAAAATCTATGCCATCATAAACATGTAATGAACTAACATCTCTTCTTGAGCATCTTCCCCAAAGATCTGACATAGTGACCAGTATACACCCTTTTCTTTCAAATTGAAGTAATCCATTTTGAAAGGTTCTTGTATGTGAGGTCCTACCACAATTAAATCACCAACCTTGTTGAAAAATTACTTGAGTGGACCATTCTTGAGATAATCCCTTTGGGCATTATAGACCTATGTTAACTCATCAAAGTTTATCCCTTCTAGGTCAATGGTTGGTTCACTTAGCTTGAAAACCTCTCTTATTTCTTTAGCTATGATACTGATCAAAGGATTTCCATTGATGTTGTGACAAACTTAGCTACATGATCATAATTTTGTGCCACTTTAATCAGGATATCGACATCCATGAAGACATTAGGTACAACAAGCTTCCCTAAGTCAAATTGCAACACATTGCTATTGGGAGAAAAAGCATGTATTTTCCCAAAACCAACTCCAAACAATACCAGACCAGAGACCTCAATATTAGCATCTCTCATATAGTTACCCTTTTCATATAGGCCATCTATAATGTTAACTCTAGGGTTCTTGGGAACTAATTACTTTACTTTGGATGAATCATTGGTTGAGTGATCGAGTTGTTCTAAGAGATCATCATGCACACCCCTCTCATGGTATTAAACCTTCCCTTTTAGCTCTCTTCTTGGTGCCATTATCAGAAATTAGGGTTTTAACAATAATTCAAGAATAAGAACATACAGATAAAACTTCACCCAAACCCTTTCAATAGAATTTATAGATAAATAATACCAAAGACAATAATTCATGAAGCACTCACCAGTTTTATTAACTTCTCAGAAAATAACAATTCATTCTGCAATTTTCACTTTGCCAAATATCCTAAAAAATCTATAGCTTTGATTTTTAGAAATGAAGTGCTCAAAAGATATATTGAGTATCAAAAATCATTATTTCTTGACAGCCATGCCATATGATCTTGCCATAACTTCTTTGAGAATTTGAAAGATTTTAGTTCAATGGGAAAATTAGCTTTCTCACCAGAATAGATCTAGTTTAAAATAGAGTCATCGATCTTGACTCAAAACACATCTAATGGTTAGCATGATGCCACAATCACTAATCCTTGACCATCTCTTCATTGCGGCTTCATGCCCCTCATTTGATTAAAAAAAAAATTGATGGTGACCCAAAATACAACCCTTTGGACCCACTTAACACTTAGACTTCACCATCACCATTAGATTAAGAGTAGCCAATAGTCATCCTCATTTTACTATGATTTGACCCCACCATCCTTCTTTATGTCTTCATGGCTAATCGAATGATAGGCATGATGTCACGGTCTTTAAACTTCATTCAACTTCTCATCAAGGCATTGCAACAACTATCCGATGAAGAGAAACATGTCAGAACATTTATGAAAATTTATCTCTCAGCCTTACTAACATCATACCATACTGACTGGAAGATCCAATTTCTAGCACAATACCGTAATCAATAATCCTTGATCATCTCTTCATTGTAGCTTCACACCCTTCATCTAATCAGCCCTGACCTGTGATACCTTTTCCTTTTCACCAAGTCACAAGAACCTCTTACTAATTGTTACTTTATTAGGAAAATTGATGACTAAATCATATCTCACAATCTTTGAATACTTGTTTTGACCATGGTTAGTTCATGAGAATGAATGACAAAGGTTATCTCGTAATCACTAGATGTGAGCTCTAACCATAGTCTCCTCATGAGATCCAATGACAACCCTTGATCTTCACCACCATCAATGGCCATTTTTCAATCTCCAAATATTCATGACTTAGCCATTATGTCATGAGATCAGGAGATAACCATTTATTAACTACTCGCCAAATTGTTGGACATTAAGGACAAACAACTAGACAATGGGAGACTTGGAGATAACTTGAATCACCAAGTCATTGAATGAAAAAAAAAAAATACCTGACACTTGGAGAATAAGAGTCAAGCCATAACAGTTAAGCCTTTGACCTCACACCTAAATCATTAAATGACCATTGGTTTTTACACAACTCACTGACTAGGGCCAAAATACTGGTCCCTCTGCTGTTAGATTTCTCTCTTCTTACATCTATGGGGTTTTACACTGCATACCGAATGAGCCCAAAAAACACATCACTTTTAAAACATTAGGACTTAGGAAAAAATAAGAAGCATCATTGGGTTTTTATAATTTGAAAGACTTGGCCCCACTCGACAATAACTTAAGACATGTGCAAAAAGGAAGAACTTAAGTGACTAAAAAGATAATGAAGAAATAGACTTGGTTAGGGTTTGATGGATTTTTTTAAAAAAATTAAACCCTTGCAACATAATTTATAAACCCTAATTCTTGATACTTGACATAGGAAATTGGAACTTTCATAGGATTTTACACGAATGAAGACCATTTTCAAATTTTTTTTGCAATAACTAGAAAATGGGCTAACAGATAACATTCGAGAAAATTATGAGGATCAAAAGAAATGAAACAAATTCTATGGCCACTATAGGATCTTTTTTGGACATGCCACTTGATGTGACACATTGAAAATTCATAGTCAAACAACTTATGATCCCTATCTTTGACATCCCCAAGTTTGAGGTTATCTGAAAAATTGTTGGTCCCAATTCCCCTTGGTACCAAGAAATTTATGACTACCTTACTACCCAATAATCTCCTAGGATCATCTTGTAACCAAAATAAGTCACCTATAAACTCTATGTCTGGATGATACTCTTGAGATGTCTCAACTTTAAAGAAGCACAATCAATGATATTATAAGTACATGAGGGTATTTATGGTGCTTGACCTTAGTCGAGTAGATTCTAAGAATTGGGTATTATTATCCCACTATGGAAATAGATACCTACTCATTTGTTCATAAATTTAGAAAGTGTCAGATTCATGAGAACCTAATCCATGCGCTAGCTCAAGAGCTACAACCACTTACTTCACCATGTCCATTCTTGTAGTGGGGATTCAATCTCATTGGCAAGATCCATCCCTTATCCTCTGAAGGTTATAAGTACATCATCACAACTATTGAGTATTTTACAAAGTGGGTCGAAGGAATTCCAATGACCTATACTACTCGAAAAGAAATTTCCAAGTTCTTTTTGAACTATATCATAAGTCGGTATGAAATCCCACAAACTATTATCATTGATAGTGGTTCCCCTTAAAAAAAAATGGAAGATATTTATGTGAAATTCCACATCCATCATAGCTTTTATTCATGCTAATTTCCATAAGGTAATAGCTAGGATGAGGCTATGAATAAATTAATCATAAAAATATTGAAAAAGGCAATCATGATTGACACCTCCAACTCAACCCCACCTTATGGGAATACCACACTAGTTTTCAAACCCCCATAGGAGTCACTCCATATTCACTAGTATATGGTATTGAAGCTATATTGAAAATAGAGGTTGAGCTCCCATCATTGTGAGTATCCCTTCAACACATTATTTTAGATGAAGAATATCGAGTATCAAGGCTAGAGGAGCTGAAGTTTCTATATGAAAAGAAACAAAGTGCACTAACGAACTTGCAAGAATATCAACATCTAAGGAGAAGTTTGAATGGAAAGTTAGAAAAATAAAATGGAAAGAGAGAAACTACAAAATTTTGGACCAAACCAATTTGGTCCCTACATCATCACATCAGTCAATAGATCTAGACCATATCAAATATCTACATCAGAGGGTGAGCCACTATAAGATCCCATCAATAGCTTACATCTACACAATTTCTATACATAGCTCTTAGAGTAGTCCCATTTTCAAAATGTTAAAAAATGCAAAAAAGGAAAAAAAAGAAAAACAAAGTAACCTTGGCAAAAAACCTAGCAATTAGGCATCTTCAATTGCACAAAAATAGAAATACAAGAGAAATAATTTTATCATATGGTGAAAACCACTTTGGCAGGGCCTAGGGAAAGTACCATGGTGAAAACCAAGGAATCTGGCACCATGTGTAGGGATCATTTTTCCATCATATATCATTACTCCAACCTAATATCACATGTCATTACACCTTATTCTCTACGACAAAAATCAATGATCATCACTATCATGGCTTGAGATTTGATAGTTACCTTTGTCTAAGAACATCCCATCATATTTCACACCAAGTTAGTCTATCATGATCATTCTGCAATATAGTGCCCATTCTATCCTAACTAGGGGCACCCTAATGTCATGATTCATCATCCTAAAAAAATATCAAAAAATTTGAAAGTCTTTCAAAAAAATTCAAAAACATTGCAAAAAGTCCTAAAAAATACAAAAAAGATTAAAAAAATTACTGAAAAAATACCCAAAACACAACAAAAATTATTGAAAGAATACAAAAAAACATTGAAAAAGTCCTTCAAAACAACAAAAACATTGCAAAAGATGTTTGAAAACTTCAAAAACATCAAAAAAATCTAAAAAATTCATCTATGTTGACCATGTTTGGGAGGTTTGTGATAAGGGCCTTCACTTATGTGATACACCACACATACCTCGACTCCAAACATATGAACCCTACGGTGGACCAAAAATAGTTGTAAAAGTCCTTAGAAAACTATCAAAGCCAACCAAACAAAACAAAAACAAAGAAAATCCTACAATAAATCTCCTTTGTACATAAATAAATTATTTTGCATTTTGAAAAAGGCATTGAATGACATCATACATCAAGTCTAAGCTTCAACGTAACCAAATCAAAGTAGTCAAACTAGTCAATAGGTTCTCAGGTACATTGCCCAAACTATCTTATCTAAAAAACCCAACAAAACAAAAAAGTCTTTTGTGAAAAATCATGTTGCCTTAGACAAGGGAAGGAACTCTCAAAATTAGATGGAGGAATCTTAGATGGGGTACCTTATTCTTGAAATCAGATTGCATCAACAAAATGTCAAAATCCAATGTCCAAAATACCATAAAAACATAGACACATATTTAGTATGACTACATCTTGTTGAGTTAAGTTAGTCTTATTATGTCTTTATTTTCACAAGTCATGTTCTTCTGCATCTTTGGGATGTCCACAAGTGATTTAGGGATGTTGTGATGGTTCATGAATTATTTTCTTTATTTTTTGTTTGTGGAAAATATTTTCCATGAAGTATTAAAAGAGAAATATGGGTGTCTATGATAAGAGCCTTCAGATCCATATACAAATATTCAACTGCAAAACTGCAATGGATACTTTAGTTGTGATACATCACACATACCTCAACTCTAAATGCTCAATCTAGATGGATTGACCCACATTCCTTTTCTATTCAGCATGTCTATTTTAAATACAAGAGGATAATCATACCTAGATCATTCATATCTTGGTAGGATGGTATCCATTTTTTCTATAATAAAGTAGTTCAATGATGAAAAATAAATTGCTTAATTCAGTTGGAATTCAAATGTGGTTATTAAAAAAACTAAAAGCTCTGTTTACTATAATCTAAGGGTTTCAATCAAGGATTCATTCTCATTCTTTCATCCCTTAATTCTCATCTTCTAACAAGTTTCCTTACTAACAATTCTCTTTGTTAGTCCTAACAAGTCCTTATGGAAGAGTATCATGATACAACAAAAATATTGCATCCTGCATAAAAATGTTAGTACATATAGCATAAATCATGTATTATAAGTAGATATAGAAACACATCACATCATAGAAATCATATCCATCATTGTGAAAAAAGAAAATATAGAACATATACATCATTATATAAAGTAAGAATCATAAGAATTAACACATAGAATCATATACATACACACACACACACACACACACACACACACACACATATATGTATGTATGTATGTATGTATGTATACATACATATATATATATATATATACATACAATATATATATATATATATATATATATATATATATATATATATATATATATATATATATATATATATATATATATATATATATATATATATATATATATATACATATACATATACATATACATATACATATACATATACATACACACACACACACACATATATATCAGTTATTAGATAATTTAACCATTCAACTGCTTTAAATAATATAATCAATGTACTAATCAACCATAGAAAGATAACCATACACAATTGCACAATAACACAAGATATGTTGACTAGGGAACCTCTTGAAAAGAGTAAACCCCGGTGGGAATGATGCCCACAAAATGATGCACTAATATGAAAGTTCCTTGTTAGAGGATGGACCTTGTTAGGAGTCTTATGAAATACATTCAGTACATATAAATCTCTGTTAGGAGATTTTGAATCCCTATTAAAAGATTCTAACCCGATTAAGAGTTTATGGAAGACAGAAGGACCCACTGCCCAAACAGCTTCAAGGCAAGATCTTTGAAGCCACTTTCCAAAAGATCTTAGAATTATTCAATAGAATAATATGAAATATATTACCTCCTTCACACTATGCCAAAACCACACTCTTTGCTACACAAGATCACAATTCCAGATCTCTGTACTCACAAGTCTTCCTTCATCACTGAATTAGCTCTTTTCTTCACTTCATGCATATATTCACATCTCAATCTTCATAGTACATTTTACAACAAGGAAAAAATTCTTTCTTATATACCAAACTCAAATAATTACAAATGAGTCAGTCCATAATTACAAAATAATAAATTCTACACGCTACACACAGAATTCACATAAAACTATCGACTTCCAGTTACTGTAACTTTCTCTGAACATATCTTCAAAGTTTTCACTATGAACCACATCATCATTAATGAGTCTCCAACATCCCTTTAATTGTGCAAAATCAGATTCTATCCCAGCTAAGGGATATCCTCCGATTTCTGAAAATCACTTCATAGAAACATTGTCTAAACACTGCTTTCACCAAAATGCTCATAACTCTCACAAATGAATGAATTTCTTTTTTCACTATTAACCATAGGTTAATAACACACCAAAGAACATACCATCAACTTCACAAAATCCAATCTATAATACAACATGTGTGCAAAACAAAATTGTACCTACTTTCCTGCTAATATCCAGAATATCACTGTGTTGACATCAATGACAATCCAAGTCATGAATGCAACAACAACTGCTACAGAATGACTGCCAACATACTTTGCATTCATTTCTAAAAATCTTCCCCATTGGCATTGATGGCAACATAGATGAAAAACATCCAATGTTCCAAAAATCCAATATTGCAACATCACTGCAAAATATCAAATTAAATCTTGCTTCATTTTCCTATTCAGCTCTCTCATACAATCCACAATGTTTTTCATGTATATCTCTCCCCCATTGACATCAATGATAGAAATTCCATCACTAAGTCAACAACAACTTAATGTCAAAAGACACTTTTTAGAAAAATACAATAACAAGAGTCCTCATGACTCAGCTCATAAACTCCCCCATAGAGGAAGTTCCAACATCCAATCCAGAAGAAAGATAGGGCTCATATACCACTAGATGAATGCAATCATCTACATCAATTCTTGAAAATAGGTTGGGGCATAACCCCAAGCATACCTCTCAAATACACAAATGTATCCTTAGGTGAAAGCTTTGTAAATATATTTTCTATCTACTCCTTTGTACTTATGTACTCCAATCTTACTTCTTTTTCTGCAACTTTTTCTCTTACAACATGATACTTGATCTCAATATGTTTAGTCTTAGAATGTAAAATAGGATTTTTTGACATACTCACTCTACTGGTGTTATCACAATGTATAACAATAGGCTCATCAAACTTTATTCCAATATCCTTGAATATCTACTTCATCCAAATAATCTGATTACAATTATTTGCTGCTACAACATATTCTACTTCTACTGTACTTTATGAAGTACAATTTTGCTTCTTACTTAGCCAAGAGACCAATTTTTCTCCAAGAAAAAGGCTCCACCACTGGTGGTTTTCTTTTCATCAACATTGCCTCCCCAATCTGCATCAGTATAGGCACATAAAGTAAAATCATCAGAATTCTCATACCATAATCCATAATCCATTGTTCCTTTCAGATATCTCAGTATCCTCTTTACTGCTGCATAATGTGATTCTCTAGGTTCTGCTTGAAATCTTGCTACAATCCCAATTGAATGTGCTATATCAGGTCTTGTATGTGTCAAGTACTACAATCCTCCAATCATAGATCTGTACTTTTTCTGCTCAACTGCTGGTGTCTCATCTTTGCTAGATAACTTATGTCCGGTTACCATAGGCGTTCCAATAGGTTTAGAATATTCCATTCCAAATCTTTTTAATAAGTCATTCAAATACTTAGTCTGACTTACAAATATACCTTCCTTTCTTTTTGTTATCTGTAATCCCAAAAAATATTTCATTTCTCCAATCATGCTCATCTCAAATTCAGTCTTCATTTCATCTGCAAATTTGTCACTAGCTTCATCTTCTCCTCCAAAGATAATATCATCAACAAATATAACTATAACCAACAAACCATTCTCAATTTCTTTTGTGTATAAGTTACTATCTTTTGTTCCTTTTATAAATCCCAATTTCAATAAATACTTATCCAATCTTGCATACCAGGTTCTAGGTGTTTGTTTTAATCCATATAAAGCTTTATTTAACTTACATACCATATCTCCTTCTTGTGTTAAAGGAAAACCTTCAGGTTGCTCAATGTAGACTTCTTCTTCCAATTCACCATTCAAAAATCCCGACTTCACATCCATCTGATACACTCTGAATTTCTTGTAAGCTGCATATTCTAAAAACATTCTCACTACTTCAATTCTAGCCACAGGTGCAAAAGTTTCTTCATAGTCAATTCCTTCTTGTTGTGAATATCCTTTACATACCAATCTTTCTTTGTTTCTTATCACTTCTCCTTGTTCATTCATCTTATTTCTGAATACCCACTTTGTTCCAATCACATTCTTGTCTTCAGGTCTAGGGATCAATTCCCATGTCTTGTTTTTTTCAATCTACTCTAGTTCTTCTTTCATAGCAATAATCCAATGTTCATCTTCACAAGCTTCATTAGTAGTCTTAGGTTCAATTTGAGAAATCAAACATAAATGTACCTTAGTTCGAGTCAAAACTCCTCTATCTAAACTTCCAATAACTTTCTCAACAGGGTGATGTCTTGAAGTATACCTATTAGGTGTCATAGTTACTGATCTTGTTCCAACTGTAGATTCTTCTCTGCTTTCTTCTCTGTTTTCTTCTCTATTTTCTTCAGTATGACTTTCATTCAGCAAATCACTGTTAGTTTCAAAAAATAATTTTGCATTTTCAATGTTAGGCTGAGGTTGTGCTTCTCCATCAGATTCATAATCAAGCATTCTTTCCTAAATTTTAAACTTCTCATCAACTTTTACATTTGCACTTTCAACAATAGTCTTAGTTCTTTTGTTATAACATCTATATGCTTTGCTTTTTAAAGAATATCCAAGAAACATTCCTTCATCACTTTTAGGATCAAACTTTCCGATATCATCATCTTTCTTTATATAACATTTACTTCCAAAAATTCTAAAATACTTAACTGAGGGTGTATGTCCAAACCATAATTCATAAGGTGTCTTGTTTGTATCTTCTTTGATTTGTACTCTGTTCATAGTGTATACTACTATATTCACTGCTTCTCTCCAAAAAGTCTTAGCCAAATCATTTTCAAACAACATAGCTCTTGTTGCTTCAGTTATTGACCTATTCCTTCTTTCTGCAATACCATTTTGTTCTAGTGTTCTAGGGGCTAAAAGTTGTCTCTTAATACCATTCATTTCACAAAAGGTCTTAAAATCTCTAGATGTAAATTCACCACCTCTATCAGATCTTAGACACTTAATCTTCATTCCAGATTCATTCTCAATTTTGTTTTTCATGATCTTAAATTTATCAAATGCTTTAGATTTTTCTTTCAAAAATGCAATCCACATCATTCTTGTAAAATCATCAACAAGAATCATAAAATACCTTTCTCCATAGAATCCTCTAGCCCTAGTAGGACCACTCAAGTCTATATGAACAATCTCCAGCTTCTCTGTCGATGTGAACTTCTTATTGGGAAATAAACTCCTTTTCTACTTTGCCATCATACATTCTTTGCAAATCATGTTAGTAGGTTTCATAATTCTAGGTAAATCTCTTACCGGAAGTGTAGTGCTCACCTTGACAATATTATCAAATTTTATATGACAAAACCTTTTATTCCATAACCAACTATCATCAATCCTAGTTATCAAACATGTCATCTCAGTAGGATTCAACTAAAATACATTACCTCTAGTTCTGGATCCTTTTCCAATCAGATTTCCATCTTTATCTTTTATCACGCAAGTTTTTTTAGAAAACCAAACTTGATAACCCTTATCAGCCAATTGTCCAACGCTTAGTAGATTATGTCTCAGTCCATCAACAAAGTAAACATCATCAGTGTTAGTCTTTCCATCAAGAGTAATAGATCCTATACCCTTAATCAAACAAGGTGCATTGTTACCAACCCTAACAATTCCTTCATCGTAATTATCTAACTTAACAAACTTTCTTTTATCTCCAGTCATATGATGTGAACAACCACTATCTATAATCCAATCAGATTTCTTTTCAACTTGTGAAACTAATGCTTTTTCTTCCCTTTTATTAGATTCAAAACTTTCTTCTTTAATTGCTACAAATCCTATTTCCTCAAAGTTATCATTATCACTGTCACTTAAATGTTTTTCAATTCCTACTTCAAGATCTTCATCATTTGCATAATAACATTCTTTAGATCTCCTAGGTTTAAAGTTGCTTCTATACTTCTTAACTCTTTTAGGACATTTAGATGCAAAATGACCATATTCTTGACAAGTCCAACATTTAAAGATTTTCTTACCATCTGGTTCTCTTTTTACAAGTAATGCAATACCTTCTTCAATCTTCTTATCTTCCTCAAATCTGCTACTGCTGGCATAATATCCATTCACACTAGTACTTCTTATAGGTCTAATGTTAAGAGTACTGAATGTTGTTTCCATTCTAGGTAGCTCTCCTGATAATCTCAAGTTCATCTCTGCTATTTCTAATCTTCCAAGAAGAGTCTCTCTTGAAAAGTTTGATGTACAAGGTATCACTTGTTCAATCATCTGTGTTGTCTGCTTGAATACTGGTGTCAAAGTTCTCAAAATTTTCCATATCACTTCATTCTCTATCTTATCACCTCCACAAGACTTTATTCCTGTTACAATCTCAGACATCCTACCAATATAGCTTCTAATAGATTCATCTTCCATCATTCTGATATCTTCAAATGCACAAA